>OY770262.1:240656155-241302124 GCA_963669355.1 Chorisops tibialis
TACTGATTTTCAACTTCCTATCTACATTCGTGGTGGAGATATTAGCAAGTGTAGTTTTTGACTTTTTTCCTCTCCCACCTCCCCCTTCCACCTAAGACCTTCCAAAATTTATAAAATAGAGCTCACTTACCCAATCAATAATCCACCCAAAAACGAACATTCTATCTTTATCGGTCTCGGAGATATGAGTCCATACGTACAGCGTACGGTGGTACGGATTTTTTTTTTGCATTTTTAAGCTATTTTCGTCATGAAACGCGAAAAAAAAAAATTTCATGGTAGCAATTTTTTTTTCTGAGTCAATCACAATACTTTATTATTAAAATAATAAAGTAATTGAATTGGAGCTGAGAAAATTAGTGTATTAGATTTAGTGAAATTGTGCAGTTTGTTTGGGGTGTCTTAGTGATTTTTCCAGAAATAACTAAGAATATCATAAAATTGACATCTCTTAAATTTTAGACTAGTAACATTCATACTTTTCAAGAAAATAGATTTTTTGTGAAGTTGTGAAACAGTGTCATATTGTATGGGAGGGGGTAGAAGCAGTGAATCTAATCAAATATTTTTTTTCTGATCTCAGTTATAATGCTAAATAAGTATTTATTACAAAATGTGAGTTCGATAAATGTTATATGTTCTCGGCTTAGAGCATTTCATGAAAAAATGTAGTTTGTATGGGAGGGGGTGGAAGGAGAGGGAGGACGCAAATAATTTTATACTGTAGATTGAAATCATTATGGAAGTAATACATCCCAAAATTCACCCTAATAGCTTTTACACTTTTCGAGCAAATCCATTTATTGTCGAATTGCGAAATTGCATCATTTTGTATGGGAGGGGGTAGAAGGGATGAAACTAATCATCTATTTTTTTTTTTCGTCTGACTAATAATTGTAAATAAATATTTAGTGCACAATTTCAGCTCGCTAAACTTTATACGCACTGAGTAAATTGGTTTAGAGTATTTCTTTAAAAAGTGCAGTTTGTATGGGAGGTGGTGGAAAAAGGAGGAGGAAACGCATAATTTTTTTTACCATAGATTAATATTATCATAAAAGTAATATATTCCCAATTTCAGGCCAATAGCTTTTATTATTTTCGAGCAAATCCGTTTATTGTCAAATTGCGCAATTGTGTAATTTTGTATGGGAGGGTGTGGAAGGGGTTGAGCGATTTGGCCCGTTCACGAACTTGATCTTACTTTTTTGTCAAAAACGACGCGTACGAAATTTGAGCTTTCTAGCTCAACGCGTTCTCAAGCTAGAGAGCGAACGGACGGACGGACATCTGGTTTTGAGATTTTTGAGTGATAATATGAACTTCTGCATCATTCATTTTTTTCTCCGAGCTTTACATATTTCTTGGCGTTACAAACTTTAGAACAAACTTATAATACTCTCAGATTTCATCTAGAGTATAAAAATCTCGATTGTGTCCGTCTGCTTGTTGACTAGATGTTATGCTCTGCTCCTGCGCCTAGTTCGTCAATGCTGGATATAGGCTTCGCTTTGGCGCTGTCCTCTTCATTATTTTTGCGAGTGCTTACTGTACCGCTTAGAGTAAAAGCCGCTTTAATTTTCTTTTGCCTTCTTAATACAATGGCTTTGCAATAAATTGCATAGTTACGCTTCGTGAGACTCTCACTGATAGATGTATAAGTTCAAGTTAGATTCCAGGCCTACGATGACAATGTTAAAGCTCTTCTAATGTTTTTGAAGATATTGTTGCAAGCTTTAATGAACGGGTTCTTCCGGCGTGCATTAGACAATTTAACGATTATCATCGTGTCTCTGTTTGCAGAAGCTAACCGCGTCCGAAATATCCTCGGCCTAATACTAAAACCTCTTAACTCCAAAATCATAAAAAATTGGATTTTGAGCGAAATAATCAAAATACATAACGTTCGATATCCCAAGAGTTTTTTCTCTTGGGATATCGAGCGTTATGTATTTTGATTATTTCGCTCAAAATCCAATTTTTTATGATTTTGGAATTATACTTTTGTTTATTTTCTGAAGCTAGCTTAATAGTAAATAACTTTTCGACATGAGCGGCATACATGCAGTGCAAACAGCAATAAGTTTTTTCTGTCTCCTATAAAGTTCTACTTTTGTGAGTTACGAGGTGTTAGCATTAGGCCGACGATATGGATTTGATATCAGGCATAGAGAGAATGAGCGAAGAGCATAAATTGCAAATGTATGCCGGTAAGCTTTCATTCTCAATGAAAGGAACTCCCCACGTGACCAAATCCGATGAAACCAATACGCGCTCCAAATTGTCAATACGGTTCTCGAGGGAAGTTATCGTGGATTTAAGGTTGCCAATTTCAATTTGGAGCGTGGACTCAACAATCTCTATTTGCTTTCCAATATTTTGTTCTGTTTTGCATGGTGCATCATTTAACTGCGTGCTTATTTGTTTCGTGATGTCCGACGCAAGTTTAGAAAACTTTTTTTTAATGCTGGCCCAGAGATGATGGTCGCTCTTAGTTGCAGTTGAAGTTTCAGGTTGTTTGCTTTGACGGGTCTCTCTTTCGAGTGACATTTTGGCGGAAATCGTTCGCAAAAATTTCAATAAAAATCAACGAATTGAAAAAAAAATAAAAATTGCGATCTGAAAAGAATCCTGGTGAAGAGTGACCGCTTGTGAACTATTTTCTGTGTCCAATACTTCAACGTCTCAACAATCCGCATGACAAATGATTACAAATTACAGAGCCGATTTTAATACGTCTAGTAGGTATGAATCATCACAACACATCCTTACACAATATTATGTGTACCATATGAAATTGTTCTTCCCTTATTCGAAAGTTCCCCCACTTTCTTTCGACATTTTCATGATGTTTCAATGAGTTAATAAATTTTGTCGGAGCAAGTAACCCAAGGTCTACCGCTACACAAGAGTAGGCTAATAAAATTGCAATTAACTGGACGGATTTATGAGACCATGAGTTATTTTTATGATTGTGTGCGAAATAGAGTGGACTAGACGACAGGTTGAATTATTGCTTTACTGTGTAATGTTTTGATTGGTAGACGTGAAATTGGCTACATAATATCTCACTTTCTTGACTAAAGGCTTGTTAGTCGAAAATTAGCGGGAAAACTAGTGTAAAGATGGAATTGCAACAGCATGTTTGCCTTTTAGCGGATGGCTCTAAAGTGGCTGTCCCACAACGCTGGTTACCAGCCGGTTTCGCTGGTGACTAGCAGAGCTGGCAAAGTAGAACGGTTTCTACTTCACCAGCCGCTGTTGAAATCGGGCGTGTGACTCCTGGTAGGTTATTCCTCTGTCTTCGTCAATAATTTTCCTCGCAGAAGTAATGTTTTCCTTCAAATCAGCGGTTATCGGCTGGTAAACTAGCGTCGTATGACCCGTGCATAAGGGAGAAACATTGATGATTCAATAATAATCAGAACACAATCTAGATCTGAGAGAATTATAAATTCTTATAAACTAACGCTAAGAACTAAGACTGGAAAAAACAATGAATGACACAGAAGTTAATATTATAAACTACTCGTTCATCCGCCAGTCCGCCCGTACGCTCTCTAGATTGAGACTGCGTTGAGCTAGAAAAGTTAAAATTTTATACTCGTCGCTGGTCAAGTTCGTGAACGGGCTAAATCCCTCCATCTCTAAGGGAGTTGTCAGAGGAAGTGGAACTTTTTAGATGACCTAAAAAATGCTTATAAACATTCTTATAATATTGCTTCGTTACCATTTTAAAGTCGATAGCTCCCATATGTTCGAAGGAGAAATACTTTTCTTAAATTCCCAATACAAAAATTTGTATGGGAGGGACTAGAAGGAGTAAGGCGAAGTTGAAATTTTTTTTGCACTTATTGCCATTATTAAGGGTTGAACTCTGGCAAAATTTTAAGTTTCTACCTAGTCAAGTCATAAATATTGGTACACAGAAAAATCAACGCCAAATGAAAACGAATTAATATTTTTCAAAACTTTTTTTCTTTTTTTATTGGGTTATTCAATGGCTATAAATTTTAGAACAATTTTTTCGAAATGACATCCATTTGCCTTCCAGCACGACTTGAGACGATCTGGCCACTCATCGATCGCGAGACGCACTTCATCCATGGGGAAATTGTACACTGCACGGACAAGGGTTCGCTCCAACGAATCAATATGTGAGTGTCGAGTAGAGCAAGCCATGCCCTCTAATACGGACCACAACTTGCAATCCAACGGGTTGAGGTCTGGACTACCAGCTGGCCAATCATCCGTTGATATGAAGTCCGGAACGTTGTTTTTGAGCCACAGTTGAGTCGTTTTTGCCTTGTGAGCTGGAGCAGAGTCTTGCTGGAAAGTCCACGGCTTGTTGGCGAATATTGATTGGTTGAGAGGCTTCACAATGGGTTCCAAGACGGTCAATTGATATACTTTGGCCGATGTTTTGACTCCTTTCTCGCAACAATGGAGCTTGGTAATGCCATCGTAGCTCACTTCCCACCATACCATTACAGACGCGGGATGGTGGCCTCTTTGGACCCTCGGAATGAGTTGGGATACTTCTCTGGATGACCGAGCATACACACGTTTGTTCTGTTTATTGAACGATTCTTCTACGATGAAGATTTCCTCGTCAGTAAACAGAATTTGTCTGTGAGCGTTCTTCGCGTACACAGACGTGCACCAAATATTCGTAGATTTTAAACAAGCATACGACAGTATCGACAGGAGCGTACTGTACCAAATCATGCTTGACTTTGGAATTCCTCCAAAACTAGTCCGACTAACAAGACTCACAATGACGAACACTGAATCCCAAGTGAGAATACAAACCGATTCCACAACCAGCTTTCGAACGGAATGTGGTTTAAAGCAGGGAGATGGTCTAGCTCCTATGCTTTTCAACTTGGCACTAGAGTATGTCGTCCGAAAAATCCCAGTCGACACCAACGGGACACTACTATTCAAGTCCACCCAACTAGTAGCATACGCTGACGACATTAATATTCTAGCAAGATCCTTCCCTAGTGCTAAGGAGGTATTTGTCAATCTTGACTCCGCCGCAAAAGAAGTCGGGTTGCGCATTAATGAAAGCAAAACAAAAGTAATGACGCAAACAAGAAGGAGAACGCCAATCAGACAAAACATAACAATTGCGGAATATAATTTGGAGAGTGTGGACAACTTCATATATCTTGGGGCTAATCTAGCAAAGGACGGTAATGAAACAGACGAAATCAAACGACGGATAATACTAGCAAATAAGACGTATTATTCGGTACTTCCAATAATGAAATCCAAGAAAGTGCACAGGAACAATAAGCTGCGGATTTATAAAACTATTATACGACCTGTGCTCTGTTATGGCAGCGAGACGTGGACATTAACGCGAACTTCCGAAAAAGCAGTTAACGCATTCGAAAGAAAGGTCCTCCGAAGAATTTTGGGACCTGTGAAGGAAGGAACGGAATGGCGAATAAGATACAACCATGAGTTGTAACAACTCTACGACGAGCCAGAAGCTTCAACGTTCATTAAGTTACGTAAACTGCAGTGGGCTGGCCATGTAGAGCGAATGGAAGACAGAAAAATCCCCAAACGTGCTCTTAAAGGCAAAGCGAGTGGTAACCGGCCAGTAGGCAAACCACGCAAGCGATGGGAAGACTCGGTTGATGAAAACAGCAAAGCCATTCTAAAAATTAGCAGCTGGAGGACGCGGTCTTTGGATCGAGACGATTGGAGGCGACGACTTCAGGAGGCCAGGGCCCGATTTGGGCTGTCGCGCCATTGATGATGATGATGATGTTCTTCGCGTACCGACTGCGTAACGCTTTCGATTTTCGCTTGCGTTTTTCTTTCAATGTGGCCGTTAGCAGGTGTCCAGTGTGTCGCTTGTATGCGCTGAGTCACAAAACTTCTTAGATGATGCGAGACATGGATTTTTGAGAAATTTGCATTTCCCACGACAAGATTTTCTGTTTTCGCAGCGGTTTTCGCTCGATTCGATTCTTCACGGCTTTGATCGCTTTCAGAGTTCTCACAGTGCGCGGACGGCCAGATCTTTGACGGTCTCGTACTCCACCAGTATCCTCAAACAACTTCACAGCACGATACACAAAATTGCGAGTGATTCCAAGCGGTCGCAACGTCCGAAAGATATCGCCTTTTTCCATGTTGCATTTTAGTTGGCCAACTACAACAATACGATTTTCGATGTCGCCCCATTCCATGATAGTAAACAATTGATGCCAAAAACTTTTTACGTGGCAATGAAGCAGAAATGTCAACTGTTAAATCGCAGTCAAGACGAAATGGAGGCGCCCAATATTGCATTCGTAATGAATGCGTTTAGTGGTGTACCAATATTTATGACTTGACTAGGTATTTTTCCTAGTTTCAATGAAAATCGCTTAAATGCATTTACCAAAAATGTTACAT
The DNA here is from genome assembly GCA_963669355.1 of Chorisops tibialis. Taxonomy (NCBI): domain Eukaryota; kingdom Metazoa; phylum Arthropoda; class Insecta; order Diptera; family Stratiomyidae; genus Chorisops; species Chorisops tibialis. The sequence continues at coordinate 240,662,573 of OY770262.1, forward strand.
TAGTATGGGAGTGAGTACAATTAGTGTTGGGATCGAAATCAAATTTTTCAACATTTATCCTGTTTGAAATATAATATTTTGCTCAAAGTTTCAACTTTATAGATTTAACTATTTTAAAGAAAAACAATTTAATTGAAATTTCAAAATTTCGCAAAATTTGTATGGGAGGTATGGTTTATCAAATTTCAGCATGATAGGTCAAAGGGAGACAGGGAGATAGAAGATCACTTGGAATCGAGGTTTTTGATCGACAATAAATAGTTTTGAACACTTGGCGGCTTTGTCCGAGCATTATTTCTTAGCGGAACGAACGATAAGGCAAGGACAATATACTTTTGGATTTTATCAAGAGCTCCGTACGCCGCACGTTGATCCAGTTAGTGAATCTGAGTAGACAAAAAAATAAAAATTAAGTATCACCATTTCATCCAAATTAACCCTATAAGCATTCACATAGATAGTTAGGGATATTCTGAGTAAGAGATAAGACAATGACGCATTGCAAAAGTCCATTTATCTTTATCTCAGCGTAAATGAAAGCACATCGTGTGAGAAAGAAGTACATTCAAACTCCTATTATTTTTAAACCAAGTATTTTCAAATTATTTAAATTTTTAAATAAGTCTCATAGTGTATGTAAATAGTTTTGAGTTAAAAACAAAGATAAGAATACTACAATTACAAAGTTTTTAGGGTTAAAACTTTCTTGGTTGCCTGATTGGGCTTCACGCGACTTTTATATTTGCTTAAGTGAAAAACGAAAAATATCTATTCTAAACATAACAGGACTACGATTGGGCGTAAAGCCCAATCTTGAGAAAACAGACATTTTTTTATTTTAAGAAATTTTGTAGAGGAAGTGGGTGACGGCATTGAACTTATTGTTTCTCATCACACTAAAGCTGCTATCAAAATACAAAATTTAGGATTCATAAATTTAATAGGCACTGAGAAAACTAGTGTATAGGATGTAGTGAAATTGTGCAGTTTGTATGGAAGGTGGTAGAAGGAGCGGCGAGTTCTTAGAGAATTTTTCAGAAATAATTATAAACATCATGCTTTTGATATGTTTTAAATTGTAGATCAGTAGCATTCATACTTTTCAGGAAAATCTACCTTTTGTAAGATTGTGAAATTGTGTCAGATGTGTGTGGGAGGGGGTAGAAGGGGTACAGCTAATTGTCTATTTCGTTTTGCTCTTACTAATAATTCTAAATAAATATTAAGTCCACAATTTAACCTCGAACAATTTTATGCGAACTCATCAAATTGGTTTATAGTATTATGTATTTCATAAAAAAGTACAGCTTATATGGGAGGTGGTGGATGGAATTGGAGGACTAAAATAATTGTTATAATGTAGATTGAAATCATCATAAAAGTAATATATTTCAAATTTTAGATCAATAGCATCTATACTTTTCGAGCAAATCCGTTTAGTATCGAATTGCGAAATTGTGTCATTTTGAATGGGAGGGGGTAAAAGGGGTGAACCTAATTATCTAATTTTTTTTGATCTTACTGAAAATTCTAAATAAATATTTAGTGCACAATTTACGTTCGCTAAATTTTATAGGCACTATGTAAATTGGCTTAGAGTATTTCATGAAATAGTACATTTCGTATGGGAGATGGAGGAAGGAGGGGGAGGGCACGCATAATTTTTTGACGGTAGATTGAAATGATAATAAAAGTATATATTCCAAATTTAAAACCAATAGCTTTTACACTTTTCGAACAAATCCGTTTATTGTCAAATTACACAATTGTGTCATTTTGTATGGGAGGGGGTAGAACGGGTGGAACGATTTGGCCCGTTCACGAAATTGGCCTTACTTTTTTGCCAAAAACGACGTGTACAAAATTTGAACTATCTAGCTCAACGCGTTCTCAAGCTAGAGAGCGCACAGACGGACGGACAGACATCCGGTTTTGAGATTATTGAGTGATTATATGAACTTCTGTATCATTCATTTTTTTCTCCGATCCTTATTTCTTAGCGTTACAAACTTTACAGTAAACTTATAATACTCTCAAATTTCATCTAGAGTATAAATTTTTTTTCTTTTATAGCACCGATTTTAACTTAGGGGTCACCCTATAATGCATTGTTGACAGTTATGTCGGTTTAGGAAGAGGATGAAATTTGGTAGTGTTATGGGAATTTTGGGGGAGAGAGACGGAAGTGCCAATGGACATTATTTGTGAAGCGTTGAAGGTCATACTTGCTTGGAAATATGTATGCTAGCAGGCAATGCGTTCCAGAGTCTGGACGTTCGGGGGATGAATGACTGCCTATATTTCACTGTACGAGTAGGAATAGGGTTGATGGTAAGCTCGTGAGCGCGTTTAGCTTGACGAGTATTTCGGGGAAAACTGTAAAGTGGAGGAATAAGTGATCTAAGTTCCGCACTACATTTACCATGAAAGTAACGGTAGTAAATGCTGAGTACTGCAACGTTTCTACGATGCTCGAGGGAGTCAATAGAAATCGTAATGGTGTCGTCTCCAATTAATCGGAACGCATGTTTTTGAACTCGATCGAGCAGCGCAAGGTGTGTTTTGGGTGCCCCAGCCCATAAATGCGAATTGTACTCTAGGCGAGGTCGAATGTAAGCCTTGTAGATGGTAGCTAAGTCGTGAGGCGTAAGATATTTCTTGCATTTACGAAGGATACCTAGGCGTTTGGAGGTATCCAGGGCAACATCAAAGATATGTTTGCTCCAATCAAGATGGTTATTAACTTTTATGCCTAATACGATAAATTCATCTGAAGAGCTAATTGGTACGCCATTAAAGGCTAAATTAGTCGACGACGCTGGAACATTACGTTTGAGGGAAAGATGACAGGCCTGAGTTTTAGCAGCGTTGAACTCTACTCTATTTTTCCTGCCCCATTCCAGGATTAAGTTGAGGTCGAAGTCCAGCGAACTGAATAGCTCCCTGTGTTTGGCAGCAATAGATATCTTGTGAGAATCCGCAGCAGAGTTAAATTCAAAGGTGTTATCTAAAGTACTGTCATCTGCAAAACTATGGATTGGATTGAGAGTAGAAGACAAAAGGTCGTTAATGAATACTAAGAACAGAGTAGGTGATAGAACAGAACCCTGAGGGACACCAGAATTAGTTGGGAAAGAAGAAGAAGTAACGCCATCTAATACGACTTGTATAGTGCGTTCAGAGAGGAAACTCTCAATCCATCGAATGAGGGTAGCATCGAGACCGATGGCCTTTAGCTTAACAAAGAGACATTCATGCCAAATTCTGTCAAAAGCTTTTGCAATGTCAAGAGCAAGAACTTGACCTTCGCCGTATTTGTGCAAGCATGAGTTCCAACGTTCTGTCAGGTAGACCAAGAGATCTCCCGTCGACCTTCCAGAACGGAAACCGTTTTGGCGATCGTGGATAAGCTGTTTATCCTCGAGGTAGTGAATGATTTTGCGATTGACAGCAGTTTCCATCACTTTCGAGAGCACTGAAGTGATGGCTATCGGGCGGTAGTTAGCGGGGTTCGCTTTGCTTCCTTTCTTGGGAATTGGCTGAACATTCGCGACTTTCCACAATCGAGGAAAGCACCCAGAAGAGTAAGATAGATGAAAAAGATTGCGAAGGGGTTTAGCCAGAGAAGAGGAGCACATTTTAAGGGTAATGGGGGGAATGCCATCAGGGCCAGCGGACTTGTGAACATTGAGCTTTTGCAGGATCCTGAATATGAGACGCGTGCGGAAATGTAGCGGCGGCAGCGAAAAACCTGATGGTGATGCGATAGGAGGGGTTTGGTTTGAAGGTGGTAGCGTGGAGTTTCTCGCAAAACTTACTGCCAATAGGTTCACTTTCTCAACCGGATCAATAACGGTACGGTCGCCATCGATAAGTGGTGGTGTTGATGAAGAGATGAAGTTATTGTTGACCGTTTTGACAAAAGACCAGAAAGATCTTGAGCCTTTTGGACTTTTGGAATCGAAGCACAATTTCCAATTGAAGGCATTGAAGAACTCGTTCAGTGCCCCCCAATTGGCTCTTTTAAAATGCCAAACAGTTCTTCGGGGTGCATTAGCTGGCAGCGGTTTTTGTGCTGCAACAGGAAATTGTGCACGAATCAAGAAGTGATCCGCATTTCCAATTGGCGATGGGAATATTACAGAGAGAGAATATTTCTCAGGTTGGTTGGTGAGAAATAGATCAAGAAGGTTGGAGAATTGACCTGCAATTTCTGGTAAACGAGTAGGCTCATTTACCAGCTGTGTTAAACCGTTTAACGATGCAAACAGCTTAGTATCACGTCCCTCTTGGTTCGTGTAGGAGGAATATTTAAGCCGAGACAGACCGCGTGATCGAAAAAATGCAGACGAAGTCGAAGAAAATGTACATTGAAATATTATCTCCCAACAGAAGAGGATAAACAAAGAGTATGTAAAACCATAAATACACTAAATAGTGGTGAATGGTCTGCCCAGAATTGGAAAATGGACGATACTATTAAAGAAATCATAATGTCAATTCCTTCCAATGCCAATAGTAAACGATGCAGTCGAATACTAATTGCTGACCGAGCGAACTTGACTCTATTTACGTCAAATCTTCCGAAGTTGCTTTCCCACTATTGCCGTTCAACATCAAGAGAAATGTATTTGGATTCAAATTGGATATCTAAAAACCCAACTTTACAAAGTTTATACCACCAGGTGCCAAGAACGTGAACAAAAACATAACAGGGCTACGATTAGAAAAGAATTTGTTCTGATCCCAAGAAATTTTGTACGAGGAGTGTTAGAAGGAGTGATAGCATTGAACTAATTTTTTCCCCATCATGCTAAAGTAGCTATAAAAATGTTTTATACAAAATGCTTACTCCAAAAATTGAATAGGAGCTAAGAAAATTAGTGAGTTAGATTTAGTGAAAATGTGCAGTTTGTATAGGAGGTGTTAGAAACAGTGGGGGGATTTTAATGATTTTTTCAGAAATAACTAGGAATATTATAAAATTTACATCTCATTTCAGACTAGTGCCATTCATACTTTTCAAGAAAATCGATTTTTTGTGAAGTTGTGAAACTGTGTCATATTGTATGGGAGGGTGTAGAAGCAGTGAAGCTAATCAAATATTTTTTTCTGATCTAAGTGATAATACTAATTTAGTATTTATTACAAAATATGAGCTCGATAATGTTATATGTTCTGAGAAAATCGGCTTAGAGCATTTCATGAAAAAGTGTAGCTTGTATGGGAGGGGGTGGAAGGAGAGGAAGGACGCAAATAATTTTTATACTGCAGATTGAAATCATTATGGAAGTAATATATCCCGAAATTCAGACTAATAGCTTTTATAATTTTCGAGCAAATCCATTCATTGTCGAATTGCGAAATTGTGTAATTTTGTATGGGAGGGGGCAGAAAGGGTGAAGCTAATCGTCTAATTTTGTTTGGCCTTACTAAAAATTTTAAATAAATATTTGGTGCACAATTTCAGCCTGCTAAATTTTATACGCTCTGATTAAATTGGCTTAGAATAATTCATGACAAGTACAGTTTGTATGGGTGGTGGTGGAAGGAGTGGGATGACACGCATAATTTCAATACGGTAGATTGATATTATAATAAAAGTAATATATTCCAAATTTCAGGCCAATAGCTTCTATACTTTTCGAGCAAATCCGTTTATTGTCGAATTGCGCAATTGTGTCATTTTGTATGGGAGGGGGTAGAAGAAGTGGAGCGATTTGGCCCGTTCAAGAACTTACTTACCTTACTTTTTTGTCAAAAACGACGTGTACGAGATTTGAGCTTTCTAGCTCAACGCGTTCTCAAGCTAGAGAGCGAACGGACGGACGGATACCCGGTTTTGAGATTTTTGAGTGATAATATTAACTTCTGTATCATTCATTTTTTCTCCGAGCCTTATTTCTTGCCGTTACAAACTTTAGAGCAAACTTATAATACTATCAGATTTCATCTAGAGTATAAACATTTATCCAGTACAGTATTTTTCACAGTTTTTGAGGTGGAGAATTTGAGTCTTTTCCGACGTAAACAAGACGAATGCGATACATGCGTATCTTTCAAATCTGGCAATTTAAATCCAGAGATACATGAAATTCATCGGCAAAGGAAGCAAGAGGTCCGGAATGAAAAACAAATTGATAAGAGTACGCACAATATCGTTCGCTGCAACCAATCGTTGAAATTGGAAATATGAGTGTAACCTTGGAGGAAGTTCTCACTGCGATGAATAGATTAAATGATAGTACTAAAGCTGGGTGTAACTTAATTCCAGCCATATTTCTAAAAAATTGCTCGTCTTCATTAGCACAACCTCTAGCCATCATCTTTAATAAATCGCTTCAGACTGGTGAATTTTTAGGTGAATGGAAAATATCCCATGTCACTCCAGTATTTAAATCAGGTCAGGAGCATTTGGTGAAGAATTACCGCCCAATATCCAAGCTTGCAGCAATTCCCAAACTTTTCGAAAGCATAGTTAAAGATCAACTTTATTTTCGACTAATAGAATCTATAGCGTATCAACAACACGGCTTCGTAAATGGACAATCAACTACTACCAACTTAGTACTATTTACCGAATTTTGGAATGATGTCATGGAAAATGGTCATCAGGTTGATGTACTTTTCACTGACTTCCAAAAGGCCTTTGACAGAGTTCACCACAAGCTACTTGTTCTAAGATTACAAGCTCTCGGGTTATTTTCAAGTATGCTTTTGTGGATATCTTCTTATCTAACTAATAGAAAACAGTTTGTGAGAATAGGTAATTGTAACTCCTCGACCTTTGATGTAGTCTCCGGAGTTCCTCAAGAAAGTCATTTGGACCACTCCTATTTCTCCTTTTGATAAATGATGTACCTTCGATATTCAAATCGAATTTGCATCTGGATTGCCTAGTTATAATGATAGATGTTCTCTAATTGGGTTACAAACTCTCTCCATCCGTAGAGACTTATTTTGCATAATGTTTGTGAGAGACTCTCACACTCTTACGTATGATATTAATTCTCCTGTACTTCTTTCGTTTTTTAAATTGCGGGCTCCAGAGAGATTGGTAAGACACAAGTGTCTCCTATTCGAGGAGGCTCATAGAACAAATTATGGCCTTATCGAGCCAATCACGAGATGTGTGCTGTTATTTAATTCTTTTGGTGACAAAATTGACTTTACTTTAAGCAGAGACATTTTTAAGAGAGATTTGTGGATGGTGCTTTAGCACATTCCCTTTATATTTTTGAATTTCTTTTTATTTCTTAATTTTAAGTTTTCTGTAGCCTGTAAATTTTTTATAGTAGGCGATAAATAAATAAATTTCCTGTTTGCGTTTTGCCGATAGTTCCTCTTTCTCCCAAGGTGTTTGTTTGGGACAACTTTGTTATAGGCATTGTTTACGAGTTTTTTCAATGCAGTCTGGGTCGCTTATTGATTCCTCTTATTTATTTATTTTACCAAAATCCAAAAACAATATATAATAATAACAATAACAATGAATAATAAAAGATGTGATAAGAAAATAATGAAAATGATAATTTAAATTGCTTCCGGGTAGCTTTCCTGATTTGTTGCATTCAAGTGCAGTTCGATTATTCTGGCGACTTATATTATTATCAGAGTCAGGTCCATTGCATTTTCATTTATCACAATCAGTTCTTTGTAGAAGTAGTTGAGTATAATTGCATATCCTCAGATACAATCTTCAAGTTATCTAGAATAACACGTAGCTTCATTAAAAGTGTTTTCAAGATCCGGTAAGCATCTTCTTTCGATATATTTTCAAACATGTTACTGTTCACTTGTGCCTCCTTTGACGTTAATTTCTTTACTTTTTCGAGCGTCTACAATTATTTATATATTGTTGTTTGATAGAGCAGGATCTAATGATTTTATGGAGTGTATAATGCTTCTCAGACAATCGTCGATAGGTATAAGGGAAGCTTCAGGAATACCTATCAGAAAGGAGGTCGAAGTTCACTCAACTATGTTGAATGTTCAACACTCCACACTTTTAGGGAATTCAGAATTCATATTATGTTAAGGATGTTATGTTATACCTAGTTCGTACTCTCGGACTGACTGGTACAGATTCCAGTTGGTCCGTTCAGGGTTTCTGTATTGTCCCATATAGCCAAATGAAGTTTTATTATCAAAACAGAAGCTTCATTATCAGATCATAGATAATGAAGCTTCTTTTTTTACGTGCCAGTTTTCGCATTTGTCAATGATTGGGCTTTACGTCCAATCATAATTGTGTTATGTTTTTAAATCGAGTTGAAAGAGTTATTATTCGCTGCTTATGATGGGCTTCAAACACCAAATTATAAATATTCAATCATTTTTTTTTAATCTATCGTAACATGAAATAGTCAATCTAAATACCTCCCAAACAGTCACAGGTAGATGCATCCATAATAAGCGTCGGTGAAGTACTATTGCGAACAAAATTCCTAAACAGATAGAATTGAAACACCTGAAACCCTAATCCTACGCAATTAGGTCATGGAAAATTGATGATCCTATTCACTGCTTAATGAGAAGGGATTTTCTATCAATTCCCGCATTACACGAATTTTATCCCAGCGATATAGAGGATTGAAAGTATTAGAGAACGATGCGGTTTCGAATTTGCCCAACGTCATATTGGTAGAGGATGATATCCTGTCTAAACGATGTACTCAATGCGCTTTTCCACGAAATTTTCGGACACTGAATGCATTCAATGTTTGTACGTTCATAGAAATCGAACTACCGCTGATCGATATGTAGCAAAGTTGTATTTAGAGCTCCTTTAAGCCCTATCAAGCGAAAATAGTGTTAATTGCGTTAGCTAGCTGAAAGTTGTTAGTTTTGAATGACTACTAAGAATTAAAAGCGATTTATTGGATCACTTCCATTTCTTTGTATCAAATGATCGGCGGCTTTGTAATCCATCACATATCCATAGTTTTATTGGAAACTATTATTAGTATAGATATTGGTTTCCATTTGAAAGTGTGCTTTGGACAACATAACATAGAGAACCAAAAATTTATTTAGAGCTTACCTTGAAAATTGCTAAAGCTACCAAATTGTGCACATAAAAACAAACAATATTTAATTTTCCCTATTTTTTAAGACTTAAAAATTGATATAATTTATTCACTATATGAAAACCTAACAGAAGTACGATTGCACGTAAAGCCCAATCATACGATACTCCAGATGGAATAGGAATTTTTGTGACCTTAAAAAATTTTGTATTGGGAGTAGTAGAGGAGGTGCCGGTACTAAACTAATTTTTCCTCCATCATGCCAGAATATCTATTAAAATGTTCTGTACAAAACTCAAGTTTTAAAAATTGAATAAGTAATGAAAACATAACAGGAATACGATTCGACGTAAAGCCCAATCGTGCGATACTCTAGATGAAGGAGAAATTTTTTTATTTTAAGAAATTTTGTAGAGGAAGTGGTAGAGGGGGTGACAACACTGAACGAATTTTTTTACATCACGATAAGGTTGCTATCAAAATGTTTTATACAAAATTTAGGATTCAAAAATTTAATAAGTACTGAGAAATTTAGTGTATTGAATTTAGTAAAATTGTGCAGTTGGGGGAGATGGGAGATGGTAGAAGGAGGGTGGAGTTATTAATAACTTTCTTATTAATAACTGTAAACATAATTTATTTGGCATAGCAGATCAGTAGCATTCATACTTTCAGGCAAATAAAATTTTCGTAAAGTTGTTGAATTGTGTCAAATTGTACGGGAGGGGGTAGAACGAGTGAAGCTAATCGCCTAATTTTACTTTATTATTCTAATAATAATGTATTGTGATCGAAACAAGAAAAAACAAATTTGCTACCGTGAAATTTTTTTTTTTCGCGTTTCATGACTCAATTAGCCTAAAAATGCAAAAAAAAATCCTGCCGAACGCCGTACATATGGACTCATATCTTCGAAAACTTTAAAAGTAGAATGTTCGTATTTGGGTGGATTGTTGATTGGGTAAGTGAGCTCTATTTTCTAAATTTCGGGTGGTGTTAGATGGAAGGGGGAGGTGGGGGAGGGAAAAAGTCAAAAACTACACTTGCTAATATCTCCACCACGAAAGAATATAGGAAGTTGAAAATTAGTAGAGATATAGAGAGGGTTGTGGGACAAACTTTAAAAATAATTCAATTTCTTTATCCATTGGCGTCCGGAAAGAGGGGGCTAAAAACAAATTGTCGGCCGAATTGTTTTTTCAAATGATTATATCTTCGAAATTACTTATCGTAAAAAATTCATATTTTGGGGCCATCAAGGTAGCGTATAGTTCCACCGGAATCAGAGTGGCTAATTATTGTAAGGGGGAGGGTCAGGGGGGTGCGAAAAAAACACTTAAAAATGAATATCTCAACTATCTCTTCAGCTATGTAATTGAAACTTAAAATGTATATTAAGCTATACTAGGAAAATATAAAAAAATATAACATTTTGAAATAATAGTAGTGGGGGGAGATGGAAATCATTTCAAAAATAGCGCACTTTCTAAAATTACAAATCCTTATATCTCAAAAAAAGAATACAGATATCAAATCGAAAATTTGTCAGATTGTAGAACTATATAGTGATTAATTTTGATAAAAATTTAAAGTTAGGAGGTGTAAGGGGAGGGAGGTGATAAGCAAAAATGTCGGAAATTTTGAGTGATTTTTTTAGGGCGCTGGTGAAAGATACAAAATTTAAATTTTGCATGTGGATACATCTATTTAATATACATAGAAAAATAATAATAACTTGATCCATAATTGTTATAAACCGAGCCCCCCGGTCTAACGTGCACAAAGTGTTTCATGTACATTGAAAAAAACACATAAACTCAAAATTTTTGAGTGAAATTTTAAGGTAGAAAATTCGCGAAATGCATTTAAAAATATAGTCTTAATACACAAAATATTAACTGGTTGAGAACCTTTAAAACTTCTACCCCCTCCCATACAAAATTTATTTTTTTCGACCATTTTCATGAAATCTATTATCACCTAACTATTAAAAGCTATCAATTTTAAATTTTGCATAAAAACTTACAAAAATAGTTGAAATGAAATTACTTTAAAAGTTTTGAAATCGCGCTTGCACTTCTACCCCCTCCCATACAAAACTATGATTTCGACCAATATCATTAAATCAACTAATAACCAACAAACTAAAACCTACGAACTTGAAATTTTGTACAACCCCTTACAAGAGAAACGACATAAAACTGCATATCAAATTTTACGATTCCCCTACTTTCTCTGCCCCCTCCCATACAAATGGTTGGTTTCGTAAATGTAAAATACACCGAATTTTATGAAAATTCTATGCAACTTCATCTATGAAGCACATTCTATACCGAGAATATTGAACGTGATTCAAGCAATCAATTAAAAAGCTTTTAGAATCCACCCATCTACATATTACCCCTCATAAAGATCCAAACTTTCAGAAACGAATGAAATATTGTTAAATTGACAACAGCCCTGCCCAAGAACTCCCTTTAACTTAGTCTTCCCTAACCACTCTTACCTGCATATTGACTCTCCACTCATCCGCAACTTGTCCCAAGAATAATAAAGTTTCGCCCGACTTGTTGGCAGTTTATTTTTTGGTGTTAAGAATATTTCTAAATAAATGTTTAGTGAACAATTTCAGCTGCATCAATTTTGCACGTACTGAGTAAATTTGCTTAGAGTATTTCATGAAAAAATGCAGTTTGTAGGGGAGGTGGTAGAAGGAAGAGGAAGACTTAAATAATTTTTATACAGCAGATTGGAATTATTATAAAAGTAATATATTCCAAATTTCAGATCAATAGCATTTAAACTTTTCGAGAAAAGCCGTTTATTGTCGAATTGCGAAATTGTGTCATTTTGTGTGGGAGGGGGTAGAAGGGGTGAAGCTAATGGTCTAATTTTTTTGGTCTTACTAATAATTCTAATTAATTATTTAGTGCTAAATTTGAGCTCGATAAATTTTGTAAGCACTGAGTAAATTGGCTTAGAGTATTTCATGAAAAAGTACAGTTTGTATGGGAGGTGGTGAAAGGAGAAAGAGAACATGTATAATTTTTATACGATAGACTCAAATTATCATAAAAGTAATAAATTTCAGACTAATGGCTTTTATAGTTTTCGAGCAAATCCGTTTATTGTCAAATTGCGTAATAGTGTCATTTTGTGTGGGAGGGGGTAGAAGAGGTGGAGCGATTTGGTCTTTTCACGAACTTGTCCTTACTTTTTTGTCAAAAATGACGTGTACGAAATTTGAACTTTCTAGATCAACGCGTTCTCAAGCTAGAGATGACACGGACGGACGGACATTCGGTTTTGAGATTATTGAGTGATTATATGAACTTCTGTATCATTCATTTTTTTCTCTCCGAGCCTTATTTCTTGGCGTTACAAACTTTGTGGCAAACTTATAATATTCTCAGATTTCATCTAGAGTATTAAAATTAGTGTATTAGATTCAGTGGTATTGTGCTATTTGCATGGAAGTTGATACAGCCCCCTCCCCTGTATTTATTTATTTAGTGTTTTGTTTTTAGAAATAACTATGAGCATTATGCAGTTAACAGCTCTCAAATTTCAGATCAGTAACATTCAAACTTTTCAAGAAAATAGTTTTTTTTGTGAAGTTAAGAAATTATATCAAATTGTCCGATCATAATAACCATGCTAATTTTGTATTTAGTACAAAATTGGAACTCGACAAATGTTATACGTACGCAGAGAATTGGCGTATAGTATTTTATGAAAAAGTTCAGTTTGTGTGGAGAGTAGTGAAAGGAGTAGGGAGATTAGAATACATTTCTGATTAAATAATATTTTCTAAATTTCAAATTATTAGCTTTTATATTCTCCAAGAAATTTTTATTAATGTAAATTATTGAAAATGAGGCATTTTGTATGGGAGGTGATAGACGGGGCGGTGCTATTTAGCCCGTTCACTAACTTGGCCTTACTCTTTTGTCAAGAAATACTTATACAAAATTTTAACTTTCAAGCTCAACGCGCTCTCAAGCTAGGAGGGCACAGACGGACAGGCGGACGGACGGACGGACATCCGGTTTTGAGATTTTTGACAAATATTTCTGTACCCTTGCTGCCTTTGTGCGAGTATTATTTCTTGGCGTTACAAACTTTAGAACAAACTTGTACTACTCTCAGATTCTATCTAGAGTATAAAAAAGTACGTAGTTAATCTTCAGTCCAAATCTTGATTGGATACTTTATAAAATAAAATAAATGTACGAGTAACTCCATGAAACTCCATAAGAACTCGAATACCGATTCGAAAATCAGAAAATACTTAAATTGGGTGAAAAATGATAAAGCTAAATTCAAATTAGAAATCGCTGGGATATATCAATATATTAAAGCCGCATCGTCAGTAAGTTCCTGTATTGGGATCTATATCACTCACATTGCATTGTTCGCCACAATTCACTAATCAGATCGTCCCGATTCCCAAAACATCGAACCGATTATATTACTTCATTATTATTTTATTTTAATTGCATTGTGCAAACATTAATTGAAGGATTTAAGCTATCCTGTGAGCATTATACCCGAAATCGTATTATACAGCTCTTTCATGGCTACAACTGGTTTTCAGTCCAAGGGTAGAATAAATGAATCTACACAGGATTTAAATTTACGCATATTTTTATCTATTTAAACACCAAAAGTTAACGGTTAAATGTTTCTAAAAAAAAATCTTTTAATCATCCTTATAATCAGTATTAGGACTTGACTTTATAATGCTTTTCTATACTTTTACGCTTGTTAGTTACAGACAAGCGCCTCATTTTCCTCTTACACAAGCGAAGAAGCTTCCTCCTGTACTAAAAGGTGCCCGAGATTGTAGACGTTCTGTTTAAAGACTTCCCGTTGTTGTTTTTTTCCTACAATTTGTGAGTCTGGTCTGGCAGGTTTGCATAGGTGGTACATGGCTCCATACTATGCTTATTTTGTACTTCATGTTAGCAAAACGGAATCAAGTCAAACTCATGTCAGACATCGTGCAGTACACTTGCACAACAACTCGGTAGTGTTTTCTTATTTATAATATATAATATGGATATGTATATTTCATGCCTCGGGATCCTGACAGTCTTTTATAGCCCATGAAAAAGTTTGTCTGGAACACGATACTCTCTAAAGAACATGTTACCCTTAATTGGAGCCCACTTCACGGTGGGGTAGGTCTCTCACGGTGAAGACGAAGAAGATGTTGAGAAACTTCCTTAGTATTATGCTTTATTATTCTTTTCAGAAGGACAGAAAACTAGACAGTTGGAAAATGTTTCTATCAATTGAAGTTAATGTTGAAGAATTATATTTCCGGCTTTTTAAAAAAAAAAAAAAAGAGATTTTAATTAAAGGAATTTGTAATGGCTCAAGAATGGTATTGTCTATTCTATACATTATATTGAAAAGTATTTTGAATGGAATTAAATTAGATTAGATTGCGAAATGGTTTTGATTCTTCACTGCGTCCTTTGATCCGCCTAGTATATAATTAATTTTGTATTGATAAAGCTTAGAATATCCCGAAGTTGAATGATCCAAAATTCATTTTTCTCATTATAATTGCAAATTTTGCAGTAATTATAATTTAAGTGAACATTTGCATTAAGATGTTATACGACAGTGTGCTTATTATCTGGTGAAAAGTACAAATGAAGAACACTCTGTGATTTGAGCCATGTACGATTGTTATTGAACTGAGCAGAATTCCAGAAGCCTATCACTTTACTTCATTATTCCAAATAGCGATTGACCGCGACTTTGTCCGCATTGGAATCGCAATAATAAGTAAATTTATTGGTGAGCCAATATGTCGAAAAATTTCCCTAATTTTGTTATAGATCTGGTGAAAGGTACAAAGATATATTTTTGTACGTGATATATGTACATAACGAACAAATAATAATTTGGACCAAAACTAATATGGTGATGTGTTCCAAGTGCACAGGATAAACACAAGTCCTCAGGATAAACACAAGACCTGCAAATGCTAGGAACTTGAAAATTTGCAAAACTCATTTAAAAACATAACCGAATTATGATTCGTAAAGTCATGCCGAAATCACTCATTTTACAGCGTTCCAGAGACGTTCTTTCACTAATAGCACCCTCACCGTACGTTTCAACAATCATTCGACGTGCCTCAGCCGCAGATTTTTTTGAATTGAAGGCAAACAGCTTAATTTCCCACAAATGATGGTTATTTGGCTCAAACTTCGACATATTCGTGCACAAAAAAGTATACAACGCCAATAAAACTTCACAAATCTAATGATAAGAAGTTATTGCCAGATGCCTAAGTTCACCATGTGACGTTTCCGATCCACCATTATTGATCATCATTGACTCATGATGCCATCTATTGGGAAACGGCGGGTTTCAATTTGAATTTCCGATAGTTAGCATATATTATATCTTATTAATGCATGCTATTCCCTATAGCTATTGAGAACATTTATTTTCAACTAAAAACTAACGTCCAGGCTTGTGCTAATCAAGCATTCTTATAAACAAACCTCTCTTATAGTCTTATTTTCTTCCTCATAAAAGTTAACTTGTTCCATAGATTTCCTTAAGTAATGATCAAATACCTTGTCCAATTAAAACGTAATTTGAATTAGAACTAATCCCCAGTGGCAGTCGTCCGTGATTAATGGTTTTACCTTTAGCAGATGTGTGAAGGAAACCTCCGGTTTGTAGTTAGTGTCGTTGTCGCCCCGTCGTTGATACCGGTGACACGTTCGAAATTGGAATGTGAATTTCGTTCCTCGAACAACGCTGCATAATTTCCTGGTTTCTTCCTAAAATGTTAATGCTTAGGTAAATGTTAAGAAGATAAGAAAATCGACTTTAATACGACGGCATATACACAACAACTTCAAGGCTTACCATACCAGGATGAAAGAATGAAAGGTTTACATCTTTATCAGCAGTTGTCACAATCCTGAACAACGATAGTATCACATATGGGTGATAGAACCTTTACTTCCCATCCTCTTGATTTTCCTTTGAGTAAACCATCAAAACTTTCGGTTTGTTAACACTTCTGGAAGGTGTTGTGTATAGTATTGGAATAGTCATCGCCCTGATACTTATCTGGTTGGGGCTTAGGTCGCGTGTTTGCATGTTGTAAATGTGTAAGTTTATATGCAGAGCCCCGCTCAATCCTTAAGATTTCGTTCACCTGTCAACGATTTTCCTTTCCGCAGAAGAAAAAAAACTTGAAACTGAAGATGTTGATAACCAGGAAACAATTTTCCACATATATAACTTGGTGGCTTGCTTGCTGTTTAAGGAAGGTACTATTCAAGATGCATCTTATCTTTGTGATTTACAGTTAAGATGAGGATTTAGTGTGGTCGGAGATGGAGGAGGATATAGGGGACTCTCCATTTTCAAGCGGACGATGGTGATGAATATGGTAATGGAGATGTAATTTTGATGATTCTAGAGAATTGTATGAGGGCTGGAGGTTTTAAATTGAGTGAAGCAGCGCTAGAATGCAACGCATTACAGTTAGAAGTTTAATTATGCCAAATCTATTTAAATTTTACGCAATATTCATTGACCTGTTTAAAACTTAAAACTTACATTAATAAGTAGGCTAACCAGATTATATACAGGATATATGCAAGCTCTTATTCACAGTTCATATTCTTGCAATATGCACGACTTACAATGGCTAAAGCTAAAACCAGAATCTACTCATGAAATTGCCGGACTAAAACTCAGGCTCACCTCTGGCTGGAAACTAAACTAAAGTCAGCCTATTTCTATGCAATATCCAGACTGCACAA
Source organism: Chorisops tibialis (assembly GCA_963669355.1). Taxonomy (NCBI): domain Eukaryota; kingdom Metazoa; phylum Arthropoda; class Insecta; order Diptera; family Stratiomyidae; genus Chorisops; species Chorisops tibialis. Next base: position 240,679,410 of record OY770262.1, read on the forward strand.
GGTTGACTTCAATTCTACCGTACAAAAGTTTTACTCAGTGAATACTGTTAATTATTTCCAACTAAGATATTAATAAGTTAACTTAACTATAACTCACAGTCCGTTGCATTGAGAAAAATGTCTAACAAGTGGTATAAGAATTCTTATCAGCTTTAGAAGATATTATAAAACGTATACTCACAACAATTCGTTTTTCTAACTGTATAAGCCCGGTTTCGCTTAACCATTACAGTTTATTAGAAAGTTTAATAAACTCATCATATAATCACTCAAAAATCTCGTAACCGGATGTCCGTCTGTCTGTCCGCCCGTGTCTTGTCTAGCTTGAGAACGCGTTGAGCCAGAGAGCTTAAATTTTTTGCCCATAACTTTTAACAAAAAAGTAAAGTCAAGTTCGTGAACGAACGGATTTGCTCAAAAAGTATAAATACTATTGATCTGAAATTTTAAATATAATACTTTCAATCTACTATTTAGAGATTATTTGTATTCTCTCACTCCTTCCAACACCTCTCATACAAACTGTAACTTTTCTTGAAATGCTCTAAGCCAATTAACTTAGTGCGTATAAAATTTATTGAGCTCAAATTGTACACTAAATATCTATTAAGAACTATTAGTAAGGTTAAAAAAAATTAAACAATTAGCTTTGCCCCTTCTACCCCCTTCCATACAAAATGACACAATTTCGCAATTTGACAATAAACGGATTTGTCCGAAAAGTATAAATGCTATTGATCTGAAATCTGAAATATATCACTTTTAAGATAATTTTAGTCTGCTGTATAAAAGTTATTTGAGTCCTCCGCTTCCTTCCACCACCTATTTATTTAGAACTAGCGATCGCCCGCGACTTTGTACGCGTAAGAATCGAAAATAAGCAATTTTTGAGTATGTGGTTAGTAATACATTGTCCGGGATATAGAAACTGATTAGTTTAATGGCCCTTTGAAGACAAAGGTTTCTATTTTAAGAATGAAACCACGATATATATATCGGGTTTTCCAATAGGGACTTGACAACTTTGAATTCAATTTGTGAACGCACCCTTTAACTAATCATCAAACTGTCACTGTCAATTTATTCAGTAAACTTAACATTTTTATCATGGTAAAGTACACGAAGGAACAACGTCTACAAATTATTAAAAATTTACTTTGAAAAAAAGTTGTCAAGTCCTTATTTGAAAACCCTTTATATTGTATGGTACTGGCTCGTGATCAAATCAATCCCGTGATCTAAGACCACATTCGTATTGAAGAGTACTAAGGACATGTAAAAAGCTATAGCCTGTGTCAATTAAAAAAAAATCCCGAAGAAAATAACATTAAGCTTAAAACCATAACAGGACTACGACTCTGTGTAAAACCCAATCATGCGATACTACAAATGAAATTTTTGTGATGTTAAGAATTTTGTATGGAGAGTGGTAGAAGGGATGATAGTACTGAACTAATTTGTTTCACATCATGCTAGAGTAGCTATACAAATGTTTTGTACCAAATTTAAGCTTGAAAAATTGAATAGGTACTAAGAAACTTAGTGCATTGGATTTAAAGAAATTGTGCAATTTGTATGAGAGGTGCTAAAAGGAGGGGGGTTTTTTTGGTGGTTTTTCGAGAAGCAATTATAATCACTATGAAATTGATATTTTTTAAATTTTAGAGTAATAACGCTCATACTTTTCAAGAAAATCGAATTTTTGAAAAGTTGTGAAATTGTGTCACATTGTATGGAAAGGGGTAGCAGCAATGAAGCTAATCGGTTAATTTTTCCCGACATTAATAATTATGCTAATTAAGGATTAAGTTCAAATTTTTACCTCGATGAAATTGAAATGTACTGAGAAAATTCGTTTAGAGTATTTCATGTAAAAGTGCGGTTTATATGGGAGGTGGTGGAAGGAAAAGGGGGTCTTAGGTGAATTTTTGGAAAACAACTATAATCATCATTTCATTGATATATTTTAAATTTCAGATGATTAACATTCAGACTTTTCAAGAAAATCAAATTCTTGTGAAGTCGTGGGACTGTGCCACATTGTATGGGAGGGGGTAGAAGGAGTGAAGCTAATCAGTTAATTTTTTCCCGATATTATTAATAATGTTAATTAATGATTTAATACAACATTTTAGCTCGATGGAAGTTACACGAACTGAGAAATTTGGTGTAAGGTAATTCATGAAAAAGTGTAGTTTGTATGGGAGGTGGTAAAAGGAGTAAGGAAACTCAAACAATTTATATACCAAAAGGCTGCAGTTATAATAGAAATAATATATTCCAAATTTCGAATTAATAGCTTTTATAGTTTCCAAGAAAATTTAATTAATATATATTTTGGAAAAGAGTCACTTTGTATGGGAGGGGGTAGAAGGCGTGAGGGGAGTGAAATGAAACAAAAAGCAGATTTCATTCCGATGGACACCTAACAAACTGTGCAAGTTTCATTACAATCGGTTCAGCCGTTTGTGCGTGAAAAGCGGCCGGACAGACAGACAGACAAAAATTTCAAAAAAGTGTTTTTATGCTTAGTTATTGCTAAAATAACTCAAAAAACTAACTAATACCCATTTATAAGCAAATAACAGACAGCCACTACAATTATATTTATATGTATAGATTCGTAGGATCCCAATAAAATTAGACGATTAGTTTCATTCCTTCTACCGAATAAAGACTAAAGTTTTCAACACTTGTTTGATCAACGTTTACGCACTAATTTTATGCCACCCTAGAGAAAACCTATCATTCAATACCCTCAATTGACCTAAAAATTGTCTAAGGAGATTTTAATGCAAAAGTTAGAAATGAGAAGGATCATAGAACTACAGAAGGGCACAACAGGATGGCACGAGAATGGCTAACGTCTTATTGATTTCGCAAACAGCAAAAATATCATAAGCTCTACTTCTACAATGGCGCTACAGCCCAAATCGGACCTTGGCCTCCTGATATTCAGGTTCCTTAACATTTTCCATTACTTATTGTGGAAGGGTTGTTGGTCCATCGCACAACCCTCTTTCTACGAATTTTTCATTTTCGTAGATTGAGGTAACCAAGGTATATCCAAGCAGGCTATGTGCTGGAATTATATATTGCGTCGACCGGGATTTGAACTCACGACCTTCGCATTACAAGACCAACACACTACCCACTAGGCTATACCCTAGCTAGTAAGCTCTACGTGCTTCCCAAATTGCAATATTCACAAACGAACGTGGGCATCGCCAGATGGTCACACCTTCAACCAAATAGACCACGTTCTGATTGAGAAAAGGGCTGCTTCCAGCATACTTGATGTACGAACTCTCCGCGGTGCGAATTGTAACTCTGATCACTATCTAGTCAGAGCTAAGTATCGATGCCGAAAAGCTTATCCTGGATCCGAAACGACTAGAGCTCGCAAATTCAATATCGCCAAGCTTAAAGACGAAATGGTGGCGCAGGCTTACATGTCAGCATGTAATAGACACCTGACACCAGTATACGAAAACATCCAAAATATGCCAGTGGAGAATGCGTGGATGAAAATACGAGACGGCCTCACATCCTCGGCAAATACCAAGATATCAGGATATCAAGCACGGCGAATGATTGGTTCGACCACGAATGCCGCGAAGCAATAGACAGAAAGAACGAGGCTTACAAAATTTTTACTGAACGACCACCACGAGCCAAAAAAGAAAGATATGACGAGCTTAGTCGATATGCGAAAAAGACCTGCAGACGAAAACAAAGGAAGTACCATAATGAAAAGATACACAAAATTGACGACAATATGGGACAAAATAAAACGCGGGACGCATAAGCAATAGTAAAAGACATAAAAAAGGTATATACATAGCCGAAAATCATTCTCTGCAAAGACGCAGAGGGCAACATCAACAGCGACACACAAGAAATCAAAAGGAGATGGGCTACCTTCTTTGAACATCTTCTCAATCCCACCCTATTAGCACCGATCACGAAAGACAACATTTCAATTGAGGCTTCAACTGGTGAAAAAGAAACATCATCGACACTAGCCACGATTGCTGACACAGCAGCCCTAAGTGACCAAAAACGAAACAAAGCGCCGGGAATTGACGAAATACCAGTTGAACTTCTGAGAAACGGTGGAAACTATGGCGCTGAAATACTGCATAACATCGTCTTAAGCCCTGAACGTCGTCTTAAGCCCTACAGTAATGACATAATTGGCGAATACCAAGGTGGGTTCAGGATCGGACGACCTACAACAGACCAGATATTCTCGGTGAAACAGATACTTGAGGAATGTTGGAAACATAACACAGACGTGCACCATATTTTCGTAGATTTTAAACAATTATCGACAGGAGCTTACTCTACCAAATCATGCTTGACATTGACCCAAAATTAGTTCGATTAAAAAGACTCACAATGACGAACACTGAATCCAAAATGAGAATACAAAAAGACTCCACAACCAGCTTTCGAACGGAATGTGGTTTAAAGCAGGGAGATGGTCTAGCCCCCATGCTTTTCAACTTGGCACTAGAGTATGTCGTCCAGTCGGCACCAATGGGACACTAATATTCTAGTCCACCCAACTAGTAACATACGCTGACGACATTGAAATCCTAGCAAAATCCTTCGCTAGTGCTGAGGAGCTATTTGTCAATCTTGACTCCGCCGCAAAAGAAGTTGGGTTACGCATTAACGAAAGCAAAACAAAAGTAATGACGCAAGTAAGAAGGAGAAAGCCAATCAGACAAAACATAACAATTGCAGAATATAATTTTGAGAGTGTAGACAACTTCATATATCTTGGGGTTAATCTAGCTAAGGACGAAAATGAAACAAACAAAATTAAACAACGGATAATACTAGCAAATAGGACGTATTATTCGGTACTTCCAATAATAAAATCCAAGAAAGTGCACAGGAACAATAAGCTGCGGATTTATAAAACTATTATACGACCTGTGCTCTGTTATGGCACCGAGACGTGGACATTAACGCGAACTTCCGAAAAAGCAGTAAGGGCATTCAAAAGAAAGGTCCTCCGAAGAATTTTGGGACCTGTGAAGGAAGGAACGGAATGGCGAATAAGATACAACCATGAGTTGCATCAACTCTACAACGAGCCAGAAGCTTCAACGTTCATCAAGCTACTTAAACTGCAGTGGGCTGGCCATGTAGAGCGACTGGAAGACAGAAGGATCCCCGAACGTGCTCTTAAAGGCAAAGCGAGTGGTGGCCGGCCAGTAGGCAAACCACACAAGCGATGGGAAGACTCGATTGATGAAGACAGCAATGCCGTTTTAAAAATTAGCAGCAGGAGGACGCGGTCTTTGGATCGGGATGATTGGAGGCGACGACTTCAGGGTCCTGAGCCCGATTTAGGCTGTCGCGCCATTGATAATGACGCACTCCCATTCAATTTGATACAATTTCACAATTTTACAAAAACAAGATTTTCCTGAAAAGTATGAATGCTACTGATCCGCAATTTAAAACATGTCGAAAGCATAATGTTGAAAAAGTTATTAAGAACTCGCCCCTCCTTATACCACCTCCCATACAAACTGCACAATTTTACTAAATCCAATACAGTAAAGTTTTTAATCTTGAATTTTGTTTAAAACATTTTGAGGGCAACTATAGCGTGATGTGAAAAAATTAGTGCAATTTCCACCACTTCCCCTACAAAATTTCGTAAAATCAAAAAATTTCTCTTTCATCTAGAGTATCGCATGATTGTCCTGTTATGTTTATACTCTAGATGGAATCTGAGATTATTATAAGTTTGCTCTAAAGTTTGTAATAAGGCTCGGAGAAAAAAATGAATGATACAGAAGTTATCACTCAAAAATCTCAAAACCAGATGTCCGTCCGTCCGTCCGTCAAATTTCGTACACGTCGTTTTTGACAAAAAAGTAAGGTCAAGTTCGTGGACGGGCCAAGTCGCTCCACCCCTTCTTCCCCCTCCCATACAAAATTACACAATTATGCAATTTGACAATAAACGGATCACCCCCAGGTCGATCGTAGCTTTATTATTCTAATAACAAATTATTGTGGTCGACACAAGAAAAAAAAAATTTGCTACCCTGAAATTTATTTTTTTCACATTTCATGACTAAATTAGTCTAAAAATGCAAAAAAAAATCCGTCCCGCCGTACGCCGTACATATGGCCTCATATCTCCGAGACCGCTAAAGGTAAAATGTTCGTTTGGTGGATTGTTGATTAAGTAAGTGAGCTCTATTTTCTAAATTTTGGTAGGGGTTAGGTGGAAGGGGGAGGTGGGGGAGAGGGAAAAAGTCAAAAATTACACTTGCTAGTATCTTCACCACGAATGCAGATAAAAACTTGAAAATCAGTAGATATATAGAAAAAGTTGTGGGGCAAACTTTAAAAATAATCTAATTTTTTTTTCCATTGGCGTCCGAAAAGGGGGGGCTAAAAACAAATTGTCGTCCGAATTTTTTTTTTTCAAATGATTATATCTTCGAAATTACTTATTGTAAAAAATTCATATATTGAGACCATTAAGGTGGCATATAGTTCCATCAGAATCTGCTTAAAGAGTGGCTAATTATTGTAAGGGGGACGGTCAGGGGGGGGGAGTGCAAAGAAAAACACTTAAAAATGAATATCTCAACTATCTCTTAAGCTTTGTAATTGAAATTTGAAAAGTATATTAATATATACTAGACAAATACAAAAAAAAAATAACATTTTGAAATAATAGTAGTGGGGGGAAATGTAGAGCATTTCAAAAATGGCGCACTTTTTAAAATTACAAATCCTTATATCACAAAAAATTGTACAGATATCAAATCAAAAATTTGTCGGATTATAGAACTACATAATAATTAATTTTGATAAAAATTTGAAGTGGGTTGATAAGCAAAAATGTCGAAAGTTTTGAGTGATTTTTTAGGGCTCAGGTGAAAGATACAAAGTTCAAACTTTGCATGTGAATACGTCTATTTGATGTACATAAAAAAATAATAATAACTTGATCCATAATTGTTATAAGCCGAACCCCCCGGTCTAATGTGCACAAGGTGTTTCATGTGCATTGAAAAAAACAAATAGACTGAAAATTTTTGAGTGAAATTTAAGGTGGAAACTTGAAAATTTGCGAAATGCATTTAAAAAAAATCCCTAAATATACGAAATATTAACTGGTCGAAAACCTTTAAGACTTCTACCCCTCTCACACAAAATTATTTTTTTCGGCCATTTTCAGGAAATCAATTATCACCTATTAAAAGCTATCAATTTGAAATTTTGCACAAAAACTTTTAAAAACAGTTGAAATAAAATTGCGTCAAAAGTTTTTAGATCGCGCCTGTCTTTCTACCCCCTCCCATACAAAAGTATGATTTCGACTAATTTCATTAAATCAACTAATAACCAACAAACTAAAAGCTACGAACTTGAAATTTTATACAAGCACCTTACAAGAGAAGCGAAATAAAACTACATATCAAATTTTACGATTCCCCTACCTTCTCTACCCCCTCCCATACAAATGTTCGGTTTCGTGAATGTAAAATACACCGAATTTTATGAAAATTCTATGCAACTTCGTCTATGAAACACATTCTATACAGAGAATATTGGACGTGATTCAAGCAATTAATTAAAAAGCTGTTAACATCCACCCACCCTTACTATAACCCCTCCTCCTCCGCTCATAAAAACCCAAACTTGCAGAAACGAATGAAATATTGTTAAATTGACAACAGCCCTGCCCAAGAACCCCCTTTTACTTAGTCTTCCTTAACCACTCTAACCTGCATATTGACTTTCCACTCATCCGCAACTTATCCCAAGAATAATAAAGTTTCGCCCGACTTGTTGGCAGTTTATTTATATTGTGTTGGCAGCTATTTGTTACATATTTTTCATTCAATGTATTGAGTATTTCATAGACGGTCCCAAGCCCGAGTTGAGAAAGGAGGAGGGTACATGGAGTTAACCTGAATGGCCAGTAACACCAGTGCGTCTCAGGAAGTAGGCAAAAAGTATGACATAGTTAGACTTGCAGCATAGCTGTGAGAACTCCAGCATGTCATATTTAGCTCAAAACTCCCACCCTTTTTCTACTAGGGTGTAATAAATAAATAAGTAGGACCGGTCCTCCAGGTCGGGGGTTGGGCGAGGCGCCGACAACGCATCACCGGAAAAAGAACACTGTCCAGGAACCTGAAGAACAGCCTCGGAAAGGATGGACTCAACGGCAACGACCCCGCAAACGAAAAATGGACTACTCTATTGGATCTTGGAATGTTCGATCCTTATTTAGGACAGGAGCTCTGAAAGAGTTTCGCGAAGAAGTGGCAAAACACAACATCAACATAACTGCCATCCAAGAAACGAAATGGCTCGGTAGCGAAATCATGGACATGAAATCACACACAATCTATCCAAGTGGAAAATTGTCGGGAAGCAGAGAGTTTGGAGTCGCTTTTGTCGTTGACAAAAAATTTAGACAGCAGGTCACGAGCTTCAAACCAATAAGTGAAAGATTGTGTGCAATCCGAATAAAGACTAAATTTTTCAACACTTGGTTGATCAACGTTCACGCACCAACAGAAGACAAGGACGATGTAACTAAAGACGAATTTTATGCCACCCTAGAGACAACCTATGACTCACTGCCCTCGAGTGACCTAAAAATTGTCTTAGGGGATTTTAATGCAAAAGTCGGAAAGGAGGAGGCTCATAGAGGAACAACAGCAGGGCACAGTCTCCATGACATAACCAACGACAATGGCCAACGTCTTATTGATTTCGCAAGCAGCAAAAATATCATAGTAAGCTCTACGTGCTTCCCACATCGCGATATTCACAAACGAACGTGGGCATCACCAGATGGTCACACCTTCAACCAAAGAGACCACGTTCTTATTGAGAAAAGGGCTGCTTCCAGCATACTTGATGTACGAACTCTCCGCGGTGCGAATTGTGACTCTGATCACTATCTAGTCAGAGCTAAGTATCGATGCAAAATAGCTTGTCGTGGGTATTCGAAAATGAGTAGAGCTCGCAAATTCAATGTCGACAAGCTTAACGACGAAACGGTGGCGCAGGCTAACATGCTAGCATGTAATAAACACCTGACACCAATATATGAAAATATCCAAAATATGCCAGTGGATAATGCGTGGATGAAAATACGAGACGGCATCAAATCCTCCGCGGAAGAGGTATTAGGATATCAAGCACGGCGAAAAAGTAATGATTGGTTCGACCAAGAATGTCGCGACGCAATAGATAGAAAGAACGAAGCTTACAAAATTTTTACTGAACGACCAACACGAGCCAAAAAAGAAAGATATGACGAGCTTAGGCGATATGCGAAAAAGACCTGCAGACGAAAACAAAGGAAGTACCACAATGACAAGATACAAAAAATGGACGACGACATGAGAAAAAATAATACGCGGGACGCATATGCCATAGTAAAAGACTTGAAAAAGGGATATAAACCAAAAACCAGTCTCTGCAAAGACGCAGAGGGCAATATCATCAGCGACACAGAAGAAATCAAAAGGAGGTGGGCTTCATACTTCGAACATCTTTTGAATCCCATCCCAGTAGCACCGATAACGACAGACAACATTTCAATTCAAGCCTCAACTGACGAAGATGAACCATCATCGACACACCCACGCTCCCTGAAATCAAAGCAGCCCTATGTGACCAAAAACGAAACAAAGCGCCGGGAATTGACGAAATACCAGTTGAACTTTTGAAAAACGGTGGAAACTGTGTCGCTGAAATACTGCACAGCATGATATGCAAAATTTGGACAGGGGAAATCATACCCGACGACTGGCGAAAAAGCATTATATGTCCAATTTACAAGAAAGGAGACAAACTCTGCTGTGAGAACTACAGAGGTATATCATTGTTGTGTACGTTCTATAAAATACTGACAAAAATAATTGAACGTCGCCTTAAGCCCTATACTAATCAAATAATTGGCGAATACCAAGGCGGATTCAGAACCGGACGATCTACAACAGACCAGATATTCTCGGTGAAACAGGTGCTTGAGAAATGCTGGGAATATAACACAGACGTGCACCAAATATTCGTAGATTTTAAACAAGCTTACGACAGTATCGACAGGAGCGTACTGTACCAAATCATGCTTGACTTTGGAATTCCTCCAAAACTAGTCCGACTAACAAGACTCACAATGACGAACACTGAATCCCAAGTGAGAATACAAACCGATTCCACAACCAGCTTTCGAACGGAATGTGGTTTAAAGCAGGGAGATGGTCTAGCTCCTATGCTTTTCAACTTGGCACTAGAGTATGTCGTCCGAAAAATCCCAGTCGACACCAACGGGACAAGTCCACCCAACTAGTAGCATACGCTGACGACATTAACATTCTAGCAAGATCCTTCCCTAGTGCTAAGGAGGTATTTGTCAATCTTGACTCCGCCGCAAAAGAAGTCGGGTTGCGCATTAATGAAAGCAAAACAAAAGTAATGACACAAGCAAGAAGGAGAACGCCAATCAGACAAAACATAACAATTGCGGGATATAATTTGGAGAGTGTGGACAACTTCATATATCTTGGGGCTAATCTAGCAAAGGACGGTAATGAAACAGACGAAATCAAACGACGGATAATACTAGCAAATAAGACGTATTATTCGGTACTTCCAATAATGAAATCCAAGAAAGTGCACAGGAACAATAAGCTGCGGATTTATAAAACTATTATATGACCTGTGCTCTGTTATGGCAGCGAGACGTGGACATTAACGCGAACTTCCGAAAAAGCAGTTAACGCATTCGAAAGAAAGGTCCTCCGAAGAATTTTGGCGAATAAGATACAACCATGAGTTGTATCAACTCTACGACGAGCCAGAAGCTTCAACGTTCATCAAGTTACGTAAACTGCAGTGGGCTGGCCATGTAGAGCGAATGGAAGACAGAAGAATCCCCAAACGTGCTCTTAAAGGCAAAGCGAGTGGTAATCGGCCAGTAGGCAAACCACGCAAGCGATGGGAAGACTCGGTTGATGAAGACAGCAAAGCCATTCTAAAAATTAGCAGCTGGAGGACGCGGTCTTTGGATCGAGACGATTGGAGGCGACGACTTCAGGAGGCCAGGGCCCGATTTGGGCTGTCGCGCCATTGATGATGGTATTGAGTATTTTATTGTGTTGAAATAGATTGTTCATTATTAATTTATCATTTTGTTTTGCGATTGTGTTGATTTGTTAAAGCATTGCTTCGGTTCTATGTTAAAGGTTCGTTATTTTCCCCCAATATTGTGGTGTAAAAATTGTAATCCCTGTACAGAAAGTGTTTTTCGGGTTGCGCGGAGCGGGCGTTTTGTGTGCGTGTATACCCCATTGCACGCTTGATAGCTCATAAATATCAAGAACGGGCCAGACACGTTGTGTGTTATTTCCCCTTGAGTCATTGTACGTTCGACTTGATATTCACGGAATGGGAGCAGGTTATCTTGTGCGTTAATTCCCTTGATGCCATTGTGGTTGATATGTATTTTTATTAATTGTAACTTATAACTAATAAACTTTTTATTAATTATCAACATTTAGAATTGTTAGTTTATTTATATTTTCTTCAATAATTTATTTTTTATTTGTTTATCATTTGACAGAAAAATATCAACTCACTTTTCTAACTATATTTTCTTTTTTATAAAAATCAGTTGACTTAACTTTTTAAATAAAAAATGTGTGGACATACACCCCACACCATTGCACGCTCGGCTGCGCATTTTTGTAACACGACGCAAACCCACATGACCATCAAGAACGGGGCAGATACATTGTGCGTTATTTTCCCTTGTATCATTGTACGCTTGCCTTGTCGATGACGGTCGGTCGGGGTGGGATAACTCGCGCGGCACTTTCCCTTGTCATTCATTGCACGTACGACTCCGTAAGGACTAAACGACTCCGATCTCAAATCTATATAGATCGCGTGTAATAATAGTTCACAGACAGCAATTCTAGTTGACCAAATTGCTCACCTTTGCTTTCCATTAATTACAGATTCGCGGCAGAAACTCGAGTCCGGAGGCACCATGGTTATGTATATACACATAAATGTTGCATAATGTTATATTTTTAAATTCTACCTTACAATCTGCAGCATACAGGTGTGCTTGATGTTCATTTCATGAAACTCATTATATAAATATCCAGTTTATTACTTCCAGGGCAACATTAATTCCTTCCAACATACCATTCCCGAAATCAAGAGAATCGTTTCGTACTTATAAACTTCACATAAATTTTCACAGCTTAAAAAATCCTTAAAGCTCTAGTTGGCTCCCATTAGCAGCCGAAGATTAGAACGTGCCCATTTTCCTGCACGGAAACTGCGATACCAGAATTAATCCTCCATTTCACAATTTCGACTTTTCCGAAGTGTTTCTTATATTTTCATGTCGTCCTTATTGTTATTTTCTCCACTTTCGCGTAATCCACGGTAAGTTCAATTTATGTGAGTCCCTGAGTACCGCATAATTATCCAGGCTGTGCTTCTCTCTTTTATTTTTGCACAAGGTAAAGGTTTATGCAAGAGCATTTTCGCTCAGCTGGATAGGACCTTACTATATAGTATAAATGAATGGAGATACGCTTGTGTATGTTTGTAACTATGACTTACCAAAGAATTTTGAGAGCATGTTTATGACTTTGTGGTCGGTGAAACATACCATTTAGCATTTACGTGCGAGGTGAAAGAAGTTCTCATATGCGACGAAACAACGGGGTATGTTAACATTCATCAGCAGAACGGCTATAGTGTTGAGTAAGAGGGTAAACGATGTGAATCCTGGCTCCACGGTATGATATATGTATGGGACCATCATCACCATACACACAAGGAACACGTCAACAGTTTTCCTTCGGTGACATTCTGCTCTTACAGTGAATTCTTGATTTTTCTGCCACTTAAATTTGCTTCTTGAAGACTGAAGCAGATATACTTTATGTCGAGTATTTGCCTTGACCTTGTTTTATATTCTTGATTACATCTCAATTGGTTAGAGTGATTTTTTTCGCAGTAGGTTAATAACTCTTAGGTGAATGATAAGTTAGCTCGTGAGTATGTCCTTTTCTTAAGTGGAATTTGTGGTTTTGGAGAGATTTTCAGATTCTACAAGAAACAATCATAATTACAAAACTTATTTTTCGTGTAAAATCGAAATATGCTGAAAGTGTGGCTTATCTACTACATATTCAACAGATGTTGCTGTAATGAGCGCTTATCCAAGACACACGAACTAACATACTCGTATTTCTACCAGGTATTATTTTATTTTAAGTATTTATGTGGCCTGCGTTTTGTAAAGGTGCCACATTCAAAACCAGCAAAGAAATCTAAAATCACACCAAAAGCGCTCCTGAACGACAATGAAATCCTAATCTCCAATCATAATCAGAACATCTATAATCTCTGTAGGGTTCCTCCATAGAAAACATCTAAAAAAAATCCTTTTTGGGATAATTTTCGAATTCATATGCATGTCCACTCCATTAAAACGGCTTATATTTACAATTTCTCTATATGTTTAGTGCGATTACGCCAGTCCGTAGGATGAAGGGATCCTGCCTTCCCGCAAAATAACAACAACAAGAGCAAGCAACTTCCGGTATACCGGAGTGATCAATTCAGCATTTCCAATCTAGGGTTAGCTTAATGCCATGTAGAAATGTTTGCCGGGGTAGTAGAGGACGACTAGATGACCACGGGATGGAATGTCGACACACAGTCAAGAGAGGATGTCCGGAAATTGCTTAACAGTGAGAACAATTCGAATGCAAACAAAACCCAATCTGGCCAGTGCGTTGTACGAAAATATTAGCATAAGTCCGAACTCCAAAATGGACACTACTACAACATCTAGTACTACTCCTCGTAGGATACAAGACCTTATATTGCTGTAAATCCCCTTTTTGTTCTCATAGTATTTTATATATATATGTGTGTGTAGATATGAAATTTCATCAGGACTCTACTGCTCAAGGCACCGGATGATTATACTTATAAATAAGCCTCGTGATATTCATAAAGTGTGTTTGAATTTCATGAACTTGAACAACTCGGGAGCTAAATTTTCGAGATGAAGCTCTCGTTTGCCCATGAATATGTGTGAATAGGAAAAACCGAGATGACAGGATTATAATCGAGAGATGAAGGGATTAACTAACATCTCAATAAGAAATTCATTTCGTGTTGAAATATTTCAGTGAAAAATTTTAAATTTAAATTGAAAGGTGTTCTTATAGTGTTAAATACGAGAATTTCAATTGTCTTTGAAAATTAAGTACACCTTCACAATTTCAAATGCTGCAGAGTCTGCCAAATTGTTGAAGCATACTGTTGCATCATTCCGAAAATATTTTGTATTTTTATTTTATTATAAGTCATACAATTAAATTCTAATCAACTAAGCATTTACAAGGTGTCTGAGCAACGAGGCTATAGTAAACCATCTGTTTTAATTAAAAATTTACTAATAAAGGATAATGTTAATTTTATGCAAACTTATGGCGCAATCATACGAAATTTTTGTGATGTTAAAATTTTTTTTTTATGTGGAGAAGTGAGGTTGAAGTGGACAGCATTGAACTAATTCTTATTCAAAATTTAAGCTTCAGAAAATTCTGAGAAAATTTGTTTACTCGCTTTAGTGAAATTATGCATTTATATGGTAGGTGGTAGAAGGGGTGGGTGTTTTAAGTAGTTTTCTCAGTAAACATTATGCAACTGACATCTCTCAAATGTCAGAAAAGTAGCATTCACAGTTTTCAAGAAAATCAATTATCTGTAAAGTAGTGAAAATGTGTCATACTGACTGAGCGGATAGGAGGAGCGAGGCTAATCAGATCTTTTTCTTCGATCTTAATAATAATGCTAATTAAGTATGTAGTATAAAATGTGAGCTCGATAAATTTTATACATACTGACAAAATTAGTTTATAGCGTTTAATGAAAAAGTACAGTCTATATAGGGGAGGTGAAAGACATCAAATTTATGATAAAAGTACAATATTGTAAATTTCAAATTATTAACTCTTATAGTTTGCAGAAAAATTTGATTATTGTTAATTTTTGAAAATTGTGTCATATTGTAGAAACTCCGCCATAGACGGTCCCAAGCCCGGTTGAGAAAGGAGGAGGGAGTATGGAGTTAACCTGAATAGCCAGTAACACCAGTGCGTAACAGGAAATAGGCAAAAGTATGACATAGTTGGACTCGCAGCATTGTTGTGAGAACTCCAGCATGTCATTTAGCTGAAAACTCCCACCGTTTTTCTACTAGGGTGTAACAAATAAATAGGACCGGTCCTCCAGGTTGGGGGTTGGGCGAGGCGCCGACAACGCACCACCGGAAAAAAAAATCACTATCCAAAAGCCTGAAGAACAGCCTCGGAACGGATGAACTCAACGGCAACGACCCCGCAAACGAAAAATGGACTACTCTATTGGATCTTGGAATGATCGATCCTTATTTAGGACAGGAGCTCTGAACGAATTCCTCGAAGAAGTGGCAAAACACAACATCAACATATACAAAAAAGACCTGCAGACGAAAACAAAGGAAGTACCATAATGGCAACATACAAAAAATAGACGACGATATGACACAAAATAAAACGCGGGACGCATACGCAATAGTAAGAGACTTAAAAAAAGGCTGTAAACCAAAAACCAGTCTCTGCAAAGACGCAGAGGGAACATTATCAGCGACGCACAAGAAATCACAAGGAGATGGGCTTCCTACTTTGAACATCTTCTCAATCCCACCCCATTAGCACCAATCAGACAACATTTCAATTGAGACCTCAACTGACGAAGAAGAACCATCATCGACACCACCAACGCTCGATGTAATCAAAGCAGGCCTATGTGACCAAAAACGAAACAAACAGCCGCGAATTGACGAAATACCAGTTGAACTTTTGAAAAACGGTAGAAACTGTGTCGCTAAAATACTGCACAGCATGATATGCTAAATTTGGACAGAGGAAATCATACCCGACGACTGGCGAAAAAGCATTGTATGTCCAATTTACAAGAAAGGAGACAAACTCTGCTGTGAGAACTACAGAGGTACATCATTGTTGTGTACGTCCTATAAAATACTGACAAAAATAATTGAACGTCGTCTTAAGCCCTATACTAATCAAATAATTGGCGAATACCAAGGCGGATTCAGAACCGGACGATCTACAACAGACCAGATATTCTCGGTGAAACAGGTGCTTGAGAAATGCTGGGAATATAACACAGACGTGCACCAAATCTTTGTAGATTTTAAAAAAGCATACGACAGTATCGACAGGAGCGTACTGTACCAAATCATGCTTGACTTTGGAATTCCTCCAAAACTAGTCCGACTAACAAGACTCACAATGACGAACACTGAATCCCAAGTGAGAATACAAACCGATTCCACAACCAGCTTTCGAACCGAATGAGGCTTAAAGCAGGGAGATGGTCTTGCCCCCATGCTTTTCAACTTGGCACTAGAGTATGTCGTCCGAAAAACCCCAGTCGACACCAACGGGAAACTACTATTCAAGTCCACCCAACTAGTAGCATACGCTGACGACATTAACATTTAGCGAGATCCTTCCCTAGTGCTAAGGAGGTATTTGTCAATCTTGACTCCGCCGCAAAAGAAGTCGGGTTGTGCATTAATGAAAGCAAAACAAAAGTAATGACGCAAACAAGAAGGATAACGACAATCAGACAAAACATAACAATTGCGGAATATAATTTGGAGAGTGTGGACAACTTCATATATCTTGGGGTTACTCTAGCAAAGGACGGAAAGAAGGAACGGAATGGGGAATAAGATACAACCATGAGCTGTATCAACTCTACGATGAGCCAGAAGCTTTAACGTTCATCAAGCTACGT
The DNA here is from genome assembly GCA_963669355.1 of Chorisops tibialis. Lineage (NCBI taxonomy): Eukaryota > Metazoa > Arthropoda > Insecta > Diptera > Stratiomyidae > Chorisops > Chorisops tibialis. The sequence goes on from OY770262.1 coordinate 240,696,324, forward strand.
AAACTGCAGTGGGCTGGCCACATAGAGCGAATGGATGACAGAAGAATCCACAAAGGTTCTCTTAAAGGCAAAGCGAGTGGTAACCGGCCAGTAGGCAAACTACGCAAGCGACGAGAAGACTCGGTTGATGAAGACAGCAAAGCCATGTTAAATAAACTGCCAACAAGTCGGGAGAAACTTTATTATTTTTGGAACAAGTTACGGATGCATGGAAAGTCAATATGAAGGTTACAGTGGTTTTGGAGACCAAGTGAAAGAGAATTCTTGGGCAGGGCTGTTATTTATTTAACAATATTTCATTCGTTTATGCAAGTTTGGGTTTTTATGAGGGGAGCGGGAGGGTGATAGTAAGGGTGGGTGGATGTTAATAGCTTCTTAATTGATTGTTTGAATCCTGACCAATATTCTCTGTATAGAATGTGTTTCATAAACGTAGCTGCATAGAATTTTCATAAAATTCGGTGTATTCTACGTTCATGAAACCGAACATTTGTGTGGGAGGGGGTAGAGCGGGTAAGGGAATCGTAAAATTTGTGATGCATTTTATTTCATTTCTCTTGTAAGGTGCTCGTACAAAATTTCAGTTTCGTAGCTTTTAATTTGTTTGTTATTAGTTGATTTAATTAAATTGGTCGAAATCATACTTTTGTATGGGAGGTGGTAGAAGGGCGTACGCGATTTCACAACTTTTGAGGCAATATTGTTTGCACTATTTTGAGAAGTCCTTATTCAAAATTTTAACGGGGGGGGGGGTTTAAGGTGACCAGTTAATATTTCATATATTTAAGGATTTTTTTAAAATACATTTTGCAAATTTTCAAGTTCCTACCTTAAAATTTCATTCAAAAATTTTCAGTTTATGTGTTTTTTTCAATGCACAAGAAAAACCTTGTGCACGTTAGACCGGGGGGTCGGTTTATAACAATTGTAGAACAAATTATTATTTTTTGTCTATGTACAATAGATGTATCTAAATGCAAAATTTAAACTTTGTATCTTTCGCCAGAGCCCTAAAAAATTACTCAAAATTTTGGACATTTCTGCTTACCACCTCCCTCCCTTACACATTGCAACTCAAAATTTTTACCAAAACTCAAACAATGCTCTCCATTTCCCCCGACTACTGTTATTTCCATAGATTATATTTTTTTTTTTTTTCGTATTTCGCTATAAAGCCTGGTATACGTTTCAAGTTTCAGTTACATAGCTCAAGAGACAGTCGAGATATTCATTTTTAAGTGTTTTTCTTTGCACCCGCCTGACCCTCCCCCTTCCAATAATTAGCTTCTATCTAAAATGATTCTGGTGGAGCTATATGCCTCTTGAATGGTTCCAAAATATGAATTTTTTATGATAAATAATTTCGAAGACATAATCATTTGAAAAAACAATTCGGCCGACAATTTGTTTTCAGCCCACCCCCTTTTCGGACGCCGATGAATAAAAAAATTAAATTGTTTTTGTAGTTTGTACCACTACCCTCTCTATATCTCTGCTGATTTTCAGCTTCCTATCTGCATTCCTAGTGGAAATATTAGCATGTGTAGTTTTTGACTCTTTCCCTCCCCTCGCCTCCCCTTCAACCTAACACTTTAATTTAGAAATTGGAGCTCACTTACCCAATCAACAATCTGCCCAAAAACGAACATTCTACCTTTAACGGTCTCGAAATATGAGTACATATGTACGACGTACGGCGGGACGGATTTTTTTTTTACATTTTTAGGCTAATTTAGTCATGAAACGCGAAAAACAAAATTTCAGGGAAGCAAATTTTTTTTTTTCTGTATCGATCACAATACTTTATTATTAGAATAATAAAGTGAAATTAGCAGCTGGAGGACGCGGTCTTTGGATCGAGATTAGAGGCGACGACTTCAGGAGGCCAGGGCCCGATTTGGGCTGTTGGGCCATTAATGATGATGGTCATATTTTAGGCGAGGGGTGGAAGGGATGCGGCGTCTTGGCACTTTCACTTCTTCATTAAAAACGACACGTAGAAAATTTGAGCTTTCTGTTGCAACGTAATTGCAAGCTAGAGAGCACAAGGACGGACACACCGACATTCGGTTTTAATATTTTTGAGTGATAATATTAAATTCTGCGTCATTCATTTTTCTCTTCGAGCCTTAATATTTAGCGTTACAAACTTTTGAGCAAATTTTTAAAACTTACTTACATATAGAGTATAAAATCCAACATTCATAGAATTTACTTCGACTTTGAAACTAACGTTTTATTCAGAGAATTTTTCTATTGATTCAGGCAATCTATTAAACAATTTTTAACATTCACCCTCTCCTTTTAAACTCCAGCAAGTCCGGTTTGAGAAAGGAGGTCTTCGGAAATAAGAGGAAATAACATGATGAATAATCCTGTGTGCTCAGACTTGCAGTTTAGTTGTGAAAACTCAGACACGCATGAATACTCTGAAGCAATAATCCATGCCAAAATTGGAAAAGATCCGAATCGGAGATTGACATATATAAAGCACAGAAGAAGGGTATTAAAATGGAGACCAATAAAATCTTAATTATGGCATATTGGAAAATGAATATATATAAGACAGCATTGGGCTCGTGACTACGTTATTCTGTTACCTCAGTAAGCAAGAGTGACATCCTGCAGAAATGATTTTCAGGCTTATATCACAGTTGTCTCTGTCTCGTTAAAACTTTGGCAGGCCTGAAAAAATGCTCGAAGTTAACATCATTCAGTTGGTATTGTAGGCTCAGATGAAACATTCCTGACTAACACTGATCCGGCCCTGAACGCAATTCCTCATAAAGATTTGTGTCATGCATGGCCTCACTGCTTGCATAGACAACATAGATCTTAAAGTGACTACAGAAATGAATAGAGATAACGACTTTCAGTGGGGACCCTTAAGACATGAGCTTAACCATTAATAATAATAACTATAACAATAATAATAACAACGATGAAACAAAGGGATGTAACAACCCAGAAGATAGGGCACTATTAGCAAGAAGTGCGCGAATAATTCGATCCCAGGAGAAATTGATGAGCAGAGACGTCCCACCAAAGCGGTCACTGCCTTCATGCCTTGATGAAAGAATTTCCTCCGCGATAGCAACCGATGAAGAGGAAGGCCTTAAATTTGATTCTCTTGATAGGTTTGACGAGAAAATTAAGGAGTAAGTCGAAGGCGAACGATCCATCAACCTATGGAAGACGCGGTGGGTGCAATCATGGCTATGCACAAACGCGCTAGAAAGGACATACGTCGGCAAACAAAGTCAGCGAAAACTGATGACAGCGTCCAAAAGGACATACGTCGACAAGAAGAGGCAGGGAAGACTTGTAAAAGTGCCTAATCTTCGCCATTACTAGAGTGCATCAATAATGATCCACAGAAAAAAAAGTGAGACGAAGGGCACCTGAACCGAGCCACCCTACCTAACAAGCCGAGAAAGGAAAACGTGCTCGCAGATACACGTAACCTACAACGACAAGACGATACGTCCTGTAGTTGTAGGTTACGAGTATCTGCGAGAGTAACTGAGAAATTTAAGGCGAAAGTGCCCAAAGAAATAGGATGGACGAAAGTAATGAATAAAAGGATAAAAAGACGAGATAAACGGCAAAGTATGAAATCCAAGCCTAAAACGGTTGGACCTGATGCAATAGTCATCACCAAAACAGAATAGATCTCATACAGTGATATCCTACGATTTCATTTCATTTCATTTATTTGGTACATACTACAAGATTACAAATCTTTTAAAAGTACATAAAATGTGGTAGAAACTCGGGCAAAAAAATAAAAATTTAAATTAAATTAAGTAACTTATAACTAAATACAGTGAGTTATAGAGATGTATATTAAAATAGAAATAATGTAAATAATGTAAAAATAAAATAAGAATTATAGTATAAAGTTAATTTAGAAAACTATAAAGCAAAGAAATCAATATAAATAACAATATCAGCAAGAAGAAGGAGGGAAGGAAGGAAATTTGTGAAAGGGCACGAAGCCTTAAATAAATATAGTGAAAATGTATCGAAAATTAAGAAGACGGCAAAAGGACAAATGCTATTGGAACTTAATAAGCAACGAAGTGAAGACAGAGAGGAGTTCAAGAAGGAAATAGAAAAGGTCCTGGCAGGTAAAGCTGAAACTAAAGTTTTTACGCAAGAAACTCAATTAAAACTGAAAGATTTAGATGAAATTACGACGAAGGAAGATATCGTAGATTCTATACGCATGTATATAGAGGGACTAAGTTGCTTCAACTCTTCTTGGATTAAGGTAGTTAGGAAGGCTTATGCTGGAACACAGACAGCTGTGATTAGGGCGCCGACAAAAACTGCTAATAAATTTATCAGTAAGGGAAAAAGTAGTATGAGTCGGCTGCCGACTTAGAGAAACGGTCAATGTAACAAGAACATATAGGAAATCATGCTCAAAATGTAGTAAACGAACTGAGTAAAGCCTGTGACGCGGCAATGGTGAGAAGAAAAGCTCACAACGTACGAAAACCAAACTACTGCAATGTAATGCAATGGCGCTACAGCCCATATCGAGCCTTGGCCTCCCGGATGCACCTCCTCCAGTTGTCTCGGTCCAACGACCGCGTCCTCCAGTTTGAAAAATCGAGAAGCGATCTGCAGTCTGCGTCGACTGAGTCCTCCCATCGCTTTCGTGGCTTCCCCTGCGGTCGGTTACCTTGAGCTTTGCACTTCAGCACTCGTTTTGGGATTCGTTCCTCGTGCATTCGTTCCACGTGGCCAGCCCATTGCAGCTTGCGCAGTTTGATCTCTATAGATGCTGGTGGGTCGTCAAATAGTTGATACAGCTCATGGTTGTATCGAATTCGCCATTTATTTCCTTCCTTAACTGCTCCGTACACCTTCCCAAGAATTTTTCGCTCAAACGTGTCGATTAACTTCTCCGAAACCTGCGTCAATGTCCAAGTTTCGCATCCATATAGCAGCACAGGACGAATTAATATCTTGTATATGCGTAGTTTATTGTTTCGATGGACCTTCCTTGATTTCATTATGGGGAGGACCGCATAAAATGCTTTGTTTGCTGCCGTAATTCTTCGTTGAATTTCATGTCGCTCATTGCCGTCCTTTGTGAGAAGGGCTTCCAGGTATACGAACTCATCCACCTGCTCGAAGTTATATTCGCCTATAGTAATGTTCTGCCTCTCTGGGAGCCCTACTTCACCCGCTACCGACTCCAACTCCTGGAATACCTCCTTAACGCCAAATATTGATCGGGCCAGAATATCCACGCCGTCTGCGTAAGCCACCAACTGTGCGGATTTTACGAGTAGCGTACCTCTGGTGTCCACTGAGGTTACTGAAGGTGCCTTCCTGACGACATACTCGAGCACCAAGTTAAAGAGCGTGGGGCGAGACCATCTCCTTGTTTGAGACCTGACTCCATTGGAAAGCTGTGAGTCAACTCGTTTTGGATTTTACTTGGCACTCATTGTTTTCCATCGTGGCTTTTATTAACCGAACTAGTTTCGGTGGGACACCTAGCTCAATCGTTATTCTGTACAGAGCATTACGGTCGACACTATCGTATGCTTGGCAAAAATCGACGAACAGTTGGTGCACATTAATATCGTATTCCCAGCATTTTGCTAGCACCTGTTTTACTGAGAATAGCTGGTCCATTGTCGATCGTCCAGATCTGAAGCCACCTTGATATTCTCCGATGATGTTGTTAGCGTATCCACTGAGTCTTCGTTCGATAATTTTAGTCAAAATTTTGTAACACGTACATAGCAATGAAATTCCTCTGTAATTTTCGCAACGCAAACGGTCACCCTTTTTATATGCTTTTCCGCCAGTCGTCGGGTAATTTTTCAGTTGTCCAGATTTTACCAATTAATCTAAATATTCGACTGGAGAGCTCTGTTCCACCTTCTTTCAAGAGCTCTGCAGGGATTCCGTCAATTCCGGGCGCCTTGTTCGATCTTAAATTATGTAAGGCTGTCTCTACTTCATCATAAGTTGGTGCAATAGGCAGATGATCTCCATCTGGGTCTTCCGGAATTATAAAAGGTTCAGTCTGTGATGTCGTTCTATTTAACAGTGTTCGGAAACACTGAACCCATCGTGCATTGATTTCGGTAGCATCGCTTATGATGTTGCCTTCTTCGTCCTTACAGAGGGTTGTTTGCGGTCTGTAACCTTGTCCCATTTGTTTCACGGTATTAAATGCTGCTCGCACGTCATTTTCCTTCAGATTTTCGTCCAGTGATAAAATTTTGTCATTGTATACTTGGCGTTGTTTTTGTCTGCAGATCTTCTTGGCGTTTCGCCTGAGCCGTTGATAGTTGTCCTCTCTAGCTCGTGTTCGTCTTTCGAGAAACAGTCGATAGGCTTCGTTTTTCCTGGTGATGGCTTCTTGGCATTCCTCATCAAATCAGTCATTTCGTTTTCTCCGCTCTAAATGTCCTAAAGTGTATTTTGTTGCGTGGTGAATACTATCCTTAATATTCTGCCACATTTGGTCAATACTTTCCTCAGGCTCAGCCTGATGTAATGCCTCAACATGTGCTTTGATTGTGGTCATATATTCCACTTTCGTTGTGTCGTCCTTCAGTTTTTGCATATTGAGCTTCGGAGCCCAGCTCCTTTTAGTGTGGCCCTTGTTAGCTATGTGACAGCGATATTTAGCTCGAACAAGAAAATGGTCCGAGTCACAGTTCGCGCCACGTAGAGTCCTGACATCTAGAATGCTAGAGGCAGCCCTTTTTTCGATGAGAACGTGGTCGATTTGGTTGAAGGTGTTCCCATCTGGTGACAACCACGTCATTTTGTGAATATTTTTATGCGGGAAGCAGGTGGAGCTTATGACTAGGTTCTTACTGCTGGCGAAGTCAATAAGTCTTTGGCCATTATCATTCATTGCATTATGGAGACTATGCCCTCCTGATACGCTCTTATGAAAAAGTTCGTTGCCAATTTTACTGTTGAAGTCTCCTATAAGAATTTCGATGTCATTGGAGGGCAGCCCGTCAAAAGTGCTGTCAAGTCGGGCATAGAATTCGTCTTTAGTGACATCACTTTTCTACTTTGTAGGAGCATGGCAGTTAATGAACCAAACGCTGAAGAACTTCAACTTTAAGCGTACTAAGCAAATTCGTTCGTTGATCGGTATAAATTTTGTTACGAGTTGTTTGAACGCATTATCTACCACAAAGGCGACACCGAATTCTCTGCTTCCTATTTTTTCCCGCTGGTAAAAATTGTGTGAGATCTGCTATCGGTAATTTTGTTTCCGAGCCATTTCGTTTCTTGGAGAGCGAGGATGCTGATGTTGTTACGAGACATCTCCTGAAGAAGTTCCCGCAGTGCACCCGTTCGATGTAGTGAACGCACATTCCAAGATCCAAAAGAATAGTCCATTTCCCGTTGCCGTAGTCATTGCCGTTTGATCCGTCCAATCCGAGGCTGTAATCCGGGTTCCTGGACACGCGAGTTTTTTCCGGGGAGACGTTGTCAGCGTTTCGCCCAACCTGGAGGGCCAGTCTGGATGGCAGTTCCGGTTAGAGGCGCGGAACACTCGCCTTCACCCTTCTCCGTCTGCTGTTTTAAACAAAACACCCGGTGGCCACCGTGTGGAGGACGAGATAGGATTCAGTAGCAGAGCTGTTGATGTTATTTACAGTGGACTTTTCACAGAATTTATGCTACGTCATGTACCAGATCACGATTACGCTCTGTGACCCTTACTACCATTCGACCACCCAAACTACTGGTGGAACGATAACATCGCTCGGCTACGCACTAGATGTCACAAAGCTAGACGACAGCTGCAGTGGAAAAGAACAACCGTAAATAATAGTACTCTAAGCGAGATATACAAAGAAGCCAGGTCAGACCTTAAAAAAGCAATTAGGCAAAGTAAACAAGAATGTTTCAGAGAGCTTTGTAATAATATGAACGGCAACTTATGGGATGGAGCGTATAGGGTAGTGATGTCGAAACTGAAGGGACCAAGGGGACAAGCACCAACGTGTCCTATACTTATGGAGAAAGTGGTCGAAACGCTATTCCCGAAACGCTCCGATAGTAATGCTCCAGCAATAATAGAGAGCCCCACTAAAGTGAATAACGACCCAGCGGTGGTGACTGCCGAGGAGGTACTCCAAGCAGCTAAGCAGCTCGAGAACAATAAATCACCAGAGTTAGATGGCATACCCAATAGAGCGCTTAAACTAGCTATAAAGCTCAATGCAGACGTCTACGCAGAAATGTACACGAAATGCCTAAAGGATGGTATTTTTCCCAAAATATGGAAACGCCAGCGTTTGGTTCTACTTCCGAAACCAAACAAACCATCCGAAGAGCCGAGTTCGTACAGGCCGCTGTGCATGCTTGACTCACTGGGGAAAATCCTGGAACGGTTAATTCTTAACAGATTAGAACAACATCTACAAGAGAATGGAAACATTTCAGAAAATCAATATGGATTCCGCAAAGGGCGCTCTACAGTCGACGCAATAAAAAAAGTGATAGACATTGCTGAAAATGCCATTAAAGGCAGTAGATGGAAGAATGGTTCTAATGAATACTCTGCTATAATAACACTAGACGTGAAAAATGCATTCAATTCAGTGACGTGGCCTCACATCATGAATGCTCTTCTAAAATTGAAAACTCCACCATACCTCCTACGAATGGTCAGGAGCTATCTCGCAGATAGAGTGCTACTATATGATACCGAAGAAGGAGTGTATAGCATAAGTAGTACAAGGACCCGTGTTATGGAATATACAATATGATGACATCTTACGACTTTCAGCACCAAGAGGTATACAAATAATTGGATACGCGGGTGATATAGCAATTACTGTGGTAGCAAAAAACTTACAGAGCATCAACAACATAATCAATCAATCAATCAAATTCCTGTTAAGACCCCCTATAGGGGCATAGGACAGAAACAACTCTCTTCCACAAGGCGCGATCCTGAGCATCGGCTTTAAGCTGTTGCCAGGACTTGTTTATTCCTCTGGCCTCCTGCTCAACTGCTCGCTTCCATGTGTTACATGGTCGACCAACCCGACGTCTTCCTTGAGGGTTATAATCCAGAGCCTGCTTTGCGATGTTTCGCTCTGGTTTCCTCAAAGTATGACCGATCCACTGCCACTTTCGCCGTTGAATCTCAATACCTATTTTAGTCTGGCGAGTTGTACTCCAAAGTTCGTCGTTGGAGATTACTTCTGGCCAGAATATTCCTAAAATGCGCCGGAGGCATTGGTTTACGAAAGTCTGTAGTTTCTTGGTAAGTCGAACGGTCACTTTCCACGTAGTACAACCATATAACAACACGGATTTGACGCATGCGTCAAAAACTCGCAGCTTCGTGCGAAGGGAGATCTCTCTTAACCTCCAGAAAGGGGAAAGGATACCGAAGGCCTGACGAGCTTTATTTAGCCGAGCCTCAACATCCTTTTCGGCTCCGCCGTCCATGCTGACAATGCTTCCGAGATAGCAAAAATCTTGCACCTCTTCCACATCCTGTCCATCAAGAACAATCGGTGTGTTTGCGTTCGAACCCATGTGCATGTACTTGGTTTTACGCACATTTATTTTCAGTCCCGCCTCTTTGCATTTAGAATGCAACGAGCGAACATTTGACTCTAAGTCCGAACGGGTATGTGCAAGCAAACACACGTCATCAGCATAATCAAGGTGACTTAAGATGTTAAATAGTCTCCATTGAAGACCTTTACCTTCCCCATCTTCCAGTGCAGCTTTCAAGATGTCATTTATTACCACCTGAAACAGGGCTGGTGATAATATGCAGCCTTGTCTGACACCCGTTCGCACAGGAAAGCTCTCGGACAGCTCTCCTCTATGCAAGACGCGACACCTTGCATCTTCGTAGGATTCTTTAATCATAGCTATGACCTTATCTGGAATACCTCTCCTACGCAAAGCATTCCATATGTAATCTCGCTTAACGCTGTCGAAAGCCTTCTCGAAGTCCACAAACATGAGATGTAGTGGCGAACCCATTTCAGCTGACTGCTCTAATATTATCCGTAGGGTATTTGTGTGGTCGGTACAAGACGACCCTTTACGGAATCCAGCCTGATAAACTTCGAGAGTGCTCTCGACGACATCACTAATCCTATTGAGAATTACCTTAGCCATAATTTTTGATACGGCAGTAAGTAGACATATACCACGCCAATTGCCACAATCCCGAAGGTCGCCCTTCTTCGGAATTTTCACAATGACGCCCTCCTTCCATTCAGTCGGATATCTTCCATCATTCCACACTTTAGTGAAGAGTGGGAGGAGTATATCGGCTGTTATTTCCGGGTCCGCTTTGAGGAGTTCGGTTGGTAGTCCGTCTATACCTGGAGCTTTCCTTCCCGCTATTGACCGAATGGCGGAAACTATCTCTTCCTTATCTGGGGGATCGTCCCTAATAGAGGATTGTTGCGGTTGGATGTTTGGAAGTTGTTCTGTTTCCGGAATATCTTCATCTGACAAGATGTTTAAAATATCAGAGAAGTATTTCTTCCATCGTCGCAACTGGTGTTCACTCATATTAAGGAGAGTTCCGTTGACATCTCTCACCAGGTGGTTGGCGGTGAAATTCCTGTTCGTCAACTGTTTCATGATTTTAAATAGTGAACCCATATCCCCAAGGTAAGCCGCAGATTCTGCCTTGTTTGCCAGATCTTCAATGGCCTTTCTCTTATCGCGTCTAACAGCCTTTTTAAGCTGTATGTGAGCATCACGGTAGTTCTGCCTCAAGTCGGGCGTTCGTTGGTTGACATCTGGTTGAGAGATGATTGCCAATTTGGCTTTTTTCCGATTGCCAACCTTGTCCCATGTGTCTTGCGACATCCATGGTTTTTCCCCGCTTTGCGCATATCCCACAGATTCTTCAGCACTAGTTAGAAAAGTGTTTCTGGTTGCCTCCCAATTGGCGTCCAGTGTGCGCATTTCATGTTCACCCAATGTGGATGACTTTTCGCGTAGAATGGTGGTGTATTCGAGTTTTTTGTTGGGATCTCTGAGTTTATCCACATTAAGCTTGCGCTTCATTTGAAGAATTTGTGGTCGTCGGATAGCTGCTGTACACAATCTCAAGCAGGCAACCATCAAGTGGTGATCGCTCCCCACGTCAGCTCCACGTTTCGCTCGCACATCGAGGAGACATCTTCTCCATCGGCGACTTATAGCCAAATGGTCGATCTGGTTCTGAGTAACACCATCAGGGGAAACCCAAGATGTTTTATGATGACTCTTGTGTGGAAAAAGGGTCCCTCCGATGACCATTTGCCGAGTACTACAGAACTCCACAAATAATTCGCCGTTTTCGGGTCTCTTAATCCAAGGTCGTGAAGGGTCGACCCAAGGGTCACCATGCCTCCCCATGACGTGTTCTAGTCCAGTGTTGTCTGATCCAACCTGGGCGTTCATATCTCCCGAGATGATAATAATATCACCTCTTGGAACACGTTCGAAGGTGGCACTCAGTTGGCTATAAAACTCCTCTTTGTCACCAGATGTTGCGGTATTAGTTGGTGCGTAGCACTGCAGAATTGTGACGTTTCTGACACTGGTCCTGAGCCTGACGACGATAATCCTGTCCGAGATTGGTTCCCAACAACATAAGCACCGCCGTAATTTCTGACATTAAAAACTGGCCTAGAGCATCTAATCTGGAGCTAGCTGCTCAAAAAACAGAACTAGTTCTTATTAAAAGCAGAAAACAAAGAGAGAATATAACGTTAAATATAGATGGAATTTTAATCGTATCCCAACCCTCCATTAAATACTTGGGTTTTATGATTGACGCAAGATTATCTTTAAAAACGGACAACATAACTGTCTGCGCAAAAGCAGGACGAGTGAACTTCGGCTTATGCAGAACAATGGCGAACATTGGAAGACCCAGCCAAAACAGAAGGACACTTCTTACAAGAGTGACGCGAAGTATCATAATGTATACTGCATCGGTATAGAGTGAAGCATTACGATACAAAACCTACGGGAATATGTTAAAAAAAACCTAATAGAGTAAGTCCGTTAAGGGTATGCAGTGGATTTCGCACAATTTCATATGATGCCGCTAATGTCATAGCTGGATTACTGCCGCCAGACATTCCAGCTACTGAAGCACAACGATTATATCACAAAAAGAATACGATAAGCCGATGTTTAACAGTGGAAGAGAAAAAGGATGAGCAACGGGTAAGTACCAATGCCTGGCAACTGCAATGGAACACCGTAAACAAAGCAAACAGCCCTGCTCTAGTGTTCCCTATGGTGTCAGATATGGAAGACTCTGTCCTACATATCGACTTCCCACGCGTCCTCAACTTGTTCCAAGAATAATAAAGTTGCGCCCGACTTGTTGGCAAATATTTTTACACCTTAATTTATATATTAGTTTTCTTGCATTTAAGTTCAATTTATCTCTTCTTTTGTTTTTTCTTTTGTTACTGTGATGTTATATAATTCGATTTCCTCTATCTGTTCAATTCCAGCTTATAAATAAATAACTGAACAAGAGTTAATTAAATTGAATAGTTGCACCCAATTTCAAAAGCACTAGCACACTACGAGTAAACTCCTAATAGGGAATCGGACAAGTTCTTGGAGAGCAGCCAAAGTTGCTATTATGTTCACCAGCGAAATACACTAACCCGATATCGAAAAAACCTTTTTCAACCTGTCCAACTGTTAACATTTCCTCAGAAAATCATTTTGAAAAGTAAAGAGCTTTTCTGAAATGATTTTTTTTTTTTAGAAAAATAATAGTGTCACGTACGATTTGGCAAATATCTTTGATTTTCCAGTTTATGGCTCATTATAGACCTTCTCGGTAAGATTTAAGAAAAGAAACAGCTAAGCTCAGCATTGTTAGTAGGGAGTTAGTAAAAAATCGTAAAATAAGTGATAAATCATACAACTCGAAGCTATATAGTTTTTTTATTAAATTCTGTGTACAAATAATTTAGGGAAGGAGATCCTAATGAGTCGACACATGAAGCGAGTCAAATGTTATGTCCATATAATCTGATTAGTTTAATGCCTCTTTGCACAGAATGTTTTATGTTTTGTTGGAAACAGAAGCATAAATTGGTGAATTCATTAAATCGCGAGCATGATACATAAACTGACAACAAGTCAAGCGAAAATTTATTATTCTTGGGACAAGTTGCGGATGCGTGGAAAATCAATATGCAGGTAAGAGTCGTTCGGAAGACTAAGTGAAAGGGGATTCTAGGGAAGGGATGCTGTCAATTTAACACTTAATTGCGAATAAGATCAGTAGCTCCAGTACATATAATCAATATTTCATTCGTCTATTTATGCAAGTTTGAGTTTTTATGAGGGGTGGGGTGATAGATGAATAGAATTTTCATAAAATTCGGTGTATTCAGGAAACCAATTATTTGTATAGGAGGGGTAGAGGAGGTAAGAGAAACGTCAAATTTGTGATGCAGTTTTATTTCATTTCTCTTGCAAGATGCTTGTATAAAATTTTAAGTAGAAGCTTTTAATTTGTTGGTTAGTAGTTGATTTATTGAAATTAGTCTACAAGATACTTTTGTAAGCAAGGAGGTAGAAGGGCAAGCGCGATCTCTAAACTTTTGACGCAAATTCATTTTAATTATTTTTAAAAGTTTTTGTGGGAAATTCAAAATTGATAGCTTTTAATAGTTAGGATAGAATTGATTTCTTAAAAATGGTCGAAAAAATAATTTTTTATGGCAGACGGTAGAAGTTTTAAGGTATTCAACCAATTTAAATTTCACACATTTACAGACTTTTATACTGCAGATGAAATCTGGGATAATATTGTGTTTGTCTTACCGTTTGTTACGCTAAGAAATTATGATGGCACAGAGTCGCCAAGGGTACAGAAATATTTGTTTTCGCTCAAGAACTCGATTCCGAGAGACCGTCTGTTCGTCTGTCTATCTGTCCATCTGTCTACAACATAACTCTCGAAACCTTTGACCTATAGTACTGAAATTTCTCATATTCTGCCCCCTCCCACACAAATTTCATGAAATTTCGAAATTTAAAGAGATTGAGTTTTCTACTAAACCATTTCGGCTATTGATTTGAAAACTAGGTCATAGTATAATGATGTAAATATCATTAACGTCAAAAATATTGATCTGATCCCTTTTCTCCTTTTAACCCCCTCCCATACAAATGCACAATTTTCAAAAATGCATTTATTCGGTTTGCATTGCAACTAGCAAAGCTACAAGAAACAATTTTTGTCATAATTAATTTTATTACAATTGCAACCAATTTTGCCAAAATTATACCCAAACTGCAAGAACGGATATTTTAGCACTTGGCGAATGTAAGGTGTTACCGGGAAGTGAACAGTTTTATTCTGTTTCCGGATATCACCTTGTCCCAGCTTATTTTCGCCAGCGGGGTGTAGCATTCTACATCCGCGATGATGTGTCTTTCCCGTTAGTTTCCCATTTAGGAAATTGCTTCAATCCAGAGTTTAATTACATCTGGATAAAATTACTGATCCAAAGACATATCGTGTACTTTTGCTATGTGTATAGAAGCCCAGCAATGACAGCAGCAAACACTTTATCAGAACTGGATGGGCTATCTAAATCTATTCAGTCTTTATATACTGCAAACCCTGACACTGAAATCGTTATCACGGGCGATTTTAATGTCCATAGCATTGCCTGGCTTGAACATTCCTCCACTACGGACCAGGGGGAACGTGATACTGAGCTCTTTGCCTCTTTAAACGGATTAACACAACTGGTGGACGAGCTTACTCGTTTACCAGACATCGCTGGTCATTTTCCTAACCTTCTTGACTTATTTCTCACCAACCAACCTGAAAAATACTCTGTCTCTGTCATATCCCCCTCGCCAATTGGAAATACTGATCACTTCTTGATTCGTGCTCAATTTTCAGTCGCAGCAACTACACCGCTGACATTCAAGGCACCTCCAAGAAACATTTGGCATTTCAAAAGACCCAACTAGGGGGGCACTAAGTAACTTCTTCAATGCCTTTAATTGGAAGTTGTGCTTCGATTCCAATAACTGCGATGAAGCTTGTCGAATTGTCTCCGAGATTATCCTGAAGGTTATGAAGCTCTACATACCTTCCAGTCATGAAAGAGTTAGGCCGTCGAAGGAGTCTTGGTTCAACAAGAAATGTCTCGATGCCATTCAGACCAAGAAACAAGGATTTCAAACATTTGGTGGCAATAAAACACCTGCCAACAGAGAACTTTTCATTGCGTCAAGAAATGCCTGCAAATCTATACTTAATCGTGTTAAATTTGAGCATGACCAAAAACTCCAGTGCCCTAAAGGCTCGAGGTCTTACTAGTCATTTGTCAAAACGGTCAACAATAATTTCTTCTTCAATACCACCTCTAGTTGTTGGCGACCGTACCGTGATTGATCCTAGCGGAATAGCCAATTTACGAGCAGCAAGTTTCGCAAGAAACTATCACCTTCCACCTTCAAACCAATCGCCTCCCGCTGCAAATCCTGCTGGTTTCTCACTGCCTGCACTGCATTTTCGCACGAGACTTATTTCTCGGATCCTTATAGAGCTCAATATCCACAAATCCGCTGGTCCAGACGGTGTTCCCCCATTACCCTTAAAAAATGCACCTCTTCTTTAGCTAAACCTCTTCGCAATCTTCTCTATCTTTCCTACTCTTCTGGGTGCTCTCCGCGTATGTGGAAAGTGGCGAATGTTCAGCCCATTCCCAAGAAAGGAAGCAAAGCGAACCCCGCCAACTAGCACCCAATAGCCATTACTTCAGTGCTCTCGAAAGTAATGGAAACTGCTGTCAATCGTAAGATCATCAAATATCTGGAGGATAAGCAGCTCTTCCATGATCATCAGTATGGGTTCCGTTCTGGACGGTCTGGTGATCTTTTAGTCTACTTGACCGAGCGTTGGAACTCATGGTTACATAAATATGGCGAAGGTCAAGTTCTCGCACTTGACATTGCAAAAGATTTTGACAGAGTTTGGCACGAATGTCTCTTAGTTAAGCTTAGGGCCATCGGCCCTAATGATACCCTTGTTCAATGGATTGAGAGTTATCTCTCTGAACGCACTATACGAGTAGTATCAGATGGCGTTACTTCTTCCTCCTACCCAATTGATTCCGGCGTCCCACAAGGTTCTGTTTTATATTCAACTCTTTTCCTAGTTTTCATAAACGACCTTCTGTCGCCCACTCTCAATCCAATCCATAGTTTTGCATATGACAGTACTTTAGACAACATCTATGAATTTAACTCTGCGGGATCAAACAATCATTCTATTGCTCCCAATCGCAGAGAGTTATTCAGTTCGCTGAACTCGGATCTCAACTTAATCCTGGAATGAGGCAGGAAAAACAGAGTAGAGTTCAACGCATTCAAAACACAGACCTGTCATCTATCCCTCAAACGGGATGTTTCAGTTTTGTCTCACAATGTAATCTTTGATGGTGCACGGCTTACCACTTCGGAAAATTTCACACTGCTAGGCGTCAAAATTAGTGACAAAAAAAAAATCAACTTCACCGGACTCACAATTTCGGAATTTTAACTAAATTTGTTTTCTCCAAAACCGTCAAGGCTATCAACTTTAAATTTTGAGAAAACTATAATATTAAAAAAATCATCTAAGTCAAAAAGTTTGGTTTTCATTAGAATACTCGTTCCACCCATCCCGTACAAATTTAATATTTTGGTGAATGCATTTAATCGATTTTCATTGAAACTAGAAAAAGTACAAACTACAAATTTTGCCACAAAGTGTCCTTTAATAATTGCAATAAATTCTAAAAAAAATTAGCCCTCGCTTCACTCCTTCTACCACCTCCCATACAAATATTGGTATTGAAAATTCAACAAAAATATTTCGCCTTCGAGTATACGAGTAACAAAGCAATCTGATTATGATGCTGATAAACAGATTCAAAATCATCCAAAACCTGCCACTTTCTCTGCCATAAATTCAACACAGAAAAATTTTTCTCGAAAATTATGAAAGCTACAAACTTTAGATTTAGCATGAACCATTTTGTATACTACGTTCGGTGTTTTGTAAAAAAATTACCACCTCCCACACAAAAGTCACAACTCATTATTCGAAAAAATTTGCGATGACATATTTTCCTGGTACAATAAATTCTTTACTATTTCATCCAGAGTATCACATGACTGGGCTTTGAAAGCATTTCTCAAATTTTCAATTTTCTACCTTAAAATTTCATTAAAAAAATTTCAGCTTATGTGTTTATTTCATTGCACATGAAAGACCTTGTGCAAGTTAGGCCGGAGGAGTCGGTGCAGAACAATTGTGGAATTTTTATTATTTTTATACTCTAGATGAAATCTGAGAGTATATTGTGTTTGCCTTACCGTTTGTAACGCTAAAAAATAATACTCGCACAGAGCCGCCAAGGGTAAAGAAATATTTGTTGTCGCTCAAAAACTTCGATTCCAAGTTGCTGTCTGTCCGTTTGTCCGTTTGTCTACGCTTTGAGCTATCGTGCTGAAATTTGTTGTGTGTCATTTTTAGCAAAAAGGAAACTTTAAGTTCGTGAACGGGCCACATCCCCCCACTCCTTCTACCCCCTTCCATACAAATTTCACGAAATTCTGAAATTTTCAGAAATTGATTTTTCTTTGAAACTATTTAAGCTATCGATTTGAAATTTATTGATCCGATCCCGTCACTCCTTCTACCCCCTTCCATAAAATGCATAATTTTGAAAAATGCAGTTTTTCGATTTTCATTGAAACTAGCAAAGCTATAAAAACGAATTTGCCAGAATTAATTTTATTATAATTTCAATCAGAATTAAAAAAATTATTAACTTCACCTCACTCCTTCTACCCCTTCCCATACAAATTTCACGAAATTTTGAAATTTAAAATAAATTATTTTTCTTCGAAACTGTTAAAGCTATCATCTTAATATTGTGCATAAAGTATAAAAATAGAAATATCAATAACGAGAAAAAATGTGTTTTGATCCGTACACTCCTTCTACCCCTCCCGTACAAATGTATAATTTTCGTTGAGTGCATTATATCGATTTTCATTAAAACTAGAAAAAGTATAATCTTGAAATTTGGCAGAATTTGTTTTTTAATAATTTCAATAAATGCTAAAAAAAATTATCAGATCCTCTTCACTCCTTGTACCCCCTCCCATATAAATATCTGTATTATAAGTTCAAGAAAAGCATTTCTCCTTCGAATATATTAGAACTATCGAATTTGAAATTGAATCAAAGCGTGGTGATAAGGATGATGATAAGTAGTTTCAAAATCATCTTAAACGCTGCACTTCTTTTGCCACCTCCCATACAAATGCCTCAATTTCAGGAAAACTATATCCAATTGAAAATAATGAAAGCTACAAACCTTAAATTCAGCACGAAATAATTTGCATACCACATTAAGTGTCATATCCAAAAATTACAAACCTTCATCCTCTGCTTCTACCACCTCCCATACAAAAGTCACTATTAATTATTTAAAAGAATTGGAGGTGACATATTTTCCGGTACATTGAACTCTTTCTCATTTCATCTAGAGTATCATATGATTGGGCTTTACGCCCAATCATAATTCTTTTATGTTTTATCTATGTATATCAAATAGATGTAATCACATGGAAAATTTAAACTAACAAAATTTTCAACATTTATGCTTACCACCTCACTCCCCTTGCATCGCCCAACGTAAAGATTTTACCAAAATTAAATACTATGAAGCTCTGCAATCTGATAAAATTTCAATTTGCCAACTGTACTCAGTTTTGAGATATAACGGTTTGAAATTTTGGAAAGCGCACCATTTTTGAAATGCCATTTCTCCCCAATACTATTACGTCCAAATTTTATATTTTTTCTCGTATTTCGCTAGTATTGCTTAATATATGTATGTACCAAGTTTCTATCACATAGCTTATGAGATAGCGGAGATATTCACTCTTAAGTGTTTTTTTTTTGCACCCTCTCTGACCCTCTCCCTTACAATAATTAGCCTCCTCTGAACTGATTGTGGTGAATCTGTATACCACATTTTTTTTATTTTTTATGGTAAGTAATTTCGAAGATAAAGTCATTTAAAAAAAAATCTACCGACTATTTGTTTTTCCGGTAAATTCTCCTTTTGCTTAGTCCAGATTGACCATTAGGTCTTTCTCTTGGCATCATGACTGTTTGTTGCGGAATCCCTCTTGCATAGGATCACAGAGGACTCACATTTGCCCTTAATCGTTATAACCAAAAAATCCGCGTTGTGCCGTGAAATCAGAGCTGCTAAGAAGATTCAGCTAAACCTTAGCCTAGTCATCACAAGGCAATAAAAAAGTGGGGATACAATTTTTTCCTGGGACAACCTTTCTTAGTACGAAGTGTGCTGTTTTGGGTGTCTGTATTCGTCTCAATTTCACGGGAAGTCAGCAATTCACTGTTCTATCTTACGGAAGTTTTGTCGATTAGTTTTTCACATTTTCATTGTTTTTACGCACGTACTACGAGTTATCTAATGCGCTCTCAATGTTGAGGAAGCCGCACAATTCCGTTTCTTTCTCAAAGATAGATTTCGCAAAATAACTTGAAAGCAAGAAGAGTTCCGTTTGCTTTTTTGGCATTGGTATGCATATTGGCTTATGTATAGCGATATAGAACTAAGAAATGATTTTCTTAAATAGTGGTCTAGTACTCCATCTATAATTTTTCCGAGGAAAAATGAGAGACAGCTGTGTCTACAAGATTTCGATTTCCATTCTAGTATTTGGTGTATCTTCGGGATAAAAACTACCTTTGCCTTTTTCAGTTTATGAGGGATGTCATTTAAGGCGTAGCTCCCTCTGAAGATTATTGGTAGATGGAGAATATTATATCTTGCTCGTACTGTAGAAAGATACGATATACTCCATCTATTCCTAGTAACTTGAAGGGCAGGAAGGAGTTGAATGTCGCATAATCTTGCTTTAAGCGAAAAGTGTCCGATCTATTGTAGGTATTTGCTTTTAAGGGCTCTAGTGGGCTTAGCGTTGTTGTGTTAGTGTTCAGTTTTTGGCGACCTAGGAAGCATATACTATATTACACTACAATTTTTTTTGAAGCACCTTCAACTATCGACAAAGCTTTTTCATTGTGCTCAGCTCATTACTTTTGCCCTTCGATACAAATTTATGTACCCTTTGGATTATCTTCGACTCTTTAATAGAAGAACCTCTAAGTTCTTTGATTAAAGGCTCTTGTATTTTTGTTGTACTATGCATGGGAGGATCTATATGTGTCCTTGTGACCATCGCGTTTTGTCTTGCTATAGAGCTTTCTGACTCTTAACTTTTAAGACCTTTATCCGATATCAACGGTTCGTTTGAAACATGCCGGTAAACTATTTTGTTGCCCTTTAACTGACTGATAGTAATATCAAGAACCTTCTGAAATACTGGAAGCAAAAACGTAGGACTATATTCTTATAGATGACATAAAAAGAAACTACTCACGTCTTGTGTTAGTATCTGTGCTTGTCCAAATTTTTGTGAAGATTATTACTTACATGGCCCTGCTTTGGCTGTTTGTTCCATTCTTTACTCTAACTCATAAATCTCCTAATTTTCGCAGTTAAAACTTTGTTGTTTTCTCCCAAAAAGAAGGTGTAGACGATCACAGCCTGACCACGCCGCTTTCTTGCCCATTGGTGGATAGACCGGTTGCCTTCTATTCGATACGTTCAGTTTTGAAATCGTCTACGTCAGTGAGGTAATTTTTAGATAGCTGGGTTGCTACTACGGTGGCTTTGGGCTGTACCCTAAACTTTATCGTCCATCTCTTCCGGGACGGATGCCACAGTGATCGTTTGCACTCTTCACCATGAATTCTTTTCTGGCGATGCTTTGTTTATCGTTCCTGCCGTCAGCTGGAGGGCTATATGGTTTATTGATTCCCTTCACGAGTTCGCGAGGAATTTTGGTATTACTATTACTATGCCGCTCCCTAGCTCATTGCTGGAAAGCATGGTTGCATTCTCTTGGGTACGTTCGGTTTTGTGATCGTCTACGTCCATGAGGTAGGCTTACCTTTCTTTAGTAAGTATCTACTAACACTGTATCAATTGTTTATACTCTAGATGAAATCTGAGAGTATTATTAAGTTTGTAACGCCAAGAAATAAGGCTCGGAGAAAAAAACGAATGATACAGAAGTTCATACAATCACTCAAAAATCTCAAAACCGGATGTCCGTCCGTCCGTGCGCTTTCTAGCCTGAGAACGCGTTGAGTTAAATAGTTCAAATCTTATACACATCATTTTTAACATAAAAGTAAGGTTAAGTTCGTGAACGGGCAAAATCGCTCAACCCCTTCTACTACGTCCCATACAAAATGACACAATTGCGCAATTTGACAATAAACGGATTTGCTCGAAAAGTATAAACGCTATTGGTTTCAAATTTGGAGCATATTACTTTTATGATGATATAAACTTACCGTATAAAAATTATGCGTGTCCTCCCTATCATTCCACCACCCCCATAAGAACTGTACTTTTTCATGAAATACTATAAGCCAATTTACTCAGTGCGTATAAAATTTAGCGAGCGCAAATTGTGCAGCAAATATTTATTTAAAATTATTAGTAAGTCCAAAAAAAATTAGACGATTAGTTTTACTCCTTCTACCACCTCCCATACAAAATGACACAATTTCGCAATTCGACACTAAACGGATTTCCTCGCAAAGTATAATACCTACTAATCTGAAATTTCGACAGCGTTAAGCGAGATTACATATGGAATGCTTTGCGTAGGAGAGGTATTCCAGATAAAGTCATAGCTATGATTAAGGAGTCCTACGAAGATGCAAGGTGTCGCGTCTTGCATAGAGGAGAGCTGTCCGAGAGCTTCCCTGTGCGAACAGGTGTCAGACAAGGCTGCATATTATCACCAGCCCTGTTTCTGGTGGTAATAAATGACATCTTGAAAGCTGCACTGGGAGGTGGGGAAGGTAAAGGTCTTCAATGGAGACTATTTAATATCTTAAGTCACCTTGATTATGCTGATGACGTGTGTTTGCTTGCACATAACCATTCGGACTTAGAGTCAAATGTTCGCTCGTTGCATTCTAAATGCAAAGAGGCGGGACTGAAAATAAATGTTCGTAAGACCAAGTACATGCACATGGGTTCGAACGCAAGCACACCGATTGTTCTTAATGGACAGGATGTGGAAGAGGTGCAAGATTTGTGCTATCTCGGAAGCATTGTCAGCATGGACGGCAGAGCCGAAAAGGATGTTGAGGCTCGGCTAAATAAAGCTCGTCAGGCCTTCGGTATCCTTTCGCCTTTCTGGAGGTTAAGAGAGATCTCCCTTCGCACGAAGCTGTGAGTTTTTGACGCATGCGTCAAATCCGTGTTGTTAATGGTTGTACTACGTGGAAAGTGACCGTTCGACTTACCAAGAAACAACAGACTTTCGTAAACCAATGCCTCCGGCGCATTTTAGGAATATGCTGGCCAGAAGTAATCTCCAACGACGAACTTTGGAGTACAACTCGCCAGACTAAAATTTGGAATATATTATTTTTATAATAATTTCAATCTACGGTATAAAAAATATTCGTATCCTCGCTCTCCTTCCAACCCCTCCCATACAAACTGCACTTTTTTCATGAAATGCTCTCAATAAATTTATTCAGTACCTATAAAATTTTTCGAGCTCAAATTGTGCACTAATCACTTATTAGGAGTCATTAGTAAGATCACAAAAAATGAGACGATTAGCTTTACCCCTTCTACCCCCTCCCATACAAAATGACACAATTTTGCAATTCGACAATAAAAGTATAGATGCTATTGATCTCAAATTTGGAATATATTACTTTTATTATAATTTTAATCTACTATATGAAAATTATTTAAGTCCTTCCCTTCTTTCCACCACCTCTCATACAAACTGCACTTTTTCATGAAATACTCTAAACCGATTTACTCAGTGCAAATGAAATTTATCGAGCTGAAATTTTGCACTTAATATCAATCTAGAATTAATATTAATATAAAAAAAATTAGATTATTAACTTTACTCCTTCTACTCCTCCCATACAATCTGACAAAATTTTACAACTTTACAAAAAGTGAATTTCTTGAAAAGTTTTAATGCTACGGATCTACAATTTAAATCATAACAAGCGTATGATGCTTATGGTTACTTCGGGAAAAGTCATTAAGAACTTGCCCTTTCTTCTACCACCTCCCATACAAACTGCACAATTTCACAAAATTCAATACATAGTTTTCTCAGTACCTATGAAATCTAAATCTGAATCTAAATTTTGTGTAAAACATTTTGATAGCAACTTTAGCGTGATCAGAAAAAATTAGTTGAATGTCGTCAACATTGAAATCAAAAAAATTCTCTTTCATCTAGAGTATCACACGATTGGGCTTTATGCCCAATCGTAGTCCCGTTATGTCTTTTTTATATTTGAACTCATCAGTTTCAATGAGTAGCAAGGGAGGCAGTCCACTGTGCTAACACCGCAAGGCTATGATGCCTCAGGACTTACCCCCAGTTTTCGAGAGGCTGAATTTCACCGGTTAATAAAATTGGCAGAACATAACCAAAGTTTTTGAATTTTTGGTGGAGGGAAGGTGAGGTTTTGGTGTAACAAATTTAAATAAAAACATAACAGTATTGATACTCTAGATGAAAAAGGAAATAGTTTATTGTACTGGAAAATATGTCATTTTAAGTTCTTTCGAATAATTAATTGTGACTTTTGTACGGGAGGTGGTAAAAGCAGAGGGGAAGGTTTGTAATTTTTGTATATAACACCGAACGTAGTATACAAAGTGTTTCATGCTGAATTTAAAGTTAGCAGCTTTCATAATTTTTGATCAAATTTGTCTGAATTTATGGCATTTCTATGAGAGGTGGCAGAGAAAGTGGGGGGTTTTGGATTATTTTGAATCTCCTTTTCAACATCCTTATCATATTGCTTTGTTACTCATATGCTCGAAGAAGAAATGCTTTTCTTGAGTTCGATACAAAAATTTGTATGGGAGATGGTAGAAGGAGTGAAGCGAAGTTAATATTTTTTTTAGCATTTATTGTAATTATTAAGGGACAAATTGTGGCAAAATTTTAAGCTTGTACTTTTTTTAGTTTCAATAAAAATCGATTATATGCATTTTATCAAAATTTTGCAATTGTATAGGACGGGGTAGAACGAGTGTCAATCAAAACCAAATTTTTTGGCATCAATGATACTTGTAATAGTATACCTTCCTCAAAATTTAAAGTTGATAGCCTTGACGATTTTGGAGAAAAATAATTTTGTTCAAATTCCGAAATTTCGTTAAATTTGTATGGGAGGGGGTAGAAAGGATGAGGTGAAGTTAACAATTTTTACAAAATTGGTTGCAATTGTAATAATATTAATTTTAGCAAAAATTGGTTCTTTTAGCTTTGCTAGTTGCGATGCAAACCGAATAAATGCATTTTTGAAAATTGTTCATTTGTATGGGAGGGGGTAGAAGGAGTAAGGAGATCAGAGCAATATTATATATTTTTACAGTAATGGTATTCTCATTGTAATACTATTACCTAAATTTCAAGTCATTAGCTGAAACGGTTTCGGAGAAAAATCAATTTCTTTAAATTTCGGAATTTCATGAAATTTGTATGGGAGGGGGTAGAAGGAGTGGGGGGATGTAGCCCGTTCACGAACTTAAAGTTACTTTTTTGCTAAAAATGATATATGAAAAATTTCAGCACGATAGGTCAAAGCTTTCGAGAGTTATGTTGCAAACAGACGGACAAACGGACAGACAGACGGACAGACGGTCACTCGGAATCGAGATTTTTGAGCAACAATAAATATTTCTGTACCCTTGGCGACTCTGTACGAGCATTATTTCTTAGCGTTACAAACGGTAAGGCAAACACAATATACTCTCAGATTTCATCTAGAGTATAAACACAGAAGATGACACTATGTGGCGGAAAGTACATTATCTTCGTTCGCGATTACTTTTTTGCGGTCTTAGTTTATTCTGCAGCTAATTGACCCCTCATGGACACGTGTGGTGGCATTGAGTCCTGCTGAACGTTGGGGGAGGTAACCTAACGCCCTCATGTAGTTAAGCTAACTTCGCATACTGAAATATTCAAATCGAACGGATGCAATCCCTATATTTCCAATAACAATGAGAAGATTGTTGCTTTCACATTAAATGCAAAATATTGGTAAGCCAAAAGTTAAAATTTAAGGTCAATTTACACCATTGCAATAGTGAAAGCAAATTTGATAGCGATCGTTCTCGCTTCCGCGTTTATAAAAAACATAACAGGACTACGATTGGGCGTAAAGCCCAATCGTGCGATACTCTAGATGAAGAAGAAATTTTTTTATGTTAAGAAATTTAGTAGGAGAAGTGGTAGACGGGGTGACAATATTGAACTAATTTTTTCACATCACGCTAAGGTTGCAATCAAAATGTTTTATACAAAATTTAGGATTCAAAAATTTAATAGGTACTGAAGTTTCTCAGTACCTATTAAAGTGTATTGGATTTAGTGAAATTGTGCAGTTTGTATGGAAGGTGGTAGAAGGAGGGTGGAGTTCTAAATAACTTTCTTAGAAATAACTGTAAACATCATTTATTTGGCAAAGCAGATCAGTAGCATTCATACTTTTCAGGCAAATCGACTTTTCGTAAAGTTGATGAATCGTGTCAAATTGTATGGGAGGGGGTAGAAGGAGTGAAGCTAGTCGCCCAATTTTTTTGGTGTTAACAATATTCCTAAATAAATGTTAAATGCACAATTTAAGCTGCATTTATTTTATACGTATTGAGTAAAATTGCTGAGAGTATTTCATGAAAAAGTGCAGTTTATATGGGAGGTGGTAGAAGGAAGAGGAACCCTTAAATAATTTTTATACAGCAGATTGGAATTATTATAAAAGTAATATATTCCAAATTTCAGACCAAGTGCTTTTATATTTTTCGAGCAAATACGTTTATCATCAAATTGCGAAATTGTGTCATTTTGTATGGGAAGGGGTTGAAGGGTGTAGCTAATCGTCTAATTTTTTTGGTATTACTAATAATTCTAAATAATTATTTAGTGCTAAATTTGAGCTCGATAAATTTTATAAGCACTGAGTAAATTGGCTTAGAGTATTTCATGAAAAAGTGCAGTTTATATGTGAGGTGGTGGAAGGAAGGAGTAGGAGGACATGTATAATTTTTATAGGATAGACTGAAATCATCATTAAAGTAATATGTTCTAAATTTCAGACTAGTGGCTTTTATAGTTTTCGAGCAAATCCGTTTATTGTCAAATTGCGTAATAGTGTCATTTTGTATCGCTCCGATTTGGTTCGTTCACGAACTTGTTCTTACATTTTTGTCAAAAACGACTTGTACAAAATTTGAACTTTATAGATCAACTCGTTCTCAAGCTAGAGAGGACTCCGACGGACGGACGGACAGACAGACGGACGGACATCCGGTTTTGAGATTTTTGAGTGATTATCTGAACTTCTGTATCATTCATTTTTTTCTCCGAGCCTTATTTCTTGGCGGTACAAACTTTGTGGCAAACTTATAATACTCTCAGATTTCATCTAGAGTATAAACATTAAAGAAGAACAAGCCACATGCCATGAGAAAAAATTGATATGCTGAAATGTGACTGAAGGTGTAGTGCCATTGGTGAAGAAGAAGTCTTACCAAATATTTACATGACCAATCCATTTCTACTAGAACTGAAATGAAACTTTCTTTCAACACTAAAAACTTTTTCCTTAAATATCCCCCAACAACCAATATTATTAAACTTAATAAATTCGATTTTCTTCACGAAAATTGAACCAAAAATAAAGCAAAAAAAAAAATTATGCACGTAATGTCCATAACTCTCGAATTTCGAAAAAGAAGCAAACTCGATCCATATACTCGTTACAGGTATAGTTTCAGGTTAGAATCCTTGATAAGCATTTGTAGCGGTCATAAATTTATACTCGGGGGTTTGGAACAATGAAAGAAAAACTTTTTCCTGTTTACCGTGCAGGAGAAGCAGCAGCACAGTTCTCGAGAGAATCCCATAAATTATGCATCCGTGAGCAATATTAATGCCGTATAACAGTCTTTCGAATTGCTTGGCCCTCGTAAAGGACAGTTTTACGATGTGTCGTCGCCTTTAGTAAGTAAGTAAATGAAAATGAATAAGTCGAGCAGTTTGTTTACTTGAATCACAGCCCCTGCTCTCTTTCTCAATTACCAGTATCCACCCCTGTAAAACGAGTGCTATTTAAACGAAGATTTAAGATATTAAGGAATGGTCGAGTATTAGTTAGTAACACCATAGAGATTGCTAATGGGGATAAAATCTAGATTGAGATAATCTATGTTTTCCACTTAAAAAGATAAATTGAATTTTTCAGCATGTTAGAAAATTTCAAAATTATGTCGATTCTGTGAATTCTATCTTTCCAAGCAGGATTATCCGGAAGAAAAATATTATTGCATCTGGGTTTCATTATCACGTCAAAACAATATTAATGTTATAGTCGAATTATATAAAGTTGTCTTAATTGCCTTAGAGTCTAGGCTGAATGAAAGTCAAAAAGTTGAATCATCCCTTAATTTACTAAAACAAATAATCAATTATTACCTATGCAGATGGTTATGACCGTAGAACAAAGAAAATCTTAACCGAAATTACATTAAAATAAAGCTCAATCTTAATAAAGGAATTACCTATTATTCGAAATAAGATACAAGTTGAAGATGATGACTACTCCACATACTAATGTGCTCTAGGATACTTCAGAGTGATGCTAACGATAGCTATTTATAAGAGATTGAAATCTTTCATCAATATCTACAGGATTCCACATATATAGTGATTGAATCACATACATCAAATGATACACGATAGGATTAAATAACACATTTTTGCTTAGTCGGTTATAAAGCTGAAATACGGACTTGATAATTTCGGTAAAAGGCTCGGTCCATCGACTCCTTAGAAATGAGTCCTGATTGCATACCAATCTTTCGAAATTCTATTACGAGATAGAAAAATGATGATGAAGGTCTGGAATGTTGTAATCGTCGAATGTAAACAAATGAGTTGTGAAAAGATTTGGCCGCAATATGAAGGACTTATGTATATAAACATATAATATGGTCAGGTCGCTTATCTTTTCCTATTGAGTACTTGTAACTGCTGACCAAATGCCAACATCGGCAATTTGGTCGGATGAATAAACCATTTGATGTCGGAAAATAGAAGTTAGAGAAATTATCCTTTTTTTAGTTAATATATAAATAAACTGCCAACAAGTCGGGCGCAACATTATTATTATTGGGACAAGATGAGGATGCCTGGAAAGTCAATATGCACGTTATAGTGGATGAGTAATTGAAAGGGGTTTCTAGAGCAGGGCTGTTGTCAATTTAACACCTAATTGCGAATACAATCAATAGCTCCAGTACATATAATCCATATTTCATTCATGCATATATGCAAGTTTGGGTGTTAATGAGGACAAGGGGAGAGTGGTAGCAAGGGTGGGAGGATGTTAATAATTTTTTAATCGATTGCTTGAATCACGTCCAATGTTCGCTGTATAGAATATCAGTTTAATAGATGAACTTGCATAGAATTTTCATAAAATTCAATGCATTTCACATTCAAGAAACCAAACATTGTTAAGGGAGGGGTAGATGTGGAAGGGAATCGTAAAATTTGTGATGCAGTTTTATTTCGTTTCTTTTGTAAGGTGCAAAAGTTAAAAAAGTTCAAGATCGTTGCTTATAATTTTACTTTATTATTTTAATAATAAAGTATTGTGATCGACTTGAAAAAAAAAAAAATGCTACCCTGAAATTTTGTTTTTTTCGCGTTTCATGACTAAAATAGCTGTCAGTCTGTACGACGACCGCCGTGTACACTCCGGTGTGTACACTCAGCGCACATTAACTCCCAAACTCTTCATTTTTGGGGGATTGTAGATAGTTGCGGATCTCAGGGGTACACCCATTTTGCGGAATGTACGGGTTCAGGAGGAGGCGCGGGGAGCGCTTAAGCCGAATAATAATAATTGAAATATCTCAACCATGGTTCCAGCTAGGAAGCTGAAAATCAACATGCATATAGAGGGGTTTGTGGGAAAAATTTCAAAATTAATTTAATTTTTTCATCCATTGGGGTCCAAGAAAAAGGGGGGGGGGGGGTGCAGAAACAAATTGTCCGCCGAATTTTTTTTTAAATGATTATATCTTCGAAACTACTTACCATTAAACATGCAAACGACCATTTAGGTGGTATATAGACCAACTAGAATCAGCTCTAAAAGAGGCTAATTGTTGTTAGGGGGAGAGTCAGAGGGGGATGCAAAGAAAAACACTTAAAAATTAATATCTCGACTATCTCTTAAGCTACGTAATCGAGACTTAAGCAATTTATTAAGCTATACTAAAGAATTATGAAAAAAATATAAAGTTTGATATAATAGTAGTGGGGGAAAATGGGGAGCATTTCATTTTAAAACTGAGTGCAAATATCAAATTGAAATTCTGTCAGATTGTAAAACTGCACAATCTTTAGTTTTGATAAAAAATTTAAGTTGGGATCGAGGTCGTAAGCAAAAATGTTGTAAATTTTGGGTGATTTTTTTTGGGCTCTGCTGAAACACACAAAACTAAAATTTTGCATGTGGATTCAACCATTTGATGTACAAAGAAAAAAAATAATCATTTTTTCCACAATTGCTATGCACCTAGGTGGGATTATAACGTGCACACGGTGTTTCATGTGCAATGAAAAAAATACATAAATTGAAAATTTTTTAATGAAATTTTAAGGTACAAACTTGAAAATTTGTAAAATGCATTTAAAAAAAATCCCTAAAAGTATAAAATATTAATTAGTTGAATACCTTCAAAACTTCTACCCCCTCCCATACAAAATTATTTTTTCGACCATCAAAAGGCTATCAATTTAAAATTTTGCAGAAAATTTTTTTAAAATAGTTGAAATGAAAATGCGTCAAAAGTTTTGAGATCGTTTTCCCTTCTATTCTCTCCCATTCAAAAATATGATTTCGACAAAATCCAATAAATCAACTACTAACCAACAAATTAATAGCTACAGACTTGAAATTTTGTACGAGCATCTTAAAAGAGAAATGAGATAAGGCTACATCGCAAATTTTACGACTCTCTTACCTTATCTACATGGTTTCGTATATGGGTCATTCTTTTACAAACCGTACACCTAATTGGACGACATATTTTCTATTGCTTCCAAAATTTTTCTATAGGTAGTATACATCGAATAAGCCGACACGTATGCGGGGATTTTTTTTTAAATTGTTTATTTTAAAAAATATGGATGTTCAAACATTTTGAGAATCGTTGCCTTTGCTCTTCTTAAAAAGCTATTATCTTCGGTTCTATTTGTCCCACAGATTTCGTTCTTATCTCATTTTAAAGGTAATTTTGTAACCTTTTTACTACATTGTTCCAAAAAAATTGTATTGTTAAATAATTGTAGTTATTAGCAATTAAAGCACTTTAAGTCGATTTTCATACTTGCGCCCAGCCGATAAAAAATCGAAAAAAATACCATCGTATTCCTTGATTGATTCTCTAAGAAATACATTTAAAAAAAAAATGGAGAAATAACGGGATCAACAGAAAAAAAATAATTTGCACCACCGGGCGCGTATGAATAATAAAAGAAAAAATTTAGGGCAAAATTAATGCTTTGTTATTTGTGATTTTTCTGAGAACTACGCTTTTGTGATCCGAAATGCTATTCAAGGCGTACATTGGAACAATGATCAGGCAACAGTGCATCAGTTTGCGATTTACAACAAAAGCAATAAACACGTACTATAAATGAAAAGCTTAGTAATGATTTCCGAATGTTTGCATCATGACACCGTAGCCGTTCACGTATTCCAATGGCATTTCCTCAATTTTATCAAAACTAACTTACATAATATCAATAAAATCATACATTTTTC
Organism: Chorisops tibialis; assembly: GCA_963669355.1. Classification (NCBI taxonomy): domain Eukaryota; kingdom Metazoa; phylum Arthropoda; class Insecta; order Diptera; family Stratiomyidae; genus Chorisops; species Chorisops tibialis. The sequence goes on from OY770262.1 coordinate 240,727,372, forward strand.
TGACAGAGCGAGTGCACAATTAGTCCAGTCGGATTAGATCAAAAAAGGTCTGTTTGGCGAAATGCTGCGATTTCGATGTTGTTTTTAACATCATTGTTTTTTTTGCGTAGATTACGATAAATATATTGCGGCCACTGGGGGAGTGGGGGAAAGACTCGAGAAATAGCCAAATTCGCAAATTTTCGTCTGTTTTAGAGGTTTTTTGAGCTTTATTACGTTACACTAAACAGTTTCGAAAAACTAAAAATGAGGTTCAATTGCAGATACTTAGACCTTTTATTTGAGTGATACATTGTTAAATTTGGTTATTTAAACCTGATATATAGACTGTTATTCAAGACGTTTTTTCAAATTTTCAAAGAATCTGTGTTTTTTGGAAGGAAATGAGTATCTCATAGACTGTAAAAAAGATATTCTACCAAAACTTGCGGCATTGTCTCTTAATAAATACACTTTAAATAACTGAATCAAAATTCAGCCCAAATTTAGCCGGTTTCATAGAAATTTCACCTCATGAATTTATTAGAAAATGACTTTTCGAGTAAATTTTTTCTTAACTCCTTTTTTAAGGCAGAAGGACTAAATGAAATTTCCAACTAACCTTTATAGTCTTATTGTATTGTGGACATTCTGATAAAGAATTTGCGGGGCTTGAAGTTCAATTTGACTTACCCGGAGCCGAGATATCGAACTTTTTATTGCAGATTTTAAGATTTTTTTAATAATAACGTTATTTTTACTCGTAATAAGTGCAGTTACAGCCTATTTTTTGATGAATAAATTCATATTCCTTTCAATTATTTATCCTTAAAATAATAAAATCAGGATTTTTGGCCAACGAAGAGGAATAAAAAAGTCGACGCGAAGGTTACAAAATTACCTTTAAAATGAGATAAGAACGAAATCTGTGGGACAAATAGAACCGAAGATAATAGCTTTTTAAGAAGAGCAAAACCAACGATTCTCAAAATGTTTAAACATCCATATTTTTTAAAATAAACAATTTAAAAAAAAATCCCCGCATACGTGTCGGTTTATTTCACATATATAACACATAAAAAAAAAAATAAAGCGATTCTAGAAACAGACGTGAATTTTTTCGGCAAATCTGTACGGTTTGTAAAAGAATGACCCATATGTAAAATACACCGAATTTTATGAAAATTCTATGAAACTTCGTCTATGAAACTGACATTCTATACAGAGAATATTGGACATAATTGAAGCAATCAATTTAAAAATTATTGACATCCACTCACCCTCCACTCATAAAAACGCAAACTTGCATAAATGAAATATTGATTACATGTAATGGAGCTATTGATCGCATTCTCAATTAAGTGTTAAATTGACAGCAGCCCTGCCCTAAAGGGGGTTCCGCTTGTAAAAGGGGTTCCACTTAGTTTTCCTTAATCGCTCTAACCTGCATATTGACGTTCCATGCATCCGCAACTTGTCCCAAAAAATAATAAAGTAGCGCCCGACTTGATGGCAGTTTATTTTAGTTATTAATTGATTTATTGAAATTAGTCGAAATCATACTTTTGTAAGGGAGGGGTAAAAGGGCAGGTGCAATCACAAAACTTTTGACGCAATTTTGTTTCAACTGTGTTTAAAAGTTTTTGTGCAAAATTTTAAATTGATAGCTTTTACAATAATTAGGTGATAACTGATTACTTCAAAATGATCAAAAAATAATTTTGTATGGGAGGGGTAAAAGTTTTAAAGGTATTCAACCAGCTAATATTTCATACATTTAAGGATTTTTTGAAATGCATTTCGTGAAAATTTGCAAATTTGTACCTAAAAATTTCATTAAAAAATGTTCAGTGTTTTTTTTTTCATTGCTCATGAAACACCTTGTGGACCAAGTGATGGGTGTATGTACAACAATTGTGGAACAAATTATTATTTTTGTATCCAGATGTAACCTCATGGAAAATTTAAACTTTGTATCTTTCACCAGAGTTCTAAAAAATCAGCCAAAATTTTCGACATTTTTGCTTACCACCTCCCTCCTCGTGACCGCCCCCCCCCCCCCATCTTACAATTTTTACCAAAATTAAAGATATTAGATATCTGCACTGACATTAGAGAAACAATGGATTGAAATTTAGGAAAATTCACCATTTTTGAAATGCTCCCCATTTCCCCCTCTAGTAAGATATAATAATTAAAAAAAAACATAGCAGGGCTACGATTGCGCGTAAAGCGCAATCTTACGATACTCTAGATGAAATAGAATTTTTTGTGATCCCAAGAAATTTTGTATGGGGAGTATTAGAAGGGGTGATAGCGTTGAACTATTTTTTTCCCCATCATGCTAAAGTAGCTATAAAAATGTTTTATACAAAATGCTTACACCGAAAATTGAATAGGAGCTGAGAAAATTAGTGTGTTAGATTTAGTGAAAATGTGCAGTTTGTATGGGAGGTGGTAGAAATAGTGGGGGATTTTAGTGATTTTTTCAGAAATAACTAAGAATATCATAAAATTGACATTTCTTAAATTTGAGACTGGAAGCATTCATACTTTTCAAGAAAATAGATTTTTTGTTGTGAAACTGCGTCATATTATATGGGAGGGGGTAGAAGCAGTAAAGCTAATCAAAAATTTTTTTCTGATCTTAGTGATAATGTTAAATAAGTATTTATTACGAAATATGAGCTCGATAAATGTTATATGTTCTGAGAAAATCGGCTTAGAGCATTTCATGAAAAAGTGCAGTTTGTATGGGAGGGGTTGGAAGGAGAGAGAGGACGCAAATAATTTTTACACAGTATATTGAAATTATTATAAAAGTAATATATCCCGAAATTCAGACTAATAACTTTTATACTTTTCGAGCAAATCTATTTATAGTCGAATTGTGAAATTGTGTCATTTTGTATGGAAGGGGGTAGAAGGAGTGAAGCTAATCGTCTAATTTTTTTTAGCCTTACTAACAATTTTAAATAAATATTTAGTGCACAATTTCAGCTCGCTAAATTTTATAGGCACTGAGTAAATTGGCTTAGAGTAATTCATGATAAGTACAGTTTGTATGGGAGGTGGTACAAGGAGGGGGCGGACACGCATAATTTTTATACGGTAGATTGATATTATTATAAAAATAATATATTCCAAGTTTCAAGCCAATAGCTTTTATAGTTTTCGAGCAGATCCGTTTATTGTCAAATTGCGCATTTGTGTCATTTTGTATGGGAGGGGGTAGAAGGGGTGGAGCGATTTGGCCCATTGACGAACTTGACCTTACTTTTTTGTCAAAAACGACGTGTACGAAATTTCAGCTTTCTAGCTCAACGCGTTCTCAAGCTAGAGAGCGAACGGACGGACGGACGGACATCCGGTTTTGAGATTTTTGAGTGATAATATTAATTTCTGTATTCATCATTTTTTTCTCCGAGCCTTATTTCTTGGCGTTACAAGCTTTAGAGCAAACTTATAATACTCTCAGATTTCATCCAGAGTATAAAAACATAAAAGAATTATGATTGGGCGTTAAGCCCAATCATATGATACTCTAGATGAAATGAGAAAGAGTTCAATGTACCGGAAAATATGTCACCTCCAATTCCTTAAAATAATTAATAGTGACTTTTGTATGGGAGAGGAGGAAGGTTTGTAATTTTTGGATATGACACCTAAAGTGGTATGCAAAATATTTCGTGCTGAATTTAAGGTTTGTAGCTTTCATTATTTTCAATTGGACATAGTTTTCCTGAAATTGAGGCATTTGTATGGGAGGTGGCAGAGGAAGTGGAGTGTTTAAAATAATTTTGAAACTGCTTATCATCATCCTTATCACCACGCTTTGATTCAATTTCAAATTCGATAGTTCTAATATATTCGAAGGAGAAATGCTTTTCTTGAATTTATAATACAGATATTTGTATGGGAGCGGGTAGAAGGAGTGAAGAGGAGCTGATATTTTTTTAGCATTTATTGCAATTATAAAAAACAAATTCTGGCAAAATTCTAAGTTTATACTTTTTCTAGTTTTAATGGAAATCGATATAATGCACTTAACAAAAATTATACATTTGTATGAGAGGGGGTAGAAGGAGTGTACGGATCAAAACACATTTTTTTCTCGTTATTGGTATTTCTATTTTTATACTTTGTGCAAAATATCAAGTTGATAGCTTTAACAGTTTCGAAAAAAAATAATTTAATTTAAATTTCAAAATTTCGTGAAATTTGTATGGGGGCGGGTAGAAGGAGTGAGGTACAGTTGATCATTTTTTCAATTCTGATTGGAATTATAATAAAATTAATTTTGGCAAAAATTCGTTTTTATAACTTTGCTAGTTTCAATGAAAATTGAAAAACTGCATTTTTCAAAATTATGCATTTGTATGGGAGGGGTAGAAGGAATGACGGAATCGGATCAATATTTCGTCATAATAATGACATTTATATCATAATACTTTGACCCAAATGTCAAATTGATAGCTTAAATAGTTTAAAAGAAAAATCAATTTCTGAAAATTTCGGAATTTCGTGAAATTTGTATGGGAGGGGGTAGAAGGAGTGGGAGGATGTAGCCCATTCATGAACTTAAAGTTTCTTTTTTGCTAAAAATGACACACACAAATTTTTAACACTATAGCTAAAAAGCTTTCGAGAATTATGCTGTAGACAGACGCACAGACGGACAGACGGACAGACGAACTGACAGATAGACAGACGGACAGACGGTTACTCGGAATCGAGGTTTTTGAGCGACAACAAATATTTCTGTACCCTTGGCGGCTCTGTGCGAGCGTTATTTCTTAGCGTTACAAACGGTAAGGCAAACACAATATACTCTCAGATTTCATCTAGAGTATAAAAATCGGCCTAAAGATTGTTTTTAGCCACCCTCTGTTCGGACCCCAATGGATAAAAAAAATTAAATTATTTGTGATTTTCAGCTTATTAGCTAGAATCATGATTGAGATATTGGAATTCTTAATTTTCAGTTTAATCGCTACCTCCACCTCCCCTTGCCCTTAAACTCCCCAAAACGGAGATATTGGAATTCTTAATTTTCAGTTTAATCGCTACCTCCACCTCCCTTTGCCCTTAAACTCCCAAAACGGGTTTCCGCTTGTGATCCGCAACCATCTAAAATCCAAAAAACAGTAACTTTCCATCTTGAAGGGTTTGGGAGTTAATGTGCGCTGAGCGTACAGGTAGGGCTGACGACGTATGGCGTACACACAGACGATTTTTTTTTTTTGAATTTTTAATCATGAAACGCCAAAAACCAAAATGTCAGGGTAACAATTTTTTTTTTCTATGTTGATCACAATACTTTATTATTAAAGTAATAAAGGAAAATTGCCTAAATAGTTGCTCATTGAATGGAAAATCCGTTTGGTTCAACTTTGAGATTTCAGGAGGAGTTAGAGTTGTTGTGCAATGAATCCAGAAGCGTTAGCTTCGACTTCTTTAATATCAGTTTGTATGCAAATTAACGAAGTAGGTATGAATTCCAAAAATTCTCAAAACAAATTCAAACACAGTAACTTTGTTACGACGTTAGTCCCAGAAGTAAAGATGTCGATTGTTGTCTGAAAAGAATAGAGGCTTCCGTGGCGTAGTGAGCAGCGTGCTTGCTTTTCAATCAATAGGTCGTGGGTTCGATTCCCACTCCAGACGGAATTTTTTTAAGCACGAATTTTTCAGTTAATAATCACCAGTAATTATTTGAAATAAAATAGGCAAACGGTGTAAAAGTGAAAAAGTTCCACTTCAAGAAGGTCTAGATACTCAGTAGATGGTTTCTGTTTCTGCAAATATTTGTCAATAGCGCCAGTACAACTGAAAAATATATCAGTTTATCCACATACGGTCGTTCTCATTCCTCTTCCCCTACCTTCCTAATCCCATTCCTTCTCTCCATGACGGTGTTTATGCATTGCACATAAAGGCCGAAATTGCCTATAACACAGGTCATTCTGTAAAAAAAAAACTATGGTAGAAAGTACCCACCTTATAAAACTTATATTTGAAGTTTGACGATGCTACGCTCTTTAGTATTTTTTTGGCAGTCATCAATAAAGAACGCGTTATAAGTGAATTTAGGAAAGCCTCAGTCCAACCAACATCAAAGTGAATTTGGACATGAGAAAACTGTGCGCAAGATGAGTGTGCCGCGATAACTTACAATGGCATGAAAACAACGTCGTGAGAATATTTCAATCGAGTGTTTGTCGAAGTTCCAAAGTAATAAAAGCTAAATTTTTCATCAATTCATAACCATGGATGAAACATGGGTTTATTACTTCACACCTGTAGCAAGGTTAGTTTAGGTTTGTGGAGGGGTTGGGCACAAACATACGTAGGCCTTCAGTGGGCCCATTGTACACTTCTGTGTGTTTTATCATTTGGACCTACATATCACTCAGTCAGCCCGCTCTTCAGGTGTAAATGATGAGCTTCATAAAGGGAGCGGAAATCATTTAGCTCATCGAAGAAGTAGTCGCTGAGAATTTGTCCACAAATTGTTCGGAGGCATGGACAAGACAGAGGAAATGCTGTACAATCTCATCTTTGGTGAGGGGAAGCCTCTAAAAATATCCTGGGTTATAAGACGAAGTATTTGAGCGCGTTTTCTAAGAATACGGTAGCCCGTGACTATACCAACTAATGCCCGTAGGGAGTTTCTATTGAGTCTCAATATTTTCATTGATTTTCTTCTAAGCATCTTGGGGTGGTACACGACTCGCTTTGTTCCCATTTAAAATTTTCACTTCCCACACCCGCAGGGGAGTAGTTGTAAGATGAGTGATCCATACGATCAGCCATTTATTATAATCAATACGATCAGCAATAATTATTTTTCACTACAAGTTAGAATAGGCCGTTTATATGCTGACTTGGTCTTGGTCGTTGCACTCCAAAGGTTAATACACAGGTATAACCTATCAAAGTGCATAGACCAACATAACATTATTATAAGCATATTTGTATGCTTCTTTAGCAATAAGTTTTAATATAAATAAATGTACGATTAGCTATTAAGTTCAGTTTCAATAAAATATTACTTTTAAACTCAACGATGAGGTTTTGTCAACTCATTTACTTATCTTTAGAGACTTTTAGCGACTCCACGGACCTGAGCTAAGCATCTAAATGCGGGTTGGGGACAGTAGAATTCATACACAGCCCTGAAAATGGCTGCTTGCCCTAAAAATGGCAAGTGAACACTCACTGGATGGGCATATCATCCGTAATCTTAAAACCTAACCGATACGAGAACCGGATAAAGCTCTTCGGATACGGACGGATTAATATTGGCTTCTGGAACTTTCGAACATTGAATGACCTTGGGAGGACTGGAGTCCCTTGGCCCATACTCCGCCAGTCCATGATCAACCGTGATATGAAGCGTTATAACATTCAAATTTTGATCTTGAGCAAGGTCGGGTGGACAAAATCGGAAGAAGAACGAACCCATAGTAGAAACACTATTCTGTACGTTTATTCTGAGGGTGAAGAGTAGTGGTCCTCCTTACATCGAGAGCTAGAAACAATCTCATCAGCTGGGAACTAATATCGAATAGGAATATCGTCATCAGGATCAGAATAAATGTGAGAAACGTCAGAATTCTGCAGTGCTACACGCCAACGAATGTAGCAGTGCTACCTTCGAGCGTGTGCCAAGAGGTGATACTATTATCATCTCAGGAGATATGAACGCCCAACACTGGGCTATAACGTCATGGGGAAGCATTGTGACTCTTGGGTCGACGCGTCACGACCTTGGACAAAGAGATCTGAAAACGGCGAATAATTTGTGAGTTTTGTAGTATAAACATTATTCGAGTCCTCCCCTTCCTTTCACCACCTCCTATACAAACTACATTTTTTTATGAAATACTATAAACCAATTTACTCAGTACGTATAAAAGTTATCGAACTGAAATTATGCAATAAATATTAGTTTCACTCCTTCTACCCCTCCCATACAATTTGACACAATTCAACAACTTTACAAAAATCGATTTTCCTAAAAAGTATCAATGCTACTGATCTGCAATTTAAAATGTGTCAATTAAATGATGTTTACAGTTATTTCTATAAAAGTCATTAAGAACTCGCCCCTCCTTCTAACACCTCCCATACAAACTACAGAGTTTCACTAAATCTAATTGAATTCTAAAATGTGTATAAAACATTTTGATAGCAACTTTAGCGTTATGAGAAAAAATTAGTTCAATGTCGTCACCCCCTCGACCACTTCCCCCACAAAATTTCTTAATATAACAAGATTTCTCTTGCATCTAGAGTATCGTACGATTGGGTTTTACGCCCAATCGTAGTCCTGTTATGTTTTTAACAATATCTTCAGATCTTTAGTTAAAAAGGAACGAGGACAAAGAAGATCCACTGGCGCCCACTATCCGTCTCCACGGGTTGCCCGGATAGGCTCGTTCCGCCCCGAGGTGCAAGGGGTTTTCTTCTATGATTTTTCAGCCGGGAGAATCTGTAATAATATACAGCTTAAGAAGGTTGTTAGACACGACAAGAGAAAATCTATTGAAGTTCTGGCAATAAGAAGAACCTGCCACTTACCTTGGTGATATGGGCTCACTATTTATAATTATTGGACAGTTGACGAACGAAAATTTCACCGCCAGCCAGAAAGGTGAGAGACGTAAACGGAACTTTCCTTAATATGAGTGAACACCAGTTGCGGCGATGGAAGGAATACTTCTCTGATATTTCAAACATTTTGTGAGAGGAAGATATTCCAGAGGCAGAAGAACTGATAAACATCCAACTGCAACAATTCTTTATTAGGGACAATCCCCCTGATAAGGAAGAAACAGTTTCCGCCATTCGGTTAATGGTGGGAAGGAAAGCCCCAGGTACAGACAGACTGCCAACCGATGCAATGTGTCGCGTCTTGCATAGAGGAGATCTGTCCGAGAACTTTTCTGTGCGAACAGGTGTCAGACTAGGCTGCCATTATCACCAGCCCTGTTGCTTGAGGTAATAAATGACATTTTGAAAGCTGCACTGGAAGGTGGGGAAGGTAAAGATTTTCAATGGAGACTATTTAACATCTTAGGTCACCTTGATTAAGCTGACGACGTGTGTCTGCTTGAACATAACCGTTCGGGCTTAGAGTCAAATGTTCGCTCGTTGCATTCTAAATGCAAAGAGGTGGGACTGAAAATAAATGTGCGGAAAATCAGATACATGCACATGGGTTTGAACGCAAGCACACCAATTGTTCTTAACGGACAAGATGTGGAAGAGGTGAAACTTTTTTTGTTATCTCGGAAGTATTGTCATCATGGACGGCGGAGCCGAAAAGAATATTGAGGCTCGTCTAAATCAAGCTCATCGGGCCTTTGTTATACGTTTCCTTTGAAGAAGAAGAAGAGAATTCCCTTCGCATGCGTCAAATACATGTTGTTAAACGTGCAAACTTTCGTGAACCAATGCCTTCGACGCATTTTAGGGATATTCTGGCCAAAAGTGATTTCCAACGACGAACTTTGGAATACAACTGGGCAGACTAAAATAGGGATTGAGATTCAAAGGCAGTGGATCGGTCACACTTTGAGGAGACCAGAGCAAAAAATCGCGAAACAGGCTTTGGATTATAATCCTCAAGGAAGACGTCTGGTTGGTCGACCATGTGGAAGCGAGCAGTTGAGCATGAGGCCAGAGAAATAAACAAGTGCTGGCGACGATTAAAAGACGATGCCCAGGATCGCGATTTGTGGAAGAGCACTGTTTTAGTCCTATGACTCTATAGGGGGTCTTAACAGGAAACTGATTGATTGACAATTCGTTAGGGTAAATTGTTTTACTTAACTCACTAATGTAAAACTACAACAGGTTTAGACTATTCTGCATACTAACGAACCATTTGATTAAACAAATTCGAAAATACAAGTAAGGTTTGGCATAATACATGCAATGCTTAGTCGATTTTCACAAAACCGAATTCAAAATAAATTCAAGAATAATCAAGTAATCGGGTTTAAACTGCAATCATTTACCAACCAGATTATTTCATATTATATTAGATAGTACCGAGATAGAGAGATATAAAATGGACGTATAGCAACTACATTCCTACAAATTAGTATAACGTGTATGTGTGCATTAAGCACACATCCTCGATGTCTACGGAAACTTGTAATAAGGATGAATAGTATAACTTCTGAAGTATATCGTGTATAGTTGGGAATTTAGTTACCGGGCGAATGCAGCTTCACAGAAAGTTGTGAGGACTTCGCATCCAGTGTCCAAAATTGCCGTAATTAACATCACTGCACTGCAAGAAACTAAATCGGTTGCTATCGAGAATACTAACATTAGATCGCATACGATTTTCAAAAGTGGGAAATCTTCGGGAAGACAGGAGTTTGAAGTTGCGTTTACCATCGACAACAAGTTTAAACACCAAGTTACCAATTTCATACCCGTCAATTAACGATTGTATGCTATCTGTAAGACATCAACTGTAAACGGTGGCGGTTTTCAATATTAAAACATCGGATGATGAAACAGAAAAGATAATAATGCTCCGTGAAACATGTCATATCAAATTCATTAGAATTTTAGAACTTTGATTTGACCTTTGAATGGGAAGTGGTGAAGTGTTTTATTTTGACATTTATTTCTTAAAATAAATAAACTGCCAGCAAGTCGGGCGCGACTTTATTAAAAGTTGAGGATGCGTGGAAAGTCAATACACAGGTTAGAGTGGTTAGAGCAGGTTAAGTGGAAGGGGGTTCTTGGGCAGGGCTCTTGTCAATTTAACACTTAATTGCGGATACTATTGGTCGCTCCAGTACATATAGTCAATATGTCATTCGTTTATTTATGCAAGTTTTAGTTTTTAAGAGAGGAGGGGTGAGAGGTGATAGTAAGAATGATAGGACATTAATAATTTATTAATTTATCGCTATAGAATGTCAGTATCATGGACAAAGTAGCATAGAAATTTGGTAAAATTCGGTGTATTTTACATTCACGAAAACAAACATTTGTATGGAAGGGGTTAGAGGTGGTAAGGTAATCGTAAAATTTGTGATGCAGTTTAATTTTCACTTCTAAGGTGCTCGTACAAAATTTCAAGTTCGTAGCTTTTAATTTGTTGGCTATTAGCTAATTTATTAAAATTGGTGGAAATCATACTTTTGTATGGAAGGGGTTAGAAGGGCAAGCGTGATCTCAAAACTTTTGACGCAATTTCGTTTCAACTATTTTTAAAAGTTTTTGGGCAAAACTTCAAATTGATAACTTTTAATAGTTAGGTGATAATGGATTTCCTTAAAATGGTCGAAAAATTAATTTTGTATGGGAGGGGGAAGAAATTCTGAAGGTATTCGACCAGTTAATATTTCATACATTTAAAGATATTTTTTCAATGCATTTTACCAATTTTCAATTTTTTATCTTAAAATTTTATTCAAAAATTTTCAGTTTTTGTGTTTTTTCCCATTGCACATGAAACACCTCCTGAACGTTAAACCAGGGGGACTCGGTACATGCAACTGTGGAACAAATTTTTTTTCTATGTATATCAAACAGATGCATCCACATGCAAAATTGAAACTTTGTATCTTTCACCACAGCCCTAAAAAAATCACTCAAAATTTTCAAACATTTTTGCTTACCACTTTCCTCCCCTTGCACCCTCCAACTTAATTTTTTTATTAAAATTAAAGACTATGTAGTTCCACAATCTGACAAATTTTCGATTTGATATCGGTTCGAAATTTTGGAAACTGCACTATTTTTGAAATGCTCGTCATTTCCCTCCACTACTGTTATGATCAAATTTAAATTTTTCTTGTATTTCACTGGTATAGTTTAATATATTGTTGCGAGCTAGGGGTTCGCCGGGATTTCAAGAAAAACACAATTCGTTTATAAATAAGGGATAATTTATTTATTCGCACTTTTACTTAATTCGCCTATTTGGCACTACCGCCGCGTATCGCTTCCACTGGTTCGCGTCTCGATCATTAAAAATGACTGACTGCCGTCTAACAGCTTCGTGCTTTTATACTAATTTCCCCCAGTTCTCGAAGCTTCCGTCAGGTGTCGTTGGCTGTGTCTCAACTATTCTAGATCTTTAATTGCCTACATTTTGGAGTTTATTCTGGGAAGTTCTAGATCTTTAATTGCCTACGTTTTGGAGTATACTCTTTATTCTGGAAAGTTCTAGAGCTTTAAATGCCTACATTTTGGAGTATACTTTTCTCGCGTATTCGATAAAGATCGTGCAATGTTGTCAGATCTATAACAATATGCTTTAAGTTTTAGTTACATAGCTAGAGAGATAGTTGAGATATTAATTTTTAAGTGTTTTAATTTACATTCTCCCTGACCCTCCACCCTACATTAGTTATCCTTTTTGTAAGCTGATTCCGGTGGATCTATGTGCCACCTTAATGCTCGAAAAGTATGAAATTTTCACGGTGAGCAATTTCGAAGATATAATCATTTAAAAAAAAATCGCATGACAATTATTCTAAGCCCCTTCTTTTAGGACGAAATTTAAATATTTTTAAAGTTTGAAATTTGTATGGGAGGGGGTAGAAGGAGTGAGGTGAAGTTGATAATTATTTTTAAAAAAAATTGCAATTATACTAGAATTAATTCTGATAAAATTTCGTCTTTTCAGCTTTACTAGTTTCAATGAACATCGAAAATAACGTATTTTTCAAAATTGTCTATTTGTATGGGAGGTGGTAGAAGGAGTAAGGGGATCGGTTCAATATTACTAATTATATCTATATCATAATACTTTGACAAATTTCAAGTCGATAGCTTAAATAGTTTCAAAGAAAAATCAATTTGTTAGTATTTCGAAATTTCATGAAATTTGTATGGGAAGGGGTAGAAGGAGTGGGGGGATGTAGCCCATTCACGAACTTAAAGTTACTTTTTTGCTAAAAATGGCACACAAAATTTGTTAGCACTATAGCTCAAAGCTTTCGAGAGTTATGCTGTAGACAGACGCACAGACAGACAGACGGTCACTCGGAATCGAGGTTTTTGAGCGACAAAAAATATTTCTTAACCTTGGCGGCTCTGTGCGAGCATTATTTCTTAGCGTTTCAAACGGTAAGGCAAACACAATATACTCTCAGATTTCATCTACAGTATAATTATTTAATCTAATTTACAAAATTTTAGCTCGAAGAAATGAACAAGTTGATAGGATTATTTCTCGAAAGGTTACGGCTTCCCATCAATGGTTAACCGATTATATCTTTGTATACAACGGTGTAGGCGTATTAATTCCTTTCATCCTTATAATATTAGAGATTTTGCTGCGGAGGATACAGGGAAAACTTATAGAAAAGTTGAAGCCCTCATCTATTTGGTGAGCAAAAAAGGACAGACGGTCGAGAAAGGCTTTATTAACTCGACGTTATGTATATGAAGATAATATTGGGGGTAACCTAATACAGACAAAATGGAATTTGTCACGATAATAGTGTCTTGATGAGATGAAAATCTTTACTAAGGAAATTACGGAGAAAAAAATTAAAGTTAATAATGGAAAAAGGTTATTTATGGTGTAGAGTGATTCCCAGGAACAATTTGAATGTAATTTCATTTTCAGGAATTTTTTAAGCATAAGAATTAAGGTACAACCAAAGATATTTCATAGCTAGGGTATAGCCTAGTAGGTAGTGTGTTGGTCTTGTAATGCGAAGGTCGTGAGTTCAAACCCCGGTCGGCGCAATATTTAATTCTGGCACATTGCCTGCTTGGATATACCTTGGTCACCTCAATCTAAGAAAATGAAAAATTCGTAGAAAGAGGGTTGTGCGAAGGGCTAACAACCCTTCCACAATAAGTAATAAAAAAAATGTTAAGGAACCTGAATATCAGGAGTCCAAGGTCCGATTTGGGCTATAGCGCCATTGTAGAAGTAGAAAGATATTTCATCGGTTTTAGTCATCATTACAGGTGCTCGGAACGAAAGTCAAACTTAAGTCTGATTATGATGGCCACGTTGTGCAAAGCATTCCAAATGTAATCTAGCTCAAGACTCTCAAAAGTTGGTCCCTAAAATTTGACAATTTTTTTGTTCACGCAGGAGTTATATTTTTATTTTTTCGAAAATCACCGTCGACATTTCGATGCCTCAATATCCAATTGGTGAATGTACGGTATTGTGCTAGGTGCAGTTCTTATGTCAATTGGATGCTGTAAGCAAATGCAGATCTTGCGAAAAAAAATTCCCTGCATACAGCTTCTTGAAATTTTCAATTATCTTAAACTTTTTGCCAGTTGTCAAAGAACAGTACTATAAATTCGCCACAAAATAGCATGCAAATTCAACTGTCAGGTCATTTTAAAACAACTTACATCAAAGAAATTCTTTAATTGAAAGATGACTGCAGATTTCTTCTTTTCTGATCGCCAACCTTCTCGCTAGTCATATCCTGGATCTTTCGCCACTTGGAAAATATCCTACTGTTTTTTAAGCATTTTAGTAGAAGAAACTAGAAACTTTTATCTGGAAGGAAGGCATTTCATCTAACCTAAGATATCAAAAGCATTTTTGTTCATTGTCATAAAAAGTATCAGAAGATAAAATCCAAAAGTTGTATCGGAACTTTAAAGTTAAGAAACTAAGATTCGATGTGGTCTGTTACGCTATATGTTGAAGATGGCTAGGCGCGACACAGCACAACACACACACACACACAAGTTGGACGCACTACACAGTCACGGTAAGTTGTGATTACAGGCAGTCTTACTCCGAACTTCGCCGCGGCCTGTCCGTCAGGATTCGTCAATGCTCTTGCACAACAGTTATTATACTTAGACATTTTTACAATAAATATATTATAATTAAAGCTAAAATCCTTTATATCGATAACATCCTAAACATTGGTCCGTCGAGCCGGAGTCCGCGCCATGGAAAAGCCAATTAAATTGTCCAACATGTGAGGGACACGGGACGAAAAGTTCGTCGCAAATACGAGCAAAATCGCAAAAACTAATCGAACGGTAGATTTTCTACACGCGCAATACGAATTACTAGAGCAATACTGGAGCAGTTTTGGTGCCGCGGACGAGAAGTTAGTGGGAAACGCTACACCCAAAGATGTCGATGCAGCTGAAACACTCAGCGATGATCGTTTTTCCACAGTCGAGGTGGCGTACGTCGAAGCGAAAGCGTGGTGCCTTCAAGAAATCGCCATCCGACAGCCTATTGTTACGAACGATGGCTCTCATAACTCAACAGTGCTAAACTCACAGCTCGATATAAAACTGCCCAAAATATAAATTGCCATCTTTAATTGCGAATTCTTAAGTTGGTCTTCCTTTAAAGACTTATTCGAGTCCTTGGTGCATACAAACTCGTCATTAAGCGAAATGCAAAAACTGCATTATTTGAAATCAAGTGGTGAAGCGGAACTCCTTCTCAAACATGTGTCGGTAATGGCGAATAACTATTCGTCAGCATGGGATTCGAAGCTGTCTCGCTTCAACAACCCAAGGGCTTTAGTCAATACAATGAAGACCGAGCTACCTCGTCGAATACCGCTAGGATGGTTAGAAGTTAGCACTGCTGCCGAAGTAGTCACTTACTTCTATTCTGCCCGCAAATTCGAACAAAAATTGCCGATCAACGTACCGCTCTCATTAAGCAAAAGGGCGTTTGCTTAAACTGCTTAAGAACCAGTCATAACGCAACAAGCTGTCCGTCAGAAAAATGTTGCCAGCGGTGTCATCAACGTCATCACACTATGATACACATATATGACAGAGTAACCATTTCTCATTCAGCGTTATCATCGCTGAATGATCCGTTGTCGAATGCGTCGCCGACAGGTAGTACTGTTGGCTACGGCGATAGTAGAAGTAATACCCGCAAACGGTCGGCGATTAAAGGTACGTGCGCTGATCGATCAAGGTTCCAAATCAAATTTTATGTCACAATCGCTAGCAAATTCCAAGAAGCAAGTTAACGTAACGGTGTACGGTGTCGGGCAAGTGAAGCACTGCTAATTCCATCATGACGCATCAGATCACTTAGATTTATGATCCTTCAGTGTGTTTTTCTTTGCGGTCGTTGGTGCTGCTGTCACTTAGTCAATTAATTCCATCCAAATGCGTTGCGAAGCGCGACTGGCCCGCACATCGATGGATTGAAATTGGCCGATCCGGAATTCGAAAAGCCATCCCGCATCGATTTGATACTTGGTGTGGAAGTTTACTCATCGATAATTGAAAGCGACATCCGAGGAGGGCTCCTCGGAACACCCATTGCACAGGCGACTAGTCTTGGCTACATTTCGTCAGGGCGAGCTGAACAGAGTCATCAGCTTCCAGGTAATGCTCGAAACACTGTTAGCTTTCATGCATCTGCAAGAGACCAGGATGATCTTCAACGACGCTCCTGGGAGATAGAGGAGCCGCCTAAGGGTTCAACGCTCTCACCTGACGAAGCCAATTACGAGGAAATTTTCCTGAACACTCATCAACGCTCTCTAGATGGTCGGTATGTGGTCCAGCTTCCATTAAAGAGTTCTGCAGAGAAACTAGAATCCTCCAAGGAGGCTGCCACTCAATCTTCGCTACACCTTCAAAGACGTTTCCAGAAGGACGAGCAGTTGAAACGCTCCTACGATGAAGCTATGGAGGAGTACATCGAACTGAAACACATGGAGCATGTTTCTACGAACGAAGAAGCTTTAGTTCCAACCTACTATCTTCCGCATCATGCGGTCTTCAAATCCACCAGACTACGAGTTGTGTATAACGCGTCGCAAAAAACTACGTCGGATAAGTCCCTGAACGATATTCTTCACACTGATCCCAAGCTTCTGAACGACATTTTTACGATCGTCATACGTTGGAGACTATTTCCATTCATCTTGTGTGCTAACACAGAGAAAATGTTGCGTCAAATATGGATCGATAAGAACGACGTCGACCTACAGCATCTCCTCTATTGACGCCACGTTTCTGATCCAATCCTTACCTTTCGAATACTCACCGTATTGTTTGGATCAACGTGCGCTTCCTACTTAACATGCAGAGTATTGTTGCAACTGGCCGAAGACTACGAAACGTCACATCCCGCAGCAGCGCCAGTCATCAGGGAAAACCTGTACTGCGACGACGCGTTATTCGGTTCTATTGACGTTCAAACTGCGATTCAAATCCGAGATGAATTAATCGCACTATTGAGGGAAGGGGGATTCAAACTTCAGAAGTGGTTAGCCAGTAGCGAGGAACTTCTATCCAACATTGCACCGAAAGACATTGAGAAGCGTGCGACTCCAAAGGTTGTACACGATACCGACATCAAGGCTCTGGGCTTAACATTGGAACCAGAAGCAGACTGTTTTCAATTTCATTTGAGTTTTGAAACTTGTGAGACTCCTGCGACAAAGAGATCAATTCTCTTCGACATCAGTCGGATATACGATCCGTTCGGATGGTTAGCACCAGTTACCATCAAGTCGAAAATCTTCTTTCAACGCTTGTGGCTGGAGAAAATTGACTCGGATGATAATTTGCCTGGGAAAATAAATTACCATTGGTTAAAACTGCGCGCAGAGCTACGAGACTTGCAAATGGTCAAGGCCAACCGCTGTATTGGCACCACCAAGTCGTATTTGAGCCTGGAATTGCGTAGTTTCTGCGACAATTCCTTAAACGAAAACGGAGCTGCCGTTTATCTATTAGTCGTAACCGACGTAAACCACATTTAAGTGATTCTGTTGGCGGCTAAAACTAAAGTAAGTCCACTAAAAATGGTTTCGTACATAGATTAGAATTGTGCGGAGCCGCTCTCCTAGCTGATCTCATGGTCTCAGTTCGTGACAAGCTCAACCTCAGCGACATACATACATGCAACTTTGGTCCGACTCCACTGTCACACTGTCCTGGCTAAAGGAACACCCCAGCAAGTGCCCACAGAGTTTCAATGATTCACGCAAAAATACCTCATGGTATCTGGCATCATATATATTCCAAGGAAAATCAAGCTGATCGCTTAACCAGAGGAATTTCCGCAACTGAACTGACCTCATGTGATTCTTGGTAGTTTGCACCTGACTGGCTCAAGAAACATTCTAAATTCTGGCCGAAGTCGGAAGTGAGTCAACGGCACAGGAAGTGCGAGTCTTCCAAACGGGTACTAGCTACCCCTGAGATCCAGACATCGAACTACTGGAGAACCACTCCTCGTTCTCGAAATTAGTACGAAATACGGCTTACTGCATGCGGTTCTACAACAAAGCACGATCTAAGGACAAACTAATCGGACCGCTCAGTATGATGGAGATCGACGCAGCTCGTACAACTTGGACGAAAATCATTCAGTCCTCGTTCTTCGCAACCGAAATATTGCGCGTCAACAAGGAAGAAGCCGTACCGAATAGCAGCAAACTCGTAAAACTCAGACCATTAATGGATCAGGGTCAGGTTATAAGAGTCGGAGGGCGAATCAGTCACTCACAGCTGCCATACGAGGAGAAACATCCGATTATCCTTCCAAAGGGGAGCAACTTAACACAATTACTGATCCGCCAGGCACATAACGTCACAGTACACGGTAGCGTGCAGATCACTCTTCAGTATTTCCACTCGAGATACTGGATCATTGGCGGTCGCAGTTTAGTCAAGCAAACGATACGACTTTGCGTAGCATGCTATCGTCTACGAGCCGTCACGAGACATCAGCTTATGGCAGATCTTCCGAACGATCGAGTGACTCCTGCGAAGCCATTCCTTCACTCAGGTATCGACTACGCCGGTCATTTCTTCGTAAAGCCACGAAAGGGCCGTAATCCGGTCCTCAAGGCATACGTCTGCATCTTCGTCTGTTTCGTCACTAAGGCAGTCCACTTGGAGCTACTTGATCTAACCGCAGATGCCTTCATTGCTCCTTTTTGCCGTTTTGTCAGTCGTCGAGGACGGTGCGCTAAGCTCTACAGCGATAACGCACGTAACTTCGTGGCCGCCGATCACTCTTCAGTATTTCCACTCGAGATACTGGATCATTGGCGGTCGCAGTTTAGTCAAGCAAACGATACGACTTTGCGTAGCATGCTATCGTCTACGAGCCGTCACGAGACATCAGCTTATGGCAGATCTTCCGAACGATCGAGTGACTCCTGCGAAGCCATTCCTTCACTCAGGTATCGACTACGCCGGTCATTTCTTCGTAAAGCCACGAAAGGGCCGTAATCCGGTCCTCAAGGCATACGTCTGCATCTTCGTCTGTTTCGTCACTAAGGCAGTCCACTTGGAGCCACTTGATCTAACCGCAGATGCCTTCATTGCTCCTTTTTGCCGTTTTGTCAGTCGTCGAGGACGGTGCGCTAAGCTCTACAGCGATAACGCACGTAACTTCGTGGCCGCCGATAAGCAACTGACCAAACACATCAAAGACCTAATCAGATCGCCCGAAACGTCTGAGGGTCTGTTAAGGGAAGGCACGGAATGGAGCTTCATTCCACCCAGATGGCCACACTTCGGTGGCCTTTGGGAGGCTGGCGTTCAAGCACCACCTTAAACGAGTCGTCGGGACCCACGTATTGGACGTGGAGGAGATGCTGACTCTGATATGCGAGATAGAGGCATGTCTCAATTCGCGTCCACTTTACTCTTTACTCTAATGGACGAACCCGAAGTCATGAATGACACCAGGGCATTTCGGAGTGCATTTCGAAGATTAGTGCGAATTTGAAAAACCAACCTTAAGTAATTGGTTAGGTTTACAAAAACACATTATTGTGGAAATGTTAAGGATGAAACAAATCCAAGATTTCGAAAACAAATTATATTAGATTGATTATTTTTCTCAATATCTCATAAAACTCTTGAATTACCTTTTGCATAAAAAAAAAAAAATTTCTTTTAACCAAACAAATGTCCAAATTATTCTTTCGAAAACAACAATAAATCATTGTCCAATTCAACAAAATACTGATCAACGTTTGTGTGTAATTTTTTTTAATTCCGTAAGTTCTCCTTTTCTTCCGAAATTCCAGCACATAATAACTTTCTTACAGCTTGACACCTTAAACGAGCGAGAAGAAGTCCCGAGTCCTTTTCACTATGCTGTATTCTCGACACTGGTCACTATCAACAGTCTCGTAGAGATCGGAAAGGAAATAAATCGTACGGAGTTAAAACGAGCAGGAAGCATCAACCCAAAAAAAAAATATAACAAAAAAAACGAGAAAATAGGACCACGAACATATCGAAAGAGAGTCGAAGTCAAGTCTAGTTAAGAACAATCAGTTACTGTCTGGATTTGGAAGCTTTTCATGTCCGTTTCCAAAGGAAAGAAAAACGATTTTGGTGGTTACTCCACTGTAAAAGTTTTCGGATGCAATCGATTTTATCTATTTGGTCTGTGTGCGGTTTTGTCCACATCCATTTTTCGGGTCTTGTTGCCTGTCCTTTAGGTAATTATTTCTATGCAATTGTTCAGAAATCGGACAGAATTCCACAAAATACTACTATTCCAGTATACGAAATCGAAAACATTCTTCCTCGTATCTGTGCGGACTGTGGGCAAGTCAATAGAGTCTTTAGATCCTTCAAGTTTATGTGTATTTATCTCCAATGGTAGCTGCACTATCTATGTATGTGGTTCAGAGGATATTGTTAGTTTTGGGCAGGTTTTTAGTATCCGATTGGTTAAGTTCTTGTGTCTTGAGTTGCAATAGAATAAGGACACGAAGTGATGTATTATTGGTATAATTCTTCTTGAAAAGATGCTGTACTGTAATGTCCTTAGTTCTTCAAAAGATCTAGGAGGAGTAAATCGAAGGATTCTACTTGTACAGCTCGAGTATATACAGACCCAATCTAAGAAAAAGTGAAACGTTCCGAAAAGTTGCATTAAAATTTCAAAAATATTCTTCATGAAATACACTTGATTGCACAATCCTCCGAGCAATCGTAAATCGCTTAAGAAATGCAAAATATTTCACAAGCGAGTCCCTTACTACTTGTCAGCAAACAAAACCACACATCTATAAAAATCCTTCGTGAAAATGCAAAATGTGCCCACAGGGACCGGAATTCTCTTCTATTTTTCGCGCAGATTTTTTTACCAAGAAAATTTTTCTCGAAATTGTTACCATACATCTCAACTGTGCAACACGATAAGGACTAAACTTGCTGTAACAATGTTTTGAATGAAAATAGGGAAAAAAGGGCGAAAAAACTACACTTAAAGTTTTTTCATTAATAGTTTCAACAATGTTTTCAGAGTGTGATTGTTTTTTTTTACGGTTCGTTTACGCGAAGGGATAACTTCTATTTGAATCGAGCCAATTCAATAGAAAAATTTTCGCGATGTATTGATACGATGTATAGGTAGAGGATATTTGGGCTAATTTATACAGTAAAAGTTTTTCTTTGCAATTTTACTGATAATAACCATGCAGGATATGACAGTATAGCTAGGCGCAATTTGCTGGTATTTTGTATTTTATTTCATGTTAATTTTTGAAATTTGAATCGTAAAAGGACGAAAAAGTTGATAGGAATTGTTTCTTCAAAGAGGGTAAAACCTACCAACGAATTGAGACTTCTCATGTGGTCTGAATCTTTAGTTATTTAATTGCGGCTTCACGATAGTTTATTTCTCTATGACAAGTTAGTTAGTGATTATTTGCTATTTGATTTCATGAGCGAGGCTCAATGCATACCTTCAAGCAAAATAGGAATCAGTTCCAATTGTGGGAGTTTCCCTTCTTTCTATCCTGATTGATCGCACCACTGTAACGCGATGAAGGAAATCCGTCATCATAAGTGGTATATTCGGTTAGCTGGATGTTTTCGTCTACCGCTAATCCGAATTAGTGGAAGATAATCTTAAAAAAACCGCAGAATAGACGACATTTGCGTATCACGCATAACGATGATACCTACCCGGTATCCGGACAAAGCCTGGGAAACCTCATGAGTTCCTCACTCACTCATGTCGAGAAATTGAAGCGAAAAGAATTCTAGTATCCGTTCCTAACTACACACAAAAATCGTAACAAAAAAAGAAAAATATAAATGATTTCGAACAAGAAAAAAAAATCAATTGCTTTTAAGATAAATTCAATTACTTTATTATTTTAATAATAAAGTATTGTGATCGACTTGAAAAAAAAAAAATTAATACCCTGAAATTTTGTTTTTTCACGTTTCATAAGTAAAATAGCCTGCAAATGCAAAAAAAACCGTCTGTCTGTAAACCGTCCGCCGTACGCCGACGTTTACGCTCAGTGCACATTAACTCCCAAACCCTTCAAGATATAAAGTTCATTTTTTGGGGGATTGTAGATAGTTGCGTATCTCAGGCGGACACCCATTTGGGGGGGGTGTACGATTTCAGGAGCCGGGGAAGCGCTTAAAACGAAAACTAAGAATTCAAATATATCAACCATGGTTCCAGCTAGGAAGCTGAAAATCAACATGCATTAAGAAGGGTTTGTGGGACAAACTTCAAAAATAATTTAATTTTTTTATATATTGGGGTCCAAAAAGGTGAGGCTAAAAACAAATTGTCGGCCGAATTTTTTTTCAAATAATTATATTTTCGAAATAACTTATCATAAAAAATTCATATTTCACGACCATTAAGGTGGTACACAGACCAACCAGGATCAGCTTTAAAACATAAGTACGATTGGGTATAAAGCCCAATCATACGATACTCTATATGAAAGAGAAATTTTTGGATCTTAAGAAATTTTGTAGGGGAAGTGGTACAGTGGTTGACGACATTGAACTGATTTTTTCTCATCACGCTAAAGTTGCTATCAAAACGATTTACATAAAATTTAGAATTCAAAAATTTAATAGGTACTGAGAAAATTAGTATATTGGATTTAATGAAATTGTGCAGTTTGTATGGGAGGTGGTAAAAGGAGGGACGAGCTCTTCGTGACTTTTTTAGAAATAATTAAAAAAAATCATGTTTTTGACATATTTTAAATTGCAGATCAGTAGCATTCATACTTTTCAGGAAATCGACTTTTTATAAAGTTGTGAAATTGTCTCAGATTGTGTGGGAAGAGGTAGAAGGAATGAATATAATCATCTAATTTTTTCCGGCCTTACTAATAATTTTAATAAATATTTCGTGCACAATTTCAGCTCGATCAATTTTATACGCACTGAGTAAATTGATTTAGAGCATTTCATGAAAAAGTGCAGTTTGTGTGGAAGGTGGTGGAAGGAAGGGAAGGACGCAAATAACTATAATAGTAGATTTCTATAAAAGTAATTTATTCCCAATTTCAGATCAATAGCATTTATATTTTTCGAGCAAATCCGTTTATTGTGAAATTGCGAAATTGTGTCATTTTGTATGGGAGGGGTTAGAAGGGGTACAGCAAATCGTCTAATTTTTTTGGTCTTACTAATAATTTTAATTAAATATTTAGGGCACAATTTCAGCTCGATAATTATTACACTGAGTGAATTGGTTTAGAGCATTTCATGAAAAAGTGCAGTTTGTATGGGAGGTGGTGGAAGGAGGGGGAAGACACAAATTATTTTTATAGAGCAGATTGGAATCATCATAAAAGTATCACATTTCAAATTTCAGATCAATATCGTTTATACTTTTCGAGCAAATCTGTTTATTGTCAGATTGCGAAATTGTGTCATTTTGTATAGCTAGGGTGTAGTCTAGTGGGTAGCGTGTTTGGTTTACAATGCGAAGGTCGTCAGTTCAAATCCCGGTCGACGCATAATTCCAGCACACTACCTACTTGAATATACCTTAGTTACCTCAATCTACGAAAATGAAAAATTCGTAGATAGAGGGTTGTGCGAAGAGCTAACAACTCTTCCGCAATAAATAATGAAAATGTTAAGGAACCTGAAGGTCAGGAGGCCAAGGCCCGATTTGGGCTGTAGCGCCATTGAAGAAGAGAAGAAGTCATTTTGTATGGGAGGGGTAGAAGGGGTGGAGCGATTTGACCCGTTCACGAACTTAACCTTACTTTTTTGTTAAAATCAATTTGAACATTTCAGCTCAACGCGTTCTCAAGCTAGAGGGGACACGGACGGACATCCGGTTTTGAGATTTTTGATTGATTATATGAACTTCTGTATCATTAGTTTTTTTTCTCCGAGCCTTATTTTTTGGCGTGACAAACTTTGTGGCAAACTTGTAATACTCTCAGATTTCATCTAGAGTATAAAAAGGCTACTTGTTGCAAGGGGGGGGGGGTGCAAAGAAGCACTTAAAAAACATAAAAGAATTATTATTGGGCTTAAAGCCCAATCATATGATACTCTAGATGAGATGGAAATGACAATGACAAACTCTTTCGAATAGTGAATAGAGACTTTTGCAAGGGAGGTGGTAGAATTAGAGGGGGAGGTTTGTATTTTTCGTATATGACACCGAACATGGGATGAAAAATGGTTTTTGCTGAATTTAAAGTTTTTATTTATCATTATTTTTAAAGAAATTGGACGTAGTTTTCCTGAAATTGGGGCATTTGTATGGGAGGTGGTAGAGGAAGTGCAGCGTTTAAGATGATTTTGAAACTGCTTATCATCATCCTTATCACCATGCTTTGATTCAGTTTCAAAGTCGATAGCTCTCATATACTTGAAGGAGAAATTCCATTCTTGAATGTATAATAGAGATATTTGTATGGGAGGGGGTAGAAGGAGTGAAGCGGAGCTGATAATTTTTTCTAATATTTATTTCAATTATTAAGAAACAAATTCTGGCAAAATTTGAAGTTTGTACTTTTTCTAGTTTGAATGGAAATCGATAAAATGCATTTAACACAAATTATGCATTTGTATGGGAGGGGGTAGAAGGAGTGTACGGATCAAAACAAATTTTTGTCGCATTATTAATATTTCTATTTGTATACTTTATACAAAATATCAAGTTGATAGCTTTAACAGTTTCGAAGATTTAATTAATAATTCCTGACCGTTACAAGCCATCACCTTTGTTTGTTTAAGCGCCGGAAAACAAAATTAAAAAGTAGTTTACCACAAAGCTTTGCATTGAATGTTAACCTCTTTTCTTTTCCATTCCATGTTAATAAAAGACATTGAATTCATTTGAAATACGAACGATTTTAATTTAATCCCCAAACGAAACTCAAATCGCACACAGTGCGGCCAATATTGCCGATCTCAATGAATTGGAGCTGAAAGGTTGATTAGGATTCATAATCGCTTATGAGGTGTACAAGTTACAATCAAATCAATTTTAGGTGGAACGAAGTTCACCGGGTCAGTTAGTTTGAAATAAAATACCGGCGTACATTCTTTCGCCGCAGTCCGAATCTATTTTTGGCCTCTTCCCTTTAGGCTCCATAACAATTGATATTGTAATAGATTTAGACTTAGATTTATTAATATTCCCTATTGTTTATAATATTTTTTTTACATACAATTGATATTGGGTGTTAAGACCAGAGGTCTTTTCAACTCATAGATAAATTTACGCTTAAGCTTAGGTATAATGTAATTAATTTTAATTCTTTCAAGGAAAAGGAAAAGCAAAAACCATATGTAAGCGACTTAAACTAAAACTTAGGGCTAAACTTAATCTAACTTAAACTAGAATTTAAAACAAAAACTTAATTAGTATGAATTCAAATAAACTGCCAACAAGTCGGGAAAACTTTATTATTCTTGGGACGCGTTGGGGATCACTGGAAACTCAATGTGCAGGTTAGAGTGGTTAGGGAAGACTAAGTGAAAGGGGGTTTTTGGGCAGGGCAGTTGTCAATTTAACAATATTTGATTCGTTTCTGCAAGTTTGTGTTTTTATGAGGGGAGCCAGGGGTAATATAAAGGGTGAGTGGATGTTAATAGCTTTTTAATTGATTGCATGAATTTCGTCCAATATTCTTCGTATAGAATGTGTTTCATAGAGGTTACGTATCGGGAAACACATGTGAGAAATGTGGGTATATTTGGTCAAACGCATCGGAAAAGATCACAAGTATACCCACGTTTATCTAATGTTTGTGCATCGGAAAAGATCACAAGGATACCCACGTTTATGTAATGTTTGCGCATCGGCATTGGGTTAAGGTGTTAAAAAACGGTCCTGAACCCCTCATAAAATGTAGATGCACTTTTGCATTTTCGAAGATTAACGATGGGAACCAAGATTATATTGCTTTCCCATAGGCTGAGCCAGTATAGTATAAATAAGGATAAGCCCTTAGAAGTTAAGTTAGTCTTAGGATGTTAGCCGAAGGGAAAAGATTAAAATTACAAGTAAAGTTATTTTTTTAAAATAAAAACATAGAGTTTTATTAGTGGCGCAGTCGGTAGGATTCTAGCTAAACTTGCAGAATCCATAAGAGAACGAACCGTTGAAAAAAACACGTTTTAAACAATAATTAATAAAAGAAAAAAAAAATAACGATTTGTGTAACAAAATAATATAAATAAGTTGCACTTAAAACTGAGAGGCGGAGTAACAAGCCCAAATCTGTCTCAAAACAACCCCTGAGGCTGGGGGGGATCTCAGTTATAATAAATACTGTAATTAAAGTGATAACGAATTGTGTACCAAGCGAATTATTAATTTATCTTGGACCCATTCCTGTTAACATACCGTGACTCACAGCATCCAAATTTCCGCGCAATTATCCTTTTAAATACCGAAATCATAGCAACGTTCAGAAGAAATGCACCCTGTACTAGCAACGAGATTAATTGCGGCCCTAGAAAATTTTGCCGTCCCACACAACGTGAACCACGGGGAGAATCGAGGAACGAGGATATTAAAGGAAATCGCGTACATCAAGGAATACGATGGTGATCGAAAACAACTGACACAGCTCATGAACGTAGTGGGGACTCACCTAGATTCGCTGGAACCAAATGCAAAAGCTGAATGTTGGCAAGCGATCTACAACACGAAAATCACCGGCAGAGCAAAGGAACTTCTACTACACAACCAACCAGTAACATGGGGAGAAGCCAGAAATCTTTTGAAACAACATTTTCGACCAAGCGCAAGTTATAAGAATATATCTAGTAAAATAAGTAATCTTAAAGTAAGTTCAATTTTGGATTTAAATAACAAGCTGGAAGATATTATTCAGGAAATAAATTCATTTGCAAGTTATAAAAATAACCCAACCGAAACTAAAAACATTTTCTACTACTCTTTAATTAATCGTATTCAGCAAATTGCGGCAGGAAACCTGTCACGAGAAATTAAAGATATGTTTGATCTCCATAAAATTAAAGAAATTTTATATTCTTACGAAGGGTACGATCAGCACAACATAGACAAAGATTTTTTTTTGGAAAACCAACATACGCACCACCACAGACATTATACTAACGGAAGGGATAATAACAAATTTCAAAACGTTCGCAATTCCCAAAATCATTATGATCATAGCAATGCTAACCGAGACAACAATGATCGCGGACAAACTTCCGGGAACTACAGACAAAATCAGTACCGTTCACAGAATAACTTTCGATCACAAAACAACTCAGGACAAAGACAGTTCCCCAATCAAGGAAGACCGACTTTCAACCCCTCAGGACAATTCAGAAATTCCCATCAACAGCCCGAACCAATGGAGATTGGTCATGTCACTCACGAAAACCAACAAAACAACCAATTTGAAGAAGTTCACAATATCGAACCAGTTTTTTTTCTAAATTAGGCCTCGGAAACAAAATATTCACCAATTTAACTATCGACAATATCAAATACAAAGGACTAATCGACACAGGGTCGACGATGAGTATTATAAATTCTAGTAAAGTATACTGTAGAAAATTTAAAGTGTTCGAACGAGTCAATGTGAAACTCCAAACAATAAATAATTTAACAACTGAAATCGTAGAAAGAGTGATAACAAGCATACTGCAGGAGTTTAATTATGACCCTCAGGGTGCTATTAATAGTAATTAATTGTCAAAACACTAGATTTTGATAAAAAATATCTCGAGCTTAACAATGGGATGAAAATACAGTAGTAAGGAAGGGTCCTCCCCTAAGCATTTCACGTCGAGCGATAGGGACAGGCTATTTTGGAGGCACCTCGGAACCTGTTTTTTAACCTGTTTTTCTATGGACAAAATCTCGACAAAATCTCAGAATAATTGGTGGCACCTCGGGAATGTATGGACGGTGCCAACAAAATATTGTAAACAAAGTCTGTGGAAATGAGAGAACTATATGCAGAAAGCAGTCTAGCAATATGCAAAACTAGTCTACCAACATCCAGAAAGCAGTTTAACAACTATCTATTTTGCATGCATGGCCAGCTCCACTTTGTATCTTTAATATTAGAGCGAAGAGTTAGACAGGCTCTAACTCTGTCGATTAATTGTAAACAAACTTTTTAAACACCTTTCACTTTCTGCCGGTATCATAACGCAACTGGTAGTTGCTTATCTACTTTAACACGTGTTTTCTTTTTTTTCAACAAACATGCCGGCATTACCTTTATTTATAAACAATACCTCTCACTTTCTGCCGGTATCATAACGCAACTGGTAGTTGCTTATCTACTTTAACACGTGTTTTCTTTTTTTTCAACAAACATGCCGGCATTACCTTTATTTATAAACAATACCTCTCACTTTCTGCCGGTATCATAACACAACTGGAAGTCACTTATTGACTTTTCATGCCGGCTATGACGTATTAACTAGCATGTGCTTTTAGACAGGTTTATAAGTATGCCGATCTTGAATGTAGAGTCTTTCAATAGTTGCTAAGAAAAATTGCATGCAAGACACTGACCTAGTCACTTGCAGCCGGTTTGTTTATGATATGTACATATGTTGATCTGTTATCGCGGTAATGAGATCTTTTTGTGTCTTCCATTTTTCTTAGTCTATGGGTGTAGTAATAAAACAGATTTTAGTGTATAAGGTTTTTATTGTGTATTTATAGTTATGTTATATCATGTCTGGGTAGTGATAAAACAAGTTTTCAGTTTATACAGTTAATATCTCAAGAGTTATTATTTTGATTACAGTATTCGTTATATTTCTTAATTAAAATAGGTTGTAGTAATTCCTCCATTGATAAAATTTTGCGTTGAAACCTGAGTCGGTCTAATACATAGCTCTGCCAATTACCCTTTCTGCTAGATCGATATGCATAATCCCAGGTAATCATGTATTTGACCGAAACAAGATCAGAAAAGCGAACATGTTTACAATCTGTAGATGACATCGTATAGGTTGATGAACTCGATCGCCATAAAAAATATCAGAAATATCAGTGTAATAAACTTTAGTACGGTAGAAAATGATGGTAGATAGGATTTGTATGATTTTTTAAGCGGCTGTAATTATAAATTACCTGATGTTAAGAAAGTGTTATGTGATGGGGGAGGTTGGTAATAAAACAAGTTTTGGTGAATAAGGTTTTTTTATTGCAATTTTTATGTAACTTTTTTTAAGAATCTTATTTTTAAAAATCCGCCACGAGTCTCGTCAACCCCATCAAACACCATATACTGATCTGATGCTTGGTTCAGATCGTCCACCTGACGTTGGGTCTTTACTTTTTCCGAAAATCGAGGCGGCAAAAAACAAAAGACACCGTCATCCAGATGGACTGTCAGTCTAAGACCGTATCTTGTCTTTAACAATCGGAAAAATTTCACATGGTGATGCTTTCCGATATCTAGAGAGCTTGCGGACACCATAGTATCCCCATCACCACCGACAGCCGACGATAAAAGTTCAAAAGTATTCTAAAAACAGAAAAAAAGCAATTAGTTAAAAATACCAAGAACATCAGAGCATACAAACACTTACCATTTTGTATAGTTAGAGTCTCAAGAATGATATGATATTCCTCAGGAAGTTTGTATGCTTTTATATCTAATCGGAATATAGTACAACTTTGCAGATACGAATATTGTTAACTATGAATTTATATTTTATGTGAAAAGATGGAATGACCTGATAAAAGATCTTTGATCAGATAAAAGATCTCTGTAAAATAACCTTGATATTATGTATAAAAACAGCGAGTGAAGCTGCTAGAGAATATTGTCGTCCAGAACGTCACCCTGGTGGAATATTACAGGAAATACAGCGGAATGAAGTAATGGAATTAGTAGAAGATACAGGTGTTTCCAGAAAAACTGGTAACAGGCCGTCTGCAGAAAATGGAGTATTACAGGAAATACAGAGAGGCGAAGTATCACTTCAGACTGGTGAGGGGTTAGAAAGAAATATTGAGATTTTATCAAGAGAGGAGACTTTTTTTAAAAATTTCAACATGAGAGGGGTAAAGATGGTGTTCCGACTAAAAGAGTTCAGACAGACCACTGAGGATCCTGTTAAAGAACTTGAGAGCATATTTGACAAGATAGTAGAAGAGTTAGCTTCCAGCTCAGTTCAGGGAAGTAAAATTAGTCTATCTATTGAACTTCCTGATTCACCTGATGTGAAACCTATCTGGGCCAGTTTACGACCTGTAAGTGAGATGAGTGGTGCTACGATTATAGGACTAATCTCAAATGTGAATCAGTCCAATACATCTTTTCTATCGGATGAGGTTATGCAAATAAAGGCAAATATTATAAACTTCCCCTAAGTTTAAAGTATTGTTTTCTCAAAAATATATAAATGTGTATAAATAATACTGTCTTTCACTTTATTGCACTACACCTTACCACAAACATGAGCAGTTTTATTTTCGATATACAGTTTGTCACAGGGAATTGTGGTCAGTATTTTGCTAAAGAGCTTGCCATACTACCTTTTGGTTCGATATATCCAATGCTCTATCACTTTCTACCCCCATACTCCTATCAGGAATTGAGTGTAAAAGCTGATCAGCAACAAAAGTATGAACGAGAAAACATCAACGGCTTGCACTGGAATGGTGGTGAGACATATTACAACAGTCTACCCGATATTCTGAAGGACTTTACCAACTCTACTATATACGTGAAGGGGCTTGTGAAAGAGAACTTCATCAGAAAATACTTACCAGACGTTGAAATAATACAACTTGAAATCCCAAAAATAAAAGATCTTCAACATTTCCAAACAATCTGTAAAAACCATAGTGAAGCCCGACCTACACGTTGTGCTGCACAAAATTGTGTAAACATTTATCTATTTATGCTAATGAATAAAATTTATATCTATACATATAAATATAATTGTAGTGTCTGTCTGTTATTTGCTTATAAATGGCTATAAGTTAGTTTTTTGAGCTACTTTAGCACTAACTAAGCATAAAAACACATTTTTGAAATTTTTGTCTGTCTGTCTGTCTGTCTGTCTGTCTGTCTGTCTGTCTGTCTGTCTGTCTGTCTGTACGACCGCTTTTCACGCACAAACGGCTGAACCGATTGTAATGAAACTTGCACAGTTTGTTAAGTGTCCATCGGAATGAAATCTGCTTTTGGTTTTATTTCATTCCCCTCACTCCTTCTACCCCCTCCCATACAAAGTGACTAATTTTAAAAATATATATTAATCAAATTTTCTTGGAAACTATAAAAGCTATGAGTTTGAAATTTGGAATATATTATTTCTATTATAAATGCAGTCTTTTGGTATAGAAATTGTTTGAGTTTAGTCACTCCTTTCACCACCTCCCATACAAACTACACTTTTTCATGAATTAGTTTACACCAAATTTCTCAGTACGTGTAGCTTCCATAGAGCCAAACTGTTGTATTAAGTCCTTAATTAACATTGTTATTAATATCAGGAAAAAATTAACCGATTAGCTTCACTCCTTCTACCCCCTCCCATACAATGTGATACAGTTTCACGACTTCACAAGAATTTGATTTTCTTGAAAAATCTGAATGTTGCTGATCTGAAATTTAAAATGTAGCAATTGCATGATTATTATAGTTGTTTTACAAAAAATCACCAAAAACCTCCTTCTCCTTCCACCACCTCCCATATAAACCGCACTTTTTCATGAAATACTCTAAGCGAATTTTCTCAGTACATTTAAATTTCATCGAGGTAAAAATTTGAATTTAATCATTAATTAGCATTATTATTAATATTGCGACAAAAATTAACCAAGTAGCTTTACTCCTTCTAGCCCCTCCCATACAATGAGACACATTCCACGACTATATAACAATTCGATTTTCTTGAAAAGTGTGAATGATACAGATCTGAAATTTTAAGTATATCAATTGCATGGTAGTTATAGTTGTTTCTCGGAAAATCACCAAAAACCCCCCACTCCTTCTACCACCTCCCATACAAATTGCACAATTTGATTAAATACAATGCACTAAGTTTCTCAGTACCTACTCAATTTTTGAAGCTTAAATTTGGTACAAAACATTTTTATAGCTATTCTAGCATGATGTGAAACAAATTAGTTCACTGCTGTCACCCCTTCTACCACTCCCCATACAAAATTTCTTAACACCGCCAAAATTTCGATTTCATCTATACATAGTATCGTATGATTGGGCTTTACGCACAATCGTAGTCCTGTTATGTTTTTAAGCTTAATGTTATTTTATTTGTTTTAAATAGCACCAGCTACAATTATTCACATATCCTTAACGCTCTTCAACACATATATGATCTCGAATCACGGGTTTGATTTGATCACGAGCCTGTCCCATAAAAATGAAAGTATCATGGTTTCATTCTTAATAATTCATGGTTCTGATTCCAACAATATACAAACCATTTTCGTCAAAGAGCCATTAAGGTAAGCAGATTATATATCCCACATAATGTATTACTAACTACACTCTCAAAAATTGCTTATTAATGCGATTTTTACGCGGACGAAGTCGCGGGCGTTTTCTAGTATAAAATAAAAATAAAAAGTTTTTGTTTCACTATATTTTTTATTTAAGCAATCGTTATATTAAAAATAATTCTAGCACTACAAAACCATGGAATTTCATAAAACAGTCTTGAATAGTTAATGTGTACATATGAAGTGCGTGGAGGTATAAAAAAGTCATCATTTGACAGCTGTAATACATCTTTCTCCTTACATCTGGCCGCGTACTGATCGAAATACTCTGCAACACTTTCTGCAGCGTTGTTATTGTGAAACATAACAATATTGAAGAATTCCATCTTTTCGAATAAATTTAAAAGATGCTGGGGTGTCAGCCGAATACTGCCATTGTCGATCGGTATAATGTATTCCTTTTTTAAATTAGCTTGATTTGCACGAATAAGTTCGCCATCTTTTTGCTTCATCTTAACCAGATGACTGTATAATGAAGTCCATCCGGAGTAGTTTGTCGACATAGAAAAACGTCCAGTGTGGCTAAAGATTATTTTCGCCTCAAATGTGAACGGATCAAAGCCCAATACTACCTTTCGGTTTTCACAACCGTCCAGATAGTATGTGTAGTTTAGTAGAGCACCTTCACCAGGAACCTCGGATCTTTTCTGCTTGGTCTTCTTATTAGCAGATTCAGCCGATGTTTCTGATTTTTTCCTTTTATTAGCTTGTTGCTGCTTCGTGACATCCTCGTTTTTTGTAATATCTGGAGTCATATTGTTCGGAAGAATTTGAGAGAAAAAACTGAAAGTCGGGTGTTTCAACTTGGTGCTTTTATACTTTCAGCCTCCGATTTACAATGTTGGTTACGACAAATGCCTCCACTTTGTGTATTTGAAAAAATATGGTGGTATAAATTAACTACCTTGGCATCGTTATGTGTAAAATCTTTTGAAGAAAACTGTTTAAGAAATAACTTTAGATCCTTCCCCCGGCAGCGAAAATATATGTATACGCAACAATATTTGCCGCATGTAGACGAAAATAGTCCTTGTATTCTCTTTTTATTATTTCTAAACACCTTTGAGTTGTCATGTAAGAACTTTTTAAAATATTTATTTACTGGATATCTTCCGAAAGAGTCGAAATATTCAGCAGGACCATTCTTCGGTAGATAAAAAGCTACCCAGTGGGTACCGCCTTTATGAGAAGGATCTGTGTTTGCTATAATGTATGCAGGCTTTTTTATTTTACGGGGTAGGTGGTTGCAGGGAAAGACCCCTCTGAATAAATTTTTAGTGACATCATTTTCTTTTAGAACGCGTGCAAGTTCGATCGTGTTCATTCCTGACTTTCTGAAATTACGTTTTCAAGATTTATGATCTTTGTATAAGAAGTGACGTAGCTTTGTAAGAATTCCTTTGATGATTTGCCATTAACGAAAACTGTTGAGAATTTTGCCAATGTTTTGATAAGATCTTCATCTAGTCGTTTCAGCTCCAAGTTTCCACATACCCCCGTTTGATCTGTAGAAGTGGTTGAAGTTGTAGGATATTTATATATAATCTCTTTTGAGTAGAGCTTATTCTGTGTGTTGAAACCTGCAAGTGATATTTTCTTAAAGAAGGTTAAATTACCTTCTGACAAGTATTCAACATTTACCAAGCAATTTGACATGTTTGCTTTTTCGTACCTAGTTTGATACTGCACTAACATTACTACTTATCGTATGTGTATATATACTTTTTTAGAAACTTGTGTATACATTTCGGTTTTTATCGATTTCAATATTACTATCATACTCTGTGTATACAATACAGGTGACACTGTGTTTTAGAGAGTTCTTGAATCTCCCTTCAATTCTTACAACGCCTTGGTTCAGCAAGTTACTGCATGCTGAGTCGTATGAGTTGTCTGCCGTTAAATCAAAAGCTAGCAAAAAACATAACAGGGCTACGATTGCGCGTAAAGCGCAATCTTACGATACTCTAGATGAAATAGAATTTTTTGTGATCCCAAGAAATTTTGTATGGGGAGTGTTAGAAGGGATGATAGCATTGAACTAATTTTTTCGACATCATGCTAAAGTAGCTATGAAAATGTTTTATACAAAATGCTTACTCCAAAAACTTAATGGGAACTGAGAAAATTAGTGAGTTTGATTTAGTGAAAATGTACAGTTTGTATGGGAGGTGGTAGAAAGAGTGGGGGGATTTTAATGATTTTTTTAGAAATAACTAGGAATATTATAAAATTGGCATCCCTTAAATTTCAGACTAGTGCCATTCATACTTTTCAAGAAAATCGATTTTTTGTGAAGTTGTGAAACTGTGTCATGTTGTATGGGAGGGGGTAGAAGTAGTGAAGCAAATCAAATATTTTATTTCTCATCTTAGTAATAATATTAATTAAATATTTATTACAAAATATGAGCTCAACAAATGTTATATGTTCTGAGAAAATCGGCTTAGAGCATTTCAGGAAAAAGTGTAGTTTGTATGGGAGGGGGTGGAAGGAAAGGTAGGAAGCAAATAATTTTTGTACTGTAGATTTAAATCATTAAAAAATTAACATATACCAAAATTGAGACCAATAGCTTTTACACTTTTTGAGTAAATCCATTTATTGTCAAATTGCGAAATTGTGTCATTTTGTATGGGAGGGGGTAGAAGAGGTGAAGCTAATCATCTCATTTTTTTTTACCTTACTAACAATTTTAAATAAATATTTGGTGCACAATTTCAGCCCGCTGAATTTTATAAGCACTGAGGAAATTGGCTTAGAGTAATTCATGATAAGTACAGTTTGTATGGGAGGTGGTAGAAGGAGGGGGAGGACACACACAATTTTTATACGGTAGATTGATATTATCATAAAAGTAATATATTCTGAATTTCAGGCCAATAACTTTTATACTTTTTGAGCAAATCCGTTTATTGTGAAATTGCGTAATTGTGTCATTTTGTATGGGAGGGGGTAGAAGGGGTGGAGCGATTTGGCCCGTTCACGAACTTGACCTTACTTTTTTGTCAAAAACGACGTGTACAAAATTTGAACTTTCTAGCTCAATGCGTTCTCAAGCTAGAGAGCGCACGGACGGACGGACAGACGGACGGACGGACGGACGGACGGACGGACGGACGGACGGACATCCGGTTTTGAGATTTTTGAGTGATAATATTAACTTCTGTATTCATCATTTTTTTCTCCGAGCCTTATTTCTTGGCGTTACAAACCTTAGAGCGAACTTATAATACTCTCAGATTCCATCTAGAGTATAAACACCCATTATCGAAGAATTGTTTTGATATCTGGTGGCCTCTATCGAAGTAGTTAATACCAGTACCTTTGAAGAGTGTGAGATATCCCCTAGTACTTAACGGCTTATCTGCTCTCGAATAATCAAACTCCAGAGGTTGGTTTGGAACTTGAACCCCATTTACTGATAAGTTTAAGTTTGTTATGTTGTTATGCTTGAAGTTATACGGATTCTTTGTCCTACTTCCATTGTATGAATCGTTGTCAATCATACCGAAAACCAGCAAATTGGGTAGTTGTCCAATCACTACATTATCCAGAGACAGTGTAGACGTGTTAGCCGGTAGTGTGTATGTTTTCACCTCAGACCGTTTGTACGGATACATGGCATTCACACGCTGAAGTACACTTTCATGAGCTAATAGTATTCCAGGATTGACGGTAACGTGATTCATAAGCATTGTTGCTTCTAGGATTTTAATACGTGGATTAAGATCATTCTCCTTAGAATAAAGATAGAATTCGGGCTTCTCCAATGAAAGTATTAATCGCAAGTCAACACCATTTATTAATAGTTTATCCTGATTCAACATATCGCTATGAATCGTACCCATCAGTTCCACTATGTTGTTTTTCTCCATTAACGCGGTTCTTTTAAGAAAACCTTTATTCTCTTTAACTGTTCCGGTCTTTCCGTCGATCATCTCCATTTCATTTTCATCCAAATACCATCCTACTGATTCCAGGTGGGTTGATGCGGCATCTTTACCATAATTTAGTAGATTCTCAATGTAGGCCCGGTAATGGTAGTTGTTGTCGGTTTGAGCTATATTCTTGCCATTTAGCTGTATCGTGCATTGTTTAAATAATGAATGCATTATATTGTTAACAACACCGAACGGGTCAGATTCAGCTTCTTTGTCAGTGAACTTCTCTTCCTTACCAGATTTAAATTTAATGAGTTGTACTTTTAGACGTAAGTAGATGCTGGATAAATCACGATATGTATCGCCATGTCCGAGAGATACAAACTCTAGTACGGAAGAATTATCCAGGGATGCTATCGGTTTGTAAGCAACCTCTTCAGTTTTTAAAATATTACTCTGAATTGGCGGTGTGGCGAAAAGGTCCAATTCAGACTTCATACACTCTTTCTGCATCGCCATCGTGTTTATCTATCAAATATGTCCAACACACGTTTTTTTAAAGTACGATGTCTTTCTACAACTTTCTTCCTACTGGTTGACGATGACGGTTTTATCACTTTACTTACTTTTGTACGTCTTTTACACTTAGATGAGTTTCTTGTCTGTATACTTGTGTATGGATTAGCTCTTTTTATAGGTATTTGATTCCCTCTGCCGTCCATTGCGTCAAACATTTTATTTATACCCTTTTGAGCTAATTCTTGCATCGCGTTCTTTCCCTGCTCCTTTAGTATTTGCTTAATAGGCTTACTTCCAACTTCTTGAAAGATTGTCTTTCCTGTGTTAATAACTTGTTTTCCTATAGCCTTTGCTCCAGATGTAAATAATGGCTGCAGATAACGTATCAATCCACTAAAAAAACTTCCGACTCCTCTCCCACGCTGGTACACAAGAGGGGAGTGGTACAACTGACCTATATCAGATAATTTACCTCCACTCTGTGTAAGATAGTACCGCGTGTAGTGTGCATTCATCTTATCAAACAAGAATGTTACATAAAACCCGTTCTAGAACTATTTAAACATCTATCAAATGTGAATATATATAGCTTTCTTAACATCGTTTGAAGTGCAACATTATATAGGTGGGTGTATAACTTGAATTGAAGTTAACTAATTCGCCTTGTTGGTCTGTAATTTTGATAGAAATACTCTCAATAAAGGTTTTTTCCAATGGACAGTACTCCACATGATCAAATCTGAAAACACTATCACAATCCATCAAAGGAATCACTCGAAGATTCCGCACCAGCTTATTTCCTATAATTCTAGGTTTAATGATATCTGTGTAAACGTGTATTAACCTTATTTCACTACATGCATCAGCAACTGTTTTCCGACCAATTCTCTTTTCTGGTTCAGGACCAGATGCATCCATTTCTTTGGAGCTAACCATAATTACTTCTGTTTCCCTTACTGTTTTGTCAACTAATACAGGATCGCGTTTATCAACTGGTGTTTTTAAAAAGGCATCAACAAATAATTCCCCAATTTTTTCTGTTGTAGTCACATCGATTTTTACCGGTGTTACTCCTATAGTTCCATCAGCTTTCGTATAAGGTACGTCTAGAACCGTCCCTTCTACTGGGACCCAATCGTCAGGTAATATTTTTACACCTGCTTCTCTTACCGCATTAGATATTGAGCGGCGAATTGAGTTCAACACATCATTGAAAATTTGTTTTTTTACATTATATTCGGACATGCCTAGTAGTCTAGACTTGTTCACTATGACTCTTTGATCGTATTGTATACTACTCATTAATAGAGCTATGAAATCAGGAATGTTAATCGGAGATTTAATCGGGAGTTTCAGATCAAGGTTTACCCCGTAATCTTTTATATGGTATGTGTGAGAAGGCTTAAACTTTTTCGCTCTACCCATATGAATGCTATTTTCTGGCGGTATAAAATCATCAATCATCGTTATTAATTCTTCGTGTTTTCTACGCGATCTCGGTATCTGACCGATTATGTAATCAAAAAGAAGCTGTACTGATTTGAATTGTTTACCTAACTCCAGATAAACAGTGACTGCCTTTTTATCCTTTTGATAAACGTGTAAACGAAAATTTCCTGTTATTTTTTTGTCACTAATATCAGGTATATGCTTCTTATCCTTATCTTTGTAAACATGGTTGAAAATGTCTCGTTTAACATAGGACAAGTATCGTTTTGAGTCAAATGCCGTCGAAATTGATGCTAAGAATATTCCGAAATTAATGTCATTACTTTCATAACATAACTTTTGTAATTCGGCTTCAGTCCAATTTAAGTATAAGCTACTTTTCTCATATATTATAGCCCTTAAACTTTTTGAAGCAGGGTCTGATTTCTTTGTTGTTGTGTCTGCCCGACGAAAACGTTTATGTTCATTTTCACGTTCAGAATCAATAGATCGCTTAGATCTACCGGATGGTTCACTCTTTTCTATGTTTCGTCTCGGTAATGCGATCTCGGTTATTCCAACACTCCATTCACTACCAAACTTGCATGTTCGCGGTAGAATATTCTCAAATGACGATAGTGTATTTTCAGGGTAAATATCTAGAGAACTGTTGCTTAGCAGGCAAACGTAGAATTCTTTTTCTGTTATAATTACAGGCATTTCTTAAAGTCTCTCCCAAATCGGTTTATTTCTGCTGGAGGTGCTCTCTGACTTATTCCTCAACCTTTCACTATGTCTTGTAACACGTCTAATAGGGAAGTCGGTCTCAGCAGGTCTTAATATAGATTGTCTAGGTCTGCTTAATACTAGTTCATCTTGCTGACTTTCTTCCTGACCCCCCGCATCACCAACTAGCATCGTGGGTGTACCTTCACCGTCCTCATTGTCGTATGTATTGAAAACATCATCCAACTCGTCAGCACTCATGTCAAGTGGAACTGTATATTGAGTTATACCGTCATCGCCGGTTACTATCTTATAATCTCTTTTCGGTATATCCAGTCTTTTCTGAAATTTTGATGGGGGCTTAAGAGTTTTTGCAATACCACTTGCCGATAATCGTCTCTTGAAAGTGGACGGCATTTCTTTTTTTGGAGGTGTTAGATCTATCATTGATTCAAATATCTCTTCCCCCCGCATCGGTGAAGATTGTGTTGATTTGTCGTCGCTGAATTTAATTCTAGTTTGAGTAGTACTGTCACGCATACTTTTATATTGTTGTTGTTTTGATAGGCTGGTGGCTGGTCTACTTTTAGGTTTCATTTCCAAGAATGTGTTATTCCTACGTCGCATATTAAAAAATTTTATAAGCTCGTTCCGGTATTGATACCATTTGCTTTTATCACCAATACTCTTACTCTTCAAAATCTTGTTAATGGCTTTATCAAACAAAGTTTGAGTCTTTGTATTTTCAATTGTCTCCTTTAAGTTTTCATACACTTCAGGAGGTAGAAGCAACATTTTATTTAGATTAGTATTTTTAGACATATTTTTCAATTAACGATCCTATAACACCAGAAAGCACACTTCCTAACAGCACTGGTAGAAACCCACCGTGTTGAATTAATACTTTACGCTGTCGCTGTACAGAATGCTTAGCATCCACTAACTTACGCATACCCTTTTTATATTTGCTAAGTTGTGAATGTTTTTTCCCGCGAGGTAGATGATTACCTTTTAATGTATTCAGGGTAATTTCACAAAGAGTTTTAATTACCTCCGGATGTGCTGTTCTTATTATAGATTTTCTCAAACAAGGACTTGCGCTTTTAAGTACGTACAACATATGCTTGTTGTCCTTCAATCTTTTCATTCGAGACACCATTCTCTTCTGTCAGACTATCAGTAGAGCAGTAACACGTTAGGAAATTTTTATTAAAAATATCTGACCTAAATCTCAATATATCATTTATATCTTGAGTTAGATCTACCATTAAATAGCTATGTGGTTGTTGAGTAATTCCTTTATATATTCTCATAAGCTCGGAACTATTTTCAGGGTATATTTGTTTCGCCAGGTGTTGAAATTGACTTTTGTCTCGCGGGTTCTTGAAACATACTAGGTATTTACAATTAAGAGATATATCACGACAAAATTTACCTTGATGAAATACATTCTGTGTTACTAGAATGACAGAGAGATTACGATGATGGGATCCCTTTGTAAATAATTCGCATACTTGTCTTGAAAATGCATTAAGCATCATATCGTCTAACACAATTAGTATCGGTTCATTTGTATCGTTTGAA
The DNA here is from genome assembly GCA_963669355.1 of Chorisops tibialis. NCBI lineage: Eukaryota > Metazoa > Arthropoda > Insecta > Diptera > Stratiomyidae > Chorisops > Chorisops tibialis. The sequence goes on from OY770262.1 coordinate 240,768,220, forward strand.
AATTCATCAGGAATTGAGTTTAAATACTCTATCTTTTTCAATGATTTCTGTGCTGGTATAGCACTTTGCTCAGCATTGCACCACATGACTTTTTTTACTTTAGGTTGTATCATTGCTTCGTTTACAAGAAGATTTTCTATAAAGGTCGTTTTTCCACATCCAGGTGGCCCTGCAACCATCATTGTGAATGGATGCCTAAACTGCATCATTTTTCTTATACGTGTGATTACAAGGATTATATTTCGGATATAAATATATATAGTCAGTGAGGTCATATTTAAAACTTTATTGTGATGAGTAGACAACAAGTTGTTAATGAGCTACATAGACCTGCTCGAAGACGATTCTTTCGTCGACGGGTTACTATTAGAGGTATAGATGATTTATGGCAAGCAGACCTGGTTGATATGAGTGCATTCTCAACAGAAAATCGAGGTTTTAACTTTCTTTTAACTGTAATTGACTGTTTTTCTAAATATGCATGGGCTATACCTGTTAAAAATAAAAGTGCAGGTGTAGTAGCAGATGCTATGAAAAATATTTTTAAATACAGACGAATACCAAAGAATCTACAAACCGATGACGGTAAGGAATTTTTTAATAAGGCATTTCGTCACATGATGAAGTATTATGAAATCAATCATTACTCTACATTCAGCTCGTTGAAAGCTTCCATTGTAGAGAGATTTAATCGAACATTGAAAAATATCATGTGGAAGGTATTTAGTATGAACGGTAATTATCACTGGATTGGTATATTACCTAAGTTGATTAATAAGTACAATAAGACAAAACATCGTACTATTAAGATGCGACCTATAGATGTTAACACATCAAACGAGGTACAACTACTGTCATCTTTTTTTAGAAAAGTTAAGGTTGTTTCAAAACCTAAATATAAAATCGGTAATTATGTTCGAATAAGCAAGTACAAACATGTTTTTGAAAAAGGTTATACGCCAAACTGGTCGACAGAAATATTCAAGATAAAAGAAGTAAGAAAAACACAACCCCGAACATACTTCCTTGAAGACTATCAAGGTAATATTATCCAAGGAAGTTTTTATGAAACAGAATTGACAAAAGTCAAACACCCCGATGTATATCTTGTGGAAAAGATTTTGAAACGCAAACAAGATCGTGTGTTTGTAAAGTGGCTTGGGTTTCCATCATCTCATAATTCCTGGATTGATATAAAAGATGTTCTATAACCCGTGAACTTTCAGTCAAAATGTTAAACTTAAGGCATGAATACGATCGTCACAAGACTTTCAAAAATTTAAATCTAGAGGAAAGAAAAGTTCATAAACTTGTAAAAAGTGGTTTCTATCACACCAACTTGAAGGATTACGTCAAGTGCTATTTTTGTTCCTTGATAATGAGTGCATTTTCTTCACCATCTGCTGTGGAAGCTGAACATTTACGTTTGTCTCCAGATTGTGTGTTTGCAAGCGGTAGAGACGTCTGCGGTCCATATGAAAAACCGCTTAAAAAATCATACAAATCCTATCTACCATCATTTTCTACCGTACTAAAGTTTATTACACTGATATTTCTGATATTTTTTATGGCGATCGAGTTCATCAACCTATACGATGTCATCTACAGATTGTAAACATGTTCGCTTTTCTGATCTTGTTTCGGTCAAATACATGATTACCTGGGATTATGCATATCGATCTAGCAGAAAGGGTAATTGGCAGAGCTATGTATTAGACCGACTCAGGTTTCAACGCAAAATTTTATCAATGGAGGAATTACTACAACCTATTTTAATTAAGAAATATAACGAATACTGTAATCAAAATAATAACTCTTGAGATATTAACTGTATAAACTGAAAACTTGTTTTATCACTACCCAGACATGATATAACATAACTCTATAAATACACAATAAAAACCTTATACACTAAAATCTGTTTTATTACTACACCCATAGGTTAAGAAAAATGGAAGACACAAAAAGATCTCATTACCGCGATAACAGATCAACATATGTACATATCATAAACAAACCGGCTGCAAGTGACTAGGTCAGTGTCTTGCATGCAATTTTTCTTAGCAACTATTGAAAGACTCTACATTCAAGATCGGCATACTTATAAACCTGTCTAAAAGCACATGCTAGTTAATACGTCATAGCCGGCATGAAAAGTCAATAAGTGACTTCCAGTTGTGTTATGATACCGGCAGAAAGTGAGAGGTATTGTTTATAAATAAAGGTAATGCCGGCATGTTTGTTGAAAAAAAAGAAAACACGTGTTAAAGTAGATAAGCAACTACCAGTTGCGTTATGATACCGGCAGAAAGTGAGAGGTATTGTTTATAAATAAAGGTAATGCCGGCATGTTTGTTGAAAAAAAAGAAAACACGTGTTAAAGTAGATAAGCAACTACCAGTTGCGTTATGATACCGGCAGAAAGTGAAAGGTGTTTAAAAAGTTTGTTTACAATTAATCGACAGAGTTAGAGCCTGTCTAACTCTTCGCTCTAATATTAAAGATACAAAGTGGAGCTGGCCATGCATGCAAAATAGATAGTTGTTAAACTGCTTTCTGGATGTTGGTAGACTAGTTTTGCATATTGCTAGACTGCTTTCTGCATATAGTTCTCTCATTTCCACAGACTTTGTTTACAATATTTTGTTGGCACCGTCCATACATTCCCGAGGTGCCACCAATTATTCTGAGATTTTGTCGAGATTTTGTCCATAGAAAAACAGGTTAAAAAACAGGTTCCGAGGTGCCTCCAAAATAGCCTGTCCCTATCGCTCGACGTGAAATGCTTAGGGGAGGACCCTTCCTTACTACTAAATACCTATCTACTCTTCTGAAAACGAAACAGCTTTTGATTGTTTCGAACTCAATTCAAATGAAAATGAAGTGGATTTAAACCACTTAAACGAAGAAGAGAGAAGAGAAATGCAAATCCTACTGAAAAAATTCAAAAATTTAATATACAAGGACGGAGACCAATTGACTAACACGAACTCAATAACACACGAAATCAGAACAACCACTGATCAACCTATTAATGCCAAACTGTATAGGCTACCCCCAAAGCATGAAGAAGAAGTACGAAGACAGGTACAAGAAATGGAAGAACAGGGAATAATAAAAAAATCCAGTAGGCATATAAAAATATATAAAAAATATATGAAAATCCAGTAGGCATATCTACCTCCTCCATGGTTATTATAGCGAAGAAAGTTGATAATTCTGGACGTCAAAAGTTTCGTTTATGCGTTGATTATAGAAAGCTAAACGAAATCACAGTAGATGACAAATACCCCCTACCAAATATAGATAGCATCCTGGACAAACTTGGAAGAGCCCAGTATTTTACTACAATTGATTTAGCTAAAGGATACCACCAAATAAGAATGCATCCGCCGGACATAGCGAAAACGGCATTTGTCACCCCGAACGGATTGTACGAATATGTCAGAATGCCATTCGGCTTGAAAAACGCGCCAGCCACCTTTCAACGATTGATGAATGAGATTTTGAGAGAATATATTAATAAAATCTGTGTTGTTACTTAGACGATGTATTAATATTCTCAACTAGCCTTCAAGAACATATTCAGTCCATAAATAAAATATTTCAAAGGCTCTCCGAGCACAATCTTAAAATTCAATTCGATAAATGTTCATTTATGAAGAAAAATACGGAATTTTTAGGACATGACCTTACAGCAGAAGGAATGAAACCTAACCCCAACAAGATAAAGTGTATTCAAGAATACTTATTACCTAAAACCGAAAAACAATTGAAAGGATTCCTGTGTGCAACAGGCTATTACCGCAAATTTGTCAAGGACTACGCGAAAATAGCCAGCCCTATGATTAAATATTTAAAAAAAGATAAAAAAATTAACGTCCATGACCCGGAATACATCGAAGCATTCGAAACTTTAAAACTTAATATCATCCAACATCCAATTTTAAAATTTCCCAATTTCAATAAACCCTTTACTTTATTCACCGATGCAAGTAATTACGCCTTAGGCGCCGTATTGACCCAAAATGATCAACCAGTATGTTACGCTTCAAGGTCACTTAATGACCACGAGAAAAATTATTCTGCTGCCGTTAAGGAATTCCTGGCAATAGTGTGGGCAGTAACATACTTTAGACCATATTTATGGGGAAATAAGTTTAAAATTACTACCGACCATTTACCTATCAAATACCTCAACAAAAAATACACTGGCAAAGAATTCAGTCAAAGAAACCAAAGATGGCTACTTAAGCTTCAAGAGTATCAATTCGACATCGAATATCTCAAAGGAAAAGAGAACAAAGTTGCAGACTTTTTGAGTCGAATCCCAGATAACATTAAGAGTCAATCAGTGAACGATATCACCGATGACGCAACAGTACACTCACAAGAAGAACAACAATTGGATCACGTACCTATAAAAGAAACCATCGTTAATAGATATAAAACCCAACTCATACTAACCTATGATGTTGATAATGAAATAGAAATTTTACATAATAGGAGAATAATTTATATGGATATGACCAAAGATAAGAAATATTGGACAGACTTATTACGAAGATATATTAAACCCGGCCTTACTGGAATCTATACCGAATTATCATACCACCAATTTAACAAAATTCAACAAGTACTTATAGAACTCTTTAGCCATAACAAAGAAATAAAATTCGTAAGGGCTACTCTACGAGCCCAGGAAATAAAGACTCTAGAGGAAGTTCATACACAAATATTTCTCTATCATACCCAAGAAAGTATTCCCAGTGGCATAATAGAAACATACCACAGTCTCAAAAATCGAATCTATTATCCCAAACTAGTAACAGAAATAACAAAAATCATTAATAATTGCAAAACATGTTTGGAAACCGAATACGACCGGAAGCCAATTAAAATAAAGTACCAAATTACAAAAACCCCGTCAGAAGCCAACCAAATCCTTCACTTAGACACATACTATTATATGAAACAACCATTTCTAACCTTAATAGACAAACTAACTAAGAAAATGTATATCTACTATTTACCAAACAGAAACTGGAAAAAAAAGATAGAGACTCTAGAAGAACATTTTTCAAAATTCGGCAAACCGATTAAAATTATAACCGACAACGAATTCAAATCAGAAAATCTAAAACAATATCTACGAGAACAACAAGTAGAATTACATCTAACAAAACTTAACACTCACACAGGTAACAGCGATATTGAAAGGTTTCACTCAACATTACAGGAAAAATTAGTAGCTATGAAAAACCAAGATTTAACCTTAATTCAAAAAATGCATAGAGCTGCAAATAACTATAACAATAGATATCACTCTACCATAAAAATGACCCCTGAAGAAGCGATGCACGCAGATGCAGCACAGCTAAGGGAAAGAATTACAGTAGTAAAAACAAAGAAAATTAACAAGTTAAATGAACATAGGGAAGACTATGAAGAAACTAGACAGGTCGTACCAGTGAGAAACTACAAACAAAACTATTGCAAAAATGAACCTAGATATAGAATTAAATTTATGAAAAACGAACATACTATCAATGTTAAACGACCCCGTAGATTCTCAGGTAATAACATTAGTATTTCCAATATTAATGCTACTGACGCTAACGCAAACCGAAGCAACGCTGACCGTGAGTCCAATCACCAGTAACAACAAATATACGACAATTACAACTCAAAAACAATCTAACAACAAAACTGGACTTTTACAAATTAAAAAAAAAACATAAGATTAGGACTTTAGAAATGTACCGAACATACCCTAGTAACAGCTATCAAAATACCAGACTCATTTAAACTGGTAACTGGATAAAGATATTCAGTACGAAAAAGAATTAAACCTTGCAAATAATGATACAGCTAACAATGATTTTAAACTAAAAGAATGTAAAACAACTCAATTTAATAAAATTATTTAATAGGAATCAAATAATCTATACATAGTAATATAATTGTAGTGTCTGTCTGTTATTTGCTTATAAATGGCTATAAGTTAGTTTTTTGAGTTATTTTAGCATTAACTAAGCATAAAAACACATTTTTGAAATTATTGTCTGTCTGTCTGTCTGTCCGACCGCTTTTCACGCACAAACGGCTGAACCGATTGTAATGAAACTTGCACAGTTTTTTAGGTGTCCATCGGAATGAAATCTACTTTTGGTTTCATTTCACTCCCCTCACACGTTCTACCCCCTCCCATACAAAGTGACTCATTTTCAAAATATATATTAATCAAATTTTCTTGGAAACCATAAAAGCTATTAATTCGAAATTTGGAATATATTATTTCTATTATAAATGCAGTCTTTTGGTTTACAAATTGTTTGAGTTTCCTCACTCCTTTCACCACCTCCCATACAAACTACACTTTTTCATGAATTACTTTACTCCAAATTTCTCAGTACGTGTAACTTCCATCGAGCTAAAATGTTGCAATAAATCCTTAATTAACATTATTATTAATATCGGGAAAAAATTAACCGATTAGCTTCACTCCTTCTACCCCCTCCCATACAATGTGACACAGTTCCACGACTTCACAAGAATTTGATTTTAGTGTTACTGATCTGAAATTTCAAATATATTAATTGCATGTCGATTATAGTTATTTTTCAAAAAATCACCAGAAACCCCCTTCTCCTTCTACCACCTCACATATAAACCGCACTTTTTCATGAAATACTCTAAACGAATTTTCTCAGTACATTTAAATTTCATCGAGGTAAAAATTTGAACTAAATCCTTAATTAGCATTATTATTAATATTGGGACAAAAATTAACCGAGTAGCTTCACTCCTTCTTCCCCCTCCCATACAATGAGACACATTCCACGACTATACAATAATTCGATTTTCTTGAGAAGTATGAATGATACAGATCTGAAATTTAAAGTATATCAATCGCATGATAGTTATAGTTGTTTCTCGAAAAATCTCCAAAAACCCCCCACTCCTTCTACCACCTCCCATTCAAATTGCACAATTTCATTAAATTCAATGCACTAAGTTTCTCAGTACCTACTCAATTTTTGAAGCTTAAATTTGGTACAAAACATTTTTATATCTACTCTAGCATGATGTGAAACAAATTAGTTCAGTGCTGTCACCCCTTCTACCACTCCCCATACAAAATTTCTTAACACCGCAAAAATTTTGATTTCATCTATACATAGTATCGTATGATTGGGCATTACGCACAATCGTTGTCCTGTTATGTTTTTAAGCTTAATGTTATTTTATTTGTTTTTTTTTTTTAAATAACACCAGCTACAATTATTCACATGTCCTTAATGCTTTTCAACACGTATTTGATCTCGAATCACGGGTTTGATTTGATCACGAGCCTGTCCCATAAAAATGGGTGTATCATGCTTTCATTCTTAATAATTTATGGTTCTGATTTCAACAATATACAAACCATTTTCTTCAAAGAGCCATTAAAGTAAGCAGATTATATATCCCACATAATGTATTACTAACTACACTCTCAAAAATTGCTTATTATTACTATTTTCACGCGGACGAAGACGCGGGCGTTTGCTAGTATGTAATAAAAATATAAAATTTGTTTTTTTTTTATGGAAAAACAAAACTGTAATTTTTAAAAAATATTGAATGTTGAAGATATACTAAATAATAACTGCAAACCTAGAAAGTATTTAAATCTTGAAGTATCATAAGAATGTAAACTAATTTACTGGCTCAATCATAGCTCTTATTTTTGTCATAATAATCACCATAAAACGTACCTTATTAAAAAAAAAAAATGTAAATAAATAAATAGAAAACTAGAAATCAAAAATAGTGCGGATAAATACACAAGAACCTAACGAAATTCAGGAGGTTACGTATCGGGAAACACATGTGAGAAATGTGGGTATATTTGGTCAAACGCATCGGAAAAGATCACAAGTATACCCACGTTTATGTAATGTTTGCGCATCGGCATTGGGTTAAGGTGTTAAAAAACGGTCCTGAACCCCTCATAAAATGTAGATGCACTTTTGCATTTTCGAAGATTAACGATGGGAACCAAGATTATATTGCTTTCCCATAGGCTGAGCCAGTACAGTATAAATTAGGATAAGCCCTTAGAAGTTAAGTTAGTCTTAGGATGTTAGCGGAAGGGAAAAGATTAAAATTACAAGTAAAGTTATTTTTTTAAAATAAAAACATCGAGTTTTATTAGTTATACGAAGTTGCAAAGAATTTTCATAAAATTCGGTGTATTTTACATTCACGAAACCGAAAATTTGTATGGGAGGGGGTAGAGCGGGTAAGGAAGTCATAAAATTTGTGATGTAGTTTTATTTCATTTCTCTTGTAAGGTGTTTGTACAAAATTCCAAGTTCATAGCTTTTAATTTGTTGGTTATTAATTGATTTAATGAAATTGGTCAAAATCATACTTTTGTATGGGAGGGGGTAGAAGGGCAAGAGCGATTTCAAGACTTCATTTTTTGAAAATGGTTGAAAAAATAATTTTGTATGGGAGGGGTAGAAGTTTTAAAGGCTTTCAACCTGTTAATATTTCGTATATTTATGGATTTTTTTTAAATGCATTTCCCAAATTTTCAAGTTTGTACCTTAAAATTTCACTCAAAAAAACCACTCACCCTTACACTTCCCAACTTAAAATCTTTATCCAAATTAACGACTATGTAGTTCTACAGTCTGACAAATTTTTGATTTGATATTTGTACTCAATTTTAAGATATAACGATTTGTAATTTTGAAAAGTGCGCCATTTTTGAAATGCTCCCCATTTCCCCCCACTACTATTATTTCAACATATTATCTTTTTTCGTATTTTCCTAGTATAGCTTAATATACGTTTCAAGTTTCAATTACATAGCATAAGAGATAGTTGACATATTCATTTTTAAGTGTTTCTGTTTGCACCCCCCGGACCCTCCCCCTTACAATAATTAGCCCCTCGTTAAGCTGATTCCGGTGGAGCTCTATGCTACCTTAATGGTCCCAAAATATGAATTTTTTACAATAAGTAATTTCGAAGATATAATCATTTGAAAATAAAATTCGGCCAACAATTTGTTTTTAGCCCCCCCTTTTCCGACGGCAATGGATAAAAAAATTAAATTATTTTTAAAGTTTGTCCCACAAGCCTCTCTATATCTCTACTGATTTTCAACTTCCTATCTGCATTCGTGCTGTTTTTGACTCTTTTCCTCCCCCGGCCTCCCAATTCTACCTGACACTCCAAAATTTAGATAATGGAGCTCACTTACCCAATCAACAATCCACCCAAAAACGAACGCTCTACCTTTAACGGTCTCAGAGATATGAGTCCATATGTACGACGGACGGCGTACGCTGCGACGAATTTTTTTTGTTGCATTTTTAAGCTAATTTAGTCATAGACAAAATTTCAGGGTAGCAAATTTTTTTTTTTCTGTGTCGATCACAATACTTTATTATTAGAATAATATAGTAAAATTAGGAAAATAACCATTACCTTTAAGACAGTGTGCTATTTTTTCAGGTGATACATAAAATAGAGAGAAAAAGAGGGTTATCTGATTTAATACATTTCTCAGTGAAATTGGTACAAATTTTGTTTACTATATCCTTGACTAGTGGGGTATTGGCGATTTCGTGTAGTTCTCCAGTTGAAAATTACCAAGGTTTATTTAGTATTATTTTTAGGGATTTATTTTGTATAATTTACAATTTTCTTTTGAACGTCTTTGCACAATTCTTCCAGATGGGTGCGCCATATAAAAGCATGGGTCTCATAACTGATTTATAAATTAGTAGTTTGTTATCAGCAGACAATTTCGATTTTCTATTAATAATAGGATATAGGATTCCAATGGCTTTTAGCATTTTAGAACAGGTTTGTGTAGTATGCTTATTGTAAGTAAGCTTTTTGCCGAGGAATATACCTAGGTACTTGATATTTTCCTTCCACGCAATGCTTTCGTCTAAACTATTAATAGTTGGATTTGGAAGTTATCTGTGTGCCCGCCTTTTGGTAGAAAAGATAGCGTGCGTCTCGGTGGTATTAATTTGATATTGTAATACTCTCACTTCTCAATAAAAAAAATCTAATTTTAATTGCGAACCACTAAAACAAGAAAAGAGTTCGATATATTAAAATGTAAACTAAATGAAAACTCAAAAATACAAGTGAAGTGAAAAATATTTTAAAAACCTCAATGGAAATTGCATCTCTCACAGTTGATTTAGTTAAAAACACTGACGGCCAATTCACGTTTACCATATATTTTATCGAGGTTAAACTTTATATAGGCAAAAATCGAATTTGCAGTTGAACGATAAATAATTAGGGAAATTAATGTTAAAATTGTCAATGGTCAACAGTCACGTATTTTGTTGGGTGGGTTTTTTCGAGTGGGTTTTACAAGTTTAATTGTAAAATAAATACAAAATGAGAGGTTATTTAAATGAGTTGGATATTGAAAAATGTTCAATAAAATGTTTGACTTTTCAATAAACGCAAATATTTACGCTAAATTTTACTTTATTATTTTAATAATAAAGTATTGCGATCGACTTCGAAGAAAAAATGCTACCTTGAAATTTTGCTTTTTCGTCTGTCTGTGCGCCGTACACCGTACGCCGATGTGTATGGTCAGCGCACATTAATTCCCAAACCCTTCAAGATAGAAAAATCATTTTCGGGGAGATTCTAGATAGTTGCGAATATCAGACGGACACCAGTTTTGTGGGGTGTAAGGGCTCAGGGGGAGGCGGGGGTGCGTTAAAACCGAAAACTAAGAATTCAAATATCTCAACCATGATTTCAGCTAGGCAACTGAAAATCAACCATACATATAGAGGGTTTTGTGGGACACACTTTAAAAATAAATTAATTTTTTTATCCATTAGGGTCCAAAAATAAATTGTCCTCCGACTTTTATACTCTAGATGAAATCTGAGAGTATTATAAGTTTGCTCTAAAGTTTGTAACGCTAAGAAATAAGGCTAGGAGAAAAAAATGAATGATACAGAAGTTAATATTATCACTCAAAAATCTCAAAACCGGATGTCCGTCCGTCCGTCCGTTCACTCTCTAGCTTGACGCGTTGAGCTAGAAAGTTCAAATTTTGTACACGTCGTTTTTGACAAAAAAGTAAGGTCAAGTTCGTAAACGAGCCAAATCGCTCCACCCTTTCTACCCCCTCCCATACAAAATGACACAATTACGCAATTTGCCAATAAACGGATTTGCTCAAAAAGTGTAAAAGCTATTGGCCTGAAATTTTGAATATGTTACTTTTATGATAATATCAATCTACAATATAAAAATTATGCGCGCCCACCTCCTCCTCCTTCTACCACCTCCCACACAAACTGTACTTGTCATGAATTACTCTAAACCAATTTACTCAGTGCGTATAAAATTTGGCAGGATGAAATTGTGCACCAAATATTTATTTAAAATTGTTAGTAAGGCTAAAAAAAAATTAGATGATTAGCTTCACCCCTTCTACACCCTCCCATACAAAATGACACAATTTCGTAATTTGATAATAAATAAATTTACTCGAAAAGTGTAAAAGCTATTAATCTGAATTTTGGGATATATTACTTTCATAATGATCTAAATCTACTGTAAAAAAATTATTTTAAATTTTCCATATGGATACATCTATTTGTTGTACATACAGGAAAAATAATCAAAATTCCACAATTTTTATGAACCGACCCCCTTGGTCTAACGTGCACAAGGTGCACCGCCCCCCTGATCTAACGTGCACAAGGAGTTTCATGTGCAATGAAAAAAACACATAAACTGAAAATTTTTGAATGAAATTTAAAAGTTGCAAATTGCATTTAAAAAAAATCTCTAAGAGAATGAAATAATAATTTGTCGAAAACTGCTTGAAAACTTCTACCCCCTCCCAAACAAAATTATGTTTTTGATCATTTCTAAGAAATCCATTATTACCTAATTATTAAAAGCTACCAATTTAAAATTTTGCATACAAACTTTTGAAAATAGTTCAAACAAAATTGCGTCAAAGGTCTTGAAATCGCGCTTTCCCTTTATTACGGTTCCACCGTAACAGGACGAAATTTCCTGTAATTAAAAGAAGAAATGAAAGGAACCGGTGAATGTCGAAATTCCAATGGCTTACCCTGATCACGAGACCAGTAAGTCACCTAGCCCTTTCACATTTCCGGGCCAACACCGCACCTAACACCTACTCCGTAACGTAAATAAAGCCGGCTGAAAGAAACGAAACATAGAGGAAAAATTAGTTTAAAATTGTAAATTGAATTACCTGAAATATACTAACGTCGAATCGCGAGAGAGAACAACAAACATCCCTGATGAACTGCGGCACCGTCATCTGGCACCAAGCCAAGGAATGGACTCACATACTACGTCCAATTCCCCGTCCTGGCCCCACACATACGACGCCAGCGGAGCACCGGCGCATAACCTGAAAAAAAAGGGATAATCACAGATAGCATTATTCCGAAACTTAACGCCACTATGAGTCACTATCACCTGCGCCTTATCACTACACCACATCGCGACGAGCCTCTATAACACCACAAGGACGACAAAACAATCAAGCCACGAACAAAACCGACGCACGAAAATGTAAACATAAGCGAGAACTGTCAGATTCTCGCGCACTACCTTACCGACAACCGAAAGAGAGAAAGCTGAGCTTTTTGGCTCTGCAAAACTTAAGCCGAAACTGGGGAAATAATACACACAGACGAAGCGAGAAGTATTGTAAGCTGAAAGCCTAACAAAGTAAGGTGGAACTAAGCCGAAATTGGGGAAATATGAAAAAAATAATGCACATAGACGAAGCGGAAATGATTTCAATGCGAAAAAAAGCTAACAAAGAAAGGTGAAAGCCCGGACGTAAATGGGCAAGGTTTCAAGGCCAAAGGATGCCGTTGCGCTTCGCAACGAAGCTGGGCAGGAGAAAAATCGGCCTATTCTACTAGGATCAGTCAAAGTGCGCGGACGTATTATTATAAAAAAAGGCGAATCAAGTGTAGAGTAGATAAGTACCACAAGTAGGTGGTTTGAATTTGAAATCGAGAATTAAGTGAAGTGGTCAACGACGAGAGAAGTGTTCCACGGACGAGGAGTTAATCTGGAGATAGATTACGCAGGCGCTGACGCAGGATCGGGAATTGGATTGGACGGATCACACCAGCAACGAACGAGAGCAGCAGCAAGGGCCCAACGAGAATTCGAAGTAACAAGTAAAAGAAATTGTAGCTAGGGACCTTTTCTTGTCAGTACTTTAACGTAGTTTTTTTTCTTAGCTAGGATTTTGAAAGTTCAATAAAACTGGCCACCGAGCCACTCCTTAATATAATTGCTGGGAGAATTTCTTCCATTTTGTTTCTTTGGTTTTTGTGTAAGATACGTGTGATCGTTATTTTCAGCTGGTTACGTGTTATTTCTTTTTTTTTTGGTTTTAAAATCTCCTTCCTGGCTAGTGATTCGGTCCGGAGGTCGAGCGAAGGAACGAGACCTACAGAAGGAATCACTGGCGCCCACGACCCATCTCCAAAGGTTGGCCGGCCAGATCCGCCCTCCTTTTGGTGTTAGGGGGGTTGTACTTTTTCCCAGTCAGGGAAAACGGTAACACCTTCTAACCCTCACATACAAAAGTATGATTTCGACCAATTTCAATAAATCGACTACTACCCAACAAATTAAAAGCTACGAACTTGAAATTTTCTACGAGCACCTTACAAGAGAAATGAAATAAAACTGCATCACAAATTTTACATTTCCCTTACCTCCTCTACCCCCTCCCATACAAATGATTGGTTTTATGAAAATTCTGTGCAACTTCGTCTATGAAACTGACATTCTATGCAGAAAACATTGGACGTAATTGAAGCAATCAAATCAAAAATTATTGACACTCACCCACCCTTAATATCACCCCTCCGCCCTCTCCTCATAAAAACACAAACCTGCATAAACGAATGAAATATGTACAGGAGCTATTGATCGTATTCGCAATTAAGTGTTAAATTGACAGCAGCCTTGCCCTAAAGGGGGTTTCACTTGTAAAAGGGGGTTCCACTTAGTCTTCCTTAACCACTCTAACATGCAGATTGACCTTCCATGCATCATCAACTTATCTCAAAAATAATAAACTTTCGCCCGGCTTGTTGGAAATTTTTTTATTCTAAAATGAATAATAATAATTATTATTATTATTCTAAGATATGAAAGTAAACAGGTTCAAATAAATGCGGGAAAACTGAGAAACTAAGCTCGATTTTCTCAAGTGTCCATTTAAGCAGTTGAAAATGAATGGTGATAGTTTGCTAATCGTCAATTTCAAAAAGGGCACAGATTTAATATAAAGATTTTTCACTGATCTTAAATCTACTTTACTTAATTCCACCCATTCCATTCGGCACAATCCAGCCGCATTAGCTTTAAGGCATTTTCAATTTATTTACACATATCGCAAATTTTTTTTATACGGATGTTTCTTTTTTGAGCAAAAATTTTCATTGTTGCCGGGGATTAAGGATAAATTGTACGTGGTGTGTGGATTTCGTTTACCAAAGACGAATAGCAAACATTAAGGACATTTTAGAACCGCCCCGGATGATGGCCTCCATTAATCTTTCTTCTGGTGCGGTCATATAACGTTTCGTGCATGCAAGCAACATTAATGAGTTGAAATTTTGTGAACAGCTTAGGAAAGCATTTTGACCTATTAAGCATCTATTTATGACCATTTTGGCCATTAGTTAAGTCTTAAGGGTTTTAGAATAAGTTTTGTCTGGGAATAATGAAAAAACATTTGCATTACGTTTTAAATTAAAAATAAAAAAGTTTTGTTTCGCAGCACAAATATGTAATAGCCTTTGGTTTAGTCTTATTTTATTATTTTAATTATCGTATAAAGAATTCCTATTGAATTACTTTATATTTGGGAAATAAAAAAATTCTTAAGAATTAGTATCTCGCATAATTATCAATATTGGGCGTGCTTATCATTGTTTTATTAATTGCTTGAATTATATTTCAAATTCTCTATACATAACATTAGTTTCATAGACGGAGTAATTTCCATAAAATTATACTAATGAAACCATATATTTGTATGGGAGAAATAAGATAAGGGTTGAGATATCGCAAAATTCGTGATGCAGTTTTATACTCTAGATGAAATCTGAAAAAGTGATAAGCTTTCCACAAAGTTTGTAAGGCTCGGAGAAAAAAATGAATGACACAAAAGTTCATATAATCACTCAAAAATATCAAAACCGAATGTCCGCTCGTCTGTCCATCCGTCGGTCCGCCCGTGTCCTCTTTAGCTTGAGAACCCGTTGAGCTAGGAAGTTAAAATTTTGTACACGGAGTTTTTGACAAAAAGCAAGGTCAACTTCGTGAACGGGCCTAATCCCTCCACCCCTTCCAAACCCTCCCATACAAAATGACACGATTTAATAATTCGACAATAAACGATATTGCAATATACTTTTATGATGATTTCGATCTACCATAGAAAAATGATTCATGACTTCCCCTTGCTTCCACCACCTCCCATACAAACAGCACTTTTTCATGAAATGCTCTAAACCAATTTACTCAGTACGTCAAAAATTTATCGAGCTGAAATTGAGCAATCAATCAATCAATTTCCTGTTAAGACCCCCAATAGGCCAGAAACAACTCGGCCTTAAGCCGAAATTGAGCACTATATATTCATTTCCAATTCTTCTACTACAAGGGCGCTACAGCCCAAATCGAACCTTGGCCTCCTGATATTCAGGTTCCCTAACATTTTTTCATTACTCATTGTGCAAGGGTTGTTAGCTCTTCGCACAACCCTCTTTCTACGAATTTTTTCATTTTCTTAGATTGAGGTGACCAAGGTATACCCAATCAGGCAATGTGCCGGAATTATATGTTGCACCGGCCGGGATTTGAACTCACGACCTGCGCATTACAAGACCAACACACTACCTATTAGGCTATACCCTAGCTGTCTTAATGGTCCTGAAATATGAATTTTTTATGGTAAGTAATTTCGAAGATATAATCATTTGAAAAAAAAAATCGGCCGACAATTTGTTTTAGCCCCCCCCCCCCTTCGGACGCCAATGGAAAACAATTTTTTATCTATTTTTAAAGTTTGTCCCCCAACCCTTTCTGTACTTATGCTGATTTTCACCTTTCTATCTTCATTCATGGTGGGGATATTAGGAAGTGTAGTTTTTGACATGGTCGTTGCCGTTGAATAAATCCAGTCTGAGGCGTTGCTTCAGGTTTCGAAACGGGTGTGGTTTTTCCGAGGATGATTTGTTAACACTTCGCCCAACCCCCAACTTGGAGGGCCATATTATTATAGTGCTAGAGACTGACGGATTTTGCCAGCACCACAAATCTTATTGTAAGCTCGACATGCTTCCCGCATCGTGACATTCATAAGAGAACATGGGCATCACCCGACGGACGAATATTCAATCAAATAATAGAGAAAAGGACGGCCTCCTGCATTCTCGACGTGCGCACATGTCCAGGTGCTAATTGCGACACAGACCACTATTTGGTAAAGACCAAGTTCCGATGTCCAATCGCAAACCGAGATACCCAAAAACACAACCGGTTCCTAAATTCGACATAGGAAAACTCAAGGATGAGAAAGTAGTTGCGAAGTACGTATCAGCCTTAAAAAGGCACTTCGCGCCAATACTGAACAACAACGCCAGCATGCCAATACAAGAAATGTGTCAAAATATCAAAGATGGCATTACATCTGTCGCAGAGGAGGTGAAAGGACAACAACCTCGGCGCAAAAGAAACGACTGGTTCGACAACGAATCAACGCATATATCTAATTTATAAAAAAAGGTAACAAACTCTTCTGCGAAAACTATCGAGGAATATCTTTGTTGTGTACGTCTTATAAAATCTTGGCGAAAATTCTAGAAAAGAGAATTAAGCCCTATGCTGACAAAGTAATTGGTGAATACCAAGGTGGATTTAGAGCTGGACGATCGACCACGGACCAGATATTCTCAGTTAAACAGGTGCTGGAAACGTACTGGGAATATTGATGTGCATCAGATATTTGTTGACTTCAAACAAGCATACGACAGTATAGACAGGCACGTACTGTATAAAATCATGTTAGAGTTTGGAATCCCACCGAAATTGGCTCGGCTTACAGGAATGGCAATGATCGAATCTTTGTCACGAGTCAGAGAAGGAAACGATCTGACTTGAGTTTTAAAACAGACAACGGCCTTAAGCAAGGTGACGGTCTCACACCAATGCTGTTTAATTTGACAATCGAATATGTTGTTCGGAAAATTCTTGTTGACACCAAGGGAACACTATGCTTCAAATGCACACAACTCGTAGTATATGCCGACGATATAGATATCCTTGCAAGATCTCTGGAGAGTGCCAAGTAGGTATTTGTAAGCCTTGACTCGGTAGCAAGGGAAGTTGGAATACGTATTAATGAAAATAAAACAAAAAAAAAATATGACGCAATCTAGGAAAAAGACGCCAATCTGACAAAATATTACAGTAGGAGACTATAACCTAGAAAACGTAGACAACTTCATATACCTAGGACCGAACCTATCGAAGGATGGAAGCGAACCCATCGAAATCAAAAGAAGGATAATGACGGCAAACAAGACTTATTATTCGGTACTTCCAATAACGTGCACAGGAAAACAAAACTTAAGCTACACAAGACCATCATAAGACCTGTGCTATGCTATGGCAGCGAAACGTGGACTTTAGCTCAGGCGTCCGAAAAACTACTTAACGCCATTGAAAGAAAGGTCCTCAGAAGAATCCTCGGACCTGTGAGGGAAGACTCGATCTGGAGAATACGATACAATAGAGAATTGTATGACATCTTCGACAATCCAGTAGTGAGAAACCTCATAAAATTTAAGAAGTTACAATGGGCTGGTCATGTGGAGCGTATGGATGACGGAAGAATTACCAAAGGCACACTAAAAGGGAAAGTCAATGGACAAAGGCCGGTCGGAAAACCACGGAAACGCTGGAAGGATTCGATTGACGCAAACAGAAAATCACTGCTAAGATTCTGTAACTGGAGGACGCGGTCACTGAATCGAGATGGATGGAGGCAAATTATTCAGGAGACCAAGTAAGACTAAGTAAGTAAGTTTTTGAGATTTTTCCTCCCCCCGCCTCCAGCTTCCACCTGTCTCTCGCCAAAATTTAAATAATTAACAATTCTCCCGAAAACGAACATTCTAGCATTAGCGGTCTCGGAGATTTGAGTCCATATGTATGGCAGACGGCGTATGGCGGGACGGACTTTTGTTTGCATTTTTAGGCTAATTTAGTCATGAAACGCAAAAAAACAAAATTTTAGGAAAGCAAATTTTTTTTCTTTTTCGATATCACAGTACTTTATTATTAATAAAATAAAGTAATTATACCCTCCCATACAATCTGACATAATTTCACAACTTTTCAAAAAATCAATTTTCCTGAAAAGTATGAATGCTATTGATTTGTAATTTAAAACTAATCAAAAGCATGATGTTTATAGTTATTTCTGAAAGAGTCACCTCCCGTACAAACTGCACACTTTCGCTAATTCTAATACAATAATTTTGTGAGTACCAATTAAATTTTTGAATCCTAAATTTTTTATACGACATTTTGATAGCAACTTTAGCCTGACATGAACAAATTAGTTTAATGTCGTCACACCCTCTACCACTTCCCTAAAAAATTTCTTAAAATTAAAAAAAATTCTCTTTCATGTGGGTTCGCACGATTGGGCATTGCGTAGTAATCGTAGTCCTATTATGGGCAACTAAACTGTAAGAAGACATTACCATCAAATAAACTGCTAACAAGTCGGGTGCAACTTTATTATTCTTGGGACAAGTTGCGGATGTATGTAAAGTCAAAATGCTGGTTAGAGTGGTTAGAGGGTTCTTGGACAGGGCAATTGTCAATTTAATACTTTGCGGAAACGTTTAACAGCTGCAGTACATATAATCAATATTTCGTTAGTTTATTTATGGAAGTTTGAGTTTTTATGAGGAGAGGGGTGATGGTAAGAGTGGGTGGACGTTAATAGTTTTTTAATTGATTGCTTGAATCACGTCCAATATTCTCTGTATAGAATGTCAGTTTCATAGACGAAGTTACAAAGAATTTTCATAGGATTCGGTGTATTTTACACTCGCGAAACCAAGCATTTGTATGGGAAGGGGTAGAGGAGGTAGGGGAATCGTAAAATTTGTGACGCAATTTTATTTCCTTTTTCTTCAAGTTCGTAGCTTTTAATTTGTTGGTTATTAGTTGATTCAATGAAGTAGGTCGAAATGATACTTTTGTATGGGAGGGGGTAGAAGGGCAAACGCGATTGCAAAACTTTTAAAAGAATCTCACTTCAATTATTTTTATAAGTTTTTGTGAAAAATTTGAAATTGATAGCTTTTAAGAGTTAGCTGATAACTGATTTCTTAAAAATACTCGAAAAAATAATTTTGTATGGGAGGGGAATCGCAAAATTTGTGACGCAATTTTCTTTTATTTCTCTTTTAAGGTGCTCGTACAAAATTTCAAGTTCGTACCTTTTAAGTTGTTAGTTAGCAGTTGTTTTATTGAAATTGGTCGAAATCACACTTTTGTATAGGAGGGGGTAGAACGGCAAGTGTGACCTCAAAAATTTTGACTCAGTTCCATTTCAACTATTTTGAAAAGATTTTGTGCAAAACTTCAAATTGATAGCTTTTACTAATTAAGTGATATTTAATTTCTTACAAATGGTCGAAAAAATAATTTTGTATGGTAGGGAGTAGAAGCTTTCAAGGTATTCGACCAGTTAATATTTCATTCTTTTAAAGATTTCTTTAAATGCATTTCAAAAATTTTCAAGTTTCTACCTTCAAATTTCATTCAAAAATTTTCAGTTTATGTGGTTTTTTCATTCCACATGAAACACCTTGTGCACAGTAGACCAGGGGGGTCGGTGCATAACAATTGTGGAATTTTTATTATTTTTTCTGTATGTACAACAAATAGATGTATCCACATGGAAAATTTAAACTTTGTATCTTTCACCAGAGCCCTTAAAAAATCACTCAAAATTTTTAACATTTTTGGTTACCACCTCCCTCACCTTACGCCTTCCGACGTAAAATTTTTACCAAATTTAAAAACTACCTAGTTCTACAATTTGACAAAATTTGATATCTGCACTCAATTTTGAATTATAACGGTTTGAAATTTTGGAAAGTGCACCATTTTTGAAATGCTCCCCATTTTCCCCCACTACTATTTTGTCAAAATGTTATTTTTTTCTTGTATTTCTCTAGTATAGCTTAATATAGGTTCTAAGATTCAATTACATAGCTTCATAAATAGCAGAGATATTGGTTTTTAAGTGTTTTTCTTTGCACCCCCGTACCCTCCCCTCCCCCTTACAATAATTAGCTTTTATCTAAACTGATTCTAGTGGACCTATATGCCATCTTAATGGTCTCAAAATATCAATTTTTTATGGTAAGTAATTTCGAAGATATAATCGTTTGAAAAAAAATTCAACTGACAAGGTTCTTAGCCCCCCCTTTTCGTACCCCAATAGATAAGAATATTAAATTATTTTTAAAAGTTGTCCCACAAACCCCTCTATATGTATGTTGAGTTTTAGCTTCCTAGCTGTTCCAATGGTTGAGATATTTGAATTCGTATTTGTCGGTTTAAGCGCTCCCCCCGCATCCCCCTGAACCCATACACCCCCCAAAATGGGTATCCGCCTGAGATCCGCAACTATCTACAATCCCTCCAAAAATTACCTACCTATCTTGAAGGGCTTGGGAGTTAATGTGCGCTGAGCGTACACACCGGCGTACGGCGTACAGACAGACGGATTTTTTTTTTGCATTTTTAGGCTAATTTAGTTATGAAGCGCGAAAAAACAAAATTTCAAGGTAGCAAATTTTTTTTTCCAAATCGATCACAATACTTTATTATTAAAATAATAAAGTAAAACTATGGCTTGACAAAGAGTTTATTTTATTATAAATAATAAATTTTTTGATCTCTTTTTCAATATCTTTTTATACGGTTCAGAATATTTTCAGAAAAATACAACATTACTAGGCATGACCTATAATTTCAAGTCATCCAACATGAAGTAAAAGAATGACCGAAACTACTCCTTTGCAACGCAATATTTATTTTCCATCATTATTCACAATTCCAGTTGAAAAATTTTCATTTGGCGTTTGGTTTCCTTTGTCGTCTTTGAGGCCCCACTTTGCCTCAGTCTTCAGGGTCGTCCTGTGTTTTTGGAATTTTTTTTCTTTTGTTACCGACTATGCGGTTTTCAAACAGCAGTACAGAAAATTAAAATGAATTTGTAACGGCTGAATAGTCGTCACTATTTTAAAGTTAGTTACGATATAACACGGAATGGTTTATTTTTCAGCTGAAATTGTAATCCTCGCCGCTAGTCCAGGCGTCCTTGACATCTATCTTACTTGGGCAGATGAATTATATGGTCACAGTGCAAACCTACAAAATGTTTTACAATGGCATTTATCATTCTTGTTTTAGCTCAAGGGAGATTCAACCCTTTCTTTTTCTGTTATTCTATAGCCTTTTGTTCAGTACCGCTGTTGTGTAGTGATGATAAATATTTTTTCGTTGACTATGAGAATGTATTTAAGGATTTTTTCTGTCGCCTGTTATGAGAGTGAATTTCTCAATTTGAGAGGTCGAACTTGGATTCTGGTCGTTTCAGACCATTGGGTACATTTATTGCAATTTTAGAGAATTTTGGTGTAATGGTGAACTAAAATATTTATATCGAAAGTACTGAAAGAATTTTTTTTCGTAAAGAAAACTTTTATTGAAATGAAAAACATCGTCAGTACCGGTAGGTTGATATTCGTACTATCCGCTTCATGCAACAACATGGGATCATGGATATGCCTTACCGCAGAAATGGTCGGATACTTTAAGCACTAGAAATTTTTATCTATAGAAAAATTTATCTAGAGATACTTTATCTACAGATTTTTTTGACTATAGATACTTTTATTTATAGATACTTACTTTAAACATTTATCTATAAATTATTTTAAACATGGAAACTTGTATCTACAGATGCATTTAACTATCGATACATTTCATTTCGTATCGTTTTATTTCGTTCCGTTTCATTTCGTTCTGTTTCATTACGTTACGTTTCATTTCGTTCCATTCTGTTTCGTTCCGGATCATTTCGTTCTGTTTCGTTTCATTTCGTTCTATTTTCTTTTGTTCCGATCCGTCTCATTTCAATACATTTCATTTCATTTGGTTTCATTTCGTCGCTCCGACCCGTACCGTATTGTTTCGTTTCATTTCGTTCCGTTTTTTTTTCGTTCCGTTTTGGTTCGTCCCGTTCCATTTCATTTCGGTCCGTTTCATTTTGTTTCATTACATTTGTTGTGTGTCGCGACGATGCAAACGGTTCCATCGTAACAGAGATCGGGCCTTCCTGAAAGAACGAAAAAAAAACAAGTAAATACTGGACTTCGAATAACTACTTGCCTTGACTACGGTTAGGCAAACACCTCGCGTAGTGTCTTCCACATCTTTGAGCTTTCCTTTTTTTTTCGCACCTAAAACGAAATAAGTTCCAGAAAAAGGCAAGGCTGAAAAGAACGAGCAAGTTAATAACGTAGAGTAGCTTCAATCAATCAAATTCCTGTTAAGACCCCCTATAGGGGCATAGGACAGAAACAACTCTCTTCCACAAGGCGCGATCCTGAGCATCGGCCTTAAACTGTTGCCAGGACTTGTTTATTCCTCTGGCCTCCAGCTCAACTGCTCGCTTCCATGTGTTACATGGTCGTCCAACCCGACGCCTTCCTTGAGGGTTATAATCCTGAGCCTGTTTTGCGATGTTTCGCTCTGGTTTCCTCAAAGTATGACGGATCCACTGCCACTTTCGCCGTTGAATCTCAATACCTATTTTAGTCTGGCGAGTTGTACTCCAAAGTTCGTCGTTGGAGATTACTTCTGGCCAGAATATTCCTAAAATGCGCCGGAGGCATTGGTTTACGAAAGTCTGTAGTTTCTTGGTAAGTCGAACGGTCACTTTCCACGTAGTACAACCATACAACACAGATTTGACGCATGCGTCAAAAACTCGCAGCTTCGTGCGAAGGGAGATCTCTCTTAACCTCCCGAAAGGGGAAAGGACACCGAAGGCCTGAGTAGCTTAAAATACTGTAAACCTACCTGAACGGATTTAAACCTACGGAAAGCAGCGAATAATCGTCGAATCCCAGCAACGTCGTCCGGCAGCAGAACGAAGAATTGACCTACGTTTTACGCCAATTCTCCGCCTTACTATCAAACGCGAAACCAGCGGAGCACCCAGGAGAAACCTGAAAATCAGCATACGAAAGAAAACGTACGACTTATGCGCTAGAAAAGCACACCGTCGACAGACGCAGAGACTTAATATGTATATCTCACCTTTTGCATGTTGACGTCCTTTACCGATGACGGCACCAGCGATCCGACTGGGGATCCATAGGCGTACAACATCATGATTGGACCTATTTTGATCTTTGTCCTGGCTACCGCCCATCATCACTACTTTGGTTCTCTGCCTGTTGTACCTTTCTTCGGACATCTTCTGTTGCGGATTCACTGAACTGGTTAGGCTGTTAGCAAGTGATCGGATCCGAAAACCACCAGCGATCGGTAAGCGACAAACAACAGCGCACAAAACGAACAAAATTAGATACACATTACCGAAGACGTAACACATTCGCGAACCGGCCGAATGTAAACAATCGGAAACTGACAGATTCCCGATCGTATTTATTTCTAATCATGGGGAAAAAGGAAAAATATTCCATTCCTGAGAGCGGGAAATTTTAAAAGCTACCGCAAATCGTCACTCCGAAAGGTTGGAGCAGAAGTTATTGTTATAAACAAATACCAACAAAAACAACACGATGTACACTGAGCGTATGATATAGGTGGGAAAAGTAAATGGGCCTGAACAAAGGAAGTTCAAAGGCCTCGAGTTTAATTAAAAGCCTGTGAAGGCCAAAAGATCCCGTCACGAAGCTTGATGGAAGATAATTAAGCTGGACTCGATCTCTTTTTAAAGTGACCAGCAAAAGGATAAGACGTGCCTATAGCAACGTATATTTTCAAGTGATAAAAAAAACATAACAGAATTATGATTGGGCGTAATGCCCAATCATATGATACTCTAGATGAAATAGGAAATAGTTTATTGTACCGGAAAATATGTCATCTTAAATTCTTTCGAATAGTGAATTGCGACTTTTGTACGGGAGGTGGTAAAAGCAGAGGGGGAAGGTTTGTCATTTTTGTATATAACACCGAACGTAGTATACAAAGTGTTTCATGCTGAATGGAAAGTTAGTAGCTTTCAATATTTTCGAGGAAGTTGAACAATTTTTGCCTGAATTTATACATTTTTATGGGAGGTGGCAGAGAAAGTGGGGGGTTTTGGATGATTTTGAATCTCCTTTTCAACATCCTAATGATATTGCTTTGTTACTCATATGCTCGAAGAAGAAATACTTTTCTTGAGTGTCAATACAAAAATTTGTATGGGAGGTAGTAGAAGGAGTGAAGCGAATTTAATATTTTTTTTAGCATTTATTGCAATTATTAAGGGACAAATTGTGGCAAAATTTTAAGCTTGTACTTTTCCTAGTACCAATAAAAATCGATTAAATGCATTTTATCAAAATTGTGCATTTGTATGGGACGGGGTAGAAGGAGTATTCGAATCAAAACCAAATTTTTTGGCATCAATGATACTTGATAGTATACTTTCCTCAAAATTTAAAGTTGATAGCTGTGACAATTTTGGAGAAAAATAATTTTGTTCAAATTCCGAAATTTCGTTAAATTTGTATGGAAGGGGGTAGAAAGGATGAGGTGAAGTTGACAATTTTTACAAAATTGTTTGCAATTGTAATAATATTAATTTTGACAAAAATTGGTTCTTTTAGCTTTGCTAGTTGCGATGCAAACCGAGTAAATGCATTTTTGAAAATTTTACATTTGTATGGGATGGGGTAGAAGGAGTAAGGAGATCAGAGCAGTATTTTTTTTACAGTAATGGTATTCCCATTGTAATAATATTACCTAATTTTCAAGTTATTAGCTGAAACGGTTTCGGAGAAAAATCAATTTCTTTAAATTTCCAAATTTTATGAAATTTGTATGGGAGGGGGTAGAAGGAGTGGGGGGATGTGGCCCGTTCACGAACTTAAAGTAACTTTTTTGCTAAAAATGATATATGAAAATTTCAACACGATAGGTCAAAGCTTTCAAGAGTTATGTTGTGGACAGACGGACAGAGAGACGGTCACTCGGAATCGAGATTTTTGAGCGACAACAAATATTTCTGTACCCTTGGCGACTCTGTGTGAGCATTATTTCTTAGCGTTACAAACGGTAAGGCTAACACAATATACTCTCAGATTTCATCTAGAGTATAAAAAGAAAGAAGTAAAGTAGAGAAAGTACCACGAGTTGGTGGTTTTATTTTGAAAAGTGAGTGCAAGAAAAAAAACATAACAGCTTAACGCCCAATCATATGATACTCTAGATGAGATAGAAATGACTTTCATATACCGGAAAATATGTCATCTCAAATTCTTTCGAATAGTGAATAGAGACTTTTCCATGGGAGGTGGTAGAAGTAGAGGGGGAAGTTTGTATTTTTCGTATATGACACCGAACATGGCATGCAAAATGTTTTTTGCTGAATGTTAAGTTTATAGTTTATATTATTTTTAAAGAAATTGGTCTTAGATTTCCTGAAATTGGGGCATTTGTATGGGAAGTGGCAGAGGAAGTGGAGGGTTTAAGATGATTTTGAAACTGCTTCTCACCATCCTTATCACCATGCAACTTCAAAGTCGATAGCTCTGAAGGAGAAAGGCTTTTCTTGAATTTATAATACAGATTTGTATGGGAGGCGGTAGAAGGAGTGAAGCGGAGCTGATAATTTTTTCTAACATTTATTTCAATTGTTAAGAAACAAATTCTGGCAAAATTTGAAGTTTGTACTTTTTGTAGTTTGAATGGAAATCGATAAAATGCATTTAACATAAATTATACATTTGTATGGGAGGGGTAGAAAGAGTGTACGGATCAAAACAAATTTTTTTCCCATTATTAATATTTCTATTTGTATACTTTGTACAAAATATCAAGTTGATAGCTTTAACAGTTTCGAAGAAAAATAATTTAATTTAAATTTCAAAATTTCGTGAAATTTGTATGGAAGGGGATAGAAGGAGTGAGGTGAAGTTGATAAATATTCTTAAAATATAGGGTCTACAACTTAATAACCGGAATTTTTTAGCGAAATTTGTTGCTTTATTGTGGAAAAATCTTACAATATATTTCATTCAAAGTATTGTCCATCGGAAGCTACAACATTTCCCCATCTTTCAGGCAGTTCATGAATTCCTTCCCAAAAAAATTGCGCCGGCTTGGCGGCCGAAAACGAATCTATCCAATTTCGGATGCCTTACTCTGAAGTGAAGCGTATTCCAGTTAGGGCGTTTTGCATCGAGCGAAATAAATGAAAGTCAGACGGAGCAAGGTCCGGACTACAAGGCGGGTGGGCCAAAACTTCCCATCCACTATTTTCCAAATAGTTTTTCACGGGTCTTGCAGCATGCGGCCGAGCGTTGTCATGATGAAAAATTATAGCCTCGTGTCTGGCCGCATATTACGGGCGTTTTTCGATGATTGCACGCTTCAAACGTATTAATTGTGTTCGATACAGGTCACCTGTGATTGTCTGGCCCACTTTCAACAACTCATAATATAACGGCCCCTTCTGATCCCACCAAATACACAGCAAAACCTTGGCGCCATGGATATTTGGCTTCGTCGTTGATTCGGCTGGTTGGCCGGGCTTCACGTATGACTTTTTGCGCTTGGGATTGTCATAACGGATCCATTTTTCATTCCCAGTCACGATCCGATGCAAAAATGTTTTTTTTTTTATGGCGCGCAAGCAGCATTTCAGACATACAGAAGCGCCGTTCAACGTCTCTTGGCTTCAACTCATAGGGGACCCAATCACATTGCTTCTGAATGTATCCGGTGACTTTCAAACGTTTCGAAATGGCTTGCTGAGTCACTCCCAACGATTTGGCAAGTTCGCCTTGCGTTTGACACGAATCCTCATCGGGTAGCGTCTCCAATTCTTCGTCTTCAAACTTTTTGGCTGTCCTGGGCGTTCTTTGTCTTTGATGTCAAGATCGGCACTTTTGAAGCGTTGAAACCATTCAAAACACTGTGTTTTCGCTAAAGCATCGTTGCCATAAACTTTTACAAGCAAACGATGACTTTCCGCAGCAGTTTTCTTTGCAAAAAAATGACCCAACAGAACCTCCCGCAAATGCTGTTTTTTTCTCCAATTTTCGAAGTTATTCATCGTGAAAAATAATAATGATGCACACAAGATAAAATTGTTTTGTTGACTGATTTTGATAGCTGTCAAATGTACTTTCAAAATGACATATATATAAAGTTCGAGCTTTCACGATATTTGTTAGTACGGCCATCTAGCGTCAAATTCCGGTTATTAAGTTGTACACCCTATTAATTGGAATTATAGTAGAATTAATTGTGACAAGATTTTGTCTTTTTAGCTTTACTAGTTTCAATGAAAATCGAAAATATGTATTTTTAAGAATTGTTCATTTGTATGGGAGGGGGTAGAAGGAGTAAGGGGATCGGGTCAATATTCCGTGATATTAATGATATCTATATCAAAATACTTTGACTTAAACTTCAAGTCGATAGCTTAAATAGTTTCAAAGAAAAATCAATTTCTTAATATTTCGAAATTTCATGAAATTTGTATGGGAGGGGGTAGAAGGAGTGGGGCGATGTAGCCCATTCACGAAAAGTTACTTTTTTGCTAAAAATGACACAGAAAAAATTTTAGCACCATAGCTCAAAGCTTTCGAGAGTTATGCTGTAGACAGACAGACAGACAGACAGACAGACAGACAGACGGACAGACGGTCACTCGGAATCGAGGTTTTTGAGCGACAACAAATATTTCTGTACCCTTGGCGGCTTTGTGCGAGCGTTATTTCTTAGCGTTACAAACGGTAAAGCAAACATAATATACTCTCAGATTTCATCTAGAGTATAAAAATCGACGCAGCGAAGCAGAATCGACGCAACGAGGAAAGCAGACTTAGAAAAATTCGAGGCAGCGAATCGAAAGACGGAAATTCGACGCACGGAATTCGAGAAACGACGATCTACGTTCCATGAAGGAGAGTTGCTGAAGGGCCCCAACGTTCAACGAATCGCCGAAACCAAGTAAATTTTTTGATTTCCGTAAGTAGGTTTTCCGTTTGGATTAATAAAGAAAATATTCAGTATAATCCAAATTGTTATTGCTTGATCTATTGAGTAGTGGGTATATGCCGGTTCTGGCTCACGGTAATGCAGTTCGATTTCTCCTTAGCGACACTAGCGCCACGAGCGGAGGTGGCTAATAGCAATACTAATTAGTGGGATGGGGTAATGCAGTTCGTTTTCTCCTTGGCGACACTAGCGCCTAGCAGTACCCCTAACTGACTCTTTTTTGAAATGTCAAGATTTATAAGAGTTTTATAAATTATGCCCCTAACTAACTCTTTTTTGAAATGTCAAGATTGATAAGAGTTTTATAAATTATGCCCCTAACTGACTCCTTTTTGAAATGTCAAGATTTATAAGAGTTTTATAAATTATGCCCCTAACTGACTCTTTTTTGAAATGCTAAGATTGATAAGAGTTTTATAAATTATGCCCCTAACTGACTCTTTTTTTGAAATGTCAAGATTGATAAGAGTTGTACGAATTATGATTCATATATGATGAAATTGATATTTACATTGATAGGAATGAACACGTGGGTTACATTTTTAGTTGGACTTTAAGAATGCTTTCGTTGTTTATATTGTGAAATAGGTTTTGATCAGCTTGTTTAGTTTTATGAATTAGGTGTCATATATGATGAAAATTGATAGATTGTGTGTATGGAGATTGTTATTGTTATTAATAACGTGATATTATTTTATGACGTCATCATCGAGTAGGAATAATTCTTTCGAATTGTTTATGGTTTAGAGTATTCATATGATAGGTTGTTTACATTTTTTGTATGGATTTTTTTTGGTTTACGAGTGAGATTAGTCTGAAAATTTCACCTCAATTCGCCAACATATATGATCATTTTTTTGATGAACGAGTTCAAGGTCTAAGATTTGTATGAAAATAACTTGTATTTGTGGTAGATGAAGCACTTGTATGGTTACATGGATATAACGCTGTTATGCAATAGGGGTAAGCTTTGTATGGGATGTTGGTTAGTGATGATGTACTGACGTTCCATGACGTCATCAATTAGGGTTGCCATAAGGTCATCGATTATAGTTTCATGACGTCATCATCAATCGGGGTTGCCATAATGTCAAAAAAAAAAAAAAAAAAATAAAAAAAAAAAATAAAAAAAAATTAAAAAAAAATAAAAAAAAAATAAAAAAAAAATAAAAAAAAAAATCAATAAAAAAATCAAAAAAAAAAAAAAATCATAAATTTACAGATTCGCATGACAATGTTCCTAGGTCTAATACTGATAAACCCGATTAATGGGCTATTTAACGTACACGAACTGACAGGATTTACGGAAATACAACTTAACAAAGTAGAAATAGTGACCAAAGCAAATATTTTACCGGATGTTGAGGTAGTTTTGAGGTATTAATTTATGGGGAAATCTCGGAATAAAACAAAATTTGGTGTACAAGTTTTTATTAAATATTCAAGCATTATAAGAGCTTAAATTTTATTTTGATTACATAATTGAATTTTCTGAAGTAAAATAGGTCTTAGTAATTGCTCCAATTTTAAGATCCTTCGTTGAAACCTTAGTCGGTCTAACACACAGCTCTGCCAATTACCCTTTCTACTAGTTCTATATGCATACTCCCAGACAATTATGTATTTAACGGAAACATGATCAGAAAATCTAACATGTCTAAGATCTGCAGATGACATCGTATAGGTTGACGAACTCGATTGTCATAAAAAATAAATCAGTTCTGGTTGATAATTGAATGTGGCTTATACCGAAAGGATTATAAACACTTATATGACACAATATGATGAAATGCTGGTTCTAGATCTATTTAGAAAACGAAATAAGAACAACAGGTTTTATTAAAAAAATTATAAAGCAGATAGACATAATCATCAATCTAAATACAAAAACTCTTCAAAAACATAATAAAATCAACAAATAATATCAAAAAAAAAAAAAACTAAATTTACAGATTCGCATGACAGACAATGTTCCTATGCCTAAAACTGATAACCCCGATTAATGGGCTATTTAACGTACACGAACTGACAGGATTTACGGAAATACAACTTAACCAAGTAGAAATAGTGACCAAAGCAAATATTATCATACACATAATTGACATAAGAGAAATTTTAGACGTAATACAATTTAATGAATCTTTCAGACAGCTTAAAAATTGAAAAATAAATATATACAACCATATCAACTACAACAACAAAAACAACTACAACACTAGAAAATACAACCAAACAACCATACAAACACCTGATACCAACTTGTACCCATATGATACCAACTTACCTTATTAAATTTTACTATAAGTTAAGAAATAAAAAAGAGTCTTGTGTGTTGTTATACTTGTATACCAAATTCTGGTTAATATGCAAATTTCAAGAAAAAAAAACAAACTGAATGATGGTTTTAATCATATTTATTATCAAGATATTTTTTTTAAATAAATAAACATAAGAAAATTACGATATGTATCGGTTATATTATATATAGAATAGCTATTTCTTTAACAATGAAACAGTTTTCAGATCCTCTAAATTTAATATTTATATTATTACTTCAGCTTTTCTCAATGCTTCAATGATGGCAACAATCTCGTTGATATGATAAATATCTCCCGCCTGTAGCGCTGATACAAGCAATTGTAACCGGTCCACCAATTCATTGGGGTCATCCCAAGAAATATACTGTTTTGGTTCGATTGATGTTTGTATTAAATCTCCTCCTCTATGAGTTAAAATTTTGTTAATAATTTTTGTATATTTACAGCTTCGGTTTCCATTTATTTGTCCGTTGCTGGGTTCGATTAATGTTTGTATTAAATCTCCTCCTCTATGAGTTAAAAGTTTGTTAATAATTTTTGTATATTTATAGCTACGGTTTCCATTTATTTGTCCTTTGCTGGTATAGTGACGTCTATAAGCATTAGTATCAAGCAAAATATTTCTATAATTCTGTAAATCATCTTCATTATACAGAGTCTTATCTGGAACTTTCATAAATAGTAGCTCATATATGCCCTGAGTACCATCATAGGTTTTATCTTTTATTAATATTTGACTACCATCGATTGTAAAAATCGAGTTTCCAATTTTCCATTGTTCATTTTCATGATAAACACCATAAGTACTATCGATGAAATCCGGATTATTTACAAATATATTTAAATATTTTGTAGGTATTTCATCAAATTCTCGCTCGTTCATATATTCAATGAGTTCTTCCCGACCTGAAGGAGTTGTCACATATTTACGTATGCTTCTTATATCCGGAGACTTTAATGGTGTTTCAAAAGTATCAGTTAGATCAAGCTTTCGTCTGAATTTGGGTGTTGGAGTTTCAAAGTCAACGTCACTTTCAATATCATCTGTAGATTGAGTTTCCATGTTTTCTTCTTTTTCAGGTTCATATTTACTGTGATCATGAGTTTCTACATCTTTTTCTCTTTTAGGTTCGTATTTACTGTGGTCATACAGTTTAACTAATTCTTTAAGAGGTCTTGTGATTGGTTTAAAAGTTTGTTCTTGTCGAGTCTCAGCATTAACTCTACCGATTTTTAATTGTTTATATTTTTTACGTATCGAGTTAGTAGACTTTATAACTTGTTTAAGAATATCTTTATCGGTCGACTTCTGCATTTTTCCTTCTTACACAACAACAACAGATTAACAGATATCGTTCTGCTTTAATACTGCTTCTGTACTGAGGTGTACTGCTTTAATACTGCTTCTGTACTGAGGTGTACTGCTTTAATACTGCTTCTGTACTGCTTTGTACAGCTTTAATACTGCTTTGTACAGCTTTAATACTGTTTTGTACAGCTTTGATACTGCTTTGTACAGCTTTAATACTGCTTCTGTACTGCTTTGTACAGCTTTGATACTGCTTTGTACAGCTTTAATACTGCTTTAATACTGCTTCTGTACTGCTTTGTACAGCTTTAATACTGCTTTGTACAGCTTTAATACTGCTTCTGTACTGAGGTGTACTGCTTTAATACTGCTTCTGTACTGAGGTGTACAGCTTTAATACTGCTTTGGACAGCTTTAATACTGCTTCTGTACTGAGATGTACTGCTTTATACAGCTTTATTACTGCTTTCAGGTTTTTAAATATAGTTTTTCAAACTTTTTTCTCATATTACTGGATCAAAGTCTTCATATTGATTATATATAGTTGTATTTATTTGATATTGGAATCAAGATAGGAAATAACTTCTCTTGGATGCTGAAAGTGAACAGAATTCAAAGCATATATACAGTATTCATATAAATCTAGAAACATGACTGCTGAGTGTTGAAGGGAAAAGTATAGATTTTTTTTTTTTTTTGTTATTCGAGCCTCAATGTGATTACAATCAACCAAGTACAGCTGTGAGGTTGTATAGTTGGTTGTACAGCTGTGTGGTTGTATAGTTGGTTGTACAGCTGTGTGGTTGTATAGTTGGTTGTACAGCTGTGTGGTTGTATAGTTGGTTGTACAGCTGTGTGGTTGTATAGTTGGTTGTACAGCTGTGTGGTTGTATAGTTGGTTGTACAGCTGTGTGGTTGTATAGTTGGTTGTACAGCTGTGTGGTTGTATAGTTGGTTGTACAGCTGTGTGGTTGTATAGTTGGTTGTACAGCTGTGTGGTTGTATAGTTGGTTGTACAGCTGTGTGGTTGTATAGTTGGTTGTACAGCTGTGTGGTTGTATAGTTGGTTGTACAGCTGTGTGGTTGTATAGTTGGTTGTACAGCTGTGTGGTTGTATAGTTGGTTGTAATCACATTGAGGCTCGAATAACAAAAAAAAAAACAATCTATACTTTTCCCTTCAACACTCAGCAGTCATGTTTCTAGATTTATATGAATACTGTATATATGCTTTGAATTCTGTTCACTTTCAGCATCCAAGAGAAGTTATTTCCTATCTTGATTCCAATATCAAATAAATACAACTATATATAATCAATATGAAGACTTTGATCCAGTAATATGAGAAAAAAGTTTGAAAAACTATATTTAAAAACCTGAAAGCAGTAATAAAGCTGTATAAAGCAGTACATCTCAGTACAGAAGCAGTATTAAAGCTGTCCAAAGCAGTATTAAAGCTGTACACCTCAGTACAGAAGCAGTATTAAAGCAGTACACCTCAGTACAGAAGCAGTATTAAAGCAGTACACCTCAGTACAGAAGCAGTATTAAAGCTGTACAAAGCAGTATTAAAGCTGTACAAAGCAGTACAGAAGCAGTATTAAAGCAGTATTAAAGCTGTACAAAGCAGTATCAAAGCTGTACAA
This sequence comes from Chorisops tibialis, assembly GCA_963669355.1. Taxonomy (NCBI): domain Eukaryota; kingdom Metazoa; phylum Arthropoda; class Insecta; order Diptera; family Stratiomyidae; genus Chorisops; species Chorisops tibialis. Next base: position 240,801,914 of record OY770262.1, read on the forward strand.
AGCAGTACAGAAGCAGTATTAAAGCAGTATTAAAGCTGTACAAAGCAGTATCAAAGCTGTACAAAACAGTATTAAAGCTGTACAAAGCAGTATTAAAGCTGTACAAAGCAGTACAGAAGCAGTATTAAAGCAGTACACCTCAGTACAGAAGCAGTATTAAAGCAGTACACCTCAGTACAGAAGCAGTATTAAAGCAGAACGATATCTGTTAATCTGTTGTTGTTGTGTAAGAAGGAAAAATGCAGAAGTCGACCGATAAAGATATTCTTAAACAAGTTATAAAGTCTACTAACTCGATACGTAAAAAATATAAACAATTAAAAATCGGTAGAGTTAATGCTGAGACTCGACAAGAACAAACTTTTAAACCAATCACAAGACCTCTTAAAGAATTAGTTAAACTATATGACCACAGTAAATACGAACCTAAAAGAGAAAAAGATGTAGAAACTCATGATCACAGTAAATATGAACCTGAAAAAGAAGAAAACATGGAAACTCAATCTACAGATGATATTGAAAGTGACGTTGACTTTGAAACTCCAACACCCAAATTCAGACGAAAGCTTGATCTAACTGATACTTTTGAAACACCATTAAAGTCTCCGGATATAAGAAGCATACGTAAATATGTGACAACTCCTTCAGGTCGGGAAGAACTCATTGAATATATGAACGAGCGAGAATTTGATGAAATACCTACAAAATATTTAAATATATTTGTAAATAATCCGGATTTCATCGATAGTACTTATGGTGTTTATCATGAAAATGAACAATGGAAAATTGGAAACTCGATTTTTACAATCGATGGTAGTCAAATATTAATAAAAGATAAAACCTATGATGGTACTCAGGGCATATATGAGCTACTATTTATGAAAGTTCCAGATAAGACTCTGTATAATGAAGATGATTTACAGAATTATAGAAATATTTTGCTTGATACTAATGCTTATAGACGTCACTATACCAGCAAAGGACAAATAAATGGAAACCGTAGCTATAAATATACAAAAATTATTAACAAACTTTTAACTCATAGAGGAGGAGATTTAATACAAACATTAATCGAACCCAGCAACGGACAAATAAATGGAAACCGAAGCTGTAAATATACAAAAATTATTAACAAACTTTTAACTCATAGAGGAGGAGATTTAATACAAACATCAATCGAACCAAAACAGTATATTTCTTGGGATGACCCCAATGAATTGGTGGACCGGTTACAATTGCTTGTATCAGCGCTACAGGCGGGAGATATTTATCATATCAACGAGATTGTTGCCATCATTGAAGCATTGAGAAAAGCTGAAGTAATAATATAAATATTAAATTTAGAGGATCTGAAAACTGTTTCATTGTTAAAGAAATAGCTATTCTATATATAATATAACCGATACATATCGTAATTTTCTTATGTTTATTTATTTAAAAAAAATATCTTGATAATAAATATGATTAAAACCATCATTCAGTTTGTTTTTTTTTCTTGAAATTTGCATATTAACCAGAATTTGGTATACAAGTATAACAACACACAAGACTCTTTTTTATTTCTTAACTTATAGTAAAATTTAATAAGGTAAGTTGGTATCATATGGGTACAAGTTGGTATCAGGTGTTTGTATGGTTGTTTGGTTGTATTTTCTAGTGTTGTAGTTGTTTTTGTTGTTGTAGTTGATATGGTTGTATATATTTATTTTTCAATTTTTAAGCTGTCTGAAAGATTCATTAAATTGTATTACGTCTAAAATTTCTCTTATGTCAATTATGTGTATGATAATATTTGCTTTGGTCACTATTTCTACTTGGTTAAGTTGTATTTCCGTAAATCCTGTCAGTTCGTGTACGTTAAATAGCCCATTAATCGGGGTTATCAGTTTTAGGCATAGGAACATTGTCTGTCATGCGAATCTGTAAATTTAGTTTTTTTTTTTTTTGATATTATTTGTTGATTTTATTATGTTTTTGAAGAGTTTTTGTATTTAGATTGATGATTATGTCTATCTGCTTTATAATTTTTTTAATAAAACCTGTTGTTCTTATTTCGTTTTCTAAATAGATCTAGAACCAGCATTTCATCATATTGTGTCATAAAGGTGTTTATAACCCTTTCGGTATAAGCCACATTCAATTATCAACCAGAACTGATTTATTTTTTATGACAATCGAGTTCGTCAACCTATACGATGTCATCTGCAGATCTTAGACATGTTAGATTTTCTGATCATGTTTCCGTTAAATACATAATTGTCTGGGAGTATGCATATAGAACTAGTAGAAAGGGTAATTGGCAGAGCTGTGTGTTAGACCGACTAAGGTTTCAACGAAGGATCTTAAAATTGGAGCAATTACTAAGACCTATTTTACTTCAGAAAATTCAATTATGTAATCAAAATAAAATTTAAGCTCTTATAATGCTTGAATATTTAATAAAAACTTGTACACCAAATTTTGTTTTATTCCGAGATTTCCCCATAAATTAATACCTCAAAACTACCTCAACATCCGGTAAAATATTTGCTTTGGTCACTATTTCTACTTTGTTAAGTTGTATTTCCGTAAATCCTGTCAGTTCGTGTACGTTAAATAGCCCATTAATCGGGGTTATCAGTTTTAGGCATAGGAACATTGTCTGTCATGCGAATCTGTAAATTTAGTTTTTTTTTTTTTTGATATTATTTGTTGATTTTATTATGTTTTTGAAGAGTTTTTGTATTTAGATTGATGATTATGTCTATCTGCTTTATAATTTTTTTAATAAAACCTGTTGTTCTTATTTCGTTTTCTAAATAGATCTAGAACCAGCATTTCATCATATTGTGTCATATAAGTGTTTATAATCCTTTCGGTATAAGCCACATTCAATTATCAACCAGAACTGATTTATTTTTTATGACAATCGAGTTCGTCAACCTATACGATGTCATCTGCAGATCTTAGACATGTTAGATTTTCTGATCATGTTTCCATTAAATACATAATTGTCTGGGAGTATGCATATAGAACTAGTAGAAAGGGTAATTGGCAGAGCTGTGTGTTAGACCGACTAAGGTTTCAACGAAGGATCTTAAAATTGGAGCAATTACTAAGACCTATTTTACTTCAGAAAATTCAATTATGTAATCAAAATAAAATTTAAGCTCTTATAATGCTTGAATATTTAATAAAAACTTGTACACCAAATTTTGTTTTATTCCGAGATTTCCCCATAAATTAATACCTCAAAACTACCTCAACATCCGGTAAAATATTTGCTTTGGTCACTATTTCTACTTTGTTAAGTTGTATTTCCGTAAATCCTGTCAGTTCGTGTACGTTAAATAGCCCATTAATCGGGTTTATCAGTATTAGACCTAGGAACATTGTCATGCGAATCTGTAAATTTATGATTTTTTTTTTTTTTTTATTTTTTTATTTATTTTTTTTTTTATTTTTTTTTTATTTTTTTTTTATTTTTTTTTAATTTTTTTTTATTTTTTTTTTTTATTTTTTTTTTTTTTTTTTGACATTATGGCAACCCCGATTGATGATGACGTCATGAAACTATAATCGATGACCTTATGGCAACCCTAATTGATGACGTCATGGAACGTCAGTACATCATCACTAACCAACATCCCATACAAAGCTTACCCCTATTGCATAACAGCGTTATATCCATGTAACCATACAAGTGCTTCATCTACCACAAATACAAGTTATTTTCATACAAATCTTAGACCTTGAACTCGTTCATCAAAAAAATGATCATATATGTTGGCGAATTGAGGTGAAATTTTCAGACTAATCTCACTCGTAAACCAAAAAAAATCCATACAAAAAATGTAAACAACCTATCATATGAATACTCTAAACCATAAACAATTCGAAAGAATTATTCCTACTCGATGATGACGTCATAAAATAATATCACGTTATTAATAACAATAACAATCTCCATACACACAATCTATCAATTTTCATCATATATGACACCTAATTCATAAAACTAAACAAGCTGATCAAAACCTATTTCACAATATAAACAACGAAAGCATTCTTAAAGTCCAACTAAAAATGTAACCCACGTGTTCATTCCTATCAATGTAAATATCAATTTCATCATATATGAATCATAATTCGTACAACTCTTATCAATCTTGACATTTCAAAAAAAGAGTCAGTTAGGGGCATAATTTATAAAACTCTTATCAATCTTAGCATTTCAAAAAAGAGTCAGTTAGGGGCATAATTTATAAAACTCTTATAAATCTTGACATTTCAAAAAGGAGTCAGTTAGGGGCATAATTTATAAAACTCTTATCATTCTTGACATTTCAAAAAAGAGTTAGTTAGGGGCATAATTTATAAAACTCTTATAAATCTTGACATTTCAAAAAAGAGTCAGTTAGGGGTACTGCTAGGCGCTAGTGTCGCCAAGGAGAAAACGAACTGCATTACCCCATCCCACTAATTAGTATTGCTATTAGCCACCTCCGCTCGTGGCGCTAGTGTCGCTAAGGAGAAATCGAACTGCATTACCGTGAGCCAGAACCGGCATATACCCACTACTCTATTGCTAAGAATATTGTGAGCGTTCTTTCTTTAACAGCCTTGTCAGGTTTTTTTTTTTTTACTTTCTGAACAGCTTGCCAGATCTGTGGTTCGGTCTGGGACGAAAAAGTTGAGGAACGAAAGCCTAAATAAAGAGCCACTGGCGCCCACGATCCTTGTTCGAGGATTGGCCGGACAGGCTTCGTTCCGCCCTTAAGTGCGTGGGGTTTTTAGTAAGATTCCCAGTCGGGGAAAAAAAACTGTAACAATCTCTCGTTCGGGCGGTGGCGCCATTTGTGATAAATGCTGGAATAAATCGGTTTGAAATTATCATAAGTGCAACATTGCTCCTATTTCCTCCCACTGCAATTATATCCAAATTTTATATTTTTCTCATATTACGCTAGTATAGCTTGGAATGCATGTTCCAAGTTTCAATGACATACATAGCTCAAGAGAGAGCCGAGATATTATTTTTTAAATGGTTTTCTATGTATTCTTCAATTTTCACCCCCTCTGACCGTTCCGCTTACAAGTATTCGTCTCCCTCAAAGTTGATTATTACCACAATGACGCTATAGCCCAAATCGGGCCTTGACGTAATAAAAAACTGTTAAGGAACCTGAAGATCAGGTTCCTTAACATTTTTCATTATTTATTGTGGAAGGGTTGTTAGACTTCGTAGAACCATCTATCTACAAATTTTTCATTTTCGTAGATTGAAGTGTCCAAGGTATACCCAAAAAGGCACTGTGATGAAATTATGCGTTGATCGGGATTTGAACTCATTACCTTCGCATTGTAGACAAACACGCAACTCGCTAGGCCACAACCTAGCTAAAATGTTACCGAAATGGTCCTAAAATATGAACTTTTTATGTTAAGTAATACTGAAGATTTAAGTAATTGAATGTGTGAATTTTTGGCGTCGCAAGTTTTTAAACTTGTCCCTAGCGGCGAGACTTATCCATGTCAAAAGGAGTTTATTTTAAGTTTTGTACACTACATGAAATCTGAGTTTTTAACGCTAAGAAATAATGCACACACAGAGCCGCCAAGGGTACAAAAATATTCCTTGTCGCTCAAAACCCTCGATTCCGAGTGACCGTCTGTCCATCTGCCTACAAAATAGCTTTCGATCGCTTTGAGCTATCGCTTAAATGGTGAGTGACAAAATTGTTGGAATTACGCTACGAATTACTTCCTCACCCACCGTATTCATCAGATTTGGCCCCGTGTGACTTTTCTTGTTTCCAGACTTGAAAAAATGGCTTGCTGGAAAGATATTCACCACGAATAGTGACGTCATCAATGAAACCAACGCATATTTTGAAGGGTTAGAGAAATCTTATTATTTGGAAGGGATCCAAAAATTGGAAAAATGCTGGACTAAGTGTATCGAGCTAAAAGGGGACTCTGTTGAAAAAGAAAATACATTTTTGCCGAAAAAATTTTGTTTTCTTCATTTTTACACGTCATTATCGATCCGCCCTCGTAGCTTAAAAAGGCTGTTAGACGCGACAAGAGAAATGCCATTGAAGATCTGGCAAACAAGGCAGAATCTGCGGCATACCTTGGGGATATGGGTTCACTATTCAAAATCATGAAACAGTTGACGAACAGAAATTTCACCGCCAACCACCTGGTGAGAGATGTCAACGGAATTCTCCTTAATATGAGTAAACACAAGTTGCGGCGATGGCATACTTCTCTGATATTTTAAACATCTTGTCAGAGGAAGATATTCCAGAAACAGTACAACTACCAAACATCCAACCGCAACAATCCTCTATTAGGGACGATCCCCCAGATAAGGAAGAGATAGTTTCCGCCATTCGGTCAATGGCAGGAAGGAAAGCTCCAGGTATAGACGGAGTCCTCGAAGCGGATCCGGAAATAACAGCCGATATACTCCTCCCACTCTTCACTAAGGTGTGGAATGAAGGAAGATATCCGACTGAAGGGAAGGAGGGCGTCATTGTGAAAATTCCGAAGAAGGGCGACCTTCGGGATTGTGGCAATTGGCGTGGTATATGTCTACTTACTGCCGTATAAAAAATTATGGCTAAGGTAATTCACAATAGGATTAGTGATGTCGTCGAGAGCACTCTCGAAGCTTATCAGGCTGGATTCCGTAAAGGGTCATCTTGTACCGACCACACAAATACCCTACGGATAATATTCGACCAGTCAGCCGAAATGGGTTTGCCACTACATCTCATGTTTGTGGACTTCGAGAAAGCCTTCTCGACAGCGTTAAGCGAGATTACATATGGAATGCTTTGCGTAGGAGAGGTATTCCAGATAAGGTCATAGCTATGATTAAAGAATCCTACGAAGATGCAAGGTGTCGCGTCTTGCATAGAGGAGAGCTGTCCGAGAGCTTTCCTGTGCGAACGGGTGTCAGACAAGGCTGCATATTTTCACCAGCCCCGTTTCTGGTGGTAATAAATGACATCATGAAAGCTGCACTGGAAGGTTGGGAAGATAAAGGTCTTCAATGGAGACTATTTAACATCTTAAGTCCCTTTGGCTATGCTGATGACGTGTGTTTGTCAAATGTTCGAACGATGCATTCTAAATGCAAGGAGTGACTGAAAATAAATGTGCGTAAAACCAAGTACATGCACATGGGTTCGAACGCAAGCACACCGATTGTTGTGGAAGAGGTGCAAGATTTTTGCTATCTCGGAAGCATTGTCAGCATGGACGGCGGAGCCGAAAAGGATATTGAGGCTCGGCTAAATAAAGCTCGTGAGGCCTTCGGTATCCTTTCCCCTTTCTTGAGGTTAAGAGAGATCTCCCTTCGCACGAAGCTGCAAGTTTTTGACGCATGCGTCAAATCCGTGTTGTTATACGGTTGTACTACGTGGAAAGTGACCGTTCGACTTACCAAGAAACTACAGACTTTCGTGAACCAATGCCTCCGACGCATTTTAGGAATATTCTGGCCAGAAATAAAACAGATTGTACTAAATTTGTTCAGCACGTTCCTGACTCTAACTTTAATATTTTTTGCATGAACGTTAGGAGTATACGACAAAATTTTGATGAGCTTGTGTGTTTATTGAATGAAATCAAAGTGGATTCGACATTTTGGTCTTGACTGAAACTTGGATTCGAGAAGATACACGTAACTTTTTGGAAATTGACGGCTTTAATTTATACAATAAGGGTAGTCACATCACCCCATGTGACGGAATTGCTGTTTATGTGCGTAGTAATTGGAATGTTAAACGTCTTAACTATCAAATCTTAGACTGAAATGTTCTCTCTCTAGAATTGCAATTACCGGAAAATAGAAGCATTTGTCTAGCAAATATATACATATCACCTAGTCAAAATCCAACCAACTTTATAAATTCATTGTATGATTATTTATTTTCCACAAGACGATAGGAAAACCATTTAATTATGGGGGATATTAATATAAATATTTTACAGCCTAAGCTATCGTCATCAGGTGCTGAGTTCTTAGATAATCTGTCCAATTTTAAATGAGTATCTATCTGGCATAACTAGAGCAATTGGTTTAAACCCTTCATGTATTGACCATATATTTTTCAAAAAGTCCGAAGATATTACTTTTAAACCTGCAATATATGAATCGAATGCAAAGGATCATTTTAGTGCGCAACTTACTTTCAATACCACAATTAAATCAAATTCTCATAAAAACAATGTAATATGTACAAAGGTTGGTAGTAACATTCTCAACAACATTTTGGTTAAAGAGAATTGGTCAAGTTTATATTCTTGTGAAGATGTAAATACTAGTAGGAATATATTTTATGACATCTTGGAAAAAGCCATCTGTCCATCAAGTAAAATTACTAGTAGTGGCCTGAAAAGAAACTTGTTTCCCATAAAGGCCTGGGGCGAAAAAAAAACTAGCGCAACTAGCAAGACGTCAACCATTTAATAAAAGACTTTCGAATTTTTACAAATCATACAGAAATCATCTAAATTCTGTTATTAGAAACGCAAAGATCTATTATTATAGGAGTGAAACAGAATCTGTTAAAAACGATCCCAATAAGTTGTGGCAAAAAATTAATGAAATAACTTATAAAAGAAAAGCTAAGAACAAAATCGAACAAATAAGGAACTGTAATAATGAAATCATTATTAATAAAAGCCAGATATGTGAATCAATGAACTATCATTTCATAGATGTTGGAGAGGAAATACATATCTAACTCAGTTTCCTTCCCACAAAATATAACGCCATCATCCTTTACACAAGGCCAAATTGTGAGACATCTTTTCAACATTAAGCCAAATGAAATCCTCTTTCACGTTGGGATAACCTTACCTCAAAAATCCTCAAAGATATTTGCCAAACAATTGTAACGCCTCTTTGCTTTATTTTCAATCAATCTCTTCTGAAAGGTATATTTTCACAATGCCTCAAAACTGCTACGGTTACTCCATTGTATAAGGATAAAGATAAATTGGATCCTAATAACTATAGACCAATATCTCTTCTATCATCCTTACGCAAAATTTTTGAGAAGTGCATCAAAGCCCGGATAATCAATCATCTCGAAAATAACGATTTCTTAGCAGCCAGCCAATATGGATTTAGGTGTAGTAATAGTACATCAGATGCACTATATGATGTGACGAGTTTCATAAGCAATGGCCTTAAAAATGACAAAAAGGTTCTAGCTGTGTTTCTTGACCTTAAAAAAGCCTTCGACACCGTCGACCACAACTTACTACTTGGCAAACTATGGAATATAGGTCTGCGAGGAAATGCACTTGCTCTATTAAAATCCTATTTAAAAGATAGAACTCAGAGTGTCGAGATTGACGATTGCATAAGTACTCCCTTATTCATCAAATGCGGTGTACCTCAAGGCACAGTTCTGGGTCCTTTATTGTTTCTGATATATATAAATGATCTCTGTAGACTTGAGGATCGTTATCTTATGGGGCATATTGCTGCTTTTGCTGATGACACAGTGATATTATATAATAGCAACGACTGGAATGATGCTTTCTCTAAAATAAATAGAAAAAATAAATAAAAATTGTCAAAGAAATAAAGTACTTGGGAATTATTATTGATGTTGAGCTCAACTAGAAAAAGCAAGTGTCAAATATCTTTACTAGGCTCAGACAAACTGTTTACAAAATGCTAACACTCCGTGATATTCGATCGCAAGAACAAATAAAAATGGTATACTTTGTGATTTTTCAATCGATATTGCAATACGGGATTTTGATTTGGGGATCTGTTTATTTTTCAATGATTAAGCCATTACATAACTTACAGGCAAGAGTAATTAAAATTTGTTTAAAAAAATCTAAATTCTATTCAACTACTCGAGCGTTTCAGGAATTTGATGTATTGAATTTTCGTCAACTTTTTGTTCTTACTATTTTAAAATGTATGTTTATACATATGTATATCGAATTTTCTACTCCAACATTTTAACTACAGCACTCGTAGTCAGCGCACTATGCCGTTAGCGATTAGATTTAAGAAATCCAGTACTTCTAGACAAATAAAATCCCGTTACATATAAGACAACTCATCAATACTAACAACTACAAAATCGTGCTAAAAAAATTTATATGGGACAATCCAGCATTATTTGATGAAATCATAAATGAAATTTTCTTTTAATTCTCATCTTCTCCTTTTCTTTCATTTTCTTTCTTCTGATTGTGTTTGGTTTTTTGTTTCTCTTTCTTTTAAAAAAAATACTTAAACAATAACACAAAATGAAAATAATTTCAAACTTTTAGCTTTTGCAATAATTTGTTACAAATTTAAATATCCTATTTACTAATTATACATATCTCTACGGCTCTCACCCTCAAGCTTTGCTTATGTGGGTAGCTAGCTTAATAAATTTTCTGTACATATTGTATATACATAGCTGCAATAAATAAATAAAAAGTGATCTCCAACGACGAACTTTAGAGTACAACTCGCCAGACTAAAATAGGTATTGAGATTCAAAGGCGGAAGTGGCAGTGGATCGGTCATACTTTGAGGAAACCAGAGCGAAACAGGCTCTGGATTATAATCCTCAAGGAAGACGTCGGGTTGGTTGACCATGCAACACATGGAAGCGAGCAGTTGAGCAGGCGGCCAGAGGAATAAACAAGTCCTGCCAACAGCTTAAGGCCGATGCTCGGGATCGCGTCTTGTGAAGGAGAGTTGTTTCTGTCCTATGCCCCTATAGGGGGTCTTAACAGGACTTTGATTGATTGATATACTTGTGTCAATTTTCAGCTTTGAAGCTAGGGGAATAGTTGGGATATTTGTATTTATAGTTTTCAGATCCAGAGCTTCCTTCTTCTCCCTTAACGCCGAGAAACTCCAAAATTGGTATCAGCTTGAAATCGACGCCAATTTACAATTCACGAAAAAATTATCTTTCTACCTTCAAGGGTTTGGGAATCCAGAACGAGGCATGTCTTCAACGATCTCTTGACCGTCCTTAAAGACATTGTACTATTCGTAAGCTGGTGTTTTTGATATAACTCAATCACCGTAAGCCTTTTCCAACATTCGCAATGATTTCGCACACGAAATTTGGTTGGAAACACAAAAGACAAACTCTTTGTTCTATAGTTTTATCCATTTTATCCAAAATTTTTGAAATATCATCCCTCAGAGTAATTTTATTTAGAAATTGCTGTTACATTTTTGTCACAATGTATGTTTAAAATCATTCTCGTGGGGAGTCTAAGATTTGAAAATTTATCTTGAGAGTCTCTCAGAAATTATATATTTCTTACAGAATCGATGATAATGGTGTCCGTTATTGTTTTTGCAATACACTTAAGTATATTTGTCGAGACACACATGTGCACCTCTGTACCATTAAATCGCTTGTCTTTACTTTAAAATCTATAATAGCATTGAGAGACGTACGTGACTGGAAAACCTCCAGTTTGCGAAGAATTTTAAGGAAAATAATGATGTCAAATTTCAGTATCACGTTCAATCGAAACCACATTCTAGATGGTAAGAAATACGAAAATATAGATTTAATTGATTTATTCTTATTGAATTGAAAATATTATATCAGTCGATATTTTACACATTTTCTTTGAGCTGTTCTGTTGAAAGGAAGTACTAGTGGCTTTTTTTTATGAACTCGAAGATCCCCCAAAACAAAATTTGGTTGTGATTTTCGTCTATTATCTCTAGCTGGAAAATATATTTGGGTATGACAAATACAGGTATATATTTTAAAATCAAATTCATTTAGATTTAATTAAAGGCCTTTAACAAAATTCCTTAACAAAATAAATCCAAAACTTCAGCAGCCATAGTGCACAATCTGTCATTAATTACCATAAAATTAAAGTCACGGAGAGTGTAATTAACAATTAGCGCCAAATGTGCAGGACCCTGTAATTTTTTCTCTCTTTCGTGAAAATTTTTTTTGTTTTTTCTCAACTCAAATCTAAAGGTGGTCATTACCATTAAGTTCAATTTGCATACCATTTTGATGCTCTTAACAAGAAAATTTGTCTTTAATTTTTTCAATCTTTACGGAACGGATTTCGTTTAAAGTAATACCCCAGAAAGCATTATTGTTGATCTTTTCTTTAAATTCGACAAATTCGACAGCGTTAAGCGAGATTACATATGGAATGCTTTGCGTAGGAGAGGTATTCCAAATAAGGTCATAGCTATGATTAAAGAATCCTACGAAGATGCAAGGTGTCGCGTCTTGCATAGAGGAGAGCTGTCCGAGAGCTTTCCTGTGCGAACGGGTGTCAGACAAGGCTGCATATTATCACCAGCCCTGTTTCTGGTGGTAATAAATGACATCTTGAAAGCTGCACTGGAAGGTGGGGAAGGTAAAGGTCTTCAATGGAGACTATTTAACATCTTAAGTCACCTTGATTATGCTGATGACGTGTGTTTGCTTGCACATACCCGTTCGGACTTAGAGTCAAATGTTCGCTCGTTGCATTCTAAATGCAAAGAGGCGGGACTGAAAATAAATGTGCGTAAAACCAAGTACATGCACATGGGTTCGAACGCAAGCACACCGATTGTTCTTAATGGACAGGATGTGGAAGAGGTGCAAGATTTTTGCTATCTCGGAAGCATTGTCAGCATGGACGGCGGAGCCGAAAAGGATGTTGAGGCTCGGCTAAATAAAGCTCGTCAGGCCTTCGGTATCCTTTCCCCTTTCTGGAGGTTAAGAGAGATCTCCCTTCGCACGAAGCTGCGAGTTTTTGACGCATGCGTCAAATCCGTGTTGTTATATGGTTGTACTACGTGGAAAGTGACCGTTCGACTTACCAAGAAACTACAGACTTTCGTAAACCAATGCCTCCGACGCATTTTAGGAATATTCTGGCCAGAAGTGATCTCCAACGACGAACTTTGGAGTACAACTCGCCAGACTAAAATAGGTATTGAGATTCAACGGCGAAAGTGGCAGTGGATCGGTCATACTTTGAGGAAACCAGAGCAAAACATCGCAAAACAGGCTCTGGATTATAACCCTCAAGGAAGACGTCGGGTTGGTCGACCATGTAACACATGGAAGCGAGCAGTTGAGCAGGAGGCCAGAGGAATAAACAAGTCCTGGCAACAGCTTAAAGCCGATGCGCAGGATCGCGCCTTGTGGAAGAGAGTTGTTTCTGTCCTATGCCCCTATAGGGGGTCTTAACAGGAATTTGATTTCTTTAAATTAAAATTTAAGTCTTCGGTTTAAAAATTTTAGTGCTAATGAAATCGATTTTTCAAAGTTTCAAGTAGTAAATTAAAGTAATGAAAATAAAATTTTATAATAATAAAATGTATGTTCAAATCCATACAGATGAGTTACTTTAATTTTTCACAATGTTATTTCATTCGAACTGTAGTCTGGTAGCTGAGTATGTTTTGTTCGAAACTTGTACGAAAACTTTTAATTGCATAACTCTGATTAAACTAATTAATGGCATTTACGAAGGGAAAAGTTTAGCGAGCAGGAAATTTCAATGGAGCCATTCGACCGGAGCGTAGTTAAGAAATAATTGGTATCAATCACAATAAGATTGGTTCTGTAGTAATCATGCACGTGATTCGATGTGGATATTCAAAGCTAGACGATATGGGGATGTGAATTTATAGTTATTTTGACGTTTTCTATCTGTAGGAAATATTTAATGCATTGTGAAAGATTTATGTAAATTGTTGCCGTTTGGTAAGCAATATTCGTTGAAAGGAAGCAAACTTTGTTTGAAATGGAAATTGCAAAAATGCATTCAAAAACGTAACAGAATTATGATCGGGCGTTTGATACTCTAGATGAAATAAGAAAGGGTTTAATGTATCAGGAAATGTGTCATTACAAATCCTTACGAGTGAATAGAGTCTTTTGTATGGGAGGTAGTAGAAGCAGAGGAGGAAGGTTTGTAATTTTTTTGTGACACTGAACGTGGTATGTAAAATGTTTCTTGCTGAATTTAAAGTTTGAAGATTTTAAGGTTCACACCGAAATTGGATATTGTTCTCCTGGAATTGGGGCTTTTGCATGGGAGGTGGCTGAGGAAGTAGAGGGCTTAACATAATTTTGAAACTGCTTATCAATATCTTTCAATTTCAAAGTCCACAGCTTACATACATATGTTCAAATGAGAAATGTTTTTCTTGAATTTTAAGCACAGCAATTTGTAAGGGAGGGGGTCAATCAAATTCATGTTAAGACCCTCTATAGGGGCATAGAACAGAAATAACTCTATCCCACAAAGCGCGATTCTGAGCATCGGCCTTTAGCTGTTGCCATGGCTTGTTTATTCCTCTGACCTCCTGCTCAACTGCTTGCTTCCATGTGTTACATGGTCGTCCAACCCGACGCCTTCCTTGAGGGTTATAATCCTGAGCCTGTTTTGCGATGTTTCGCTCTGTTTTCCTCAAAGTATGACCGATCCACTGTCAGTTCCGCCTTTGAATCTCAATGCCTAATTTAATCTATCCAGTTGTACACCAAGGTTCGTCGTTGGAAATCACTTTTGGACAGAATATTTCTAAAATGCGTCACAGGCATTATTCACGAAAGTTTGCAGTTTCTTGGTAAGTCGAACGGTCACTTTCCACATAGTACAACCATATAACAACACGGATTTGACGCATGCGTCAAAAACTCGCAGCTTCGTGCGAAGGGAGATCTATCTTAACCTCCAGAAAGGGATACCGAAGGCCAAACGATCTTTATTTATACGAGCCTCAATATCCTTTTCGGCTCTCCCATCCATGCTGACAATGCTTCTGAGACAACAAAAATCTTGCAATTCTTCCACATCTTGTGCAGGTGGGTGGCAGTGGCGCGGCGTCCATTGATGCAAGGGAAGCAATGCTTCCCTTACGTTTTACCCTTTATTCAGTTTAAAAAAGCTAAACTGAAATCAGCACGTATATAAAAATATATTGAAAAATTTCTTTAAAAGAAAGCGCGCATTATTCTCGTCTACGCCTGTTTACAGCATTTACGTGCTCAGGACAGCTTTTTTTCTTGCGCTTTTTCTGACCAACGAAAGTTTAAAACCTTTCACAGGGAAAAAGATGCGATTTTAAATATGCATATACAAAACCACCCCGGCCAATACGAGCAAAATTTTCTCGCGCAACGAGCGCAAGTTTGACTTTGATAGAAACGGCTGATGCGTCGCATTAAAATGCTTCCACCTGCGCACCTTTCACTTGCGGCGAGCGCAAGTACGACTTCTATAGGAAGGAGAGATGCGATAACGCAATTGCTTTCAGCCAGTGCTTTAAGTCGCAAGTTCTGGCTCTCGATCAAATTATTGCCAGTATTGAAATTTCTATACTAGTCGAAAAATGTGAAGAAGTCTGATCTGGCAATATTGCCCATATATGTCGTGCATTGACCAAGTCCATAAAGATCTCGCCACATACGGTTCCCATGTTTCCTCGAAGCATATATCTGATATGCAAAAAAGTCGTGAAGATCATAATCGGTTTTTTCGTTCCTAATTCTAAAAATAACATACGAATTTTCTACCACAACGTAGGTGACATCAGAGGGAAGATTAATAATTTCTTCATTGATGCGAAATCATGTCACTCTAATGTCATTATTATTACGGAAACTGGCCTAAGTGACTCCTTCAAAAATGAAGAAATACTGGACAATAGCTGGACCGTATACAGAAATGATAGGAATTACAGCGCAACAGGTCTGTCAAAAGAAGGGGGTGTCCAAATTGCAGTTCACAAATTTTTATCTAGTGAGATTGTAGACACAAAACCAACAACACTTTTTGAACATAAATTTATCAGAATCAAACTGATAAAAAGATATGTTTACATCGGTGTTGTATATATCCAGCCTAACTCTGAAGACTACAAATACCACGACATTCTTGAAATTTTTCATAGTGTAAATTGCTCCTTAACAGAGAATGACAATATCTTCCTTCTCGGCGATTTTAATCGCCCAAATATCCCTTTTCTGACAAATCATTCCGATAACACTATTATACCGGGGAATCTTATGTCTGATATTGACACCACTATCATCGTCACACTATATAACAACGACTTACATCAGGTAGTGAATTTTCCTAATAAATATAACAGGGCTACGATTGCGCGTAAAGCGCAATCTTACGATACTCTAGATGAAATAGAATTGTTTGTGATCCCAAGAAATTTTGTATGGGAAGTGTTAGAAGGGGTGATAGGATTGAACTAATTTTTTACCCATCATGCTAAAGTAGCTATAAAAATGTTTTTTTACAAAATACTAACTCCAAAAATTGAATAGGAGCTGAGAAAATTAGTGAGTTAGATTTAGTGAAAATGTGCAGTTTGTATGGGAGGTGGTAGAAAGAGTGGGGGGATTTTATTGATTTTTTCAGAAATACCTAAGAATATCATAAAATTGACACCTCTTAAATTTTAGACCAGTAACATTCATACTTTTCAAGAAAATAGATTTTTTGTGAAGTTGTGAAACTGTGTCTTATTGTATGGGAGGGGGTAGAAGCAGTAAAGCTAATCAAATATTTTTTTCTAATCTTAGTGATAATGCTAAATAAGTATTTATTACAAAATGTGAGCTCGATAAATGTTAAATGTTCTGAGAAAATTGGCTTAGAGCATTTCATGAAAGAGTGTAGTTTGTATGGGAGGGGTTGGAAGGAGAGGGAGGACGCAAATAATTTTTATACTGTATATTGAAATCATTATGAAAGTAATATATCCCGAAATTCAGACTAATAGCTCTTATACTTTTCGAGCAAATCTATTTATTGTGGAATTGCGAAATTGTGTCATTTTTGTGTAATCGCCTAATTTTTTGGCCTTACTAACAATTTTAAATAAATATTTAGTGCATAATTTCAGCTCGCTAAATTTGATACGCACTGAGTAAATTGGCTTAGAGTAATTCATGACAAGTACAGTTTGTATGGAAGGTGGTAGAAGGAGGGGGAGGGCACGCATAATTTTTATACGGTAGATCGATATTATTATAAAAGTAATACATTCCAAATTTCAGGCCAATAGCTCTTATACTTTTCAAGCAAATCCGTTTATTGTCAAACTGCGCATTTGTGTCATTTTGTATGGGAGGGGGTAGAAGTGGGGGAGCGAATTGGTCCGTTCACGAACTTGACCTTACTTTTTGTCAAAAACGACGTGTACGAAATTTGAGCTTTCTAGCTCAACGCGTTCTCAAGCTAGAGAGCGAACGGACGGACGGACAGACGGACATCCGGTTTTGAGATTTCTGAGTGATAGTATTAATTTCTGTATCATTCATTTTTTTCTCCGAGCCTTATTTCTTGGCGTTACAAACTTTAGAGCAAACTTATAATACTCTCAGATTCCATCTAGAGTATAAAAATGGGAGATAGTTTGATATGATGTTTACCGACGCATATGATGAAGTGATTGTTAGCCCTGCCTCTGACGCGGAGAATCTTTTCTCTAATACACAACATCACTCTGCTATCATAGAAGAACCATGCAACAACACTAATTTTGTTCACTCTTACAATAATAATATTGTATTTGACTTCCGTAATGCTGATTTCAATTGCATTAATAACGAACTGTCTTCGACAGACTGGACTTCCCTTTTCTCATGTAATGATCTTGACAATGCCAGAACATCGTTCTATGATGTGATCTTTAAAATTGTCGATAATTGTGTCCCTGTAATAAAACAAAAAGACAAAGTTTCAGAACCCTGGTTAGATAAAAACCTCTGTTCACTGCGGAATAGAAGAAATAAACTATTTAAGAAACTTAAAAAAACGGGCGCGATTACTCCGAAACTTCAGAGAAAATATGACACACTGGCCTCAGAGTTCTCTTCTAAGTCCCGGGTTGCGTATGAGTGTTATGTAAAAAAAATTGGTGAAGATATCATAACCAAAAAGATTTTTCCAATTTGTTAATACAAAACGAAAAATTTCGGGTAATCCCGTAACCATGTCAAATGAAATCACGCAGTCTTCCTGCCGGCGTAATATATGCGATATATTTGCTGACCGTTTACAAGATGTTTTTGGTGCCCAGTCAGATTCAACCCGCAGTAAACCCAACATTTCGGTTCCTACACTTATTGATAATGTCTCATTTTCTATTGAGGAGGTGCTCGATGCTCTCAAAACTATTGATACCAAAAAAGGTCCAGGTCCTGATATTATTCCTCCCCTATTTTTATCAAAGTGTGCCCATCAACTTTTAACACCTTTACATTTTCTCTTCAACAAGTCACTGTCATTAGGAACTTTCTCCTCTTCTTGGAAATCGTCGCATCTCACACCCATCCGCAAGAATGGAGACAAACGAAAAGTTAAGAGCTACAGAGGCATAGCAATTTTATCAGCTATACCGAAATTATTCGAAAAAATTATCTACGATAAATTGACCAATATGATCAACCCTATTCTTAATGACGAGCAGCATGGTTTTAGAAAAGGTTGCTCGACCACAACAAATCTCTTGATTCTTGTATCTGATACGCTCTGCGCACTTGGAAGTGGGCATCAAGTCGACACAATATACATCGACTTAAGCAAAGCGTTCGACCGAGTTGATCACAATGTCCTGATTTTAAAATTAAAAAAAATCGGTGTGACAGGATCCTTACTTGACTGGCTTAAATCCTATCTTAGTGATAGAACTCAATTTGTTAAGTTTCAAGGTTTTATTTCCAAGGAACCCCAAGGGAGTCACTTGGGACCTCTCTTATTTAATGTTTTCATCTCAGATCTATCAGAAGTATTGGATAATGTTTCACATCTGATGTACGCTGACGATCTAAGAATATATCATGCCATAACCTCACCCGCAGATGCCGAATTCCTGCAATCCAAGCTTATTGCGGTAGATCATTGGTGTAGTCAGAACAAATTAGAGCTTAATGTCAGTACATGCCACGTGATAAGCTTCTCACGTAAATCATCCTCATATCACCATGACTATATCCTAAGTGGAACTCAACTACACCGTGTTGATCAAATTGAGGACCTCGGCTTATTACTGGACAATAAACTGTACTTCAAATCTCACTATAATCGAATAATTTCAAAAGCCAATAAACTTCTTGGGTTCATTAAGAGAAGAGCCAAAGAGTTTAAGAATGTCAATCAAATTCCTGTTAAGACCCCCTATAGGGGCATAGGACAGAAACAACTCTCTTCCACAAGGCGCGATCCTGAGCATCGGCTTTAAGCTGTTGCCAGGACTTGTTTATTCCTCTGGCCTCCTGCTCAACTGCTCGCTTCCATGTGTTACATGGTCGACCAACCCGACGTCTTCCTTGAGGGTTATAATCCAGAGCCTGTTTTGCGATGTTTTGCTCTGGTTTCCTCAAAGTATGACCGATCCACTGCCACTTTCGCCGTTGAATCTCAATACCTATTTTAGTTTGGCGAGTTGTACTCCAAAGTTCGTCGTTGGAGATCACTTCTGGCCAGAATATTCCTAAAATGCGTCGGAGGCATTGGTTTACGAAAGTCTGTAGTTTCTTGGTAAGTCGAACGGTCACTTTCCACGTAGTACAACCATATAACAACACGGATTTGACGCATGCGTCAAAAACTCGCAGCTTCGTGCGAAGGGAGATCTCTCTTAACCTCCAGAAAGGGGAAAGGATACCGAAGGCCTGACGAGCTTTATTTAGCCGAGCCTCAACATCCTTTTCGGCTCCGCCGTCCATGCTGACAATGCTTCCGAGATAGCAAAAATCTTGCACCTCTTCTACATCCTGTCCATTAAGAACAATCGGTGTGCTTGCGTTCGAACCCATGTGCATGTACTTGGTTTTACGCACATTTATTTTCAGTCCCGCCTCTTTGCATTTAGAATGCAACGAGCGAACATTTGACTCTAAGTCCGAACGGGTATGTGCAAGCAAACACACGTCATCAGCATAATCAAGGTGACTCAAGATGTTAAATAGTCTCCATTGAAGACCTTTACCTTCCCCACCTTCCAGTGCAGCTTTCAAGATGTCGTTTATTACCACCAGAAACAGGGCTGGTGATAATATGCAGCCTTGTCTGACACCCGTTCGCACAGGGAAGCTCTCGGACAGCTATCCTCTATGCAAGACGCGACACCTTGCATCTTCGTAGGATTCTTTAATCATAGCTATGACCTTATCTGGAATACCTCTCCTACGTAAAGCATTCCATATGTAATCTCGCTTAACGCTGTCGAAAGCCTTCTCGAAGTCCACAAACATGAGATGTAGTGGCGAACCCATTTCGGCTGACTGCTCTAATATTATCCGTAGGGTATTTGTGTGGTCGGTACAAGACGACCCTTTACGGAATCCAGCCTGATAAACTTCGAGAGTGCTCTCGACGACATCACTAATCCTATTGAGAATTACCTTAGCCATAATTTTTGATACGGCAGTAAGTAGACATATACCACGCCAATTGTCACAATCCCGAAGGTCGCCCTTCTTCGGAATTTTCACAATGACGCCCTCCTTCCATTCAGTCGGATATCTTCCATCATTCCACACCTTAGTGAAGAGTGGGAGGAGTATATCGGCTGTTATTTCCGGGTCCGCTTTGAGGAGTTCGGTTGGTAGTCCGTCTATACCTGGAGCTTTCCTTCCCGCCATTGACCGAATGGCGGAAACTATCTCTTCCTTATCTGGGGGATCGTCCCTAATAGAGGATTGTTGCGGTTGGATGTTTGGAAGTTGTTCTGTTTCCGGAATATCTTCATCTGACAAGATGTTTAAAATATCAGAGAAGTATTCCTTCCATCGTCGCAACTGGTGTTCACTCATATTAAGGAGAGTTCCGTTGACATCTCTCACCAGGTGGTTGGCGGTGAAATTCCTGTTCGTCAACTGTTTCATGATTTTAAATAGTGAACCCATATCCCCAAGGTAAGCCGCAGATTCTGCCTTGTTTGCCAGATCTTCAATGGCCTTTCTCTTGTCGCGTCTAACAGCCTTTTTAAGCTGTATATGAGCATCGCGGTAGTTCTGCCTCAAGTCGGGCGTTCGTTGGTTGACATCGGGTTGAGAGATGATTGCCAATTTGGCTTTTTTCCGATTGTCAACCTTGTCCCATGTGTCTTGCGACATCCAGGGTTTCTCACCGCTTTGCGCATATCCCACAGATTCTTCAGCACTAGTTAGAAAAGTGTTTCTGGTTGCCTCCCAATTGGCGTCCAGTGTGCGCATTTCATGTTCACCCAATGTGGATGACTTTTCGCGTAGAATGGTGGTGTATTCGAGTTTTTTGTTGGGATCTCTGAGTTTATCCACATTAAGCTTGCGCTTCATTTGAAGAATTTGTGGTCGTCGGATAGCTGCTGTACACAATCTCAAGCAGGCAACCATCAAGTGGTGATCGCTCCCCACGTCAGCTCCACGTTTCGCTCGCACATCGAGGAGACATCTTCTCCATCGGCGACTTATAGCCAAATGGTCGATCTGGTTCTGAGTAACACCATCAGGGGAAACCCAAGATGTTTTATGATGACTCTTGTGTGGAAAAAGGGTCCCTCCGATGACCATTTGCCGAGTACTACAGAACTCCACAAATAATTCGCCGTTTTCGGGTCTCTTAATCCAAGGTCGTGAAGGGTCGACCCAAGGGTCACCATGCCTCCCCATGACGTGTTCTAGTCCAGTGTTGTCTGATCCAACCTGGGCGTTCATATCTCCCGAGATGATAATAATATCACCTCTTGGAACACGTTCGAAGGTGGCACTCAGTTGACTATAAAACTCCTCTTTGTCACCAGATGTTGCGGTATTAGTTGGTGCGTAGCACTGCAGAATTGTGACGTTTCTGACACTGGTCCTGAGCCTGACGACGATAATCCTATCCGAGATTGGTTCGCAGCTAATGAGACTGTTTCTCGCTCTCGGCGTAAGGACGAACGCCACGCCATTTCTGGCTTCACTTTCAGGGCCAATGTACAGAATAGTGTTTCCGCTAGGGGTTCGTTCTTCTCCTGATCCTGTCCACCTGACCTCGCTCAAGCCCAAGATTTGGATGTTATAGTGCTCCATTTCACGGTCGATCACTGATTGGCGGTGCAAGGACCGAGTAACCCCAGCTCTTCCCCCGTCATTCAATGTTCGAACGTTCCAGAAGCCAATCATAGTCCGTTTTCGAATGCCAAAAGTCGTTACCGTAGAATCAGTCCGTATCCGAGGCGATGTATCCGTTTCTCGTATCATTTAGGTCTTAAGATCACGGGTGATAAGCCCAGTGAGTGTCCATTTGCCATTTTTAGGGCAAGCAGGACTGGTTGTGGGTGAATTCTACAGCCCCCATCCCAGAGGGGGATAGTTAGCTCAGGTCCGTGGAGTCGCTAACTCCAAAGATAGTTGCAGGAATTGGTAAAACCTCATACTACAACTACCCCATTGCGGGGGTATGAGTCACCAAATCTTTATTCTGTTCTCTTGTCCGCTCTATTCTGGAATATGTATGTAGGTTTATTTTGGAACTTAAAAAAAACGTAACTTCCAATGAAAATAAGCTTATTGAAAATGATAATTAAACATAACAGGGCTACGATTGCACATAAAGCGCAATCTTACGATACTCTAGATGAAATAGAATTTTTTGTGATCCCAAGAAATTTTGTATGGGGAGTGTTAGAAGGGATGATAGCATTGAACTAATTATTTCGACATAATGCTAAAGTAGCTATGAAAATGTTTTATACAAAATACTTACTCCAAAAACTGAATGAGAACTGAGAAAATTAGTGAGTTTGATTTAGTGAAAATGTACAGTTTGTATGGGAGGTGGTAGAAAGAGTGGGGGGATTTTAATGATTTTTTCAGAAATAACTAGGAATATTATAAAATTGGCATCCCTTAAATGTCAGACTAGTGCCATTCATACTTTTCAAGAAAATCGATTTTTTGTGAAGTTGTGAAACTGTGTCATATTGTATGGGAGGGGGTAGAAGTAGTGAAGCAAATGAAATATTTTTTTTCTCGTCTTAGTAATAATATTAATTAAATATTTATTACAAAATATGAGCTCAACAAATGTTATATGTTCTGAGAAAATCGGCTTAGAGCATTTCATGAAAAAGTGTAGTTTGTATGGGAGGGGGTGGAAGGAAAGAGAGGAAGCAAATGATTTTTGTACTGTAGATTTAAATCATTAAAAAAGTAATATATACCAAAATTTAGACCAATAGCTTTTATACTTTTTGAGTAAATCCATTTATTGTCAAATTGCGAAATTGTGTCATTTTGTATGGGAGGGGGTAGAAGGGGTGAAGCTAATCATCTCATTTTTTTTGACCTTACTAACAATTTTAAATAAATATTTGGTGCACAATTTCAGCCCGCTGAATTTTATAAGCACTGAGGAAATTGGCTTAGTGTAATTCATGATAAGTACAGTTTGTATGGGAGGTGGCAGAAGGAGGGGGAGGACACGCACGATTTTCATATGATAGATTGATATTATCATAAAAGTAATATATTCTGAATTTAAGACCAATAACTTTTATACTTTTTGAGCAAATCCGTTTATTGTCAAATTGCGTAATTGTGTCATTTTGTATGGGAGGGGGTAGAAGGGGTGGAGCGATTTGGCCCGTTCACGAACTTGACCTTACTTTTTTGTCAAAAACGACGTGTACAAAATTTGAACTTTCTAGCTCAACGCGTTCTCAAGCTAGAGAGCGCACGGACGGACGGACAGACGGACGGACAGACGGACGGACGGACGGACATCCGGTTTTGAGATTTTTGAGTGATAATATTAACTTCTGTATCATTAATTTTTTTCTCCGATCCTTATTTCTTGGCGTTACAAGCCTTAGAGCGAACTTATAATACTCTCAGATTCCATCTAGAGTATAAAAATAGAAGTTATTCAAATAATTACACAGTTAAAGTTAAAGTTAGAAGAAAAAGAACTTTGGACCGGCATCGACCGTAGCGCTTAATCGTCGCGACAAGAGTGATCTTTTTTGAATATTAAATTAACAGTAACAGTTTAAACAAGTATAATTCATAGTGAGAACAAGTAATGCAAGTATTGCTAGTTACGTTAGGCCTAGATTCCTACATGTATGTCTCATTTGGGACCCCTTCTTCCAATTATACAGCAACAGAATAAAGTCAATCCAGAAGCAATTCCTTCTTTTCGCACTCAGGGATTTGTATAATCCTAGAGACTTTGAAAACCTTCCACTCCACACAGTTAGGCTACAATTATTAAATATTCTACCTCTTGATTCTAGAAGAACTATGCTCACATCCTGTTTTACCTTAGATGTTTTGAATGGCGATATTAAGGTTAACCACATCTCAAATAAATTCAGGCTCAATGACAATGTCAGGCTGACAAGACATTCAAAACCACTTAAGGAATATCCACATCGTACAGATTACGGACAAAATGAACCTATTAACAGAAGCTGTAGAGTATTTAACAAATTCAGCGCACACTATACACCTCCAATAAATAAGCTGACATATAAACTGAGTTTACGCTCCGTTTTATAAGATCCCCACACCCCGCTTGACCCTTCCACCAGTGCCAATCATATATCATATAAATATATCAAATCGTATTAATTAATTAAGGTAAATTTAATTATACTAGGTTATACTAAATTAAATTAAATTAAGCAATTTATTACTATTATATAAACTGTCTTGTTATGATAAATAAATAAATATTGAGTGGAAACGAATCGAAAATTTCGGCTGATCGGACGTTATCTTTTTCTGGACGTCTTTACTTTTTTTAATTAAGAAAATAAAAACTAGAAGCTTAAACTAAAGATTGAATTAATTAATTATTCAACATTTTTAAAGCTTATATTTAAAAAAAAAAGGTTGAAGGGTCTGTCAAAGCAAGATGCCACTGAAATATTTCTTAGAATTTCGGTCCGTAACCACCCTAGCAAATAAAATGCCATCTATTGAAGGAATTGAACAGTATGGGCTGTCCGTTAATTTAATAATTCGGACGCCTTAAGCTTCTGAGTGGTAGTAGGGGTAATGTGGAATTTTTTTTTATATCACGCTCGTGGTTCCTGGGAGCCCTCAACATTAATAATGTTTCAAGCAGCTGACGAGAGAGGTTTTAGTAATAGTTATAATATATTTCTTAAGCGTAATAAACCAATATATTTAAAAAATAATTGCTTTCCATAGCTATAAAGGCACGACACGCCACTGGTGGTTGGATGTTAATAATTTTTTAATTGACTGCTTGAATCACGTCCAATATTCTCTGTGTAGAATGTTAGTTTCAATGACGAAATAGCATCGAATTTTCGTAAAATTCGATATAGTATTTTACATTCACATTTGTATGAGAGGGGGTAGAGGAATTAAGGGAATCTTAAAATTTGTGATGTAGTTTTATTTCGTTTATCTTCTGCAAAATTTCAAGTTCGTGGGTTTTAATTTGTTGGTTAGTAGTTGATTTATTAAAATTGATCGAAATCATACTTTTGTATGGGAGGAGGTAGAAGAGCAGGCGCGATCTCAAAACTCTTGACGCAGTTTCATTGTAACTATTTTTAAAAGTTTTTTTGCAACATTTAAAATTGATAGCCCGTAATAGTTAGGTGATAATTGATTTCTTTAAAATGATCGAAGAAATAATTTTGTATGCGAGGGGCTAGAAGTTTTGAAGGTATTCGACCAGTTAATATTTCATGTAAGTTACTACCTTCAAATTTCATTCAAAAATTTTAACTTTTCTCGTTTTTTTTAACGTTTTGTTTTTATTATTGCTCATAAAACACCTTGCGCACGTTAGATCGGGGGAGACGGTGCATAAAAATTGTGCAACAAATTATTTTTTCTCTATGTTCAAACAAATGTATCTACTTTGTATCTTTCACCAGAGCCCAAAAAAAATCACTCAAAATTTTCGACATTTTTGCTTTCCACCTCCCTCCCCTTTCACTCCCCAACTTAAAATTTAAACTAAAATACTAAGTAGTTCTACAATCTGACAAATTTTTAGATAATACGTTAATTAAGCGATTAGCTTCACTCCTTCGACACAATTCCACAACTTTTCAAAAATCCGATTTTCTTTAAATGTGTGAACGTTACTAATCTAATATTTAGAATATATCAATTTAATTATGACTAGCAATCGCCCGCAACTTTGTCCGCGTAAAAATCACAAAATAAGCAATTTTTGAGAATGTAGTTAGTAATACATTGTCCGGGATATATACACTGATCAGTTTTATGGCCTTTTGAAGACAAAGGTTTCTATTTTGTTGAAATCAAAACCATAAATTATTAAGAATGAAACCACGATACTCGCATTTGTATGGGACAGCCTCGTGGTCAAATAAATTCCGTGATCTAAGACCACATTCGTATTGAAGAGCACTAAGGACATGTGAATAGTTATAGCTTGTGTTAATTAAAAAAAAAAGCCCGAATAAAAAAACATTAAGCTTAAAACCATAACAGGACTACGACTCTGCGTAAAGCCCAATCAAACGATACTACAGATGAAATTTTTGTGATGTTAAGAATTTTGTACGGGGAGTTGTAGAGGGAGTGATAATTTGTTTCACATCATGCTAGAGTAGCTATAAAAATATTTTGTACCAAATTTAAGCTTCAAAAATGGAATATAGTAGTAGAATACTGAGCAACTTTGTGTGTAGTATTTAGTTAAATTGTGCAATTTATATGGGAGGTGGTAGACGGAGGGGAGTGTTTTTTGGTGATTTTTTAAGAAACGAAACTGATATATTTTAAATTTTAGTTCAGTAACGTTCACACTTTTCATGAAAATCGAATTTTCGTAAAGTCGTGGAATCGAGTCATTACGGGAGGGGGTAATAATAATGAAGATAATCGGTTAATTTTTCCACGATATTAATAATAATGCTTATTACGGATTTGGTAGAAAAGTTAGCTCGATGGATTTTATTGAAAATTGGTGTGTAGTATTTAATGAAAAAGTACAGTTTGTATGGGAGCTGGGTGAAGGAGTGGTGGAATTTAAATAATTTGTATACTTAAAGACTACATTTGTAATAGAAATAATATTTCTAAATTTCAAATGAATAGCTCTTATGGTTTCCAAGAAAATTTGATTATTACATATTACTAAAAATGATTCACTTTGTATGGGAGGGGGTAGAAGGCGTGAGGGGAGGGAAATAAAACCAAAAGCAGATTACATCTCGGAGCATACCTAATAAACTGTGAAAGTTTCTTTACAGTCGGTTCAGCCTTTTTTACGTGAAAGTCGGACAGACAGACAGACAGACGGACAGACAGAGAAGAATTTTAAAAACGTGAGTTTCTGCTTAATTATTGCTAACATAAAGCAAAAAAGTAACTTATAGCCATTTCTAAACAAATAACAGACAGACACTACAATTATATTTATATGTATAGATCTTAGTTGTTTGTTGAAAAATAAAACAAAAACCTCACTCCTTCTACCACCTTCCATACAAATAACACATTTTCATTAAATCCAATGCACTAAGTTTCTTGGTACAAAACATTTTTATAGCTACTCTTGCATGATGTGAAATAAATGATTTCAGTAATGTCACCCTTTCTACCACTCCCTGTACAAAATTTCTTAAGATCACAAAAATTTCATTTCATCTATAATATCTTATGACTGGGCTTGACGCACAATCGTAGTCCTGTTATGGCTTTAAGCTTAACGTTATTTTTTTTTTTTTTTAATTAACACAAGCTACAACTATTCACATGTCCTTTACGCTCTTCCATACTTCATCATCAATGGCGCGACAGCCAATCTCCTGAAGTCGTCGCCTCCAATCGTCTCGATCCAAAGACCGCGTCCTCCAGCTGCTAATTTTTAAGATGGCTTTGCTATGGCTTTGCTATGGCTTTGCTATGGCTTTGCGTGGCTTGCCTACTGGCCGGTTACCACTCGCTTTGCCTTTCAGAGCACGTCTGGGGATTCTCTTCTGTCTTCCATTCGCTCTACATGGCCAGCCCACTGCAGTTTACGTAGCTTGATGAACGTTGAAGATTCTGGCTCGTCGTAGAGTTGATACAACTCATGGTTATCTTATTCGTCATTCCGTTCCTTCCTTCACAGGTCCCAAAATTCTTCGAAGGACCTTTCTTTCAAATGCGTTAACTGTTTTTTCGGAAGTTCGCGTTAATGTCCATGTCTCGCTGCCATAACAGAGCACAGGTCGTATAATAGTTTTATATATCCGCAGCTTATTGTTCTTGTGCACTTTCTTGGATTTCATTATTGGAAGTACCGAATAATACGTCTTATTTGCTTGTATTATCCGTCGTTTGATTTCGTCTGTTTCATTACCATCTTTTGTTACATTAGCCCCAAGATATATGAAATTGTCCACACTCTCCAAATTATATTCCGGAATTGTTATGTTTTGTCTGATAGGCGTTCTCCTTCTTGTTTGCGTCATTACTTTTATTTTGTTTTCATTAATGCGCAACCCGACTTCGTTTGCGGCGGAGTCAAGATTGACAAATACCTCCTTAGCACTAGGGAAGGATCTTGCTAGGATGTTAATGTCGTCAGCGTATACTACTAGTTGGGTGGACTTGAATAGTATTGTCCCATTGGTGTCGACTGAGATTTTTAGGACGACATACTCTAGTGCCAAGTTGCAAAGCATGGGGGCTAGACTATCTCCCTGCTTTAAATCAAATACACAAATTAAATTCATTTTATTATCGTACAATTAAAATGTCGTATTTTCATTACAACAGTTTATAATTGATCCCAAAATATATTGCACATTTTTTCGATTTTCTTTAATAATTGAGATTGAACTCTTGGTGTATTTAAAAGTTGAAGGATTCTTTGGGATGTATTAAAATATTCCAAGATTTCTGACCGTGTGGTATTTCATATGGCCATGCTGTGCAATGGAACTGTGGTCTTAGTGCTGATCTTCTTTCGACCGAAAGTGCAGTGCCTAGTTTCCTGGTATGGGTTCCTGGCGGCAGCTGATTTCTTCATGAAGGTGTACTTTGGACTCTTGGCTTTTATTGGTGCCAGATAGCTGAATTCTTAGCAGTGCTGCACTCCGTATTATCGGTTTGCACGCTTGCTGTTTTACACTCGAATGTAACTACGCCATCACGCATGCTCTTCATCTCAACTAAAGGCTATCGCTGCGCCAAGCTACTCGTACCTACATACATACATCCTGCTGTAGCCGAATATCATGATATTCGACAGGGTCTTTCCCATTCCGATGGCAATACTACCGCTGATTGGTATCATTCTTATACTCTAGATGAAATCTGAGAGTGTTATAAGTTTGCCACAAAGTTTGTGCCGCCAAGAAATTAGGCTCGGAGAAAAAGATGAATGTTACAGTAGTTGATATAATCACTCAGAAATCTCAAAAACGGATGTCCGTCCGTCTGTCTGTCCGTCCGTCCATGTCCTCTCTAGCTTGAGAACGCGTGGAGCTAGAGAGCTCAAATATTGTACACGTTGTTTTTCCCCGAAAAAAGTAAGGTCAAGTTTGTGACGGGGGCAAATCGCCCCACCGCTTCTACCCCCTCACATACAAAATGACACAATTTCGCAATTTGACAATAATGAGATTGGCTCGAAAATTATAAGTGCTATTGATCTAAAATTTGGAATGTAATACTTTAATGACAATTTCAATCTACTGCATAAAAATTATTTTTGTTCTCCCCTCCTTCCACCACCTCCCATACAAACTGCACTTGCTTAGTATCGGACGATTGGGCTTTACGCCCTATCGTAGTCCTGTTATGTTTATATTAGAATATTCAAAATTCTGTTTTTGACTGAAAAAAGTTCTAAAAATTTAAACTTAGTTTTTTATTTATTTAAGTTAAGTATTTAAGTTTCAATTTAATAGCTCTTATAATTTCGAGAAAAAATCGATTATTACATATTTTTGAAAATGTGTCACTTGAATAGGAGGGCGTGAGGGGAGTGACATAAAACCAAAAGCAGATCACATCCCGGAGTATACCTAATAAACTGTGAAAGTTTCGCTACAATCGATTCAGACGTTTTTGCGTGAAAGCCGGATAGACAGACAGACAGACAGTGAAGAATGTTAAAAACGCGTGTTTCTGCTTAGTCGTTGCTAAAATAAAGCAAACAACTAACTTATAGCCATTTCTAAACAAATAATAGACAGACACTACAATTATATTTATATGTATAGATTACAGTTGTTTGTTGAAAAATAAAAAAACCCCACTCCTTCTACCACCTCCCATACAAATTGTACATTTTCATTAAATCCGATACACTAAGTTTCTTGGTACAAAACATTTTTATGGCTTCTCTTGCATGATGTGAAATAAATTAGTTCAGTAGTGCCACCCTTTCTACTACTCCCTATACAACATTTCTTAAGATCACAAAAATTTCATTTCATCTATAGTATCTAATGATTGTGTTTTACGCACAATCGTAGTCCTGTTCTGGCTGTAAGCTTAAAGTTATTTTATTTGGTCTTTTTTTTTTAATTAACACAAGCTACAACTATTCACATGTCCTTAACGCTCTTCCATACTTATATGATCTCAAATCACGGGATTGATTTGACCACGAGCCTGACCCAGACAAATGCGACTATCACGATTTCATTCTTAATAATTTATGGTTCTGATTCCAACAAACCATTGTGTTTAAAGAGTCATTAAACTAAACAGATTATACCTAGTCGTGCCATAAGTTCTGTCACACGTATATGGGCAATTTTTGTATAAATGAAAAAGAGTTTTTGACAAAGGAAAATATATTTTATTTTGGCATACTAATGGAAGTAAAATAAGCAACAAATTATTCAAAGTGGCCGCCTTTAGCCTTAACACAGCTCTTTAATCTGTTGGGCCAGTCATCGATAGCAGTACGCACTGTTTCTAGCGGAAAATTAGCTACTGCTTCTGTCAAAGATCGCTTAAGGCTCTCGATATTTGGGTGTCGTCTCGTGCACACCATGGACTCTAACTCCGCCCACAGTTTGTAGTCCAGGGGATTCAAATCTGGGCTCCCAGAAGGCCATTCCGTCGCCCTTATAAACTGTGGAATATTGGTTTCCAACCACGCTTGTGTGGTTCGAGCTTTGTGGGCTGGCGCAGAATCTTGCTGGAAAACCCAATGTCGATTGTTGAATAGCGTAGAGTTCAGCGGCTTCACACATCTCTCCAGGATGTCCGTTTGACAATTTTTCGCTGCAGTTTTTACGCCTTTTTCGCAAAAATGAAGCTCGGTGACCCCTTCGTAGCTGACACCCCACCATACCATGACTGATGCTGGATGATGTCCTCGCTGTACCCTAGTGGCAACTTCTCGGGCTTCTGCGGAGCTGTGGGCATACACCTTATCATTTTGGCGGTTGAAATGTTCCTCCACCGTAAAAATTTTTTCATCGGTAAATAAAATTTCTCGATGTTTGTTGTTGCCGTACCGCCGAAGGAACTCTTTCGATCTGGTGCTCCTAATTTGCTTCAACTGCTCAGTCAGCAAATGTCCCGTTGATCGTCGAAAGACACTCATCCCGAGGTCAGATTTTATGATGCGAGACATACTTCGGGTGGAGATGTTCATCTCTCGAGCCATGATTCGTTGTTTACGAAGCGGATTTCGACGAATTCGACTCTCGACCGCTTTGATGGCAGCAGAAGAACGTACATCACGCGGACGTCCAGAACGAGGTCGATCTTCAATAGTCTGGATCGCGTTATATCTCTGGATCGCACGATACACAAATCTTTGCGTTATTTTTAACGGGCACAACAACTTGAAAATTTCACTCGCAGATTTTCCACACTTATGTAGTGCAATCACTGCAGTTCGGTTTTCTATTACACCCCATTCCATCTTCACACGTTAACGAACACACTTTAAATGACCATCAACTGTCAACAACATTATGACGTTTATAAAACTGGCCGATATTGAAATGTCACTCATAAAATAAAGTTGTTGCCAATGTGAGAAATTATGTGACAGAACTTATGGCAGGACTAGGTATATCTCACATAATGTACATATTACTAACTAGGTACATTCTCAAAAATTGCTTAT
Organism: Chorisops tibialis; assembly: GCA_963669355.1. Classification (NCBI taxonomy): domain Eukaryota; kingdom Metazoa; phylum Arthropoda; class Insecta; order Diptera; family Stratiomyidae; genus Chorisops; species Chorisops tibialis. Next base: position 240,833,966 of record OY770262.1, read on the forward strand.
TTTGCGATTCTTCCGCAGACAAAGTCGCGGGCGATCGCTAGTACTTTAATAAAACAAGTTTCAGATTTTTGAAAAGCAATGCGATTAGGGTAAATTTTATTACGTCAGCTTTAAAAAAACTGTAATGTAATTTCATTGATATTACTAATAAATATTTTACTACAACTGTTATAGTTTTCATTTCAGTGCAGTAGACTTTTCAAGAACACAATTACTTGTTTGTAATAAATTTAAATACAAGTGTAATCAACTTTACAACACATGCAATGGGAACAGAAACCATTACATTTTTTACAGAATTTCATTACATTTTTCCATACGTATGGTGAAAATTATGTTAGTCAAAGGTATATTTATTCAAGATCCTCACTGTTCACCGCCCATATAAACTGCACTATTTCACGAAATACAATAAACCAATCTTATCAGTACGTGTAAACTTTATCGAGCTCCAATTATGTACAAATTGTCTTTTAGAGGAGGAAAACTTCAAATTGAAATAAAACCCAGAAAAATGGTATTTTTATAGCATTAAAGCTTGGATATGATTTCGGGCACGTGGCCTCCGCGGCTGGTGCGTACATGACGTAATTTGGAAGTCCACAATTTCATTTGAAAATTTTGTTCAGTGACAAAGCACACATTCGGCTAAATGGCTTTGTCAATAATCAAAATTGCTGCATTTGGAGCGATAATAATCCACAAGCCGTTGCCGAAACACTATTACATCCAGAAAAAGTCACCGTTTAGTGCGCTTTATGCGCCGATGGAATCATTGATCCATATGTCTTCAAAAATAATTATGGTCAGAACGTTATAGTCAACGGAGAGCGGTACAGAGACATGATTACTAACTTTTTCGTGCCTCAAGTGGAAGGCATTAATGTCTCAACGGGACGGCGCTACATACTACACAGCGCGTGATATAATTAATTTACTGAAAGAAACATTCTATTTTTCCTTCAGGGATATGTAAGATCACATGCCCATCCCACGCCGATTAACCAGAAACTAATGAGAACTTGGAAGCCAACATTCGAAGCGTTATTGCCGAGATACAGCCTGATTTACTGCGAAGAGTGTGTGAAAATTGGATTTCCAGATTGCGTCATGTACGCGCCAGCCGCTTCGGCCGCATTTCCGAAAACATATTCAAACATTAGTTCTATAAAATTATCTTTCAAATAAAGCCAATTTTATGGATATTAAAAACATTTTTCTGTGTTTTATTTCTGTAGGAGACGCTACTTGGCAAGGAGAATTGATAGTCTAACGCAGGAGGCTAGGAATGTCGATAAAAAAGAGGATCGACGAGAAAATAGTTAGTTAGTTGTTGGGAACTGTTCTGGAATGTTTGTTGGTTGTCACGAGAGATTTAATTTAAAAATAAATAAAATAATTTATATGTTAATCCATAACATATTTGGCGACGAGGATTTGTTTTAAAATGGACCAAGCGATGCAAGATTTTTTTAAGCAGCAGCAAAATTGGATGCAGAGGCAATCGGAAATCTTGAATGCCGCTTTGGCTAAACTCACTTCAACTAGCTCAGCACCTACCGATGTACTTGAGACTCAGTCATCGGTGGAAAAGACAATGGAGTTTTTTATGATCCGGATAATGGCATTATTTTCGAGACGTGGTACGCTCGATATTCAGACCGTTTTGAAGAAGATGCCAAGCTATTAGATGACGCAGCAAAAGTTCGCTTACTGACAAGAAAACTAGATTCGGTAGCTCATACAAGGTATGCAAATTATATTTTGCCACAAGAGCCACGCGATCTCAGTTTCAAAGAGACAAAAGTTAAATTGAGTGAGATTTTCGGCAAACAGATGTCACTGTTCAACGCTCGCTATAACTGTCTTAAGTTGCAAAAGAAACACAGTGATGACTTCATTACATATGCTGGAATAGTGAACAAACACTGCGAAAATATCAATTTAAAGAATCTTACTAACGCGCAATTTAAATGTCTGATATTTGTGTGTGGATTAAGTGCAAGCTCCGAAGCAGATATTCGCACGCGGCTTCTATCCAAAATCGAAACGGATTCCGAAGTGACTATTCATGCACTTACTGAAGAGGCAAATCGTTTGATGTCTTTGAAACATGACACTAAGATGATTGAGAAGCAGTCACCCGCGGTTCAATGGGTAAAAAAGAACGCCCATAATCATGAAAAGTACTCAAACGAACATCAGAGTCCGAGAAAAAACCCATCACGCGCATGCTGGTTTTGTGGTGACATGCACTATGTTCGATTTTGTAAGTTTAAAACACACAAATGTACTCAATGCGGAAATATGGGACACAAAGAAGGTTTTTGCCAATCTTCCAAACCAAGAACCAGTACTGGGAATAACAAACCAAAGACTAACAAGTTTGTAAACAAACCAAAAACCAACAGCCTGTTTATGGTATAGAAGATAGACTACGAGAGACGCCGTAAGTTTGTCAACATCAGGATTAATTCTGTTCCTGTTCGATTGCAACTCGACACCGCTTCGGATATTTCCATCATTTCACGAACAACGTGGAAAACAATTGGCAGTGCAGCTCTTACGACGATTGACCAATCAGCAAGAAATGCATCCGAAGATATTTTTCAACTATCATTTTTGCTCAAATGTGAAATCGCTTTTGGCGAGAAGTCGTCATATGGCGAATGTTACGTTTCCGATACCAATCTGGACATTATGGGCATTGACTGGATCGAACAATTCGGGTTATGGGAAGTTCCAATAAGTTCAATTTGTAACAAAATCACGTCTGTTTCCAGTTACCCGTCTTCGTCAAGTGCTCAGAAGATTGTTAAAACATTAGAGCAGAAATATCCTAAAGTTTTTGAAACCACAATTGGTTTCTGCACAAAGTCGACCGCTGTACTTCATTTGAAAACTGGTGCTCAACCAGTTTTTCGACCAAAAAGAACGGTTTCCTACGCCGCTCTACCTATTGTGGAAAAAGAACTGCAGAGACTCGAAGATCAAGGAGTGTTAAGCAAAGTTGAATTTTCAGCATGGGCCGCACCATCGTAGCAATTAAAAAGGCTAACGGGAATATTCGCATCTGTGCGGATTTCTCAACCGATCTCAATAATATGCTGGAGTCACACAACTATCCGCTTCCTGCTCCAGAGGACATTTTCGCTACATTAGCTGATGGTAAATTTTTTTCAAAGATTGACTTAGCTGATGCGTATTTGCAAATACCAGTCGACGAAGCTTCACGCTCTCTACTTACAATCAACACTCACAAAGGACTATATCAGTACAACCGACTTTGTTTTGGTATAAAGTCAGCTCCAGGAATTTTCCAACAAACAATCGACACTATGTTAGCCGGAGTGACTGGCGCTGTTAGTTATTTGGACGATCTGATGATAGTAGTTAAAACAGAGAAAGAACATGAAGAGATCTTATCGAAGGTTTTTCAACGTTTAAAAGAATGGGGACTCCGTGTCAAAGCAGAGAAGTGCGCATTATTTCTTCCTCGAATTAAATATCTAGGATTTATTATCGACCAAGAAGGAAGACGACCGGATCCTGAGAAGATTCAAGCCATCCAAAACATGCCACCGCCAACTGATATAACGACGTTACGTTCATTTATCGGCATGATTAATTATTACGGACAGTTTGTACGACAAATGTGGGAACTTCGTTTTCCATTGGATAAACTTCTAAATAAAGACGCAAAGTGGAACTGGTCAGCAGAGTGTCAACGGTCATTCGAGAAAACCAAAGCAATTCTGAATTCTGATCTGTTACTTACACATTTTGATCCGCAATTTGAAGTGAAAGTAGCAGCAGATGCCTCGAACTATGGTCTCGGAGCGGTAGTTTTACATCGTTATCCGGACACATCGGAAAAGGTCATCGCACACACAGCGCGGGCTCTTTTACCCGCCGAAAAAAACTATAGCCAGATAGAAAAGGAAGCGTTAGCATTGATTTTTGCGGTAACCAAATTTCACAGGTTCCTGTATGGACGTAAGTTCACGTTATCAACGGACCATAAACCGTTGATATCAATTTTCGGAAGTAAGAAAGGAATTCCAACACATTCTGCTAACCGGCTACAACGTTGGGCGTTGATTCTTCTTTCTTACGACTTTATAATCGAACTTATTGGTCATGCCGATGCGCTATCTCGATTATTGGTTCAACAAACAACGGAAGTTTCCGACACTGTCATCGCATCCACTTCCATGATTGACTCCAAGGTAAATCAAATCATCGTGGAAAATGTGCGTCGGCTTCCTGTCACGTTTTCGATGATCACTAAGGCAACATCCGATGAATTACTGCAGAAGGTTTTACAATATATGCGTTCATCTTGGCCAACATTGATCAACGAACCGAATCTGAAGATGCTATTCAATCGGCGAGAGTCGCTTGCCGAGTCAAAAGGCTGTATACTAATGTCGGATCGTATAATAATTCCGGATACATTACAGATGGTTGTTCTCAAACAACTTCATTCCAGCCATCCTGGAATGAACCGAATGAAGGCTTTGGCTCGAAGCCATGTTTACTGGCCAAACATTGATCGACATATCGAAGATATGGTGGAGAAATGTTCGCGTTGTGCTACCGCTGCCAAATCTCCAGTAAAGGCTACGCTGTCATCCTGGCCGATAGCGATTAAACCATGGTCCAGAATACACCTAGACTACGCCGGTCCATTCCAAAACTTAAACTTTTTGGTTATTGTGGATGCCTACAGCAAGTGGCCTGAAATTTTTATAATGCCCTCTACTACCACGTCGGCAACGCTAAACAAACTGGAAGAAGTTTTTGCTAGGTTTGGATTTCCGGAAATACTAGTTTCCGATAATGGAACACAATTTACATCACATCAATTCGAGGAATTTTGTACATCCAACGGAATTCAACACATTCGTTCACCGCCGTATCACCCTCAATCAAACGGTCAAGCGGAACGATTTGTTGATACTTTTAAGCGAGCTCTCTTAAAAGCAAAAGGGAAAGACGTGACGGCTTCCGCGTTGCAACTCTTTTTAAGGTGTTATCGTACCACACCAAATGCAGCACTGCCAAATTCAGCAACACCTTCACAACAGATGTTCGGCAGGAACATACGAACGTTGTTGGATTTGATGCAAGCAACAGAATCAACAGTTCCGTTGCAACGAAATACAGAGATGGAACAAAACTTTAACGATCGACATAGCGCTGTTTCTCGTACCTATCAATTTAATGATACTGCCTATGTGAGGAACTACAAGAATAACAAGATATTGTGGGTACAAGCCACGATTCTGAAGCGCACTGGAACGGTCAAGTACAAGGTTCGAGTGAATGACCAAGTTTGGATTCGACACGCAAACCAAATTCGGCGCCGTCACTCAAATGCTACTGCACTGTCAACAGCAGAGCTTCCATTGGACATGTTGCTTGACACATTCGATGTAAAGCCTATCGCTAGCAATCGCAATCCACCAATATTGGAAGAACCAGTCGTTATTAATACAGACTCCGTAACGGAAGAACCTATACAACCAATATTGGGGCAACATCAATATCCGAAACGTACTCGTACAGCCCCTAGACGACTTCAACCAACACACCACGGAAAAAGACATCCTTCAAGTTGAGACTCTTCACCAGTTTTTGTTTAAAGGAGGGAGATGTAGGAGACGCTACTTGGCAAGGAGAATTGATAGTCTAACGCAGGAGGCTAGGAATGTCGATAAAAAAGAGGATCGACGAGAAAATAGTTAGTTAGTTGTTGGGAACTGTTTTGGAATGTTTGTTGGTTGTCACCAGAGATTTAATTTAAAAATAAATAAAATAATTTATATGTTAATCCATAACAATTTCAATTTAAAGTTCTTACTTTTGACGGTTTTGAAGAAAAATAATTTAATTAAAATTCCGAAATTTCGTGAAATTTGTATGGGAGGGGGTAGAAACAGCGAGGTGAAGTTGATAGTTTTTCCAAAGTTCATTGCAATTATAATAAAATTAATTATGACAAAAATTTATTCTTGTTGCTTTGCTAGTTGCAATACAAATCAAATAAATGCATTTTTGAAAATTGTGCATTTGTATGGAAGGGGGTAGAAGGAGTCATGGAATCAGATCAATATTTTTTGACGTTAATGATATTTACATCATTATATTGATACTATGACCTAATTTTCAAGTCAATAGCAGAAATGGTTTCGGAGAAAAATCAATTTCTTTGAATTTCGAAATTTCATGAAATTTGTATGGGAGGGGGTAGAAGGAGAGGGGCGTTTGGCTCGTTCACGAAAGTTACTTTTTTGCTAAAAATGACATGTGACCAATTTCAACACCTTAGTTTAAGGTTTTCGAGAGTTATATTGTAGACAGACGGACAGGCGATTACTCGGAATCGAGGCTTTTGAGCGACAACAAATATTTCTGTACCCTTGGTGACTCTGTGCACGAAATATTTCTTAGCGTTACAAACGGTAAGGCAAACGCAATATACTCTCATCTAGACTATAAAAAAAAACATTCATAACATTATAATTTTTCGATTTTCTAGAAAAGTGTTTTGAAATTTTAAACATATCAAATTGAAAAGAAAGATTTTTATCAAACCGAAGATGATCATGATTGGAATCGAAAGATTTGTGTTCCAGTAAACGACTGAGTAATAGTAAATAATAGACAAGCAATAGTTGCGCGATTTGTTAAGTGAATAAGTAAACTTATAGGAGAACAAATATGGTAAATTTTTATTTTATTTATTTTTATTATAATAATTCAAGTTTTATTTTAACACAATTTTTTTGAACATTTTAAATATTGAACTATTCCCCCTTGTAAGAATAATTCTTGTGGTAGGGGTGAGGAGTAATGGCTTGCAGATTAAAAATGATGACGCTATATAGAGATACAATTATTATGACAAACAAAATATAAGTATGTAAATAGTAGGTATTACAAATGTAAGTAAAGAAAAGAACACTCGAAAGTATCAGAAAATTCGCTTTGATTAGCCCGAATAATACAATTTCTTGATATTAGATTTAAAAATGGCCAGATTCCTACTCTCCTTAATTGTACTTGGTAGATCATTAAAAAATTTGATCCCAATGTAAGTATAGTGGCATTGACCTATATATGATTTCCGCTTTGGCAACAGTAATTCAGTACGACTACCACCTCTAGTGTAGTTTGAATTAACTTTAATTACTCCATTTGTATATTCTTTGAAAAAAAGTCTTAGTTTTATATTTTCAAACCGGCAAACCACAATATGTTTCGAAACTTGCAAGTCAGAAGGCCAGTGTCCAATCTTGGTTGGAGCACTGTTGAACAACAACTACAGGTATTGTTAGAATCTGCGTCATAAAGTGATTATGTAATGATTTACCAAAAGCCATTAATATCATCCTAGCACGCAACGTCAAATCACCCAAATCAAATTAAGCCATACAATACAATTATTTTCGTCAATTTAATACACAAGATATTATTTTAGTCTGAAAGTATAATCTTCTCAAAAAATTTTATGAGAATATTATGGATAGAAAATACGACAGATAAGATTGCTTCGCACCATTCATATAAAAATCAGATGCCATGACCTGGCTAGGAGAGCTTTAAAGCTGAAAAAGACGCGCCACAAAATCTGAAGGCTTTATAAAATATGCAAAAATGAAATTGCTTCCAGAACCTTTTAAGTCCTGCTGGGTTTTTATCTGCTCGATTTTTTTTCCCCGTTTTTTCATTCGTTATCCTGTTCCGTGTGCAAAAATATACGAATCCTTGTCAGGTGGCGCGCTCGTATTTATTGCCTTGTTCCCTTGTCTTGAAGTTTTGCCACACAGGAAGCAAATAAATTGAGAGATGCAGGTGAAAGCCATATTTTTTTTCGTTACCACACTTATTTTTAAATGAAAGGCAATGCTTTTCATGCAACATATGCGAGTAGAAAACGAAAGAGTGATTATTTTTTATGGATATGTGGGTTATTAAAAAAATGTAATGTAGAATAAATTTTAAGAATTAAAAATGTGAAGGATGAGTGGAATTAATTTTTATTTTCTTTCCTGATATTTTTCATGAAATAATTTATTTTAACTGAGTTTATTTTAATATTTTAACAATAAAGTACTGCGGTCGAGACAGAAAAAAATATTTTCCAACAATGCGGGCGCAGCTTTATTATTTTTGCGACAATTTGAGAATGCGTAAGAAGCCAATATCTAGGTTAGGATGAAGAGGAGAAACTAAGCGAACGGAGCAGGGCTCCTGTCAGTTCACTTAAACGCTATTGCGATCAATAGTTCCAGTACATATTATATTATTAATATTTTATTCTTTTATTTATGCAAGTTTGGCTTTGTAAAGTGATGTGGAGGGAGGAGGGGAGGTAGGCTTAGAAATGGTAGGTGGATGATAATAAGTATACAATGTTAGTTATTAAAACGGACCTGCTTAGAATTCTTATGGAATTCGCTGTATTTTATATTCACGAAACCAAACGTTTGCGAAGGAGGCGGTAGAGGAGGTGAGGTAATCATAATATTTGTGATACAATTTCATTTGTCTTAAAAGGTGTCCCTACAAAATTTCAAGTTCGTAGCTTTTCATTTGTTGGTTATTATTTGATTATTGAAATTAGTCGAAATCATACTTTTGTATGGGAGGTAGAAAGCCAAAAGAGATTTCAAAATTTTTGATGCAACTGTGTTTTAAATATTTGTAGAAGTGTTTGTTCCAAATTTCAATTTGATCTTTCAATGGTTTAGTGATTATTAATTTTTTAAAAATGGTTGAAAAAACAAAAAAAAACTAGTATATCGGAGTGGGTAGAAGCTTAAAAGGTATTGGAGCAGTGAATATTTTAAACTGCTAAGCATTTTTTATATGAAACGCCTCGTACAGGTAAAGGATCCCCTAACCCCAAAACCCCGTGTCTACCTGAGATCAGCACCCATCTACAAGCCACCAACAAATTAACTTTATATCTTCAAGGGTTTGTGATCTAATGTGCGCTAACCCTACACGTACGGCGGACGACGTACAGACAGAGGAATTTTTTTTTGCATTTTTAGGCTAATTTAGTCATGAAAACAAATTTTTTTTCCTAGTCGATCACAATTATATATTCTTAGAGTAACAAAGTAAAATTGCTTCTCTACGATTTTGTTTTCTTAACATTTTATTACTGAATTAGCGTAATGCCCTCGACACATGACACAAGCTGAAATGTAATACTGTAACTCTCTTCGTGTGTCGCGAGCATAAAAATGCAATATGTGTACGCCTAACACCGTGCTGTACGTGTACGTTTATACTCTAGATGAAATCTGAGAGTATTATAAGTTTGCCACAAAGTTTATACCGCCAAGAAATAAGGCTCGGAGAAAAAAATGAATGATACAGAAGTTCATATAATCACTCAAAAATCTCAAAACCGGATGTCCGTCCGTCCGTCCGTCCGTCCGTCCGTCTGTCTGTCTGTCCGTCCGTCCGTGTCCTCTCTAGTTTGAGAACGCGTTGAGCTAGAAAGTTCAAATTTTGTACACGTCGTTTTTAACAAAAAAGTAAGGTCAAGTTCGTGAACGAGCCAAATCGCTCTACCCCTTCTACCCCCTCCCATACAAAATGACACAATTTCGCAATATGACAATAAACGGATTTCCTTGAAAAGTACAAATGACATTGATCTGAAATTTGGAATGTAATACTTTTATGATGATTCCAATCTACTCTATAAAAACAATTTGTGTCTTCCCCCTCCTTCCACCACCTCCCATATAAACTGCACTTTTTCATGAAATGCTCTATACCAATTTACTCAGTGCGTATAATAGTTATCAAGCTGAAATTGTGTAAAAACTATTTATTTAAAATTATTATTAAGACCAAAAAAAATGAGACGATTAGCTGTACCCCTTATACCCCCTCCCATACAAAATCACACAATTTCGTCATTTCACAATAAACAGGTTTGCTCGAAAAATATAAATGGTATTGATCTGAAATTTGGAATATATTACTTTTATGATGATATAAATCTACTGTACAAAAGTTATTTGAGTCCTCCTCTTCCTTCCACCACCTCCCATACAAACTGCAATTTTTCATGAAATGCTCTAAGCCAATTTACTCAGTGCGTATAAAATTGACCGAGCTGAAATTGTGCACTAAATATTTATTTAGAATTACTAGTAAAATTAAAAAAAAAACATAACAGGGCTACGATACTCTAGATGAAATAGAATTTTTTGTGATCCCAAGAAATTTTGTATGGGGAGTGTTAGAAGGGATGATAGCATTGTACTAATTTTTTCGACATCATGCTAAAGTAGCTATGAAAATGTTTTATACAAAATGCTTACTTCAAAAACTGAATGGGAACTGAGAAAATTAGTGAGTTTGATTTAGTGAAAATGTGCAGTTTGTATGGGAGGTGGTAGAAAGAGTGGGGGGATTTTGATGATTTTTTCAGAAATAACTAGGAATATTATAAAATTGGCATCCCTTAAATTTCAGACTAGTGCCATTCATTCTTTTCAAGAAAATCGATTTTTTGTGAAGTTGTGAAACTGTGTCATATTGTATGGGAGAGGATAGAAGTAGTGAAGCAAATCAAATATTTTTTTTTCACCTTAGTAATAATATTAATTAAATATTTATTACAAAATATGAGCTCAACAAATGTTATATGTTCTGAGAAAATCGGCTTAGAGCATTTCAGGAAAAAGTGTAGTTTGTATGGGAGGGGGTGGAAGGAAAGGGAGGAAGCAAATAATTTTTGTACTGTAGATTTAAATCATTAAAAAAGTAATATATACCAAAATTGAGACCAATAGCTTTTATACTTTTTGAGTAAATCCATTTATTGTCAAATTGCAAAATTGTGTCATTTTGTATGGGAGGGGGTAGAAGGGGTGAAGTTAATCATCTCATTTTTTTTGACCTTACTGACAATTTTAAATAAGTATTTGGTGCACAATTTCAGCCCGCTGAATTTTATAAGCACTGAGGAAATTGGCTTAGAGTGATTCATGATAAGTACAGTTTGTATGGGAGGTGGTAGAAGGAGAAGGAGGACACGCACAATTTTCATATGATAGATTGACATTATCATAAAAGTAATATATTCTGAATTTCAGGCCAATAACTTTTATACTTTTTGAGCAAATCCGTTTATTGTCAAATTGCGTAATTGTGTCATTTTGTATGGGAGGGGGTAGAAGGGGTGGAGCGATTTGGCCCGTTCACGAACTTGACCTTACTTTTTTGTCAAAAACGACGTGTACAAAATTTGAACTTTCTAGCTCAACGCGTTCTCAAGCTAGAGAGCGCACGGACGGACGGACGGACAGACGGACGGACAGACGGACGGACGGACGGACGGACATCCGGTTTTGAAATTTTTGAGTGATAATATTAACTTCTGTATTCATCATTTTTTTCTCCGAGCCTTATTTCTTGGCGTTACAAACTTAGAGCGAACTTATAATACTCTCAGATTCCATCTAGAGTATAATTAGGCGATTAGCTTTACCCCTTCTACCCCTCCCATACAAAATGACACAATTTCACAACTTTATAAAAAGTCGATTTTCATGAAAAGTATGAATACTACTCATCTGCAATTTAAGACATGTCAAAAGCATGATATTTATAGTTATTTTTGTAAAGTCATTAAAAACTCGCCCCCTACTTCTATCACCTCCCATACAAACTGCACTACTTCACTACATCCAATACACTAATTTTCTCAGTACCTATTAAATTTTTAAATCCTAAATTTTGTATAAAACATTTTGATGGCAACCTTACCGTCATGTGAAAAAATTAGTTAAATGTCGTCACCTCCTCTACCACTTCCCCTACAAAATTTCTTAAGATACAAAAATTTCTCTTTCATCTAGAGTATCGCACGATTGGGCTTTATGCCCAATCGTACTTCTGTTATGTTTTTGATATTGCAGCTACTCATAACTCCGGAACTCTTTTATGGTCACGAAGATAAGAAGCTAATTTTGTAGTGGTTTGAAAATAGGGCGGGGAAGTTTCACTACCTAAATCTTAAAGAGTGTTGAGTGAAGGTAGGAGGCGTAGAGGTGTAGAGGAGGTGTAGACTTAAAAATAACACTTGCTAAAATTGCCACTACGATTGAAAACACAAACTCGTCATTTGGATGCTTTGGTTTATGCGGATAAAAGTTGGAATAAAATAATTTGCATATCCAGTGGACTACGAAAAGGAGAGGTGGCCAATATCTGAATTTCAGTCGAATTTTTATGGAATCTGAGAGTACTAGAAGTCTGCTTTAAAGTTTTTAATGAAGAAGAAATAATGCTCGCACACAGTCGCCAAGGGTACTGAAATACTTGCAGCCACTCAAAAACCAGAAAACCAGATGTTAGTCTATTCATCTGTCCATCCGTTAGTCCTCCAGTTTGAGAACGCGTTGAGCTTGAAAGCTCAAATTTCACACACGTTATTTTTGGGGATAAAGAAATATATGAGAACGGGCCGAATCGCTTTACAATTTCGCTAAATAGAATACACAAATTTTTACAGTACCTATAACATTTGTGAAGCCTACAGTGAAATAAAAAGAAATCAGTTTGATCACGACACCCCTTCTATCACCTCTCATACAAACTACATCATTCCACGGAATAATCAGTAGAGGGAGGTCCTATCAAACCTATCAAAATAAAGAAGCTCAAATTTTGTATTAAGTACGAGCGATCGCCTGCGACTTTGTCCACTTAAGAATCGCATTAATAAACAATTTTTGAAAATTTAGTTAGTAATACATAATGTGGGATAAATAATCTGCGTAGTTTAATGGCGATTTGAACAAAAAGTTTGGTATTTTGATAGAATTCGAACCATAAATGATTAAGAATTAATCCATGATTATTTGTATGGGACAGACCCTTGCTGAGATCATATATACATATACATATACTGGAGAGCGTTAAGGTAATAGTTGTCGCTTGTGTTAATTCTAAAAGTCTGAATAAAATAACATTAAGCTCAAAAACATAATAGAACTACGATTGAGTGCAAAGCCCAGTCATACAATACTGTAGACGAAATAGAAATTTTTGTGATGTCAAGAAATTTTGTATAAGGAGTGACAGCATTGAACTACTTTTTTGTCAAAAATGATGAGTACAAAATTTAAACTTTCTAACTCATCGCGTTCTCAAGCTAGAGAGCGCAGGGGCGTGTGCAAATCAGTGTTTTAGATTTTTCTGTGATAATATTAACTTCTATGTCATTCATTATTTTCTGCGAGCCTTATTTCTTAGCATTACAAACTGGATAGCAAGCTTATGGTACTCTCATATTTCATCTAGAGTATAAATATAATATTAGTAGTGGGAGAAAATGGGGAGCATTTTAAATAAACTACCAACAAGTCGGGCGAAAGTTTATTATTCTTGGGACAAGTTGCGAATACTTGGAAAGTCAATATGCAGGTTAGACTGGTTAGGGAAGACTAAGTAAAAAGGGGCTCTTGGGCAGGGCAGTTGTCACTTTAACATTTTGTGGAAATGTTCAAAACCTCCAGTACATATAATTATGCAAGTTTGAGTTTTTATGAGGGGAGGGGTGAGGGGTGATAGTACGGGTGGGTCGATTTTAATAGTTTTTTATTGATTGCTTGAATCCCGTCCAATATTCTGTGTTTAGAATGTCAGTTTCATAGACGAAGTTGCATAGAATTTTCATAAGATTCTATGTATTTTACATTCACGAAACCAAACATTTTTATGGGAGCGGGTAGAGGAGGTAATAGAATCGTAAAATTTGTGACTCAGTTTTTTTTCCATTTTCTTGTAAGGTGCTCGTACAAAATTACAAGCTTATAGCTTTTAATTTGTTGGTTATTATTTGATTTAATGAAATTGATCGAAGTGATACTTTTGTATGGGAGGGGGTAGAAGGGCAAGCGCGATTTCAAAACTTTTAACGAAAATATTTTAAACGTAATTTCATTTCAACTATTTTTGTAAGTTTTTATTCAAAATTTCAAATTGATAGCTTTTAATAGTTAGGTGATAATTCTCCGGCCGGGGTGTAAAAACACATAAGTCAAAAAATTACGTTTTCTGGATTATTGCAGTACATAAGTCAAAACTAGTTTAATTTTGTTTTGGCTTTAACAACATAAGAGACCTAAAACCCATTTGGAACAAAAAGAAAATCATTTATCAGAGAGGAAATGAAAAAACATAACTTGTATGCACTATACCAAAACTATTTCCTTCTATTCTGAAAAATTGTAAAAGTTGACTTATGTGGTTTTACACCCCGGCCAGAGAATTGATTTTTAAAAAATGGTCGAAAAAATAATTTTCTATGGGAGGTGGTAGAAGTTTTAAAGATATTCGACCAATTAATATTTTAAACTTTTAGAGATTTTTTTTAAATGCATTTTACAAATTATCAAGTTTCTACCTTACAACTTCATTCAAAAATTTTCAGTTTGTGTGTTTTTTTCATTGTATATGAAACACCTTGTGCACGTTAGACCCTCACTTCGGTGGAAAACAGTTTTGGAACAAACTATTATTTTTTTTCTATGTATATCAAGTGGATGTATCGACGTGCAAAATTGAAACTTTGTATTTTTTACCAGTGCCCTAAGAAATTACTCAAAATTTTCAACATTTTTGCTTTCCAACTCCCTCCCCTTACACCCCCAACTTAAATTGTTCAGCAAACTTAAAGACTATATAGTTCTACAATCTGACAAATTTTTGATTTGACATCTTTACTCAATTTTGAGATATAATGATTTGTAGTTTTGGAAAGTGCGCCATTTTTGAAATGCTCCCCAATTGCCCCACTACTATTATGTCTACATGTTATATATTTTTCATATGTCGCTAGTAAAGCTTAGTATACGTTTCAAATTCCAATTACATAGTTTTAGAGACAGTCGAGATATTAATTCTTAAGTGTTTTTCTTTGCACCCACTTACAATAATTAGCCTCTTTCTAAGCTGATTCTGGTGGATCTATATGCCATCTTAATGGTCTCAAAATATGAATATTTTTTGATTACTAATTTCGAAGATATAATCATTTGAAAAAAAAAATCGGCCGACAATTTGTTTTTAGTCCCCCTTTTCGGACGCCAATGGATAAAAAAAATTAAATTATTTTTAAAGTTTGTTCCACAATCCTCTTCATACCTCTGCTGATTTTCAGGTTTCTATCTGCATTGCTGGTGGAGATAGGACCATACCTTGAACTCTTAACGTGAACGTATCGACAGAAAGCCACGAGTTCACGGCTGTCTTTAGCAGTCACGGATTGTTTATGACGACAATCATTAACGCCTGCATCCTCCAAGCTTAACGCTAGTCATTGACCAACGTATCTTGGCAGATGATACCAGTCTGTGCTTCTTCGTGTGTTCTGCAATCACACTGGTAAGAGCAAGGCCTATCTAAAACCTTTCCCAATCTTTGGATCATGGGATCCGGTTGAAAACGCAACTCCACGCCGAGCACAAGGTTTGCCAAGGCATTCTAATCACCTGTATGCTGTACAGGTACAGCAAAACAGTAGATGCTCTACCCGCGATGTAGGTGGTAAACCACAGCCACTACGTGTACCCCGAAGGAACATCATCCATGGCTGAATTGGTTTGCCCATACCCCGTCGCATCGATCTCAAATCACTCATGATCTACATATGATCAATCGATGTTCGATCATACCGTCTATGCTGCGTAAGATTTTGCTCTCCTGTGTTCTACTATGACACCGGGGGAGGGCCAGTGTCACCTCGAACACAGGATCGCTACTTTCCTACGCAAAATACCATGTACTACCATTAATACAATTTCAGTTCAGCTTAGTTATAGCTTCAATTAGCTTTCGTAAAGGTTGCTACGACGGCCGTCCCGGCAATACCGAGCTCCTGCCCCTCACACACCTACAGCCAGCCTAATATCCGCATTTAAGGATCAAATTTCACCTCCTTCGGTCGGTTACGCAGTCCACCTTGACTTCTCGCCTTCCTCAGTCCGCTACTACAATCACCCGTAACAACATTCGCCCATATTCAACATTCTTCTTGCTTCATTTTCCACAATACTTAGCGGGGCTACTCTCGTCTTCACCTAGCTTAAGTCTGCTACTAAAATCCACCATCGACATCAAATACTACATTCAACTACCAACTTCAAACTGTTAACATCTTATATTCTTTATTATTGCTTCAATTTTCGCATACTTACGTTAGTTACTGGGCCGTGCCGGCTATACCGGACACTTGTTTTCGCCTCCTTCATTCAGCTACTACTATCCGCGGTTTCTTGATGTTTGGATCTTATATTCGTTCATTCATTTATTCATTTACTCTATGAGACATGATCGATACAACTTGGTACAGGGTTGCCAATATATCCTCCCGTAGTACCAAGTTTCAAGTCCTTGGTGAGGTTAGTTCACAGGCAACTTGATACCGACCAAACAGCTCGGGTTCATGGAGTTGCCACGCTCCAAAAGCAGTTACTGGAATCGCCGTAGCTTTCTAGACCAGCACTTACTTCCCTGTGATAGATAGGATTCGGAGCTGACCGACCGTTCAACTTTATCCCCCCCCCCACCAAAATGGGTTTCGGAGCTGACGGTCAATTCAACTTGGTTCCCCCTATCTATGTAGGTTTCGGAGCAGATGGTAATATAGTATTGTTGCGAGCTAGGGGTTCGCAGGGATTTGAAGTAAAACACAATTCGTTTAAAAATAAGTGATAATTTATTTATTTGCACTTTAACTTAATTCGCACTATATGGCACCACCGATATTGTTCTATCACGTTCTTGCACCGGTTCGCGTTCTTCCACAGATGTCGCTGAATGACTGACTTCCGTCTGACAGCTTCGTGGTTTTATACCAGTTTTTTTCCCAATTCTCGAAGCTTCCGTCAGGTGTCGTTGGCTGTGTGTCTAGACTATTCGGGAGAGTTCTAGATCTTTAATTGCCTACATCTTGGAGTACACCGTTCCGTCGGTGTATGTCTAGACTATACTGGAAGGTTCTAGATCTTTGATTATGGCTTTTTACATATTAGGGGACTGTTCGGGAAAGATCAATAGTGCGTGGTTGTCAGATCTATAACAGTACAATAAATTGCCTCAGAACAATTCAATATACCTACCATCGACTTACTCCCCCCTACTTCCATCTAGTTTCGCTGCTTAGAATACATCATACCACTACTAGCTTCAGCATTTATACAACAAACAAAAATCTAATTTTCATTCATTGCTACTTATCCTTAGTACAACATATAAAACCAGTTAAATTTCACCCATCAGTATAGACCTTAACACTGATAGCTTCATATCTTCACTCACTTATTACATCTTGATTCAACCAGATTTCCATACTGTCCTCTGTTCCTCAGTTCATCAGTTCCTCGGCATACCTTAAGTCTGTGACGGCAGCACCTCGGTTCCTCAGTTCCTCGGCCAATAGGTGTGGACAATGTCCTCCCCTATCAGGATGGGTTGCGGAGCCAGTGTAATATATTGCAATAAGTATTGAGCTCAAGGCAAATATCACCGACGGATTCCCCCCCATCTGTAGACCTCTTAGCGGTATCCAGCTTGCACCACGCGGAGGTGGGTCTACTTCGCAAGCCTGGTGGTAGAGATAGTAGCAAGTTAAGCTTTTGACTCTTTCCCTCCCCTCGCCACCCCCTTCCACCTGATGTAACGTGATGAAGAAAATCCTTCATCCCGCTAACAGATAATAGGGATTTCTTAGGCCAGAGAAGCACAATTTTGGCGGCGGCTCAGGAGCTTGGGGTAGGTCATTGACCTAAAAAATCCTCATTCTAGTTCGTGCTGAGCTATATGGAACGGGAAATCAATCAATCAAATTCCTGTTAAGACCCCCTATAGGGGCATAGGACAGAAACAACTCTCTTCCACAAGGCGCGATCCTGAGCATCGGCTTTAAGCTGTTGCCTGGACTCCTTTATTCCTCTGGCCTCCTGCTCAACTGCTCGCTTCCATGTGTTACATGGTCGACCAACCCGACGTCTTCCTTGAGGGTTATAATCCAGAGCCTGTTTTGCGATGTTTTGCTCTGGTTTCCTCAAAGTATGACCGATCCACTGCCACTTTCGCCGTTGAATCTCAATACCTATTTTAGTCTGGCGAGTTGTACCCCAAAGTTCGTTGTTGGAGATTACTTCTGGCCAGAATATTCCTAAAATGCGCCGGAGGCATTGGTTCACGAAAGTCTGTAGTTTCTTGGTAAGTCGAACGGTCACTTTCCACGTAGTACAACCATATAACAACACGGATTTGACGCATGCGTCAAAAACTCGCTGCTTCGTGCGAAGGGAGATCTCTCTTAACCTCCAGAAAGGGGAAAGGATACCGAAGGCCTGACGAGCTTTATTTAGCCGAGCCTCAACATCCTTTTCGGCTCCGCCGTCTAAGCTGACAATGCTTCCGAGATAGCAACAATCTTGCACCTCTTCCAGATCCTGTCCGTCAAGAACAATCGGTGTGCTTGCGTTCGAACCCATGTGCATGTACTTGGTTTTACGCACATTTATTTTCAGTCCCGCCATTTTGCATTTAGAATGCAACGACCGAACATTTGACTCTAAGTCCGAACGGGTATGTGCAAGCAAACACACGTCATCAGCATAATCAAGGTGACTTAAGATGTTAAATAGCCTCCATTGAAGACCTTTACCTTCCCCACCTTCCAGTGCAGCTTTCAAGATGTCATTTATTACCACCAGAAACAGGGCTGGTGATAATATGCAGCCTTGTCTAACACCCGTTCGCACAGGGAAGCTCTCGGACAGCTCTCCTCTATGCAAGACGCAAAACCTTGCATCTTCGTAGGATTCTTTAATCATAGCTATGACCTTATCTGGAATACCTCTCCTACGCAAAGCATTCCATATGTAATCTCGCTTAACGCTGTCGAAAGCCTTCTCGAAGTCCACAAACATGAGATGTAGTGGCGAACCCATTTCGGCTGACTGCTCTAATATTATACGTAGGGTATTTGTGTGGTCGGTACCTGACGACCCTTTATGGAATCCAGCCTGATAAACTTCGAGAGTGCTCTCGACGACATCACTAATCCTATTTAGAATTACCTTAGCCATAATTTTTGATACGGCAGTAAGTAGACATATACCACGCCCATTGCCACAATCCCGAAGGTCGCCTTTCTTCGGAATTTTCACAATGACGCCCTCCTTCCATTCAGTCGGATATCCTCCCTCACTCCACACCATAGTGAAGAGTGGGAGGAGTATATCGGCTGTGATTTCCGGGTCCGCTTTGAGGAGTTCGGTTGGTAGTCCGTCTATACCTGGAGCTTTCCTTCCCGCCATTGATTGTTGGATGTTTAGAAGTTGTTCTGTTTCCGGAATATCTTCCTCTGACAAGATGTTTAAAATATCAGAGAAGTATTCCTTCCATCGCCGCAACTGGTGTTCACTCATATTAAGGAGAGTTCCATTGACATCTCTCACCAGGTGGTTGGCGGTGAAATTCCTGTTCGTCAACTGTTTCATGATTTTGAAAAGTGAACCCATATCCCCAAGGTAAGCCGCAGATTCTGCCTTGTTTGCCAGATCTTCAATGGCCTTTCTCTTGTCGCGTCTAACAGCCTTTTTAAGCTGTATATAAGCATCGCGGTAGTTCTGCCTCAAGTCGGGCGTTCGTTGGTTGACATCGGGTTGAGAGATGATTGCCAATTTGGCTTTTTTCCGATTGCCAACCTTGTCCCATGTGTCCTGCGACATCCAGGGTTTCTCACCGCTTTGCACATATCCCACAGATTCTTCAGCACTAGTTAGAAAAGTGTTTCTGGTCGCCTCCCAATTGGCGTCCAGTGTGCGCATTTCATTTTCACCCAATGTGGATGACTTTTCGCGTAGAATACTGGTGTATTCGCGTTTTTTGTTGGGATCTCTGAGTTTATCCACATTAAGCTTACGCTTCATTTGAAGAATTTGTGGTCGTCGGATAGCTGCTGTACACAATCTCAAGCAGGCAACCATCAAGTGGTGATCGCTCCCCACGTCAGCTCCACGTTTCGCTCGCACATCGAGGAGACATCTTCTCCATCGGCAACTTATAGTCAAATGGGAAATGGATCATGATAGTCCCGCTATTTTCGCCTAGCTGGATATTTTCCGCCTACCGCTACTTCGAATTAGCGGAAGACAATCTTAAAAAGCACACATAACGACGACGAAATACTCATCCGGTATTCGGATGGAACCTGGGAAGCCTCTCATAGGTTCCTCACTCAGTCATCTTAAGAAAAAAACATAACAGGACTACGATTGGGCATAAAGCCCAATTGTGTGATACACTAGATGAAGGAGAAATTTTTTTATATTAAAAAATTTTGTAGGGGAAGTGGTAGAGGGGGTGACACCATTGAACCAATATTTTTTCACATCATGATAAGGTTACTATCAAAATATTTTATACAATATTTAGGATTCAAAAATTGAATAGGTACTGAGAAACTTAGTGAATTGGATTTAGTGAAATTGTCAGTTTGTATGGGAGGTGATAGAAAGAGGGTTGAGTTATTAATTACTTCCTTAGAAATAACTGTAATCGTCATTTATTTGACATAGCAGATCAGTAGCATTCATACTTTTCAAGCAAATCGACTTTTCGTAAAGTTGTCGTGTCAAATTGTATGGGAGGGTGTAGAAGGAGTGAAGCCTATCACCTATTTTTTTTGGTGTTAAGAATATTTCTAAATAAATGTTTAGTGCACAATTTCAGCTGCATGAATTTTATAGGTACTGAGTAAATTTGCTTAGAGTATTTCATGAAAAAGTGCATTTTGTATGGGAGGTTGTAGAAGGAAGGGGAACACTTAAATAATTTTTATACAACAGATTAGAATTATTATAAATGTAACATATTCCAAATTTCAGATCAATAGTATTTAAACTTTTCGAGAAAAGCCGTTCATTGTCGAATTGCGAAATTGTGTCATTTTGTATGGGAGGGGGTACAAGGGGAGAATCTAATAGTCTAATTACTTTATTATTATAATAATAAAGTATTGTGATCGACACAAGAAAAAAAAAAAGTTTGCTACCCTGAAATTTTTTTTTTTCGCGTTTCATGACTAAATTAGCCTAAAAATGCAAAAAAAAAAATCCGTCTGTCTGTACGCCGTCCGCCGTACGCCGACGTGTACGCTCAGCGCACATTAACTCCCAAACCCTTCAAGATAGAAAGTTCATTTTTGGAAGGATTGTAGATAGTTGCGGATCTCAGGCGGATACCCATTTTCGGGGGTATACGGGTTCAGGGGGAGGCGGGGGGAGCGCTTAAACCGAAAAATACGAGTTCAAATATCTCAACTATGGTAACAGCTAGGAAGCTAAAACTCAACATTAATATAGAAGGGTTTGTGGGACAACTTTTAAAAATAATTTAATTTTTTTATCCATTGGGGTGCGAAAAGGAGGGGCTAAGAACCAATTGTCGGCGGAATTTTTTTTTCAAATGATTATATCTTCGAAATTACTTATCGTAAAAAAATCATATTTAGAGACCGTCAAAGTGGCATATAGTTTCATCGGAAACAGCTTAGAAAGCGGCTAATTATTGTAAGGGAGAGGGTCAGCGGGGGTGCAAAGAAAAACACTTAAAAATTAATATCTCAACTATCTCTTAAGCTATGTAATTGAAACTTAAAACTTATATTAAGCTATACTAGGCAAATACAAAAAAAATATAACATGTTGAAATAATAGTAGTGGGGGGAAATGGGGAGCATTTCAAAAATTGCACACTTTTCAAAATTACAAATCGTTATATCTCCAAAACTAGTACAGATATCAAATCAAAAATTTGTCAGATTGTAGAACTACATAATAGTTAATTTTGGTAAGAATTTTAAGTTGGGAGGTGTAAGGGAGGGAGGTAATAAGCAAAAATATCGAAAACTTTGAGTGATTTTTTAGGGGTCTGGTGAAAGATACAAAGTTGAAATTTTGCATTTGAATACCTATATTTAATCCACATAGAAAAATAATAATAACTTGATCCATATTTGTTATAAACCGACCCCCCCGGTCTAACGTGCACAAGGTGTTTCATGTGCATTGAAAAAAACACATAAACTGAAAATTTTTGAGTGAAATTTTGAGGTAGAAATTTGAAAATTTGCGAAATGCATTTAAAAAAAATCCCTAAATATACGAAATATTAACTGGTCGAAAACCTTTAACACTTCTACCCTCTCCCATACAAAATTATTTTTTCGACCATTTTCAAGAAATCAATTATCACCTAACTATTAAAAGCTATCAATTTGAAATTTTGCACAACAACTAACAAAAATAATTGAAATGAAATTGCGTTAAAAGTTTTAAAATCGCGCTTGACCTTCTACCCCCTCCCATACAAAAGTATGATTTCGACTAATTTCATTAAATCAACTAATAGCCAACAAATTAAAAGCTACGAACTTGAAATTTCGTACGAGCTCCTTGCAATAAAAATAAAAGAAAATTGCATCACAAGTTTTACGATTCCCCTACCTTCTCTACCCCCTCCCATACAAAATTATTTTTTCGAGCATTTTTAAGAAATCAGTTATCAGCTAACTCTTAAAAGCTATCAAATTCAAATTTAGCATAAAAACTTATAAAAATAATTCAAATGAAGTTGCTTTAAAAGTTTTGAAATCGCGCTTGCGCTTCTACCCCCTCCCATACAAAACTATGATTTCGACCAATTTCATTGAATCAAATAATAACCAACAAACTAAAAGCTACGAACTTGAAATTCTATACAAGCACCTTACAAGAGACGCGAAATAAAACTGCGTATCAAATTTTACGATTCCCCTATATTCTCTACCCCCTCCCATACAAATATTCGGTTTCATGAATTTTATGAAAATTCTATGCAACTTCGTCTATGAAACACATTCTATACAGAGAATATTGGACGTGATTCAAGCAATTAATTAAAAAGCTATTAACATCCACCCACCCTTACTATTACCCCTACTTCTCCCCTCATTAAAACCAAACTTGCAGAAACGAATGAAATATTGTTAACAGTCCTGCCCAAGAACTCCCTTTCACTTAGCCTTCCCTAACCACTCTAACCTGCATATTGACTTTCCACTCATCCGCAACTTGTCCCAAGAATAATAAAGTTTCGCCCGACTTGTTGGCAGTTTTTTTTTTGGTGTTACTAATAATTCTAAATAAATAATTAGTGCTAAATCTGAGCTCGATAAATTTTATAATCACTGAGTAAATTTACTTACAGTATTTCATGAAAAAGTGCAGTTTGTATGGGAGATGGTGGAAGGAGGAGGAGGACATGTATGATTTTTATACCATAGACTGAAATCATCATAAAAGTAATATATTCAAAATTTCAGACTAATGGCTTTTATAGTTTTCGAGCAAATCCGTTTATTGTCAAATTGCATAATAGGCTAATTTTGTATGGGAGGGGGTAGAAGGGGTGGAGCGATTTGGTCCGCTCACGAACTTGTCCTTACTTTTTTGTTAAAAACGACGTGTACAAAATTTGAACTTTCGAGATCAACGCGTTCTCAAGCTAGAGAGAACACGGACGGACGGACAGACAGACAGACAGACGGACGGACGGACGGACATCCGGTTTTGAGATTTTTGAGTAATTATATGAAATTCTGTATCATTCATTTTTTCTCCGAGCCTTATTTCTTGGCGTTACAAACTTTGTGACAAACTTATAATACTCTCAGATTTCATCTAGAGTATAAAAACAACGGACGCAATAAATCAATTGATCTGTTCCTAGACACTTACAAAAGTTTTAACACTCAGAATAAGAGAATGAAGGTAATTTAATATTAACAATATAAGTATATTCATCAAATTTCAAATTAATTGTATAATGTTTATATAAAAAAAAATGGTATACAGAAATTTTATATTAATATGGGGTACTTATCCGTTGGGGCCCTTGCTGCATCCAGTTGTATAGCGAAACTTCTTGATTTCAAAGAGGTTTTATTTTTTCAATCACGATTTAGTGCACTAGTTTCCTTTTTTTCTTGTTCAATAATGCCACTATTTTATTTAAACGAATTAAATACGCTTAACGTCACTTATTAAAGGGGTTTTATGCACTAAATATTATTCGTATTACAGGACGCCACTTCTTTCTGTTTTTCTTTAATTGCACAAATTATTCGGCACTTTTGTATTCTTCGATGCTTTACTTCCTTTGTTCTCCTTTTTTTCAAATCTAATTCACTCCTCAGCTTAACTATCTTGATCCTCCCAGTTCTGCGCCCGGATTCCGGATCCCCCATTTTCATTTCTTTTCTCAAAAAAAAAACCCGCATCAAACTTTTTTTTCTCCTATCTCGTCATTAATTTTGGCGCCAACACGCATTCTAGCAGTGCTGCCCTAACACTTTTTCGTACACTGAATTTGCATAGTTACGATATTTTTATATTTGTTTTCATTATTATTTTTTACATTATTATACTTAATATTTTTAATTATCGTTATTGTTATTACTTGCGCACAAAAAAAAAAAACAAAATAACCTGATCGTTCCCAGGAACAACAAAAACAAAAAACAAATAAGAAAAAAACGCAAATCACGAAATAAATGAGGAAAGAGCAAAAAAAAATTAGATTCTGATTGAGAAAAAAATAACTAAACCAATGTCAATTCGTAACACTGACACAACCCAAAATTTAGATAATGGAGCCCACTTACCTAATCAACAATTCAACCAAAAACGAACATTCTACCTTTAACGCTCTCGGAGATATGAGGCCATATGTACGGCGTACGGCTGGACGGATTTTTTTTTTTGCATTTTTAGGCTAATTTTTTTTTCGCGTTTCATGACTATGAAACGCGAAAAAACAAAATTTCAGTGTGTTTTCTGTGTCGATCACAATACTTTATAAACTGCCAACAAGTCGGGCGAAACTTTATTATTCTTGGGACAAGTTGCGGATGCGTGGAAAGTCAATATGCAGGTTAGAGTGGTTAGGGAAGACTAAGTGAAAGGGGGTTCTTGGGCAGGACAGTTGTCAACACTTTGCGGAAACGTTCAAAAGCTTCAGTATATATAACCAATATTTCGTTCGTTTATTTATGCAAGTTTGAGTTTTTTGAGGGGAGGGATGAGGGTTGATAGTAAGGGTCGGTGGATGTTAATAGTTTTTTAATTGACGTCCAATATTCTCTGTATAGAATGTCAGTTTCATAGACGAAGTTGCATAGAATAAGATTCTGTGTATTTTACATTCACGAAACCAACATTTGTATGGGAGGGGGTAGAGAAGGTAGGGGAATCGTAAAGATTGTGACGCAATTTTATTTCCTTTCTGTTGTAGTCTTCTCGTACAAAATTTCAAGTTCGCAGCTTTTAACTTGTTGGTTATTAGTTGGTTCAATGAAATAGGTAGAAATGATACTTTTGTATGGGAGGGGGTAGAAGGGCAAGCGTGATTGCAAAACTTTTAACAAAATTTCATTTCAATTATTTTTATAAGTTTTCCGGCAAAAATTTAAATGGATAGCTTTTAAGAGTTAGCTGATAACCGATTTCTTAAAAATGCTCGAAAAAATAATTTTGTATGGGAGGGGGTAGAAGAGGTAAGGGAATTGCAAAATTTGTGATGCAATTTTCTTTTCTTTCTCTAGTAAGGTGCTCGTACAAAATTTCAAGTTCGTAGCTTTTAATTTGTTGTTTATTAGTTGATTTAATGAAATTGGTCGAAATCATACTTTTGTATGGGAGGGGGTAGAAGGGCAAGTGCTATTTTGAAACTTTTAAAATAATTTTATTTTAAATATTTTTATAAGTTCTTATGCAAAATTTCAAATTGATAGCTTTTAATAGTTAGGTGATAATTAATTTCTTAAAAATGGTCGAAAAAATAATTTTGTATGGGAGGGGGTAGAAGTTTCAAAGGTATTCGACCAGTTAATATCTTATACGTTTGGGGATTTTTTTCAAATGTATTTCCCAAATTTTCAAGTTTCTACCTTAAAATTACATCCAAAAATTTTCAGTTTTCGTGTTTTTTTCGCTGCACATGAAACACCTTGTGCCCCTTAGACCGTGCTGGTCGGTTCGTAACAATTGTGGATCAAATTATTATTTTTTTTCTGTGTATATAAAATAGATGTATCCACATGCAAAATTTAAAGTTTCTATCTTTGACCAGAGTCCTAAAAAAATCACTCAAAATTTTCGACATTTTTGCTTACCACCTCCCTCCCTTTACACCCCCTAACTTAAAATTTTTATCAAAATTATAAATTATATAGTTCTATAATCTGACGAATTTTTCATTCGATATCTGCACTCAATTTTGAGATATAACGATTTCTAATTTTGAAAAGTGCACCATTTTTGAAATGCTCCCCATTTCCCCCCACTACTATTATGACCAAATTTTATATTTTTTTTATATTTCGCTAGTATAGCTTAGTATATGTTTTAAATTTCAATTACATAGCTTAAGAGATAGTTGAGATATTAATTCTTAAGTGTTTTTCTTTGCACCCCCGCTGACCCTCCCCCTTACAATAATTAGCCTATTTCTAAGTTTATTCTAATGGATCTATACGCCATCTTAATTGTCCCAAAATATGAATTTTTTATGGTAAGTAGTTTCGAAGATATAACCATTTCAAAAAAAGATTCGGCCGACAATTTGTTTTTAGCCCCCCCTTTTCGGACGCCAATGGATAAAAAAATTAAATTATTTTTGGAGTATGTCCCACAACCTTTTCTATATGTATGCTGATTTTCATCTTTCTATCTGCATTCGTGGTGAAGATATTAGCAAGTGTATTTTTCGACTTTTTCCATCCCCCCGCCTCCCCCTTCCACCCCTCACTCCCCAAAATTTGGATAATGGAGCTCACTTACCAAATTAACAATCCACCCAAAAACCAACACTCTACCTTTAACGGTTTTGGAGGTACGAGTCCATATGTACGGCGTACGGCGTACGGCGGGACGGATTTTTTTTTTTTGCTTTTTTAGGCTAATTTAGTCATGAAACGCGAAAAAACAAAATTTCAGGGTAGCAAAATTTTTTTTTTTTCTGTGTCGATCACAATACTTTATTATTAAAAAATAATAAAGTAATTATTAGAATAATAAAGTAAAATGAAATGAAAAGAAAATGAAGAGAAGTTAGTAATCTTTCAATAAGGGCGCTCTGCTAACCTTCACAACTTCCTCATCCTCTCTCTATGGTGCCATACAATAAAGATTTGTTGGAGACTGTATGGCTAAGGCAGGGTGGGCAGAGTAAGGCGACTTAACACCAGTCGCCATCGTCGAGACATCTGATCGGGTCAACACCGCGATCAGAGAGAGTACCTATTTTGGGGTAGGTCGACGTGACGAGCTCTAGAGCTCGTTTTGTTGTTATAGGCCATGATTTTTATGGTCAGTATCGGAGCAACGAACCCACGACTCCCGTAGCTAGACTCGGCAACACGCTAGCACGTCGGTCCAGCCCAATACTGCCACCGAGATGGACGTTAGTTGATCTGGGACCAGATTGCTTCCCGAACCTAATTTCCTTCTTTTTCGGTTATTTCGATATTTTGGCATCCAAATAATCCGTCCTTTGGCTTCCAATAAAGAACAAAATGGAGAAAAGTAATGAGAAATTGCGCTATATTTTGCAATATTACTACAACAAACGGGAAAGCGTTGCGCAGGCTGGTGAAAAAATTTGTGCAGTGTACGGTGAAAGTACAAATCAAAATCCCACAAATGGTTCACTCACTTTCTTTGTGCTAATTTTGACGTGAAAGATGAATCACGCTCTGATCGCCCAATCACTGAAAAAGCTGACAAAATTTTTGAAAAAGTTCAGCAAGATAAGCATATCAGCAGTATCGATATTGGTGGTTGGATGGGTATAGATAGGGTAGGCATCTGATTGGCGTCATTAGGCGACGCCCAGTGTTGTAACTGTCATATACACATCAATTGTGCTCATCATACCTCCACGTGGTAGCCACCGGATACTGGTCTTGTCCATCCGGACTTGACTTGCCGAACTGATGGGCGCGAGTTCTAATGGAACAGAAAAATTCTAGCACTATAATAAGATGGCCCTCCAAGTTGGGGGTTGGGCGATGTGTTAACAACTCATCCTCGGAAAAACCACACCTGTTTCGAAACCTGAAGCAACGCCTCGGACTGGATTGATTCAACGGCAACGACCACGCAAACGAAAAATGGACTATTCCTTCGGATCTTGGAACGTGCGATCCCTGTACAGAGCAGGAGCAGTGAGAGCGCTTCTGGAACAGGCAGTCAAATACAATATAAAAATAATTGCACTTCAAGAAACTAAATTGTTAGGTAGCGAGATTACTGACTATAGATCGCACACAATTTTCAAAAGTGGGAAATCATCGGGAAGCCGGAAATTTGGAGTTGCGTTTATCGTCGACAACAAGTTTAAACACCAAGTTACCAACTTCAAATCCGTCAATGAACGATTGTGTGCAAACCGCATTAAAACAAGTTTTTTTTAATGTTTGGCTTATTAATGTCCACGCCCCAACGGAAGACAAAGACGACAGAGTTTAAGACGATTTCTAAAGCACCTTAGAATCAACATTCGACTCCCTTCCGTCGAATGATATTAAAATAGTATTAGGTGACTTTAACGCGAAAGTGGGCAAAGAAGAAACATACATAGGGACAATTGGAAGGCACAGTCTCCATGATATTCGTAACGACAACGGCCAGAGGCTGACTGATTTCGCCAGCAACAAAAACCTTATTGTAAGCTCGACGTGCTTCCCGCATCGTGACATTCATAAGAGAACGTGGGCATCACCCGATGGAAGAACATTCAACCAAATAGACCATGTTCTAATAGAAAAAAGGACGGCCTCCTGTATTCTCGACGTACGTACGTGTCGAGGGGCTAATTGCGACACAGACCACTATTTGGTAAAGACCAAGTTCCGATGTCGAATCGCAAACCGAGGACACCCAAAAACACAACCGGTTCCTAAGTTCGACATAGGAAAACTCAAAGACGAGAAAATAGTTGCGAAATATGTATCAGCCTTGGAGAGGCACCTCGCAACAATGCTGAATACCATCGCCAGCAAGTCAATAGAAGAAATGTGGCAAAATATCAAAGATGGCATTACATCTGTCGCAGAGGAGGTGATAGGACAACAACCCCGGCGCAAAAGAAATGATTGGTTCGACAACGAATGCAAAGATGCCTTAGAACGAAAAAATCAAGCTTACAAAATATTAACGGAACGGCCGACACGAGCCAAACAGGACAAATACAAGGATCTTAGACGATTTGCAAACAAAATATGCAGACAAAAAAAACGGAAGTACAATAATGACGAAATTAAAAACATTGACGAACACTTTAGATTACACAACACAAGAGCCGCGTATTCCCTTGTTAAAAGGATGAAAGAAGGATACAAACCGAAAACGACCCTCTGCAAGGATGCAGATGGGAACATTATAAGTAACGCGGAAGCTATAAAACTAAGATGGGTACAATATTTCAAACACCTTCTTAGCCCGAGCCCATCACCTATACGAACAGCAGCAGCAGCAGATACAATAGCAGGTATAACTGATGTAACAGCTGATGAAGGATCCTCTTTGAGTTCTCTCACACTCGAAGAAGTAAAAACAGCCCTAAGGAACCACCCAAACAACAAAGCACCGGGCACTGATCAAATCCCAGCTGAACTTCTGAAAGCCGGCGACACCTGCATAGCGCATCTCCTACATAGATTAGTCACGGATATATGGACGCAGGAAATACTTCCTGAAGATTGGCGCAAGAGCATCATATGTCCAATTTATAAAAAAGGTGACAAACTCTGCTGCGAAAACTACCGAGGAATATCTCTGTTGTGTACGTCTTATAAGATCTTGACGAAAATTCTAGAAAAGAGAATTAAGCCCTATGCTGACAAAGTAA
This sequence comes from Chorisops tibialis, assembly GCA_963669355.1. Taxonomy (NCBI): domain Eukaryota; kingdom Metazoa; phylum Arthropoda; class Insecta; order Diptera; family Stratiomyidae; genus Chorisops; species Chorisops tibialis. The sequence continues at coordinate 240,863,978 of OY770262.1, forward strand.
TTGGTGAATACCAAGGCGGATTTAGAGCTGGACGCTCGACCACGGACCAGATATTCTCAGTTAAGCAGGTGCTGGAAAAGTGCTGGGAATATAATATTGATGTGCACCAGATATTTGTTGACTTCAAGCAAGCATACGACAGTATCGACAGGCACGTACTGTATAAAATCACGTTGGAGATTGGAGTCCCACCGAAACTGGTCCGACTGACAAGAACGACAATGACTGAGTCTTTGTCACAAGTCAGATTAGAAAATGATCTGACTTCCAGTTTTAAAACAGACAACGGCCTTAAACAAGGTGACGGCCTCGCACCAATGCTTTTCAACCAACTTTGAAAACCACGAAAGCGCTGGGAGGATTCGATTGACGCAGACAGCAAATCACTGCTAAGATTTTCAAACTGGAGGACGCGGTCACTGAACCGAGATGGATGGAGGCAAAGCATTCAGGAGGCCAAAGTCCGATTTGGGCTATAGCGCCACCGTATGTAAGTAAGTAAGTAGTATCGATATTGGTATGTAGCAAGTTATACCCAAAAAACTGTTTTGAACCTTTTACATAAAAGCTGGCCACAAAAAGAAGCTCGATGTATGGGTTTTTCATGCGTTGAGCGCGAAAAACATGGAAAATCGAATTAACATCTGCGATGCGCTGCAGAAACGCAATCAAATCGAGCCATTTCTGAAAGTTTCATAACTGGTGATGAAAAATGGGTCACGTACGGCAATCGGAAACGCCAAAGATCGTGGACAAGGGATGGTGAGCCGTCACAAGCGTTCGCGACGCCGGGATGGATGCCGAAAACATTGATGCGGTGTGTATGGTGGGGCTGGAAGGGAATCGCCCACCATGAGCTACTTCCAGTGCATCAGACGAATGGTTCTTAGCTCTACTGTGGACAACTAGAGAGATTACGCCAGGCAATTGAAAGAAACGGCCCGAATTGAATAATAGGAAAGGTGTTGTCTTCCACTATTACAACGCTCGACCACACACTTCTTTTATGACCCGTAAGAAATTGCGACAGCTTGGTTGGGAAGCTTTGATGCTTCCACCATATAGTCTAGACATAGCACCCTCTGACTATCACTTGCTCAGATCTCTCTCAACTCTTTCAATGGAATTAAGCTGGTTTCAAAAGAAGCCTGTGAAAACCACTTGATTCAGTTTTTCAACCAGAAACCACAGTACTTCTTCACCGATGGCATCATAGCTCTACCCAAAAAATGGCGAAACAGTGTCGATAATACTGGAGTATATTCGATTTAAATAAATTCATTTTCACACTATAAGGAATCCACTTGACTGTTACTAAAAAACGCCACGAACATTTTCCCAAACCAAATATTTACTGAAGCTATTGATCGTAATCGCACTTGTGTTATATTATTGACAACAGGCCTAGAACCACCATTCACATAGTCCTCCCTATCCACCCTAACCTATATATAGGTTTCTTGTCTCAAGAATAATAAAGTCGCGCCCGAATTGTTGACAGATTTTTTCTGATTGTTATTTCCTCACATAAATTGCACAATTCAAAAAGTCAATACATTTCAGTGAGAGTATCACAACATTATTAAGGGGGGAGTACAGTATTTTTGGTAATTATACTCTAGATGGAATCTGAGAGTATTATAAGTTTGCTCTAAAGTTTGTAACGCCAAGAAATAAGGCGCGGAGAAAAAAATTAATGATACAGAAGTTAATATTATCACTCAAAAATCTCAAAACCGGATGTCCGTCCGTCCGTCTGTGCGCGCTCTAGCTTGAGAACGCGTTGAGCTAGATAGTTCAAATTTCGTACACGTCGTTTTTGACAAAAAAGTAAGGTCAAGTTCGTGAACGGGCCAAATCGCTCCACCCCTTCTACCCCCACCCATACAAAATGACACAAATGCGCAATTTAATAATATCAATCTACCTTAAAAAAATTATGTATGTACTCCCTCTCCTTCTACCACCTCCCATACAAACTGTACTTGTCATGAATTACTCTAAGCCAATTTACACAGTGCGTATAAAATTTACCGGGCTGAAACTGTGCACCAAATATTAATTTAAAATTGTTAGTAAGGCCAAAAAAAATTAGATGATCAGCTTCACCCCTTCTACCCGCTCCCATACAAAATGACACAATTTCGCAATTTGACATTAAATGGATTTACTCAAAAAGTATAAAAGCTATTAATCTGAATTTTGGGATATATTACTTTCATAATAATCTAAATCTACAGTAGAAAAATTATTTGCGTCCTCCCTCTCCTTCTACCCCCTCCCATACAAACTACATTTTTTCATGAAATGCTCTAAGACGATTTTCTCAGAACATATAACATTTATTGAGCTCATATTTTGTAATAAATACTTAATTAGTATTATCACTAAGATCAGAAAAAAATATTTGATTAGCTTCACTGCTTCTACCTCCTCCCATACAATATGACAATAGTTTCACAACTTGACAAAAAATCGATTTTCTTGAAAAGTATGAATGTTACTGGTCTAAAATTTAAAAGATGTCAATTTTATGATATACTTAGTTATTTCTGAAAAAATCACTAAAATCCCCCCATTCTATCTACCATCTTCCATACAAACTGCACATTTTCACTAAATCTAACACACTAATTTTCTCAGCTCATATTCAATTTTTGGATTAAGCATTTTGTATAAAACATTTTTATAGCTACTTTAGCATGATGGGGAAAAAATTAGTTCAATGCTATCACCCCTTCTAACACTTCCCATACAAAATTTCTTGGGATCACAAAAAATTCTATTTCATCTAGAGTATCGTAAGATTGCGCTACGCGTAATCGTAATCGTAATCGACAAAATATTCGGTAATTTTTAGTATATAAAACTGTAAACCGTTTTTCCCACACTTGGCATTTTTCGGTGAACACTCTAACTCAAAATCTAATTATCCGATCCTTTTGTCCTTTGGTACACTCTTCCTACACATAAATTACGAGGTAACGCTGTCGAGTTTTTGTTTTTCAAAGATTATTTTTTTTTACAATGATAAATGTTCCAGATTTTTTAGTAAATATCGCACTTTTAATTTCAAAGTGTTATCAAAAATTCTAAAATCGATAAAAAGAAAATATCTCGACAGCGTTACCTCCAGAAACTCATAAACTAACTAAAAAATTTTGGGTTTTTGATTTCAGATGATTCAGTAGCGAGCAATAATGTTCACCGCAGGGCACTTTTTTTTCGAGACGCCTTCGTCAATCGCGTGCCATTTCCTTTTTATTTAATATTTTTCGTTCTACTTTTCACAAAATATTCTTCAGATGTAGTATTATTATAGTAAATTAATTTCAATACACTGGCACTAACCACAGCGACTAAAAAAAATCGTAAAAATATGCATTTTTTTGACCGAATTAACTATGTATACTCCCCCCTTAAGTATTTGCATGTTCATATTGCCACATTGCTTTTATGCGTTCTATCGTTCCGCTATAAACTTAATGTGTACCTAATCAATAGTAAGAAAACGTGTAGATCTAAAATAGTTCTGCAGACTAACAAGGAATTCCTTTCTAAGCCTGTCACCATCACTCTTGGAAATGCTTATTAATCAGGATAAATATTTGCATAAGTCGGCTAAAACTTTAACAATTATTGTTGTTTTTGTAATCAAAACTTGTCATGCAATCAACTTTAAATTATACATAAGCCTCTGCATAAAATTCATGCAAAAAATATTGCATTCATATTTTAGAACTTCTCTCCTTTTTTCCTGCTCTACCGCTCCCCTGTTAATTTCGCCACTAACCCGCTAAGACAGAAGACGAAGAAGGAAACAATACTTACCATGTGCAGGACGAATACATAGCGATATATGTATAAAGAGCCGTCTTCCACATTATGCACGTCTTATTCACAAATTGCGGGCTGTTGGCGGCATGGTATACGAAGGCAACAACCCTTTTATTAGAGGGTAGTCTGATGATAATTTAAAACCGCCAGTCACATGATAGTAACTTCAATTTAGACAGCCCAAGTCGTTGAGGGTAGTAGTATTGTATGGAGGCCAATACGGAGTGCAGTGTTGTACAGCTATTTGTGCACTACTTCCTCGTGAACAGAGAACATTACAAGTCGCATACAAAAAAAAACCTCCTGCTAATTTCCTAAGTGCTTGATATTGTTTCCTTCAACTGAACTTTTAAAACGGTTGAGAGTCCTTTTCTTGTCGTGGAAAGAAACTATGACTGCACTAGGAGCACTAGCAGTAGTAACAATGTCCATGGTAATTGATTGAAATAACTATGTTGGTGGTCGTGCATTGTCTCCATTAAAAGTATTTACCGAAGAATCTTCTCATTATTTTAAGGACAATAATACAAAGACTTTAAGTTATATTATACTTAAAAGATATTGTTGAAAACTACCAGAATATTTACATTATAGATTTCTTCTAATGGGAATTTTCGTATACGGTAATATTGTAAACAGAAAACGATATAAGACAACTTTTTTAACGTCAGTATGAATGGGAGGTTGTAGTTTTAAATGTTTAAATGATACAAATGTTAAAATAATGCTCCTGTCGATTGCTGAATCCGCTTTTATTAATCATCATCAATGACGTGACAGCCTAAATCGGACCCTGGCCTGCTGAAGACGTCGCCTCCAGTCGTCTCGATTGACTAGATGAAATCTGAGACTATACTGTGTTTGCCTTACCGTTTGCAACATTAAGAAATAATGATCGCACAGAGCCGCCATGGATACAGAAATATTTGTTGTCGCTCAAAAATCTCGATTCCGAGTGACCGTCTGTCCGTCTGTCTACAACATAACCCTCGAACGCTTTGAGCTATAGTACTGAAATTTGTTGTGTGTCATTTCTAGTGAAAAAGTATCTTGAAGTTCGTAAACGGGCTACATCTCCCCACTCTCTCTATCCCTCCCATACAAATTTCATGAAATTTCGAAATTTAAAAAAAAAAAGATTTTTCTTCGAAATTAGTTAAGGTATCAGCTTGAAATGTAGGCCACAGTATACTGATGCAAATGTCATTAACAGCACAAAATATTGTCCGATCCTCTCACTCCATCTACAAATGTACCATTTTCAAAAATGTACTTATTCGATTTTCATTGAAACTAGCAAAGATGAATGAACAAATTTTTATCAGTGTTAATTTCATTATAATTTCAATCAGTTTTTAAAAAATCATCAACTTCACCTCACTCCTTCTACCCCCTCCCATACAAATTTCACGAAATTTTGAAATTTTAATTAAATTATATTTCATCGAAACTGTCAAAGCTATCGCTTGAAGTTTTGTTGAAAGAGTTATAATAGAATGACATTAACGACATAAAATTTTGTTTTGATCCGTATACTCCTTCTACCCCCTCTCATACAAATGCATAATTTTGGTAAATGCATTATATCGATTTCTATTAAAACTAGAAAAGTTCCACACTTAAAGTTTTGCCAGAATTCGTCCCTCAATAATTGCAATAAATACTAGAAAAATTATCAGCTTCGCTGCACTCCTTCTCCCCCTCCCATACAAATTATTATTTTAACAGTTTTTCCCCTTCGTATATATGAGAGTTATCGTGTCCTTATGAACAAAAATACGAGCGACATAATCAAAAGGGTAAAGCTCGACTTCGTATTGGACAGATGCCCAGGTAATAGTCGACCGTATTTGATAGTGTGTGTGAATGGTACTGGAATATTAGGACTTTTGGATTTGGGTGCGTCACGTACCATTGTAGGGCGAGAGGGATGGCTGACTTTACAAAAATTGGGGTTTGGATTGGACAAAACTATCATTGATCGTGTTACGCTGGCGGACGGGTCGAACATCTAGGTAGCGGGGAGTGTATCGGTGACGTTCGAGGTTGCGAGCAAAACTGGAGTGGTGAGGGTGCTAGTGATTCCATCGTTGCCACAAACGCTCATATTGGGAGCGGATTTCTGGACGAGCTTTGGGATAGTGCCAGATCTGTGCGGGGATAACTGGGAGTTCTCGACTGGGCGAGATCTAGCGTCTATCGAAACCAACGGAACGATGCTACATCTAATACCGGAGCAATTGACTGAACTAGAAAAGCGTATAGAGGCGGCTTTCCAGGCAATGCCGCCTGGCCTAGGACGAACCCACTTGGTCGAACATACGATCCGGATCAATGCGGAGCCCATTAAACAACGTTATTATAACGTGTTGCCTATCGTGCAGAAGCAGATCCATACCGAGCTGGAGGAGATGTTGGCCGATGGTATAGTGGAACCATCGCGTAGTCCTTGGGCTTCACCCATTGTGCTTATTCGGAAAAAGGATGGACAGTATAGATTTTATGTTGATTATCGTAAGCTGAACAAGATTACTGACCGCGACGCATACCCTTTGCCATTTGTTTTCGCGACGTTGGACACGCTTAGTAACGCTCAGTATTTGTCGTCGTTAGACAGTAAGTCGGCGTATTGGCGAATTCCCATGGAAGAAAGTTCGAAGGCGTTGACGGCATTTACCGTGCCGGGCAAAGGATTATTCCAATTTAAACGAATGCCTTTCGGGTTACATAATGCTCCAGCTACTTGGCAACGTTTTGTCGACCGAGTTCTGGGAGCGGACTTAGAACCCCACGTTTTTGTATACTTGGATGACATCATCATTATCACGGATACTTTTGAAAAGCACATGGAGATACTTACAGAAGTATTCAAAAGGATTTCGGGTGCGGGTTTGAAGGTAAGCAGAGAGAAGTGCCAGTTCTGTCATAAATCACTTAAGTATTTAGGTTATGTTGTAGACGCCAACGGTCTACAAGTTGATCCGGGAAAAGTGGAATGTATCCTGAAGATACCCTCTCCGAAAAACGTAAAAGAGGTCAGAAGTTTTGTTGGTACAATGTCGTGGTATCGTCGTTTTGTTCCGGACTTCGCGTCAATAACTAAACCGATGACTGAACTGTTAAAGAAGAATAGGAAATTCAACTGGACACGAGATTGCGAAGAAGCTTTCCTGAAAGCCAAGGAATGGCTAATTTCAGCACCGATTTTATCGTGTCCAAATTTTGATCTGGGGTTTCAAGTCCAGACAGATGCGTCTGATTTTGGTATTGGTGCAGTACTGACGCAAGTAAACGAAGATGGGGAGAAAGTTGTAGCCTACCTAAGCCGGTCATTGACCAAACAAGAACGTAATTACTCAACTACGGAGAAGGAGTGTCTGGCAGTGGTATGGGCGGTAGAGAAATTGCGCCCCTATCTCGAGGGCGCGAGATTCAAAGTAATGACGGATCATCACTCTTTGATTTGGTTGAGCAATCTCAAAGATCCGTGCGGCAGACTAGCTCGTTGGGCAGTCCGACTCCAGCAATTCGACATGGAGATTCTTCATCGGAAGGGTAAAGACAATGTTGTTTCAGATATGTTGTCCCGTTCGGTACCGGTTCTGCCTAAGATCTCGCCTGGAGTGACGGATTCATGGTGTGAAAGTATGATAGGTAAAGTGACAGAAAACCCATTGGCATTTTCAGAATGGCGTGTGAAGGATGGAAAACTATATAAGTCGGTCAAAAGTCGCTATCCGGAATTAAGTGGAGCCGAAAGCGAGTGGAAATGGGTCGTCCCAAAATATATGCGAAAAGAGGTACTGCGGGAACACCACGATAACTGATTGGCGGGGCATATGGTCGTATACAAGACGTTAGCACGTCTAACTGCAAAATTTTATTGGCCGAAAATGAAGGCAGATACGGCAAGATATGTACGGGGGTGTCAAATTTGCCAATCTGTAAAACCAGAGCGGAAAAAATTGGCAGGGCTAATGACAGAAAGGAAAGGAACGAGTCAGCCATGGGAAACGATCTGCGTCGATCTGATCGGACCTCTTCCAAGATCATCTAAGGGGTTTTCGTACATCCTGACGGTCGTGGACTATTTCACGAAATTTCCGCTGATCTTTCCTTTACGTACAGCAACTGCTCCAGGGATATGTCGAGCTCTAGAGGAGAACGTGTTACTACTGTTTGGAGTACCAAAATACGTAATTTGTGACAATGGTCCACAATTCAAAAGCAAATTATTCCAGGAACTATGTGAAACATACGGAACGACGATCTCATATACTGCTTACTATCATCCGCAAGAAAATCCTGCGGAACGAATGAACCAGATCATTAATGGTACTCTTAGGGCTTATGTTTCCGATAACCATCGTTCGTGGGATAAGCAATTAGCAAAGGTGGCGTGTGCAATACGAACGGCACAGCATGAAGTGCTTGAAGTGTCGCCTTATTTCTTGAACTTTGGAAAAGAAATGGTGATAGATGGAGGTAATTGTACCATACCGAATGAAGACATGGTGCAGGTGGATAAATCGGCTTTAGACACACGAATGTGTAACGTCAAGTTTCTAGAAATAATAAGACGGGACATCCAGGAAAAACTGATCGCGGCATCAAGCAAAGCGGCTGATATGTACAACGCACATCGTAGAGACGTATATTTCTTACCAAATGAATTAGTCTGGAGAAGGAGTTTTGCACTTTCAAATGCACAAGAACATTACGCAGCTAAGCTGGGGCCGAAGTACCTGGGACCTTTTAGAGCGGAGAAACGAACATCGCCTAACACGTATATTTTAGTTGACGAAGAGGGTCGAAATAAAGGCATGTGGCATGTGAAAGACCTGAAGCCGTATCATCCAGTACAGGACGAATTTTAAGTTATGGTATAGGAACTGCGTTTAGGAAATCATTGGAATTCAACATACGTGGGTAGGACGGTTGTTAGTATTCACTTAATTCAGACATGTAGCTATAGGAATGGTGTAGCTAATTTGTAGAGAATTTAGGAAATTCTCTCCGAAGTGAGGGGGGAATGTTACGGTTTCATCGTAACGTAGTTTTAATTGTAGAGAGATAGTGTTGAATGAGAGCCCAGAGGAAATTGCGATTTTAACATCTTCTTGACCACGGTTAGGCCGACACCTCGCGTGGCTGTGTCTGACAATACCGTACCGGTTGTTGCACTCGTTAACGATATGTTTTGGCAAAGAAAAATAAAAAAAACGATAGCTGGAAAGTAATAGTTCAATTTTTAATTATATCTACTGTGGGATTTGTGTTCACTTTGACAAGATAGGAAAATATTTTTAAAAAAGGAGACAAGGAAAAAAAAGGAGAGTTGGAAAAATTAGTCTGGTGTGAAGGTTGTAGATGAGTAAAAAAAGGTAAAGAAAAACGCGAAGGTTGGAGAAAATAAAGAAAAAAACGAGAAATACATACATCAAATCGAAGAACGTGGCATAAGCCGATTTATGTCCGACATTTTGGAAATTTTCGACTCGGGAGACGAGAAAAATAAAGAAAAAATATAACAGGAGTACGATTGGGCATAAAGCCCAATCGTGCGATACTCTAGATGAAAGAGAAATTTTTGTATCTTAAGAAATTTTGTAGGGGAAGTGGTAGAGGGGGTGACGACATTGAACTAATTTTTTCACATGACGCTAAGGTTGCTATTAAAATGTTTTATGCAAAATTTATGATTTAAAAATTTAATAGGTACTGAGAAAATTAGTGTATTGGATGTAGTGAAGTAGGGCAGTTTGTATGCGAGGTGATAGAAGGAGGGGCGAGTTTTTAATGACTTTTCAGAAACAACTGTTTATAGTCATCATGCTTTCGAAATGTTTTAAATTGCAGATGAGTAGCATTCATACTTTTTAGGAAAATCGACTTTTTATAAAGTTGTGAAATTGTGTCATTTTGTATGGGAGGGGGTAGAAGGGGTAAAGATAATCGTCTAAAATTTTTTGGTCTTATTAATAATTATAAATAAATAGTTACTGCACAATTTCAGCTCAATCAATTTTATACGCACTGAGTAAATTGGTTTAAAGCATTTCATGAAAAAGTGCAGTTTGTATGGGAGGTGGTGGAAGGAGGAGGAGGACACATGTAATTTTTATACAGTAGAATGATATCATTATAAAAGTATTACATTCTAAATTTCATATCAATAACATGTATACTTTTCGAGAAAAACCGTTTATTGATAAATTGCGTAATTGTGTCATTTTGTATGGGAGGGGGTAGAAGGGGTGGAGCGATTTGGCTCGTTCACGAACTTGACCTTACTTTTTTGTTAAAAACGACGTATACAAAATTTGAACTTTCTAGCTCAACGCGTTCTCAAGCTAGAGAGGACACGGACGGACAGACGGACAGACATACGGACAGACGGACGGACGGACATCCGGTTTTGAGATTTTTGTGTGATTATATGAACTTCTGTATCATTCATTTTTTTCTCCGAGCCTTATTTCTTGGCGTTACAAACTTTGTGGCAAACTTATAATACTCTCAGATTTCATCTAGAGTATAACGAGAAGTACATCAAATCAAAAAAAAACGTGGCATGAGCCGATAAATTTCCGATATTTTGGAAATTTTCGATTTGAAAATCGAAGCATAGTCGATCGAAAAGTAGAATTTGGAGAGACGATTTATAAGCGAAATTTGGAGAGGTTTGTTATCGCAGTCGTCAGCAGTAAAAAGAAATAATCAAGCAATTGTTATAAGATAAGTACAGGTAGTTAGGGCATGTTAGGGAAATAGAATTTTATATATACTTTTTTTTATATTAAATTGTATTAAACATTGTGATTTCAGCTATATTTTTTTTATTTTTCTTTGCCAAAACATATCGTTAACGAGTGCAACAACCGGTACGGTATTGTCAGACACAGCCACGCGAGGTGCCGGCCTAACCGTGGTCAAGAAGATGTTAAAATCGCAATTTTCTTTGGGCTCTCATTCAACATTATCTCTCTACAATTAAAACTACGTTACGATGAAACCGCAACAAGTTATCGACTTTGAAGTTGAAAAAATGCATGATAATAAGGATGTTGATAAACAGTTTCAAAATTATATTAAACCTTCCACTTTGTCTACCCCTCCCATACAAATGCCCCAAAATTTAGGGAAACTATGTCCAATTTCTTTGAAAATAATAAAACTATAAATTTTAAATTCAGCACGAAACATTTTGCATGCCACGTTCGGTGTTATATAAAAAAATTACAAACCTCCCCTCTCTGCTTCTACCACTTCCCATACAGAAATCACAATACCCTATTTGAAAGAATTTGAGATGACACATTTTCCGGTACATTAAACTCTTTCTCATTTCATCTAGAGTATCAAATGATTGAGCTTTATGCCCAATCATAATTCTCTTATGTTTTTTAAAATGGCTTTACATCAACCGAGTCTTCCCATCGATTTCGTGGTTTGTCTACTGGCCGGTTACAACTCGCTTTACCTTTAAGAGCACGTCTGGGGGTTCTTCTGTCTTCCATTCGCTCTACATGGTCAGCCCACTGCAGTTTACGTAGCTTGATGAACGTTGAAGCTTCTGGCTCGTCGTAGAGTTGATACAACTCATGGTTGTATCTTATTCGCCATTCCGTTCCTTCCTTCACAGGTCCCAAAATTCTTCCGAGAACCTTTCTTTCGAATGTGTTTACTGCTTTTTCGGAAGTTCGCGTTAATGTCCACGTCTCGGTGCCATAACAGAGCACAGGTTGTATAATAGTTTTATAGATCCGCAGCTTATTTTTCCTGTGCACTTTCTTGGATTTCATTATTGGAAGTACCGAATAATACGTCTTATTTGCAAGTATTATCCGTCGTTTGATTTCGTCTGTTTCATTACCGTCCTTTGCTAGATTAGCCCCAAGATATATCAAGTTGTACACACTCTCCAAAATATATTCCGCAATTGTTATGTTTTGTCTGATTAGCGTTCTCCTTCTTGTTTGCGTCATTACTTTTGTTTTGCTTTCGTTAATGCGCAACCCGACTTCTTTTGCGGCGGAGTCAAGATTGATAAATGCCTCCTTAGCACTAGGATGCTAGGATGTTAATATCGTCAGCGTATGCTACTAGTTGGGTGGACTTGAATCGTAGTGTCCCATTGGTGTCGACTGGGATTTTTCCGACAGCATACTCTAGTTCCAAGTTGAAGAGCATGGGGGCTAAACTATCTCCCTGTTTTAAACCACATTCCGTTCAAAAGCTGGTTGAGGAATCGGCTTGTATTCTCACTTGGGACTCAGTGTTCGTCATTGTGAGTCTTGTTAGTCGGACTAGTTTCGGAGGAATTCCAAAGTCAAGCTTCATTTGGTACAGTACGCTCCTGTCGATACTGTCGTATGCTTGTTTAAATTCTACGAAGATTTGGTGCACGTCTGTGTTATATTCCCAGCATTTCTCAAGCACCCGTTTCACCGAGAATATCTGGTCTGTTGTAGATCGTCCGGTTCTGAATCCACCTTGGTATTCGCCAATTATTTGATTAGTATAGGGCTTAATCAATCAAATCAATCAAATTCCTGTTAAGACCCCCTATTGGGGCATAAGACAGAAACAACTCTCTTCCACAAGGCGCGATCCTGCGCATCGGCTTTAAGCTGTTGCCAGGACTTGTTTATTCCTCTGGCCTCCTGCTCAACTGCTCGCTTCCATGTGTTACATGGTCGACCAACCCGACGTCTTCCTTGAGGGTTATAATCCAGAGCCTGTTTTGCGATGTTTCGCTCTGGTTTCCTCAAAGTATGACCGATCCACTGCCACTTTCGCCGTTGAATCTCAATACCTATTTTAGTCTGGCGAGTTGTACTCCAAAGTTCGTCGTTGGAGATCACTTCTGGCCAGAATATACCTAAAATGCGTCGGAGGCATTGGTTTACGAAAGTCTGTAGTTTCTTGGTAAGTCGAACGGTCACTTTCCACGTAGTACAACCATATAACAACACGGATTTGACGCATGCGTCAAAAACTCGCAGCTTCGTGCGAAGGGAGATCTCTCTTAACCTCCAGAAAGGGGAAAGGATACCGAAGGCCTGACGAGCTTTATTTAGCCGAGCCTCAACATCCTTTTCGGCTCCGCCGTCCATGCTGACAATGCTTCCGAGATAGCAACAATCTTGCACCTCTTCCACATCCTGCCCATTAAGAACAATCGGTGTGCTTGCGTTCGAACCCATGTGCATGTACTTGGTTTTACGCACATTTATTTTCAGTCCCGCCTCTTTGCATTTAGAATGCAACGAGCGAACATTTGACTCTAAGTCCGAACGGGTATGTGCAAGCAAACACACGTCATCAGCATAATCAAGGTGACTTAAGATGTTAAATAGTCTCCATTGAAGACCTTTACCTTCCCCACCTTCCAGTGCAGCTTTCAAGATGTCATTTATTACCACCAGAAACAGGGCTGGTGATAATATGCAGCCTTGTCTGACACCCGTTCGCACAGGAAAGCTCTCGGACAGCTCTCCTCTATGCAAGACGCGACACCTTGCATCTTCGTAGGATTCTTTAATCATAGCTATGACCTTATTTGGAATACCTCTCCTACGCAAAGCATTCCATATGTAATCTCGCTTAACGCTGTCGAAAGCCTTCTCGAAGTCCACAAACATGAGATGTAGTGGCGAACCCATTTCGGCTGACTGCTCTAATATTATCCGTAGGGTATTTGTGTGGTCGGTACAAGACGACCCTTTACGGAATCCAGCCTGATAAACTTCCAGAGTGCTCTCGACGACATCACTAATCCTATTGAGAATTACCTTAGCCATAATTTTTTAGGGCTTAAGACGACGTTCAATTATTTTTGTCAGTATTTTGATATACCTCTGTAGTTCTCACAGCAGAGTTTGTCTCCTTTTTTGTAAATTGGACATATAATGCTTTTTCGCCAATCGTCGGGTATGATTTTCTCTGTCCAAATTTTGCATATCATGTTGTGCAGTATTTTAGCGACACAGATTCCACGATTTTTCAAGTTCAACTGGTACTTCGGCAATTCCCGGCGCTTTGTTTAGTTCTTGGCCACATAGGACTGCTTTGATTTCTGCAAGCGTGGGTGGTGTCGATGATGGTTCTTCTTCATCAGTTGAGGCATCAATTGAAATGTTGCCTGTTGTGATCGGTCTAATGGGGTGGGATTGAGAAGATGTTCAAAGTAGGATGCCCATCTCCTTTTGATTTCTTGTTTGTCGCTAATAATGTTGCCCTCTGCATCTTTGCAGAGACTGGTTTTTGGTTTATATCCTTTTTTTTTAGTCTTTTACTATTGCGTATGCGTTCCGCGTTTTATTTTGTCTAATATCGTCGGCTATTTTTTGTATCTTGCCATTATGGTACTTCCTTTGCTTTCGCCTGCAGGTCTGCCTAAGCTCGTCATATCTCTCGTTTCGGCTCCTGTTGGTCGTTAAGTAAAAATTTTGTAAGCCTCGTTCTTTCTATCTATTGCATCGCGACATTCTTGGTCAAACGAATCATTATTTTTTCACCGTGATTGATATCCTAATACCTCTTCTGCGGAGGATTTGATGCCGTCTCGTATTTTCATCCACGCATTCTCCACTGACATATTTTGGATATTTTCATATATTGGTGTCAGGTGTTTATTACATGCTAACATGTAAGCCTGCGCCACCGTTTCGTCGTTAAGCTTGTCGACATTGAATTTGCTAGCTCTATTCGTTTTCGAATATCCACGACAAGCTATTCGGCATCGATACATAGCTCTGACTAGATAGTGATCAGAGTCACAATTCGCAACGCGGAGGGTTCGTATATCAAGTATCTCAGTTATAACGTGGTCTATTTGATTGAAGGTGTGACCATCTGGTGATGCCCACGATCGTTTGTGAATATCGCAATGTGGGAAGCACGTGGAACTTACAATCATATTTTTGCTACTTGCGAAATCAATAAGACGTTGGCCATTGTCGGTGGCTATGTCATGGAAACTGTGCCCTCCTGTTGTTCCTCTATGAGCCTCTTCCTTTCCGACTTTTGCATTAAAATCCCCTAAGACAATCCTTAGGTCATTCGAGGGCAGTGAATCATGGGTTGTCTCTAGAGTGGTGTAACATTCGTCTTTAGTTATATCGTTCTTGTCTTCAGTTGGTGCGTGAACGTTGATCAACCAAGTGTTGAAAGATTTAGTCTTTATTCGGATTGCATACAATCTTTCACTTACTGGTTTGAAACTCGTGACCTGCTGACTTAAATTTTTTGTCAACGTCAAAAGCGACTCCAAACTCTCTGCTTCTCGACAATTTTCCACCAGGATAGATTGTGTGAGATCTCATGTCCATAATTTCGTTACCGAGCCATTTCGTTTCTTGAATGGCAGTTATGTTGATGTTGTGTTTTGCCACTTCTTCAAGGAACTCTTTCAAAGCTCCTGTCCTAAACAAAGATCGAATATTCCAAGATCCAATAGAGTAGTCGATTTTTCGTTTGCGAGGTCGTTGCCGTTGAGTCCAGCTATTTCGAGGCTGTTCTTCAGGCTTCTGGACAATGTTTTTTCGGCGCCTCGCCCAACCCCCGACCTGGAGGACCAGTCCTACTTATTTGTTGCACCCTATTAGAAAAAGTCTGGAAGTTTTGAGGTAAATATGACATGCTGGAGTTCTCACAATTATGCCATACTTTTGCCTATTTTCTGAGACGCACTGGTGTTACTGGCCATTCTGGTTAGCTCCACACTCCCACCTCCTTTCTCAACGGGGTTTGGGACCGTCTATGGCGGAGTTGCTTTTATTAATCGTTATCCAGTCATCCAGTATCCACTGGATAATTCTGAATTTCAAAATAGGATATTAAAATTATGTGAAACGTACCATTTTAGTTTTGTTTCTGGTTGTTGTTATAGCATGTTTGACATTTCCTCACCAACGTTGACATAATAAAAAACCCTGCAAACAATTCGTCCACTTCAATCAAAACAAATTTCACGTTGATGATGAAAATGTTGGCTGCTTAAACAAAAATTGTCCTTACACGATTCTGCTCAACAATGTGTTTCTTTGAATCGTTCACAGACTTCAGTTCTGTTTTGAAGTTCTTATGAAACATTAAGCTTAGGATTTTTTTTTATTTCGCATGCGTTATCCAACAATATGTCAAGAGATACGACAGATACATAAGTTTAAGTAGTAGCTATACGTATACACTTTCATAAGCGCATCAAAGACACACAATTCCTGTACGGATATGTTTGAATACTTTGTTGACAGGTAATCCGCCTGTATTTATTTGTTGGTATCCAAACTTGCTGAAATAACGAACATAATGGATTTTGTAGAAAGAAAAGAGGGCAGAAAATATCTTCCGGGATTTTATGACGTGGAGTTGAAATTCTGTTGTTGTATTGAATGGAAGACATCATGAGGGAATCTTATGTTTATCGGCTAAAATGAATCGAATTAGTTTCACTGTTAATTGAAAATTAATTTAGAAAATCTGATGTAACATATCTGTCAACAATTTGGGCGCAACTGTAATATTCTTGGAAAGAGTTGACTACATATGAAAAGTCACTATGCAGATTAGGATGGAAGCATAGAGTAAAACTAAGGGAATTGGAGTTCCAGCGCGTATTTGTTGCTAATTATTTAACACTCAAGTTAATATTCACGATTTGATACATTTGTTTGGGAATTTGTAATGCAAATTTCTTTCGTTTCTCTTGAAAGGTGTTCGTACAAATTTCAAGTTCCTAACTTTTAATTTACTGTTTATTAGTTGACTTTTTGAAATTATGTTTAGGGATTAAATATTTTTAGCAGTGTGTTTAAGGTTACACACAATTCTTAAAAGTGCGAAACAATCGAAAAACTGTCAGTTTGGAGTAGCTTTTGAATTCAGCGAAGCATTTTAACAGCAAATCACCAACTTCAAATCCATCAACAAAAAATTGTGTGCACTTCGCATAAAGACAAGTTTTTTTAATATCTGGCTCTTTACTGTTCACGTCCAATCGAAAGACAAGGACGGGGCAACAAAGAATGAGTTTTATAGTCACCTTGTAACAACTTTAAATGACATCAATATAATTTTAGGTGATTTCAACGCGAACTTAGAGAAGGAGGACATGCAGAGGAATGGCCGGAGTCTACACAGTCTAAACGATATTAGCAATGAAAACGGCCAAAATCTTGTTGACTTCGCATGCAGCGGAAACATCATCATAGTAAGCTCAACATGCTTCCCGCATTGGAGCATTCACCTTCCTAATCCCATTCCTTCCCTCCATGACGGTGTTTGTGCATTGCGCATAAAGGCCCAAATTGCCTATAACACAGGTCATTTTGTAAAAAAAAAAACTTGGGCATCACCCGATGGAAGGAGGTATAACACGTGACAGTGTTCTAAGCGGACGTATTAGCTATTAACGAGTGTACAAAAATTATGGTAGATATGCATAATAGTCTCGGAAAGTGTTACATTTTCAAGGGCATCTTAGAACCTTCCGAGGTTCTAGGTCTAGTTGGGCACATTTTACTCCCCTATTGATTGTAAGATGGAAGTCACACATCTTGTTCTAACCACTTGGTTCGGTTTGCGAACTGTAGCAGACTATCCGCATCCTAAATGCATGCAGCTTTAGCAAGCAATGACCTGTGGTCAGGCCAACAATAGCTCGGGTGCTATAGCGACTACGTTGCAACAGCTAAGCTTTAATGTTTTTATTCGGTTCTTCCCAAAAGGAAGAACGACCAGTTCTGCAGCTGTCAAGCTGCTGCCACCCCGCCAAAAAAGAATTCAAAATAGTTTGTTTGAAGCTAGCCTTCAGCACTGCTGGTGCTAAATCGACTGACTTCCTTGTGGAATTGATGTTTGTCAAGCATGTCTGCTGCCTCATTACCTAGCGGGGCGCTATGACCCGGTATCCAAATTAGAAAACTTCGGTAATGGCCGCTAGGCGCTTCAAATTGTGTCTACAAATGGACACTAGTTTGAACGTAGTCCTGTAGGATTGGAGTGACAGAATAGCAGCCCTGCTGTCCGAGAAAATGTAACACTTTCCGAGACTATTATGCATATCTACCATAATTTTTGTACACTCGTTAATAGCTAATACGTCCGCTTAGAACACTGTCACGTGTTTTGGAAGGTGAAATGAAGTGTGGATGTCGAGGTCGTGGAAATAAATCCCTGCATCTGTCCCCTGGTTAGTTTTAGATTCGTCCGTATAGAGAGGAGAAACTGTGCAGGTGTTGAGTATCGTGTTTGCTGCCCATTCGCTTCGTTCAGGAAACTTAATGTGAAATCATTTCTCAACTTGCGGTTGGTTCATGAAATCATACTCGCAGTCTAAAAGGGAGTTTGCGTCTCTAATGATGTTTAAAATGTTGCCATGACCAATTTGTGGTACTGACCAGGAAGTTTTTAATCTAACGGCAGCTAGGCCTACTGTTTATTTTATAAAAATATCAAGTGGAGGTAGTGAGATAATTACCTCCAGGGTAGCAATTGGTGTGGTTCTAAGAACACCTGTTATTCACAGATATGACATCCGTTGGATTAGCTGTACAGTAGCTAGGTTGGTCTTTAGTACCACCGCTGGCCACCATACCAGCTTGCTATAGCAAATAATCGGTCTGGCAATACTGGTATACATCCAGTGGATGAGGTGCGGCTTAAAGCCCCATCTAAAACCGAATGTCTTTTTGCGAAGGAGGCTATGGTAGCCTTTTTTCCTCGTTCTTGAATCTTGGCCTTCCAGGATAATTTACTATTAAGAATAAGACCTTAATATTTAATTTGGTGATACCCCAAGTGTTGGATGGGTTGAAACATATGGTCTTCTTCTTCTGGGGAAGAGGACCAAATCTGTTTTTTGAAGGTTAATGTTAAGTCCTTTATCTAGTGCCCAGCTGTTGTAAAGCGGATATCATAAGGTCCCTAGAACTTATTCAAATTTACTAGTTAGCATGATGACAAGATCGTCTGCATATGCTGTTATGGTGTAGCCGTTCCGAATTAAAATGGAAAGGCGTTCATTCACTGTTAGAACCCACAGGAGAGTCGATATTATGCCACCCTGTGGCGTTCTTTTATGGACAGAGTCTTTTCTTGTCTCGTCTCCTTCATCCGTGCTATGATTTTTCGTGTGCTATCCATGCAGTCAGAAGAAGTTCCACACTAAGGCTGCCCAAAGCCTCAAGTATGGTGTCAATGTTGACCGTGGTTAACAGCGCCTTCCACGTCTAGAAAGGCACTGAGTACAAACTCTTTACGATGGAAAGTTTTCTCTACGGTGGCTACCATCACATGCAAGGTGGTGTCAGGAGGCTTACTATTGGTGGGGCCATCTGACACAGGGGCTCAGATTAACCCGTAAGTAGCTGTCCACCAGTCTTTCTAGGCTTTTAAGAAGGAACGATGGGTCGAAAAGCCTTCGGGATGTTTTGGGAGGCTCTGCATGGTTAAGGTATGACCTACCTTAACCTCTTGCCATAGTTTCGGTATGTGGCAAGGACTGATGCATGTTTTATATATGTAAAACAGGTACTAAACTATTGTTTTCCCCGCATTCTAGATCAGTGCGGGATAGACTTCGTCCAGTCCTGGTGACTTGTAAGGTTTGAAAGAACTAAACGCAATTAAAATGTTTCCTGGCATCACGACTGTATGTACTAGTTCTGAGTGGCTGGGTTGGCAAGCGCTCAAAGCATCCGGGGGAAATGCGTTTGCATTAAAAATTGAAGTAACTGGCCGCTAGACCTCGTCCATGAACCATCGCCTTTATCCAGTAATTCAAGTATGTATGGGTCTTTGGATAGGGTGCTATTTATCCTAGCAGTATCGTTGACGTTATCGATTTCTTCGCAAAATCTCTTCCATGAATTTCGTTTGACGGCTCTTCGCTGTTTTTTATGCAGTGTAAGTGCTGCTTGCTTCTTGCTCTATTTATGAAGGTGAGACTGTTAAGCAACATTACAAACATTTACATTGTTCATGCTAAGAAATTCTAGAATTGACTTACCGCGATCGTTGCAGTCTCTGCTAGACCAGTAGGTGTGATGGACATTGGCATCGCAACCTATTACCAAGTCCAATACATGGGATTGGACAAGCTGGCACAGGTCAGTCGCAGGAACATCTCTTTCTTCGCATGGCTGGTATGATGAGATCAGCTTAACAGGATGCGGTGTTCCTTTAAATGACCTCTCCCAGAGTGCCGTAGTTTGGTCCGGGCTACTGAATTGCGGAATTAATGTCAATTTTAGTGCTTTTTTTTTGCAACGAAACATGTCCGTATATTACCTGCTTTGGGTCCGCGAAGGACTGTAAAAGTTTTGTTACACCATCCTAGAATGTGGTTAGAGCCACTCAACCACGGTTCCTGGACAAGTGCAACATCGGAGTAACCTCTTAAGAGGTGTTGTTAGAGAGTGGCGATCGCCACTCTACTGTGATGTAGATTGACCTGAACCACTCTGAGTTTGCCGGCTTCTGAGGTTGGCCGCATTTGGTTTCGGTAGTTTGAAGTGGATCTTGTTGAGTCCACAATCGCGAAACCTTTCGCTTCAGACAACCACTCCCTGGAACTTTGATCGTTCTGAGAACAAGAACTTGGCCCTTATCTTTTATACTTCCGTGGAAAGATTGTTTTGTAGCTTAATGTCCTGCAATAATAGTCCAGGGTCTCAATGATACCCGGGATCCATACAGACACTTCTGTCAGTCTAGGAGCCTCAGCACCTTCCATCACCTGTAGCTTAATGTCCTTCAAGAGCTCGTTCTTCTTGGGAACCGCCTCCTGAAGGAAGACCAGAGTGTTTTGGTCAGCACAAATTATCCAAAGACAACCTGGCTCGAAGTCATACTTCAAAAAGCTCGGCTTAGCTAGCATAAAAGGTATTCCCTCAGAATAGTCCTCAATGAAGAGTAGATCTGAGGCCTCACTGACTCTGGTATAATGACCAGCAAGATGTTGGTGCTAGGGTATAGCCTAGTAGGTAGTGTGTTGGTCTTGTAATGCGAAAGGTCGTGAGTTCAAATCCCGGTCGGTGCAATATATAATTCCGGCACATTGCCTGCTTGGATATACCTTGGTCACCTCAATCTAAGAAAATGAAAAATTCGTAGAAAGAGGATTGTGCGAAGGGCTAACAACCCTTCCACAATAAGTAATGAAAAAAAAATGTTAAGGAACCTGAATATCAGGAGGCCAAGGTCCGATTTGGGCAGTGGAACTAGAAGTTGTTGGTGCTAATGACTGCTGCCTGGAGGGAACTCCTACCAACGTCGCTATAGGTAGCCGATCTCAGCTGTTTATTTTTTGCTGCAGGTAACGGCGTATTACTATCATCCGATTAGATGTTCTTATGTTTCTGCTTCAGTGGTTCGTGCTTATTACCGGCGACTGTGCACGCAGACGATGAGGGTTCTTTGGCATTGCCAGAGGCCTTTCTCCTTAACTCTGATTACTTCGGCCGGCACGCTAGCTGGGTGTGAAGATTCTGCAGCTCGCGAATCGTCCGTCCCTGAGGGCAGTCGACTCAGAACTGCAGCCACTTTAGCCTCTACCGCATCGTTAAGCCTCGCTTTCGCTACTCTTCTTTTTAGGTTGGTTTTAGCACGGCGATGGGCGCGATTGCTAATACCACCTTGAGGGGTTTGGACGGTCCTTGTAGCAAGACCATCTGAGATAGTTGTATAGGATATTGTCGACGTCGAAGCATGAACAACATCTATACCCACCTCAGATGTTCTAAATACGACTCTGACCACTATTTAGGCCACATTCCAATGTCAAATAGCAAATAGCGGACCTGCAAAACACCAACCGGAACTTCAATTCGAGATTGAGAAGCTAAAGGGCGAGTCCATCGCAGCTGCATGCATATCAACTTTAGAGAGACATTTTGGCCAAATATTCAACCACCGCGAAATGCCAATGGAGCAATTATGGCCCAACATCAAAAACGGTATTAAGTTCGTTGCAGAAAACGTTGATAATGCCGAGAAGCAATAAACAAAAAAATGCAGGCGTTCTTTTGTTATTACTGAGTCCTCATAAGCCTCCTTCCCACATTCGCAACGATTATGTACACGAAATTTAATTGGAAACACAAAATTTGGGACAAACTCTTTGTTCCATATTTTTATCCATTTTAAAAATCGCGGTATACTACTGAGGTGTACCGATTCAACCAGCTTCTGTAAACTAACTGATTAACAGACCGCGCTTATTATACTCTAGATGAAATCTGAGAATATATTGTGTTTGCCTTACCGTTCGTAATGCTAAGAAATAATGCTCGCACAGAGCCGCTAAGGGTACAGAAATATTTGTTGTCGCTCAAAAACTTCGATTCCTAGTTGCTGTCTGTCCGTCTGTGCGTCTGTCTACAGCATAACTCTCAGAAGCTTTGAGCTATAGCGCTAGAAAATTGTATGCGTAATTTTTAGAAAAAAAGTAACTTCAAGTTCGTGAACGGGCCACATCCCCTTACTCTTTCTATCCCCTTCCATACAAATTTCACGAAATTCCGAAATATTCAGAAATTGATTTTTCTTTGAATCAATTTAAGCTATCAACTTGAAATTTGGGTCAAGGTATTATGATGTAGATGTAATTAATATGACTGAATATTGATCCGATCCCGTCACTCCTTCTACCCCCTCCCATACAAATGCATAATTTTGAAAAATGCATTTTTTCGATTTTCATTGAAACTAACAAAGTTATAAAAATTAATTTTTGACAGAATTAATTTTATTATAATTGCAATCAGTATTGAAAAAATTATCAACTTCACCTCACTCCTTCTATCCCCTCCCATACAAATTGCACGAAATTTTGAAATTATTTTTCTTCGAAACCGTTAAAGCTATCAGCTTGATATTTTGTATAAAGTATAAAAATATAAATATCAATAACGAGAAAAAAATGTGTTCTTATCCGTACACTCCTTCTACCCCCTCCCATACAAATGCATAATTTCTGTTAAGTGCATTATTCCATTTCCATTAATACTAGAAAAAGTATAAACTTAAAATTTGGCCAGAATTTGTTTTTTAATAATTGCAATAAATGCTAAAAAAATTATCAGCTCCTCTTCACTCCTTCTACCCCCTGCCACATAAATATCTGTATTATAACTTCAAGGAAAGCATTTCTTCTTCGAACATATGAGAGCTATCGACTTTGAAATTGAAACAAATCCTGGCGATAATTATGTCGATAAGCAGTTTCAAAATCTTCGAAGCCCCTCCACTTCCTCTGCCACCTCTCATACAAATGCCTCAATTTCAGGAAAACTATGTCCAATTGAAAATAATGAAAGCTACAAACTTTACTGAATTTAACGAAATATTTTGCATACCAAATTAGGTGTCATATCTTAAAAATTAAAAACCTTCCTACTCTGCTTCTACCACCTCCCATACAAAAGTCACTATTAATTATTCAAAAGAATTAGAGGTGGCATATTTTCTGGTACATTGAACTCTTCCCATTTCATTTAGAGTATCATAAGATTGGGTTTTACGCCCAGTCATAATTCTGTTATGTTTGTTAAATGCATTTTATCGATTTCCATTCAAACTAGAAAAAGTACAAACTTCAAATTTTGCCAGAATTTGTTTCTTAATAATTGAAATAAGTGTTAGAAAAAATTATCACCTCCGCTTCACTCCTTCTACCACCTCCCATACAAATATCTGTATTATAAATTCAAGAAAAGCATTTCTCCTTCAAGTATATGAGCTATCGACTTTGACATTGAACCAAAGCAAGGTGATAAAAATGATGATAAGCAGTTTCAAAATCATCTTAAACGCTCCACTTCCTCTGCCACCTCTCATACAAACGCCTCAATTTCAGAAAATCTATGACCAATTTCTTTAAAAATAATGAAAACTAAAAACTTTAAATTCAGCAAAAAACATTTTGCATGCCATGCTCGGTGTCACATACGAAAAATACAAACCTCCCCCTCTACTTCTACCACCTCCACCATGCAAAAGTCTCTATTCACTATTCGAAAGAATTTGAGATGACATATTTTCCGGTATATTAAAGTCATTTCCATCTCATCTAGAGTATCATATGATTGGGCTTTAAGCCCAATCATAATTCTGTTATGTTCTTTGAGAAAATAATTAACGACAGTACTACCTGCTTACCAAAAAAAAAAAAATGTTGAAATATCATTTCCCATGATAATTTTAATTACAAATTCTCAGTGCTTCATGGTCACAATGCATACCTCAGTGCTAATTTATTTACTATAGAGATCGTCATACATATGATTTCGATTCAGAATTAAAAAATTTTAATGAACATGAATGAATTTACTTGTTTATTAAACATTTTATTTTCATTACAATACTTACATAATTGCCCAGTCGTTTTCGTAATTTTTAGAATACGATTCTATATAATTATACAGCAGTTAAATAACGAACAAAAAGTTTATTAAGTCCAATGTTCTTTTTTTTCGCACATATCACTTGTCTATACAGTGCCCCATGTAATTTTCACACTCTACATCATGTCCTTTATGTTGACTTAGCCACCTTACTCCTCCTTTTCAGGTTCCACAGACTGTGCCGAACTGCAATTATCATGTCAGATCTCTGGCTTAGATAGAATAAGGCAGGAGTTGCATGACTTTCGATTTGCACTCCACAGAACAAAAAGCGTTTACTCTACATTGCAATGAAAAGCAATGTGTTTAAGAGGAACAGCACTGCTTAAGTTAAAAAAAAGGGTTTTGCACGATTGCCTTAACTAATATAAAACTATTATTATGGGTTGAATGTGTTCTTACTTTACTTTAAACAAAATTTAAACAAATTTTCCCGATGTATTCATAATCGGTGTCAAAGTGTCATTAAGCGATTATTTTTTTTCTTCTTGGTGACTATTTAAAAAAGATATCTCACTCTGAATTTTATGTGTTGCCTTAAAAAAATTTAGTTATTAAACTAAGAAGACGTCTTCGCTTAACGAAAACTAATGCGATTACAAACATCTTTATTAAAAATAACTAGGGTCGAAGAAAATCATTGTATATGTACAGTGTTAAAAAAAAACTTGTTTCTCGTACTCATAATTAAAGGCAAATAAAAAAAGAACTTATTTTTAAAAACACTTACTATAAAGATATGAAAAAAAATCCAAACTTTTGGAAATTCCCCCTATAGATAAGACCCATATGCTTTTTTGCAGAAGCTTTATTTGAATATACTATGTTATATGTACCTAGATACAGCACTCCAAACAGTTCTCTATAAAAACATGCTCGTTCGCATTCGAATTCAAGGGGATTAATGTATGTTAGGGTGTACCACATGCAATACCAAACGTATTTTCTTCGACCCTACCAAACGTATTACATGCCATATGTTTATACTTCAAAACATTAGCACTGTCTTAATTTTTCAGGTGCTGCGTTTGGCAATTCAACAATTGCAGCTCATAGTGATGTGTTTTTCCTGTTGGTATTTCAGCCCTTTGTTAATTGTTATTTCTTCTGTTAGTACCTGCGTGCTAGTAATTAGAGGCTAGAATCGTGGCATTGACTAATCTACTTCCAAGACCACTAAATCACAATTCGAGTGTTGTTTACATGCTGTAAAGAATTATACTGATTACTACAAATAGAACACCGATGTTATTAGTTAAGAATGGTTTTAATTTAAAAGCGAGGAAAATTCATCTACAATAGTTCTGCTTGAATACTATTGTTTATTTCAGTGTAAATTTCTATGTATCATAAGGGTAAAGGATATAACAGCAAAATTAAAGCTAACCAAACAAAGTTTCTTTAATTCTCAACAATAGTCCTCGTTTAAAGCCTTTACAAGCCTTCCTGTACTCACCGCTGACAGAATTAAATGCTGAACTGATGGTCACACATTTTATTCATGATGCAACATCAGGACCATTAATTGCCTTAGTTAAATTAATTTTTAAAATTATTAATGAAATATAATTACGATGGACAACATTTTACAGGTATGCGGAGATCGTAAATGGAATTTTATTTATATTTTGCATAGCCACACTTTCCAGGCTGCACGTATGTTATAGCCGCGAAAAACTCTTGCATAATTAATGGAGTCAGGTTTTCATTTCTTTTTTTTTTTTATTAATGTTATTGATTTATTTAAATCCACTTTTGCATGCATGAAACACGTCTTCGTTGTCCTGAAAAGGGTTATGGTAATTTTGTACTCTCGGTGTATAAATTGAGGACACCTTAAACACAACGACAACGGTTCTATTCGTCGTCGAGTACGATAGGAAATTCAATTCCGAGCAATAATTGCGTTAGTGTCTCGTAAAATGGCTTTCAATTGGATGATAATAGTGTGCGACAAATTTCTAACGCTGCAGTTAAATTTGTTTTTAGATAATCTTGTTGGTTTTGGAAATGTTCTCCAATAAGTTCCGTAAATATCATGTGATTTAGTTGAATTTGGAATTTGCTAAATACTCTAATTTAGGCGCATTTTGTTCTATGTGGATAATAATAATGCTCACACTGTTTAGAGAATTATTATGCAACAACTCGATAACATAACTATAGTACTTAACGTAGCGCATACACGAAATCGCATATTTTAGTGTGTCTTGAAAACGAACGATTTTACCGAAGCCGCTGGAAACCTAAACTTTTTTTTGGAATATCCTTAATTCAATAACTTGGTGAGGGAACTGGTATAATGACAATGTGAATGGTTGATTGATTTCGATGTCATTAACACTTTCGTGTAGGGAGTTTCTTAATAAAACATAGCAGAATTATGATTGGGCTTAAAGCCCAATCATATGATACTCTAGATGAGATGGAAATGACTTTAATATACCGGAAAATATGTCATCTCAAATTCTTTCGAATAGTGAATAGAGACTTTTGCATGGGAGGTGGTAGAAGTAGAGGGGGAGGTTTGTATTTTTCTTGTATGACACCGAACATGGCATGCAAAATGCTTATTGCAGAATTTAAAGTTTTTAGTTTTCATTATTTTTAATGAAATTGGTAATAGTTTTCCTGAAATTGGGACATTTGTATGGGAGGTGGCAGAGGAAGTGGAACATTTTAGATGATTTTGAAACTGCTTATCATCACCGTGCTTTGATTCAATTTCAAAGTCGATAGCTCTCATATATTCGAAAGAGAAATGCATTTCTTGAATTTATAATACAGATATTTGTATAGGAGGGGGAAGAAGGAGTGAAGAGGGGCTAATATTTTTTTCTAGAACTTATTTAAATTATTAAGAAACAAATTCTGGCAAAATTTGAAGTTTGTACTTTTTCAAGTTTGAACGGAAATCGATAAAATGCATTTAACAAAATTTATACATTTGTATGGGAGAGGTAGAAGGAGTGTACGGATCAAAACAATTCTTTTTTGGATTACTAATATTTCTATTTGTATACTTTATACAAAATATCAAGTTGCTAGCTTTAACTAATTTTAATTTCGTGAAATTTGTATGCGAGGGGGTAGAAGGAGTGAGGTGAAGTTGATAATTATTTTTAAAATAAATTTTAATTATAGTAAAATTAATTCTGACAAAATTTCGTCTTTTCAGCTTTACTAGTTTCAATGAAAATTGAAAATATGTATTTTTCAAAATTGTCCATTTGTATGGGAGGGAGTAGAAGGAGTAAGGCGATCGGGTCAATATTCCGTGGTATTAATGACATCTATATCGTGATACTTTGACCTAAATTTCAAGTCTATAGCTTAAATAGTTTCAAAGAAAAATCTATTTCTTAATATTTCGAAATTTCATGAAATTTGTATGGGAGGGGGTAGAAGGAGTGGGGGGATGTAGCCCATTCACGAACTTAAAGTTTTGCTAAAAATGACTCACAAAAAGCTCAAAGCTTTCGAGAGTTCTGCTGTGGACAGACGCACAGACGGACAGACAGACAGACGGACAGACGGTCACTCGGAATCGAGGTTTTTGAGCGACAACAAATATTTCTGTACCCTTGGCGGCTCTGTGCGAGCGTTAATTCTTAGCGTTACAAACGGTAAGGCAAACACAATATACTCTCCGACTTCATCTAGAGTATAAAAATATTAAAATGCAAATTTTATAAATAAACATTATTTTATATTTTTTTCCACAACCGAAAAAAACCTTTCCGTGGAGGGAACTTGTTAGAAAATTTTTATTATAGAACTACATTCTGTAAGAGCTCTTTTTTACTGAAAAAGTTTGATATTAATTTGAAATTCTTAAATGATATTTTTTCAATCCTTTTTCTTATTTATTTATTGTTATCAGTCCGCTATCAAATAAATTTGACATGACTTAAGGAGCGCACTAGCGACCTAATGGTCCAGTCGGTGCATTTTACTTTTACTTTTCGCGTTTCATGACTGAATTAGCCTAAACATGCACAAAAAAAAATCCGTCCTGCCGTACGCCGTCCGTCGTACATATGGACTCATATCTCCGAGACCGTTAAAGGTAGAATGTTCATTTTTAGGTGTATTGTTGATTGGGTAAATGAGCTTTATTTTCTAAATTTTTGGGGGTGTTAGGTGGAAGGGGGAGGCGTTAAAAGTTTTGAAATCGCGCTTGACCTTCTACCCGCTCCCATACAAAAGTATGATTTCGACCAATTTCATTAAATCAACTAATAACGAATAAATTAAAAGCTACGAACTTGAAATTTTGTACCAGCACCTTACTTTTCTAACTAGTGCTGAAGAATCTGTGGGATATGCGCAAAGCGGTGAGAAACCCTGGATGTCGCAAGACACATGGGACAAGGTTGGCAATCGGAAAAAAGCCAAATTTGCAATCATCTCTCAACCCGATGTCAACCAACGAACGCCCGACTTGGGGCAGAACTACCGCGATGCTCATATACAGCTTAAAAAGGCTGTTAGACGCGACAAGAGAAAGGCCATTGAAGATCTGGCAAACAAGGCAGAATCTGCGGCTTACCTTGGGGATATGGGTTCACTATTTAAAATCATGAAACAGTTGACGAACAGGCATTTCACCGTCAACCACCTGGGTGAGAGATGTCAACGGAACTCTCCTTAATATGAATGAACACCAGTTGCAGCGATGGAAGGAATACTCTCTGATATTGTAAACATCTTGTCAGATGAAGATATTCCGGAAACAGAACAACTTCCAAACATCCAACCGCATTAATCCTCTATTAGGGACGATCCCCCAGATAAGGAAGAGATAGTTTCCGCCATTCAGTCAATGGCGGGAAGGAAAGCTCCAGGTATAGACGGACTACCAACCGAACTCCTCAAAGCGGACCCGGAAATAACAGCCGATATACTCCTCCCACTCTTCACTAAGGTGTGAAATGATGGAAGATATCCGACTGAATGGAAGGAGGGCGTCATTGTGAAAATTCCGAAGAAGGGCGACCTTCGGGATTGTGGCAATTGGCGTGGTATATGTCTACTTACTGCCGTAACAAAAATTATGGCTAAGGTAA
Organism: Chorisops tibialis; assembly: GCA_963669355.1. Taxonomy (NCBI): domain Eukaryota; kingdom Metazoa; phylum Arthropoda; class Insecta; order Diptera; family Stratiomyidae; genus Chorisops; species Chorisops tibialis. The sequence continues at coordinate 240,893,295 of OY770262.1, forward strand.
TTCTCAATAGGATTAGTGATGTCCTCGAGAGCACTCTCGAAGTTTATCAGGCTGGATTACGTAAAGGGTCGTCTTGTACCGACCACACAAATACCCTACGGATAATACTAGAGCAGTCAGCCGAAATGGGTTCACCACTACATCTCATGTTTGTGGACTTCGAGAAGGCTTTCGACAGCGTTAAGTGAGATTACATATTGTTATAGATCTGGCAATGATCTCTCTCAAATCTGCCAGAACTATTTAGAATATTCTTCCAACATGTAGAGGGCTTCTAGTAACTTCTCAAAGACACAAACAATGACACCCGACGCCATCTAGTAACTTCCAGAATAGTCCAGAGGCAGCAGAAAAACATACACCAGAGAAGGTTCGAGACTCGGATAAATCCATTATAAATAGCCAGAGCTCACGACAAGGGATTATTCACTCAGTGACAGTTTCATGGAAAACACCTATCGGTGTAAGTAAGCGAAAGTAATAGATCGGCAGTGTTCCTAGGTTGTACGAATTAAGTTTTTAGAGCGAATTTAGTGAAGTGATCGGGAAATTGTGTATAAAGTGCAATAAATAAATTATTCTTATATTTTAAAACGAATTGAGTTGTCTTTGGAATCTGGCGAACCCCTAGCTCGCAACAATTGGTGTCAGAAGAGTGGGATTTCAAGGATAAATTCGGGTTAAAAATCGCGAGTGAAATTAAAATTCTCGAACGGATAATTTTGTGAGAGCGAAAAAGTGAAACTAAAATTCTCGAACGGACAGTGAGAATTTTGTGAAATCGAATATTCTCGAGTGCTCTAGTGAACAGTGACTTTAATTAGCGAAGTAAAATCGCGGAACTAAAATTCTCGAACGGACAGTGAGAATTTTGTAATCTCGAGTGATTTAGTGAGCAGTGACGTAAATTTAAGTGAATTCGAATCGCGGAAAAACTGGAAATAATTGGTAGTGAAAATGCCGCGTTATTTAAAAGACTTAAAAGTAACGGAGCTGAAGGAAGAGCTCAGAAGACGCGAGTTATCTACGACAGGGAGCAAGTCTGAACTTGTCAGCCGTATGATCGAGACACTCCAGGCTGAGGGTGAGGATGCAGATAGTTTCGAGTTCCAAATCAAAGAAGCTCGTGGGGATGAGTGTTCTGGTGCAACGGATGCTCTAACACAGTTAATGCAGCAAATGATGAACAAATTAGAGCAACAATCAGTGGACATTAAACAACAATCAGCGGACATTAAACAACAATCTGCGGACATGAATCAGAAATTAGAGCAACAATCAGTGGACATTAAAGAACAATCAGCGGACATTAAACAACAATCTGCGGACATGAATCAGAAATTAGAGCAACAATCAGTGGACATTAAACAACAATCAGCGGACATTAATCAGAAATTAGACCAGACCTCAAAGGAACTCAACCAAAAATTGGAGCTGCAGAATAATAAAATAGACACCATGGGCAAGGCAATAGAAGAAAACGTAGAAAAGAAACTTCGAATCTTCGAAGAGCAAATTACGGAAAAGACATCCGGAATTGCAGAAGAAGTCGAACGCCTAAAAAGAGACTTCGATAACGTGAAGGCGACTGGTGTCATCAAGACAGAACATGTTGCGCACAAGGGTCTCAAGGCTCCAATCTTCGATGGACAAACACCGTGGGCTATTTATAAGACCCAATTTGAGGCCGCCGCAAGAAACAACCATTGGAATGATCTGGAACGAGGAACGGCTCTTATATTGGCGTTAAGAGGCCCACCAGCTGAAGTTCTTCAAACGATTCCGCAGGAGCAACAACAAGATTTTTCAACGTTAGTCCGGACATTGGATCTTCATTACGGCAGTGACCACATGCGAGAGATCTACAAAACTCAACTGTACAACCGAGCTCAAAAGAATGGTGAAACACTTCAAGAGCTGGCACGCGATATTGAACGACTCACACTATTATCGCTGCCTAATGCGCAAACAGAGCAACGCAACGATACAGCTGTTTTCGCATTTAACAATGCTGTACAGGACAGAGAGCTGCAACAGGCGTTAAAACTGGCAGGTAAGAGAACGATTGGCGAAGCCTTAGTATATGGGCTGACGTTCGAAGCTGCCAAGCAAAGCTCGCGGAGTAACTATCGAGTTCGAGAAATAGTAGAAGAATCTGTGTGCCAGAAAGCCGAGTACACCAAGCGGAGCGAAGGATCTGGTGCTCCCCGATGCTGGAATTGTGGACAGGCAGGACACTTAAGACGCGACTGCCGCAAACCCAGAAAAGCGATCAACTATTGTTCCGGCTGCGCTGCTAAACAAAGAGGAGGGAGGGGCGAACCGTCACGAGAGCACGCTTCGCCTAGTGACAGTCCGGGAAACGAGTAAAGGCCAACTTCATGGGGCAGAAGTTGGCTGGTAGAATCGACGCCCCCGGAACCATCATCGCAGTTTCTCGACTACATCGTTGTGAAAACGACTTATGTATGAGTGGTCGAGTCGGCAAATTAAACTGCATCATAACAGTCGACACAGGCGCAACACGGTCAGTGCTAAGATCTGACCTCGTAGATCGTACTTGGCTTCACAACACCAAGAAGTACGCACTTCGCACTGCTACAGGAGAAACTACAACGGTCCATGGAGAAATAGCCCGTGACATACAACTTGGGGATTTGACCTTCTCGCATGTATTCGTGGTAGCTGACATTACCGATGAGTGTATCCTTGGAATGGATTTTCTGAAACCACACGGTATCCAGCTGGACTTAGGACAACGAATAATGAAGTGGCGGAATATTGAAATCCCGATGGAAATAACATCCTCCAAATCAACAAAGCTGCGAGTTGTATTATGCGAAGATGCGGACATACCAAAGTCATCTGAGAATGTTATTTGGGCAGAGCTCGATGGTGATCCCGGGAACCACCGATTCTACCTCATAGAACCGGAAACAACACCTGCATTACGAAGTCTGATACTAGGAAAAACGCTCGTAAAAAGGAATGAGAGAATGATGGTACCAATAAGAGTCCTGAACGTTGCGGACAGCACTACCAGCGTAAAGAAAGGAGATGTAATTGGCAGCTGTGAACCAATATCGGCGGTGACGAGTATCGACAAGGCAGAACCACATAACGTACCCTCTAAAAATAAGCCAAGAAGGAAGGACAATGTAACATCAACACTTCTTCAGTCAAGCAACCTTAGAGGAGAACAACACAAGCAAGCAGTAGATCTAATCGAAGGATTTAGCGACGTCTTTTCCACCGGTGATGACGACTATGGCAGAACAAACTTAGTGAAACATCGTATAGATACCGGAAGTGCTACACCGATACGTCAACCTCCAAGAAGAGTACCATTAGCGAAACAAGGAGAAGTCAATTCAATGGTCAAAACTATGGAGCATCAGAGAATCATCGAAGAATCAAAGAGCCCGTGGATATCGCCAGTAGTGCTGGTAAAGAAGAAGGACGGCAGTACCCGTTTTTGTGTGGACTACAGGCGACTTAATGATGTTACGAAAAAGGATAGCTATCCTCTACCTAGAATCGACGATATCATGGACACCCTGACCGATGCTAAATGGTTCTCAACGTTGGACCTGAAGAGTGGTTACTGGCAAGTGGAGATATATGAAAAAGATAGAGAGAAGACAGCATTCTCTGTCGGCAGTGGACTGTGGCAGTTCATCGTAATGCCATTTGGCCTGTGCAATGCTCCAGCTACGTTCGAAAGACTGATGGAATTCGTTTTGCGTGGTCTGAGTTGGAAAACTTGTCTCGTTTACCTAGATGATGTGATCGTTATCGGAAAAACATTCAATGAACACCTAAAAAATCTGCAGGAAGTCTTCCAGCGACTGCGAGCGGCAAAATTAAAGCTGAGTGCACTTTGTTTAGTGCAGAAGTCAAGTACTTGGGTCACATCGTTTCAGCTGATGGCGTAAAGACAGATCCGGAGAAGATACTGGCGGTGAAAAATTGGCCTACTCCGAGTGATAAACACCAGTTGCGCAGCTTCCTAGGCTTAGCGACATATTACCGACGATTTGTAAAAGACTTTGCTAACACGGCGAAATGTCTGCATCAGTTAACAGAAAAAGGGAAGCCATTTACATGGAGTCAACAATGCCAGGAAGCATTCGAGAGGATAAAAGACCAACTCTGCGACTCCCCAGTTCTGGCGTATCCAAAACCAGGTCATGGTTTCATCATAGACACTGACGCCAGCAATGTCGGTATCGGAGCAGTACTATCACAAGAGATCGATGGGCAGGAGAGAGTGCTATCTTACTACAGCCGAGTACTCTCAAAATCAGAAAGGAACTATTGCGTAACTAGCCATAGTAGAAGCAACAAAACATTTTCACAAATACCTCTATGGTCAAAAGTTCCTTCTTCGAACGGATCACGCATCGCTTAAATGGCTACTTCAGTTTAAGAACCCCGAAGGCCAAGTAACCAGATGGATCGAAAGGCTCGAATCCTACGATTTCGAGATTGTTCATCGAAGAGGAAGAATCCACGGTAATGCCGATGCGCTTTCACGCCGTCCTTGTCCACCGAACTGCAAGCATTGTCACCGTGTAGAAGGAAAAGAGGCCGGAGAAACCATTCAGAGGATAACGACCAAACCAAAGACTAGATGGAATCAGCAAGAACTGGAAGACGCCCAAAGTAAAGATCCAGATATTTCACCGATCATGGCATGGAAGGACGAAATGAAACGGCCTGAGTGGAAAGACATCTCACAATTCAGTGAAACCTTAAAGTGTTATTGGGCACAATGGAACTCCCTTCACCTAGACGGCGGATTATTAAAAAAATGGGAAAACGCTGACGGAACATCATATCACATGCAAACCATCGTCCCGCATTGTAAGATCGAAGAGGTTTTGAAGGAATATCATGGAGGTACCTCTGGTGGGCATTTGGGTGTAAATAGAACCTTGGCAAAGATACGAGAAAGGTTCTATTGGATCCATCTTCGAGATGATGTCGAAAATTGGTGCCGTAAATGTACTACGTGTGCATCAAGTCAGGGCCCACACCGCAGATCCAGGGGAGAAATGCAACAATACAACGTGGGAGTCCCATTTGAAAGAATTGCTGTGGATATTGCTGGACCATTTCCGGAATTAGAAAATGGTAATCGCTACATTCTAGTGGTCATTGATTATTTCAGCAAGTGGCCTGAAGCCTACGCAATTCCAAACCAAGAAGCAGTAACCGTCGCCGAACAAATTGTTACCAACTGGGTGAGCAGATTTGGAGCTCCACGTGAACTACACTCCGATCAAGGGCGCAATTTTGAATCTCAAATATTCAAACACGTGTGCCAAATGCTGGGAATAAACAAAACGAGGACAACTCCATTACACCCACAGTCCGATGGAATGGTGGAACGTTTCAACAGGACATTGAACTCAAACCTATCCAAACTCGTCAGCGAGAGGCAACAGGACTGGGATCAGCACATCCCTCTATTTTTAATGGCCTACAGAACATCGGTGCATTCAACAACAGGAGAAACCCCGTCCCGAGTCATTTTCGGAAGGAATATTCGAGTCCCTGCGGAATTAATGTTTGGAGTGCCACCAGACCAACCAACGAATGCCAAAGATTACGTCTCGGATCTTCGATGTCGACTAAACACAATTTATAACCTGGTCAGAGATAAAATTGATTTGGCGACCGACCGCATGAAGACGAGGTATGATCAACGGGCGAATTCATCAGGATTCCAAGAGGGTGATTTAGTTTGGCTATACAATCCCAAACGACAGAAGGGCAGATCGCCGAAACTACAGCGCAACTGGGAAGGCCCTTACCAGATCATCAACCGGTTAAACGATGTCGTCTATCGGATTCAATTACATCAAAAACCCCGTACAAAAATGAAAGTGGTACATCTCGACCGACTAACAAAGTACCACGGTGCCATTGCGGAAATGAACGACTCTGTTCGGGACGAACAGGGACTAAGGAGAGGGTAATGTTATAGATCTGGCAATGATCTCTCTCAAATCTGCCAGAACTATTTAGAATATTCTTCCAACATGTAGAGGGCTTCTAGTAACTTCTCAAAGACACAAACAATGACACCCGACGCCATCTAGTAACTTCCAGAATAGTCCAGAGGCAGCAGAAAAACATACACCAGAGAAGGTTCGAGACTCGGATAAATCCATTATAAATAGCCAGAGCTCACGACAAGGGATTATTCACTCAGTGACAGTTTCATGGAAAACACCTATCGGTGTAAGTAAGCGAAAGTGATAGATCGGCAGTGTTCCTAATTTGTACGAATTAAGTTTTTAGAGCGAATTTAGTGAAGTGATCGGGAAATTGTGTATAAAATGCAATAAATAAATTATCCTTATATTTTAAAACGAATTGAGTTGTCTTTGGAATCTGGCGAACCCCTAGCTCGCAACAATATGGAATGCTTTGCGTAGGAGAGGTATTCCAGATAAGGTCATAGCTATGATTAAAGAATCCTTCGAAGATGCAAGGTGTCGCGGTGCAAGATTTTTGCTATCTCGGAAGCATTGTCAGCATGGACGGCGGAGCCGAAAAGTATGTTGAGGATCGGCTAAATAAAGCTTGTCAGGCCTTCGGTATCCTTTCCCCTTTCTGGAGGTTAAGAGAGATCTCCCTTCGCACGAAGCTGCGAGTTTTAGACGCATGCGTCAAATCCGTGTTGTTATATGGTTGTACTACGTGGAAAGTGACCGTTCGACTTACCAAGACACTACAGACTTTCGTAAACCAATGCCTCCGGCGCATTTCAGGAATATTCTGGCCAGAAGTAATCTCCAACGACGAACTTTGGAGTACAACTCGCCAGACTAAAATAGGTATTGAGATTCAACGAAGAAAGTGGCAGTGGATCGGTCATACTTTGAGGAAACCAGAGCGAAACATCGCAAAACAGGCTCTGGATTATAGCCCTCAAGGAAGAAGTCGGGTTGGTCGACCATGTAACACATGGAAGCGAGCAGTTGAGCAGGAGACCAGAGGAATAAACAAGTCCTGGCAACAGCTTAAAGCCGATGCTCAGGATCGCGCCTTGTGGAAGAGAGTTGTTTCTGTCCTATGCCCCTATAGGGGGTCTTAACAGGAATTTGATGTTTGACGGTTGACCTTACAAGAGAAGCGAAATAAAACTACATATCAAATTTTACGATTCCCCTACCTTTTCTACCCCCTCCCATACAAATGTTCGGTTTCGTGAATGTATAATACACCGAATTTTATGAAAATTTTATGCAATTTCGTCTATGAAACACATTCTATACAGAGAATACTGGACGTGATTCAAGCAATTAATTAAAAAACTATTAACATCCACCCACCCTTACTTTTACCCCTCCTCCTCCCCTTATAAAAACCCAAACTTGCAGAAACGAATGAATTATTGTTAAATTGACAACAGCCCTGCCCAAGAACTCCCTTTCACTAAGCCTTCCCTAATCACTCTAACCTGCACATAGACTTTTTACTCAGCAACTTGTGCCAAGAATAATAAAGTTTCGCTCGACTTGTTGGCAGTTTATTTACATTTTATGTATGTAGATGCTTAATTATACTCTAGATGAAATCTGAGAGTATATTGTGTTTGCCTTACCGTTTGTAACGCTAAGAAATAACGCTCGTAAATAATGTAATGTATAATTTTTGACAAATACATTTTATCGATTTCCATTCAAACTAGAAAAAGTACAAACTTCAAATTTTGCCAGAATTTGTTTCTTAATAATTGAAATAACTTTTAGAAAAAATTATCAGTTCCACTTCACTCCTTCTACCACCTCCCATACAAATATCTGTATTATAAATTTAAGAAAAGCATTTCTCCTTCAAGTATACATATGAGAGCTATCGACTTTGAAATTGAATCAAAGCATGGTGATAAGGATGATGATAAGCAGTTTCAAAATCATTTAAACGCTCCACTTCCTCTGCCACCTCGCATACAAATGCCCCAATTTCAGGAAAACTATGACTTATTTCTTTAAAAATAATGAAAACTAAAATCTTTAAATTCGGCAAAAAACGTTTTGCATACTATGTACGGTGTCATATACGAAAAATACAAACCTCCCCTCTACTTCTACCAAAAGTCTCTATTCACTATTCGAAAGAATTTGAGATGACATATTTTCTGGTATATTAAAGTCATTCCCATATCATCTAGAGTAGCATATAATTGGGCTTTAAGCCCAATTTTAATTCTGTTATGTTTTTAATTAATTTATATTGCAATGGATATATAAAATATGCCAAATTGATAAATTCCAAAAGGATGGGAGAAGGAGAGTGGGAAAAAGGAAAAAATAGAAAATTCAAATGAGTTTTGTTATATTCAAATGTGACAAAAGTTGAAAGAGGATAGAGTTTTGGTCTTGTGAAGGACTCAGAAGTTCGAATGGAGATGGGAGGTAGTTGTTGAAGAAGAAAAAGGTTTCCGGACGCGCAGCCACAATGTGTGCACGTGGGTGGATCTTTTTTGGTTATATAGTGCCCTTTTGTAAGCCAGGTATGTCCTAATCTTATACGCGTAATTTTGGTGGCTAACCTTCGTGGTAATGCGGTATTGAAAATGGGTACATGGTGGGAGGGCCAATGCGTCTTTAAAAATGTTGTGGTACTTTCCCATAATTCTTTCTTCTTTCTGTTTATTAGGAGGTCAATTTGTGCAAGGATAAAGTTTTCTAAAGGTGTGGTAAAGACTGGCAAAAGAGGGTTTGAGTTTTGCAGAGCAAGAGATTTCGCTATTTTGTCAGCTTCCTCGTTCCGACATGTCCGGGTATCCAGCAAATTTTGATGTGTCGTGCACCGGCCAGAGTTTGTCTTAAAGCCATTGGCATGTATTTTTTATTGCAGTGATTTAAAATTGCTGCAACTGAAGATTTAGAATCAGTAAAGATAATGCAGGGTTCGAGAGATTGCGGTTTGTCCCGTTCATGAACTAAACCTAACTTTTTCGTCAAAAATTACGAGCACAAAATTTGAACTTTCTTGCTCAACACGTTCTCAAACTAGAAATCGCACGGATTGACGGACGGACGAGAATACGGTTTGAGAAATTCGAGTGCTAATATCAACTTACATATGTGTCAGCCCAGCCTTAGTTTTTAGCGTTACTATCATTAAACCAAACTTATGATGCTTCAGATTTCAGCTAGAGTATAAAAAGATCGCCCGATGACCATTTTCCGAGTGGTTTTGAAGTGCTACTCAAATTACTTTCCCTTTAAAATGCGCTACTCAAACTACTTACAGTACCAACATGCAAAGAAAACTTGAGACATTGTAGACATTCATGTTTGCAGGTAATAACGACATTTTTTTCAATTAACCTGGTATGGTGCTCCTTTGACGAAAATTTTATTTTCCTTTAAAACAACAAATTTCTCTTTAGTTTTACTCATAATTTGCTGAGGAACATTATTTAAATCGCTTTTAGTGTGGTAAATATAGAAGAGAACACTATTTTATAAATATTTCTGTTTTTCTTTTGTTTTTGTTTTTTTGTATGGCGGTCGAGATAGAAGTTTTCCAACCGCAAAATTAAATTTTCTATGAAAAATTTTGAAAACAATGAGACTATGCACGTTGCACGCGTCTAATATCTGCACGGAAAACCGCTTTAAAGCACGCTATTCCAATTTCTGAAAGTGTAAAAAATTTCACTATGATGTGCTATTACTTCGAAATGCAGTAATATTGTGAGAATGATTTCTTACAAGAATTACGTGTAAGTAATTTTATTGAAGAACTTATTATTATTGTTAGAAAATATGTAATTTTGAACACGAATTTTACATTGGATTCAATGTAGGAAGGGATACGTTAAGAGTTGAAGTGACGGTGGCCTGTTACGGAATGGAATTGAGCGACGTACAGAAATATTTGAGCAGTGAATAAATTATCATAAATTATTTATTAGAATCAGGTAATAATTAAAGCTCTTAATACACAATACAATACAGCAAGTTTTACTTTATTATTTTAATAATAAAGTATTGTAATCGACTTGGAAAAAAAAAAATTTGCTATCCTGAAATTTTGTTTTTTCGCGTTTCATGACTAAAATAGCCTAAAAATGCAAAAAAAAAACAAAAATCCGTCTGTCTGTACGCCGCACAGTGGTGCCAGAGCGGAAAAAAATCGATTTTCGAAAGCGCTGATTTCGATTATCTAGTTTGTGATTCTCACACTATATAAGCTACAGGATCTAGGAACAGCATGTTTTTTTTCCTGTTTCAAGGGTATTTCCATTAATTTGGGCCCACTGTCAGAATAATGGAAGTTTGACCAAATTACACACTACTCTAAATCAGTGATATATAACTGTAAAAGAGGGAGAAAAGAATTATCAAATTTTTTCCCTGCTCTACGATGGTCAACTAAGCCACACATCAGTCAAACTGGGCAAAAAAAAAATTAGAGCGCTTTACAACGTTATAAGTTACGAATTTTAAATAAGCATTGAGAACAGCTATGATTACAAAAAAAGCTCCGGCTTCCTCCGGGATGTGGAAGATCACTTTTCAAACTAGACGTGTTAAAGTTAAGATTAAAACAAAAATCATCTGCCCTTATCTGCCTATCCGATCATAACACCACAAAGAAAGGAAAGCATTAAAGTGCGCCTTTGTTTGTTGCACTTTCTGGTTTACCCAATTGACTCAAATAATGCATGTCCCCACTTCAAAACACTTTTAATTCGAGTTCAGTTTAGTTGCTAATGTTGTCTAGTCATGAGCTCTATTAAAATTAACTACCGCGATTTGTGTGAGTGCTTGTGGGATGGTACAAACTTCGACGTATTACTTCGACAAAATCACACTAACTTGACGAGGAAAACATTTCTTCAATGCTGACAACTCTAAGCACGAGTTTTTTGACTCATTTTAATAAAAAAAAATAAATGGTGAATCGGGACCGGGCGAGGCTAAAAGACCTTGGGAGCCATGTATTTCCAAGTTATAAAAAATTAATCCTCTCAAAGAAGCCGTGCTACCCTGAAAATGTGTCAATTATGAAACATCCGCAATGGTACCTTTGCAGAATATGCTTGACCATACTGCCAAATGAATTCTGGAAACAAAACCTCCAGAAGAACTAGAAAAATTAAATAATCATGAATTAGTATTGACGACGAAATGGGGATTCGACGGTGCCTCAGGCCAAAGTGAATTTGCCCAAAAATATTCGATCGACAATAACGATATAAGTGACTCGAATTCATTCATGACGTCAATAGTTCCTCTGAAGCTCACAATCCCAATTGCTGTTGATCAAAATGGATCGATTTGGGAAAATAACCGGCCTTCCTCAACAAGAGATTGCAGGCCCTTGAGATACAGTTTCCAGAAAGAGATACTTGATTTGGCGATAGCTGAAAAAAAACGGGCTGAAGAAGAAATAGAGAAGTTGGAAGCTACCGAAGTGGTGATCGGCATTAATGTCATCCGTATTCGACATATTCTGGTGATAACAATGTTGGACGGCAAGGTAACACAAGCCATCACAAATACGAAGTCTTCAAGTACTACTGCTACATATGCAGTGCTCCGAAATGAACGACTTGGCAAAAATCCAACAAAAACCTCTTAATGTGAATGCTCTCGAATTTGGTATCTCTCCATTACATGCCAGAATCAAGTGTATGTAATACATTCTTCACATTGCCTACAACAAAAATTTTGAAAAATGGAGGACTACAAAAGACACGCGAGTCATGCACGAAAACGAAAAGAAACGTATTCAACAAGAGTTTGTTGCGAAAGTCGGCATCAAAGTAGACTTCGTTAAGCAAGGTTACGGATCTTAAAATAATGGCAACACTGCCAGACGTTTTTTCAATGATTGCAAGGTCACAAGTGCAATAACGGGAGCCGACGAAACTCTAATCCACCGGATCGCTACCATACTGGAAGTCATAAACAGCAGTGCAATAATCGACCTAGAAAAATTCCGGCTCTTCTCAAAAGAAACAGCAGAGATGGCCATTGAGAAGTATCCATGGTACTACATGCCATCCACGGTATATAAGATTTTGTTGCATGGTGCTGAAATTGTGCAGAAGTCGATTCTCCCAGTTGTAATATTGTCGGAAGAGGCACAAGAAAGTAGAAATAAGGATTACAAGACTTTCAGGATCAGAAACTCGCCGAAAATGTCTCGTTTATCTACCAACGAAAACGTATTCCACAAGCTACTAGAGACTTTGGATCCTTTTATTATGAACATGAGACCCGAACCAAAGAAAAAGCACCTGGAAATCAGTGATGCAGCTCAGGAGCTGTTAATCTAATTAATTTTTCTTGAATTTGAAATCGTAAGTATCTTTTCAATTTGAACTACCTTTGTCTTTGAATACCTAGTTTCATTATTTACCAAATTCACCTTTCTTGAATTTTTCATTATAATCATTATTTAATTTAAATTTACATTCAAATAACTTGTTGCTACTTGTTTTGATGAGTACAACCTATTATGAAAATTTCGGAAATTTTTATCATGCCAATAGGCTTTCATTTCCTCATTAGTTTTTTAATTTTCTTCAAAATTTCAATAAAAACATAACAGGGCTACGATTGCGCATAAAACGCAATCTTACGATACTCTAGATGAAATAGAATTTTTTGTCATCCCAAGAAATTTTGTATGAGGAGTGTTAGAAGGAATGATAGCATTGAACTAATTTTTTCTCCATCATGCTAAAGTAGCTATAAAAATGTTTCATTCAAAATGCTTACTCCAAAAATTGAATGGGGACTGAGAAAATTAGTGAGTTAGATTTAGTGAAAATGTGCAGTTTGTATGGGAGGTGGTAGAAAGAGTGGGGGGATTTTAGTAATTTTTTCAGAAATAACTTGGCATATTATAAAATTGACAACCCTTAAATTTCAGATCAGTAGCATTCATACTTTTCAAGAAAATCGATTTTTTGTGAAGTTGTGAAACTGTGTCATATTGTATGGGAGGGGGTAGAAGCAGTGAAGCTAATCAAATGTTTTTTTCTGATCTTAGTTATAATACTAATTAAGTATTTATTACAAAATGTGAGCTCTATAAATGTTATATGTTCTGAGAAAATCGTCTTAGAGCATTTCATGAAAAAGTGTAGTTTGTATGGGAGGGGGTGAAAGGAGAGGGAGGACGCAAATAGTTTTTCTACTGTAGATTTAAATCATTATGAAAGTAATATATCCCAAAACTCAGACTAATAACTTATATACTTTTCGAGTAAATTAATTTATTGTTAAATTGCGAATTTGCGTCATTTTGTATGGGAGGGGGTAGAAGGGGTGAAGCTAATCGTCTAATTTTTTTTCGTCTTACTAATAATTTCAAATAAATATTTGGTGCACAATTTCAGCCCGCTAAATTTTATACGCACTGAGTAAATTGGCTTAGAGTAATTCATGACAAGTACAGTTTGTATGGGAGGTGGTAGAAGGAGGTGGAAGACACGCATAATTTTTTGTCGGTAGATTGGTATTACCATAAAAATAATATATTCCAAATTTCAGGCCAACAGCTTATATGCTTTTCGAGCAAATCCTTTAATTGTCAAATTGCGCAATTGTGTCATTTTGTATGGGAGGGGGTAGAAGGGGTCGAGCGATTTGGCCCGTTCACGAACTTGACCTTACTTTTTTGTCAAAAACGACGTGTACAAAATTTGAACAATCTAGCTCAACGCGTTCTCAAGCTAGAGAGCGAACAGACGGACAGACGGACGGACGGACAGACGGACAGACGGACATCCGGTTTTGAGATTTTTTAGTGATAACATTAACTTCTGTATCATTCATTTTTTCCTCCGAGCCTTATTTCTTGGCGTTACAAACCTTAGAGCAAACTTATAATACTCTCAGATTTCATCTAGAGTATAAACATAACAGGGCTACGATTGCGCATAAAGCGCAATCTTACGATACTCTAGATGTCATCCCAAGAAATTTTGGATGGGGAGTGTTAGAAGGGGTGATAGCATTGAAATAATTTTTTCTCCATCATGCTTATACAAAATGCTTACTCCAAAAATTGAATGGGGACTGAGAAAATTAGTGAGTTAGATTTAGTGAAAATGTGCAGTTTGTATGGGAGGTGGTAGAAAGACTGCGGGGGATTTTAGCGAATTTTTCAGAAATAGCTAGGAATATTATAAAATTGGCATCCCTTAAATTTCAGACTAGTGCCATTCATACTTTTCAAGAAAATCGATTTTTTGTGAAGTTGTGAAACTGTGTCATATTGTATGGGAGGGGGTAGAAGCAGTGAAGCTAATCAAATATTTTTTTCTGATCTTAGTGATAATACTAATTAAGTATTTATTACAAAATGTGAGCTCTATAAATGTTATATGTTCTGAGAAAATCGTCTTAGAGCATTTCATGAAAAAGTGTAGTTTGTATGGGAGGGGGTAGAAGGAGAGGGAGGACGCAAATAATTTTTATACTGTAGATTTAAATTATTACGAAAGTAATATATCCCAAAACTCAGACTAATAGCTTTTACACTTTTCGAGTAAATTAATTTCTTGTTAAATTGCGAATTTGCGTCATTTTGTTTGGGAGAGGGTAGAAGGGGTGAAGCTAATCGTCTAATTTTTTTCGCCTTACTAACAATTTTAAATAAATATTTTGTACACAATTTCAGCGCGCTAAATTTTATACGCACTGAGTAAATTGGCTTAGAGTAATTCATGACAAGTACAGTTTGTATGGGAGGTGGTAGAAGGAGGGGGAGAACACGCATAATTTTTATACGGTAGATTGATATTATCATAAAAGTAATATATTCCAAATGTCAGGCCAATAGCGTTTATACTTTTTGAGTAAATCCTTTAATTGTCAAATGTGTCATTTTGTATGGGAGGGGGTAGAAGGGGTGGAGCGATTTGGCCCGTTCACGAACTTGACCTTACTTTTTTGTCAAAAACGACGTGTAAGAAATTTGAACTATCTAGCTCAACGCGTTCTCAAGCTAGAGAGCGAACAGACGGACGAACAGACGGACGGACGGACAGACGGACGGACAGACGGACGGACAGACGGACGGACGGACAGACGGACGGACGGACGGACAGACGGACAGACGGGCATCCGGTTTTGAGATTTTTGGGTGATTACATTAACTTCTGTATCATTAATTTTTTTCTCCGAGCCTTATTTCTTAGCGTTACAAACCTTAGAGCAAACTTATAATACTCTCAGATTTCATCTAGAGTATAAACAGTTGAACTTGATGTATTTTTTTGTTCTGAGTCGAATGAGACCGGCCTCAGGTTTCTATGTTAATCCGTTCTTGAGATATTGAATTTTTTCCACTTGTTGGCCATTCGGCCCCTCTGTGCGCCGTCCGCCGTACGCCGACGTGTACGCTCAGCGCACATTAACTCCCAAACCCTTCAAGATAGAAAGTTCATTTTTGGGGGGATTGTAGATAGTTGCGGATCTCAGGCGGATACCCATTTTGGCGGGTGTACGGGTTCAGGGGGAGGTGGGGAGACCGCTTAAACCGAAAAATAAGAATTCAAGTATCTCAACCTCACCTACTCATAGTTAGGAAGCTAAAAATCAACATACATATAGAAAAGTTTGTGAGACAACTTTTAAAAATAATTGGGGTGCAAAAAGGGGGGGCTAAGAGCCAATTGTCGGCCGAACTTTTTTTTCAAATGATTATATCTTCGAAATTACTTAGTATTAAAAAATTGATATTTTGAGACCATTAAGATGGCATATAGATCTACTAGAATCAGTTTAGATAGATGCCAATTTTTGTAAGGGGGTGGGTCAGGGGGGGTGCAAAGAAAAGCACTTAAAAATTAATATCTCAACTATCTCTTAAGCTACATAATTGAAACTTGAAACGTATACTAAGCTTTACTAGCGAAATATGAAAAAAATATAACATGTGAATATAATAGTAGTGGGGCGAAATGGGTAGCATTTCAAAAATGGCGCACTTTCCAAAACTACAAATCACCAAATCTCAAAATTGAGTACAGATATCACATCAAAAATTTGTCAGACTGTAGAGATACATAATCTTTAATTTTGGTAAGAAATTTAAGTTGGGGGGTGTAAGGGGAGGGAGGTGGAAAGCGAAAATGTTGAAAATTTTGAGTGATTTTTTATGGCTCTGGTAAAAGATACAAAGTTGCACGTCGACACATCTATTTGATATAGACAGGAAAAAAATAGTAATTTGTTCCAAAATTGTTATGCTCCGAAGTGGGGGTCTAACGTGCACAAGGTGTTTCATGTGTAATGAGAAAAACACATAAATTGAAAATTTTTGAATGAAATCTTTAGGTGGAAACTTGAAAATTTGGGAAATGCATTTAAAAAAAAATCTCAAAAAGTTTGAAATATTAACGGATCGAATATCTTCAAAACTTCTACTCCCTCCCATACAAAATTATTTTGTCGACCATTTTTAAGAAATCAATTATCATCTAACTAGTAAAAGCTATCAATTTGAAATTTTGTACAAAAACTTGTAAAAATAGTTGAAATAAAATTACGTTAAAAGTTTTGAAATCGCGTTTGCCCTTCTACCCCCTCCCATACAAAAGTATGATTTCGACCAATTTCATTAAATCAACTAATTGCCAACAAATTAAAAGCCACGAACTTGAAATTTTGTACGAGCACCTCACAACAGAAAATAAAGAAAATTGCATCACAAGTTTTACGATTCCCCCACCTCCTCTACCCCCTCCCATACAAAATTATTTTTTCGAGCATTTTTAAGAAATCAATTATCAGCTAACTCTTAAAAGCTATCAATTTGAAATTTTGCATAAAAACTTAAAAAAATAATTTAAATGAAGTTGCCTTAAAAGTTTTGAAATCGCGCTTGCCCCCTCCCATACAAAACTATGATTTCGACCAATTTCATTAAATCAACTAATAACCAACAAACTAAAAGCTAATACATAATAATAATTTATACAACCACCTTACAAGAGAAGCGAAATAAAACTGTATATCAAATTTTACGATTCCCCTACATTCTCTACCCCCTCCCATACAAATGTTCGGTTTCGTGAATGTAAAATACACCGAATTTTATGAAAATTCTATGCAACTTCGTCTATGAAACACATTCTATACAGAGAATATTGGACGTGATTCAAGCAATTAATTAAGAAGCTATTAACATCTACCCTCCCTTACTATTACCCCTCCTCCTCCCCTCATAAAAACCCAAACTTGCAGAAACGAATGAAATATTGTTAAATTGACAACAGCCATGCCCAAGAACTCCCTTTCACTTAGCCTTCCCTAACCACTCTAACATGCATATTGACTTTCCCCTCATCCGCAACTTGTCCCAAGAATAATAAAGTTTCGCCCGACTTGTTGGCAGTTTATTTAAAAAAAAATCAATTTTTTTCAAAATAAAAATCCGGTACTGATCTATGAAATAATATAAATCCTATGTTTTACTAAAGCTATGCTAATATTTCGTAAATGACAGAAATCCAATCCCAAATACAACCATCACCGAGTAAATTTGTTTCAACTACGTGAAAATCTATACCGAAGATTTCACGAGCAATCCAAACTGTCGGTCGAATACTGGAAGTATTTTGATTTATTTGCCGATTAAGTCGTAATATTTCTTACACGATTGGTCATATAATTAAAACATAATAGAATTATAATTGGGCGTAAAGCAAAGGTCATATTTTGTTTATCATTTATTGCAATTATTAAGGGACAAATTCTGGCAAAGTTTGAAGTTTGTAATTTTCCTTGCGTTTGCCAAAAATTGTGCATTTGTATGGGAGGGGGCTGAAAGAGTATTTGAATGAAAACCAAACTTTTCGACATCAATAATATTTATAATAGTATACTTTTCTCAAAATTTAAAGGTGGTAGCTTTGAAGGTTTTGGAGAAAAATAAATTGGTTAAACTTCCGAAATTTCGTGAAATTTGTATGGGAGGGGGTAGAAAGAATAAGGTGAAGTTGATAGCTTTTACAAAATCGGTTGCAATTGTAATAACATTAATTATGACAAAATTTGTTCTTTTAGCTTTGCTAGTTCCAATGAAAACCGAATAAATGCATTTTTGGAAACAATACAATTGTATGGGAGGTGATAGAAGGAGTAAAACGATCAGATCAATACTTTTTAACGTCAATGACATTCACATCGTTATACTATGACCTAATTTTCTAGCCAATAGCTGAAATGGTTTCGGAGAAAAATCAATTTCTTTAAATCTCGAAATTTCATGAAATTTGTATGGGAGGGGGTAGAAGAAGTGGGGGAATTTGGCAAAAACCGAAATCAGATTACTTTGGAAAAATGTTATGTTATGGTTTCACCTACTTTGCGAGACGGACTGGTGTTTCTGGGCATTCACGATACCTCATTCCCTCATCCTTTTTCAAACTGGGCTTGAGACCGTCTTCGGCTGATACTACACTTTGTTGAAAAATGAATTTCCAAAACCGATGCCGGTTTCTACGTAGTGCCGTGGCAAAATAATTTGAAAAAATGCACAAAAAAGTTCTGCATTCTGTCACAGCCAGTTTTGGAAATTATTTAATTTCATCCTTCGTCTTAGTTCTACAGTGCACTATTATTATATATACTGCATATCCCTGTCGCATTCTGTAATTACTTTTCATTCGAGTGCTCTAGCCCTAAACATGTTTTTGTTCATTCCCCATACCATATATGTATATGTCATTCCTGAACGCTATAGCTATTAAATATTAATATTGTTTGTGCATTCTTTCAGAAATTTTCATTGTTCCTCTAGTATTTCATACGGCAATAATGTCGCTGATATTTTCAAACTATTCTTGTAATGGCCATTTTAGCGAAAAGGATCGTTCGTCGTGCGAATGTAATATGAGCTGTAGGGTAAAATGTTAGTTGTGCTTTAGCATAAATATGATGCAATATATTACAATATACATCGGCGTTATATTCATAGTTCCGAGCAATTTCCTAATGTATGATTTTCTGGTTTATATTCCAGGAAAACAGAATGCGAGAAATTATAATTGCACAGCTATGCACACAAATTACATTTCATTATGGAGGGCTGCAAACTGACTTGAGCATAAGGTAAGTTTATGCTTAAGAGCCTCTATTGTTTGAATTCTTTAACTATTATGTGAAATCTGTAGAGTTTCACAGTTCGATATTCTCCACGACGTAGCGTCGGGTCAAACGAAACATTTTTTTTTTCAGATAAATTAAGGAATTTCATTACAGTTAAGATGTAGCATTGTGGGTAGCGTGTTGGTGTACAATGCGAAGATCCGAAGTTCAAATCCCTACTTACTTACGATGGCGCTATAGCCCAAATCGGACTTTGGCCTCCTGAATACTTTGCCTCCATCCATCTCGGTTCAGTGACCGCGTCCTCCAGTTAGAAAATCTTAGCAGTGATTGGCTGTCTGCGTCAATCGAATCCTCCCTACGCTTCCGTGGTTTTCCGACCGGTCTTTGTCCGTTGACTTTCCCTTTTAGTGTGCGTTTGGGAATTCTTCTATCATCCATTCGCTCCACATGACCAGCCCATTGTAACTTCTTAAATTTTATGAGGGTTGGTACTTCGGGATTGTCGAAGATGGCATACAATTCTCTATTGTATCGTGTTCTCCAGATCGAGTCTTCCCTCATAGGTCCTAGGATTCTTCTGTCAAAGGCGTTAACTAGTTTTTCGGACGCCTGTGTTAAGGTCCACGTTTCGCTGTCATAGCATAGCACAGGTCTTATGATGATTTTATATAGCTTAAAGTTTTGTTTTCCTGTGCGCATTCTTGTTTTTAATTAATGGAAGTACCGAATAATACGTCTTGTTTGCCATAATTATTCTTCTTTTAATTTCCATGGGTTCGCTTTCATCCTTCGATAGGTTCGCTCCTAGGTAAATAAAGTTGTGAACTTTTTCTAGGTTATAGTCTCCTACCGTAATATTTTGTCTGCTTGGCGTATTTTTCCTAGTTTGTGTCATAATTTTACTTTATTATTCTAATAAGAAAGTATTGTGATCGACACAAAAAAAAAAAAAATTTGCTAACCTGAAATTTTTTTTTCGCGTTTCATGACTAAATTAGCCTAAATAAACTGCCAACAAGTCGGGCGAAACTTTATTATTCTTGGGACAAGTTGCGGATACGTGGAAAGTCAATATGCAGGTTAGAGTGGTTAGGGAAGACTAAGTGAAAGGGGGTTCTTGGGCAGGGCAGTTATCAATTTAACACTTTGTGGAAACGTTCAAAAGCTCTAGTATATATGATCAATATTTCGTTCGTTTATTTATGCAAGTTTGAGTTTTGTGAGGGGAGCGTTGAGGGGTGATAGTAAGGGTCGGTGGATGTTAATAGTTTTTTAATTGATTGCTTGAATCACGTCCAGTATTCCTTGTATAGAATGTCAGTTTCATAGACGAAGTTGCATAGAATTTTCATAAGATTCTGTGTATTTTACATTCACGAAACCAAACATTTGTATGGGAGGGGGTAGAGGAGGTAGGTGAATCGTAAAAGTTGTGACGCAATTCTATTTCCTTTCTCATGTAGTGTGCTCGTACAAAATTTAAAATTCGTAGCTTTTAATTTGTTGGTTATTAGTTGATTTAATGAAATTGTTGGAAATCATACTTTTGTATGGGAGGGGGTAGAAGGGCAAGTGCGATTTCAAAACTTTTACAGTAATTTCATTTCAAATATTTTTATAAGTTCTTATGCAAAATTTCAAATTGATAGCTTTTAATAAAAATTAAATTATGTTTAATTAATTAAGATAAATTTAAATATATTAGGATATATTTAAATAAATTAAATTAAGCAATCTATTTGTAAACTATCTTGTTATGATTAATAAATAAATAAATAAATAATAGTTAGGTGATAATTAATTTCTTAAAAATGGTCGAAAAAACAATTTTGTATAGGAGGGGGTAGAAGTTTTGAAAGTATTCGACCAGTTAATATTTCATACTTTTAGAGACTTTTTTTAAATGTATTTCCCATATTTTCAAGTTTCTACCTTAAAATTACATCCAAAAATTTTCAGTTTTCGTGTTTTTTTCGCTGCACATGAAACACCTTGTGCCTATTAGACCGGAGTGGTCCGTTCGTAGCAATTGTAGATCAAATTATTACTTTTTTGTCTATACTATTTTTTGAGATATAAGGATTTGTAATTTTGAAAAGTGCGCCATTTTTGAAATGCTCCCCATTTCCCCCCACTACTATTATTTCAACATATTGTATTTTTTTTGTATTTTCCTCAACATCCTTTTCGGCTCCGCCGTCCATGCTGACAATGCTTCCAAGATAGCAAAAATCTTGCACCTCTTCCACATCCTGTCCGTTAAGAACAATCGGTGTGCTTGCGTTCGAGCCCATGTGCATGTACTTGGTTTTACGCACATTTATTTTCAGTCCCGCCTCTTTGCATTTAGAATGCAACGAGCGAACATTTGACTCTAAGTCCGAACGGTTATGTGCAAGCAAACACACGTCATCAGCATACTCAAGGTGACTTAAGATGTTAAACAGTCTGAATACCTTTACCTTCCCCACCTTCCAGTGCAGCTTCCAAGATGTCATTTATTACCACCAGAAACAGGGATGGTGATAATATGCAGCCTTGTCTGACACCCGTTCGCACGGGGAAGCTCTCGGACACCTCTCAAAACGCGACACCTTGCATCTTCGTAGGATTCTTTAATCATAGCTATGACCTTATCTGGAATACCTCTCCTACGCAAAGCATTCCATATGTAATCTCGCTTAACGCTGTCGAACGCCTTCTCGAAGTCCACAAACATGAGATGTAGTGGCGAACCCATTTCGGCTGACTGCTCTAATATTATCCGTAGGGTATTTGTGTGGTCGGTACAAGACGACCCTTTACGGAATCCAGCCTGATAAACTTCGAGAGTGCTCTCGACGACATCACTAATCCTATTGAGAATTACCTTAGCCATAATTTTTGATACGGCAGTAAGTAGACATATTCCACGCCAATTGCCACAATCCTGAAGGTCGCCCTTCTTCGGAATTTTCACAATGACGCCCTCCTTCCATTCAGTCGGACATCTTCCCTCACTCCACACCTTAGTGAAGAGTGGGAGGATTATATCGGCTGTTATTTCCGGGTCCGCTTTGAGGAGTTCGGTTGGTAGTCCATCTATACCTGGAGCTTTCCTTCCCGCCATTGACCGAATGGCGGAAACTATCTCTTCCTTATCTGGGGGATCGTCCCTAACAGAGGATTGTTGCGGTTGGATGTTTGGAAGTTGTTCTGTTTCCGGAATATCTTCCTCTGACAAGATGTTTAAAATATCAGAGAAGTATTCCTTCCACCGCAGAAACTGGTGTTCACTCATATTAAGGAGAGTTCCGTTGACATCTCTCACCAGGTGGTTGGCGGTGAAATTCCTATTCGTCAACTGTTTCATGATTTTGAATAGTGAACCCATATCCCCAAGGTAAGCCGCAGATTCTGCCTTGTTTGCCAGATCTTCAATGGCCTTTCTCTTGTCGCGTCTAACAGCCCTCTTAAGCTGTATATGAGCATCGCGGTAGTTCTGCCTCAAGTCGGGCGTTCGTTGGTTGTCATCGGGTTGAGAGATGATTGCCAATTTAGCACTTTTCCGATTGCCAACCTTGTCCCATGTGTTTTGCGACATCCAGGGTTTCTCACCGCTTTGCACATATCCCACAGATTCTTCAGCACTATTTAGAAAAGTGTTTTTGGTTGCCTCCCAATTGGCGTCCAGTGTGCGCATTTCACATTCACTCAATGTGGATGACTTTTCGCGTAGAATAGTGGTGTATTCGCGTTTTTTGTTGGGATCTCTGAGTTTATCCATATTAAGCTTGCGCTTCATTTGAAGAATTTGTGGTCGTCGGATAGCTGTTGTACACAATCTCAAGCAGGCAACCATCAAGTGGTGATCGCGCCCAACGTCTGCTCCACGTTTCGCTCGCACATCGAGGAGACATCTTCTCCATCGGCGACTTATAGCCAAATGGTCGATCTGGTTCTGAGTAACACCATCAGGGAAAGCCCAAGATGTTTTATGATGACTCTTGTGTGGAAAAAGGGTCCCTCCGATGACCATTTGCCGAGTACTACAAAACTCCACAAATAATTCGCCGTTTTCGGGTCTCTTAATCCAAGGTCGTGACGCGTCGACCCAAGGGTCACCATGCCTCCCCATGACGTGTTCTAGTCCAGTGTTGTCTGATCCAACCTGGGCGTTCATATCTCCCGAGATGATAATAATATCACCTCTTGGAACACGTTCGAAGGTGGTACTCAGTTGGCTATAAAACTCCTCTTTGTCACCAGATGTTGCGGTATTAGTTGGTGCGTAGCACTGCAGAATTGTGACGTTTCTGACACTGGTCTTTAGCCTGACGACGATAATCCTATCCGAGATTGGTTCCCAGCTAATGAGACTGTTTCTCGCTCTCGGCGTAAGGACGAACGCCACGCCATTTCTGGCTTCACTTTCAGGGCCAATGTACAGAATAGTGTTTCCGCTAGGGGTTCGTTCTTCTCCTGATCCTGTCCACCTTACCTCGCTCAAGCCCAAGATTAGGATGTTATAGTGCTCCATTTCACGGTCAATCACTGATTGGCGGTGCAAGGACCGAGTAACCCCAGCTCTTCCCCGTCATTGAATGTTCGAACGTTCCAGAAGCCAATCATAGTCCGTTTTCGAATGCCAAAAGTCGTTACCGTAGAATCAGTCCGTATGCGAGGCGATGTATCCGTTTCTCGTATCATTTGGATCTTAAGATCACGGGTGATAAGCCCATGATCCAGCGGGTGTCCATTTGCCATTTTTTAGGGCAAGCAGGACTGGCTGTGGGTGAATTCTACAGCTCCCATCCCACAGGGGGATAGTTAGCTCAGGTCCGTGGAGTCGCTAGTCTCCAAAGATAGTTGCAGGAATTGGTAAAACCTCATCCTGAAATTTAAAACATATCAATTTCATGATGATTATAGTTGTTTCTAAAAAAATCACCAAAAACCCCCCACTCCTTTTATCACCTCCCATACAAATTGCACAATTTCACTAAATCCAATGCACTAAATTTCTCAGTACCTATTCAATTTGTCAAGCTTAAATTTGGTGCAAAACATTTTTATTGCCAGTCAAGCATGATGCGAAATAAATTAGTTCAGTGCTGCCACCTCCTCCATCACTCCCCACACACAAATTCGTAAGATCACAAATATTTCGATTTCATCGGTAGTATAATATGATTGAGCTTAACGCACAATCGAAGTCCTGTTATGTTTTTAAGCTTAATGTCATTTGATTTGGGTTTTTTTTTTTAATTGACACAAGCTACAACTATTCACATGTCCTTAACGCTCTTCAACACGTATATGATCTCGAATCACGGGGATGATTTAATCACGAGCCTGTCCCATACAACTCACATTTGTATGGTCATGGTTTCATTCTTACTAATTTATGGCTCTGATTCTAACAAAATACAATGCATTGTGTTAAAAGAGTCAATAAACTAAGCAGATTATTTATCCGACATAATTTACTACTAACTACATTCTCAAAAAATGTCTTTTGTGATTCTTACGCGTACAATGTCGCGGGCAATCGCTAGTAAGCAAAAAATTTAAAGCTACGAACTTGAAATTTTGTACGAGCTCCTTATAAGAGAAGCGAAATAAAACTGCTTCACAAATTGTACGATTCTCTTATCTATTCTACCCCCTCCCATACAAATGTTTAGTTTCGTGAATGTAAAATACACCGATTTTAATGACAATTATATTCTATTATTACATCCACCCTTACCATCACCACCTCCTCCTCACCTTATAAAAAACCTAATCTTGCATAAATAAACGTATGAGATAGTGATTATATGCACTTGAGCTATTGATCGTATTCTCAATTATGTGTTAAATTGACAACTGCCCTGGCCTTGAACTCCCTTTCACGTAGTATTTCCTATCCACTCTAACCTGCATATTGACTTTCCACGCATACTCAACTTGCCCCAAGAATAATATAGTTGCGCCCGACTTATTGGCAGCTCATTGACTGTAAATTCTTCGACAGTTCTTAATTTGAATTAGGAGAAAAGTATAAATTTCAAAATTTTATTTGTTTTAGCGGGTTAAATTGAAGTTAAACTCGAATCGACTCTTTCTTGAAATTTGTTCGTGGCTAGTGTCTTAAGATTCTAAGCCTTATCATTCAATTCAACTTTATTATTTAAATCACTTAATATCTCTCCAAATGTGAAGCGCACTCTCTGGTCATTTGCTTCAAGTCAACTTGACAAAATGACAGTTTTATCTTATTGATTTTATTATCTTTCATGTTATATCAGAATGAAATGTTATTCTTCATGGAAAAATTACAAAATTACTCATAGCGTTGGATAATAACTTAATCTTATAATTTTTTTTACTAATTACAAGATAAATTTTGTGACTGGAATTAGAAATAATAATAAAAAAAAAATTCTATAAACAGCGGAAGTGAATTTTGCTTTTCAAATAAGTTTTCATTGATGGTTTATTTTCGTTAAGCCGATGACAGTAACATTCATTGTTCGATATTATCACGATTTCGCACCTGAACTTGACAACTTGCTTCGATAAAAACTTTATGAAATATTGATAAATAATCGTATAAAAAGACTCCACAAAACCATCTAATTTCAATTGCACCAGTTCAACTGATGCGAACTGTGTTCATCTAATTTGGAAATTATAAGTTTCAAAATGAGAGGTAAATTAAAATTTATGAAATAAATAATTTTCTTAATAATTTATTTCTCAGGTTATTTAATTATTGGAGCGGTAGTTCTTCTTCAACTGTTGAATGGATCCATCAACGCTCATCCCATTGCTGAAACTCGTGATGTCGCTGATAAGACAACATCAGCATTGGCAGCCTTGGGAGTAGTTGACTTAGACTCAAAGTCGAAATCGAAGCCTACAATACATGTCCAAGCTACAGTTGGTATGATGATTGACGTACATGACGGTGGAGATGTTTATTACGTAATTAATCAAGTCAAAGAGAATAAATCAAATTCGACAGCTAGTAAAGTTCCGAGCTCTCAGCCTAGCGCGGCACCAAATTCTCAGTCCAGTGATCAATCAAGTGACCAGCCCATTTCATTTAGTGCTAAAGTAAGCCAACAGGACAATCAACTGAAGAAACATCAAGACAAACACCAGGATCAACACCAGGAGCAACATCAGAATGAACATCAAGATCAGAAACAAATAACCGATCCAAAACATCATCAAGAAATCAAATCTGACGAACATCAATCAGCTCTTTATGAAAATCATCACGAAAGAAACCAATGGGGACAAGATCAAAATCAAAACAAACGCGATCAGCATCAGTGGCGACAAAATGGACAAAATGAAAATCAATGGGGTCAAAACCAACGCGATCAGCATCAAAACCAAAGAGATCAGAGCCAAAACGGACGTGGAAATGGGGATCAATGGGGACAAAGCCAACGCAATCAGCGTCAAAATGGAGATCAATGGGGACGAAATCAACGGGATCAAAAAAACCAAAGAGATCAGAGCCAAAACGAACACGGTCAGCATCAATGGGGACAAAATGGAGATCAATGGGGACAAAACCAACGCAATCATCGTCAAAATGGAGAGCAATGGGGACAAAACCAACGCGATCAGCATCAAAACCAAGGAGATCAGAGCCAAAACGAACACGGTCAGCATCAATGGGGACAAAATGGAGATCAATGGGGACAAAACCAACGCAATCAGCATGAAAACCAAGGAGATCAGAGCCAAAACGAACACGGTCAACATCAATGGGGAGAAAACCAACGCAATCAGCGTCAAAATGGAGAGCAATGGGGACAAAACCAACGCAGACAGCATCAATGGGGACAAAATGGAGATCAATGGGGACGAAACCAAGACGATCAACACCAAAGTCAAAGAGATAAGAGCAAAGATGAACATGGTCAGCATCAATGGGGACAAAATGGAGATCAATGGGGACACAACCAACGAAATCAGCGTCAAAATGGAGAGCAATGGGGACAAAACCAACACGATCAGCATCAAAACCAAGGAGATCAGAGCCAAAACGAACACGGTCAGCATAAATGGGGACAAAATGGAGATCAATGGGGACAAAACCAACGCAATCATCGTCAAAATGGAGAGCAATGGGGACAAAACCAACGCGATCAGCATCAAAACCAAGGAGATCAGAGCCAACACAAACACGGTCAGCATCAATGGGGACAAAATGGAGATCAATGGGGACTCAACCAACGCAATCAGCATCAAAATGGAGAGCAATGGGGACAAAACCCACACGATCAACATCAAAACCAAGGAGATCAGAGCCAAAACGAACACGGTCAGCATCAATGGGGACAAAATGGAGCTCAATGGGGACAAAACCAACACGATCAGCATGAAAACCAAGGAGATCAGAGCCAAAACGAACACGGACAACATCAATGGGGACAAAACCAACGCAATCAGCGTCAAAAGGGAGAGCAATGGGGACAAAACCAACGCGGACAGCATCAATGGGGACAAAATGGAGATCGATGGGGACAAAATCAGCGCGATCAAAACCAACAGGGACAAAATCAACACCAGAACCAACGCGACCAAAACCAATGGGGCCAAAACCAATGGGGACAGAATCAACATCAGAACCAACGCGACCAAAACCAATGGGGGCAAAATCAAAACGAAAATGATTTAACGCAGTTCGACGATAAACATCATATGGATACAACTGAACAAAGCAAAAACCACAATAACAAGGAAAATCATCGCCAGGAAGAACCAAATCAACATCAAAAGGAAGAAAAACCCGCCCAACACCAGAAAGACCAACATAAATATAAACCGATGGAAATGGACACCAATGAAGAAAACAAAAAAAATCTACCCGGCTACTTTCCCGATCCACCAATTATTCCACTACCTCTACCCGTGAAGAAATCCGAAATCCACCCAACTGAGCAGCACCCAGATCAAAAACCAACCATTCCCCTACCATTACCACCGATGAAACCAGATCAACCAGAAACCCACCCAACTGAGCAGCACCCAGATCAAAAACCCTTCATTCCCCTAATATCACCGCCAATGAAGCCGGCTCAACCTGAAACTCCTCCAACTGAGCAGCACTCAGGTCACGAACCAGCAATTCCAGTACCACAAACTAAACAAAACGAACCGGAAAACAAACCAGTTGCAAAATAATAAAAACTGCAAACGAAAATGCATCAACAACCAATTGATTTGTGACATATTAAATTGTAATGGTTTAAAAGTATATAAGTAAATCAATAATTCAAATTTAGCGTTTTTCATTTGGAATCCCCTTCAAACCTTCAACTGTCACGACGCCACTGTCAATCCGCCATTGTAACATTTCCCCTTCATCAATTCACTATTAGTTCAGTATGCTGGCATTAAATACTATCGTACTAAGCAGAATCACTCTCAGTCATATCGAAAATTCAGACAAATAACGTTTTTTTTTTTCAATAACCTGTTTAACCCTATTTTTATACTCTAGATGGAATCTGAGAGTATTATAAGTTTGCTCTAAGGTTTGTAACGCCAAGAAATAAGGCTTGGAGAAAAAAATGAATGATACAGAAGTTCATAAGATCACTCAAAAATCTCAAAACCGGATGTCCGTCTGTCCGTCCGTCCGTCCGTCCGTCTGTTCGCTCTCTAGCTTGAGAACGCGTTAAGCTAGAAAGTTCAAATTTTGTACACGTCGTTTTTGACAAAAAAGTAAGGTCAAGTTCGTGAACGGGCCAAATCGCTCCATCCCTTCTACCCCCTCCCATACAAAATGACACAATTGCGCAATTTGACAATTAACGGATTTGCTCAAAAAGTATAAAAGCTATTGGCCTGAAATTTCGAATATATTACTTTTCTGATAATATCAATCTACCGTATAAAAATTATGCGTGTCCTCCCTCCCCTTCTACCACCTCCCATACAAAGTGTACTTATCATGAATTACTATAAGCCAATTTACTCAGTGTGCATAAAATTTAGCGGACTGAAATTGTGCACCATATATTTATTTAAAATTGTTAGTAAGACCAAAAAAAATTAGACGATTAGCTTCACCCCTTCTACCCCCTCCATGACACCATTTCGCAATTTGACAATAAATGGATTTAATCGAAAAGTATAAAAGCTATTAGTCTGAATTTTGGGATATATTGCTTTAATAATTATATAAATCTGCAGTAGAAAAATGATCTTTGTCCTCCCTCTCCTTCCACCCCCTCCCATACAAACTACACTTTTTCATGAAATGCTCTAAGACAATTTTCTCAGAACATATAATATCTATCGAGCTCATATTTTGTAATAAATACTTAATTAGTATTATCACAAAGATCAGAAAAAAATATTTGATTAGCTTCACCCCTCCTACCCCCTCCCATACAATATGACACAGTTTCCCAACTTCACAAAAAGTCTATTTTCTTGAAAAGTATGAATGTTACTCGTCTAAAATTTAAGAGATTTCAATTTTATGATATTCTTAGTTATTTCTGAAAAAATCACTAAAATCCCCCCACTCTTTCTACCACCTCCCATACAAACTGAACATTTTCACTAAATCTAACACATTAATTTTCTCAGCTCCTATTCAATTTTTGGAGTAAGCATTTTGTATAAAACATTTTTATAGCTACTTTAGCATGATGGGGAAAAATTAGTTCAATGCTATAACCCCTTCTAACACTCCCCATAAAAAATTTCTTGGGATCACAAAAAAATATATTTCATCTAGAGTATCGTAAGATTGCGCTTTACGCGCAATCATAGCCCTGTTATGTTTAAAAAATATTTTCATTTTCCAGAAAGAGCATAGAAATTAGTCTAAAAGTTTAAAAAAATAAACACTAAATTCAGGACTGCACTTGCCCTAAAAATGACAAATGAACACTCATTGGATCATGGGCTTATCACTCGTGATCTTAAATCCTAACTGATACGAGAAACGGATACCGCGCCTCGGATACGGACGGATAATACTGTAACGACTTTTGGCATTCGAAAACCGACTATGGCTTCTGGAACGTTCAAACATTGAATGACGTGAGAAGGGCTGGGGTCACTCGGTCCTTGCTCGGCCAATTAGTAATCGACTGTGAAATGGAGTACTATAACATCCCAATCTTGGGCTTGATAGAGGTCAGATGGACAGGATCAGGAGAAGAATGAACCCCTACCGGAAACACCATTCTGAACGTTGGCCCTGAGAGTCAAGCCAAAACTGGCGTGACGTTCGTTCTTACACCGACAGCAACAAACAGTCTCATCAGCTGCGAACCAACCATCGTCGTCAGACTCAAGACCAGTGTCAGAAACGTCACAATTCTGCAGTGCTACACACCAACCAATACCGCAACACCTAGTGACAAAAAGGAGTTGTATAGCCAACTGAGTGCCACCTTCGATCGTATTCCAAGAGGTGATATTATTATCATCTCAGGAGATATGAACTCCCAGGTTGAATCTGACAACACTGGACTAGAACACGTCAAGGGGAGGCATGGTGACCATTGGCTCGACGCGTCCCGACCTTGGATTAAAAGACCTGAAAACGGCGAATTATTTGTGATGAATTGTAGTACTCGGCAACTAGACATCGGAGGGACCCTTTTCCACACAAGAGTCACCATAAAACATCTTGGGATTCCCCTGATAGTGCTACTCAGAACCAGCTCGACCATTTGGCTATAAGTCGCCGATGGAGAAGATGTCTCCTCGATATGCGAGCGAAACACGGAGCTAACGCGATCACCACTTGTTGGTTGCCTGCTTGAGATTGTGTACAGCAGCTATCCGACGAACAAAAATTCTTCAAATGAAACGCAAGCTTAATGTGGATAAACTCAGAGACCCCAGCAAAAAGTGATGCCAATGCCCATCACACCTACTGGTCTAGCACAGACTGCAACGATCGCGGTAAGTCAATTCTAGAATTTCTTAGCATGAACAATCTAAATGTTTGTAATGTTGGTAACAGTTCCACCTTCATAAATAGAGCAAGAAGCGAGGTTATCGATCTGACTCTTGCAACTAACTCTAAATCACTAACGGTCCACAACTGGGAAGTTTCGAAAGAACCATCCTTGTCAGATCACATGTGGATAAGATTTGAAATAGTGGGATCAACGAAAAATAGCCGGTTTTACAGGAATCCAGCAAGAACTGATTGGGGTAAATATCATGAGCTAATAAAGAAAAGACTACCGGCAATAGTTCCTTACCCAATAAAAGCAACAGATTTCTAAAAAAGAGTGAGATAAAAGAGTGAGTATGTTAACAAATATACTAACAAACTCATACAAGAGTTCCTGCCCTCAGAAGTCTGCCAAAGATAGTAAGAACACTGTCTGGTGGAATAACGATCTCGATATCCTGAAAAAACGAGCAAGGAAACTTTAATAAAGCTAACTCCAGCAAACTTGACACAGACTGGGACAAATACAAAGCAGCACTTACACTGTATAAAAAACAGCTAAGAGCCGTCAAACGAAATTCATGGAAGAGATTCTGCGAAAAAATCGATAACGTCAACGAAAATACTAGGATAAAGAGCACCTTATCCAAAGACCCATACATGCCTGAATTACTGGATAAAGGGAATGGTTCATGGACGGGGTCTAGCGGCGAGTCACTTGAACTTTTAATACAAACGCATTTCCCTGGTTGCTTTGAGCCCCCACCACAAAGTTCATGTGCCGATCACATTCTAGCTAACTCAGAACTAATAGAAACAGTCGAGACCAGAAAACATAGGAATTGAGTTCAGTTCCTTCAAACCTTACAAGTCACCAGGGCTGGACGAAGTCTATTCCGCAATGATCAAGAACGCGGATGAAACAATAATTCAGTACCTGGTAGACATATATTAAGCATGCATCAGTCTTTGTTACATACCGAAGTTATGGTAAGAGGTAAAGGTAGTTTTCATACCTAAACCAGGTAAAGCCTCCCATGACATCCCGAAGGCTTTTCGACCCATCAGCCTGACTTCGTTCCTTCTTAAAGGTCTAGAAAGACTGGTGTAACTGCGGGCAAATCTGAACCTCTCGGTTAGATGCCCCCACCACCACGCCTCTCTGAAAGGTAGATCCACTGACACCGCCTTGCATGTGACGGTAGCCGCCGTAGAGAAAGCTTTCCATCAAAAAGAGGTTGCACTCGGTGCCTTCCTAGACGTGGAAGGCGCGTTCAACCACGTCAACATTAATGCCTTACTTGAGGCCTTGCACAGCCATAGTGTGGAACCTCTCCTGACTGCATGGATAGCAAAGCTTCTTCGTTCATGGAAAATCGTAGCACGAATGGGTGACGAGACAAGAAAGGGCTATGTTCACAAAGGAACGCCACAGGGCGGAATATTATCACCTCTCCTCTGGGTCCTAACAGTGAGTGAACCCCTTTCCATCTTAAATCAGAACGGCTACCCCACAATAGCATATGCAGACGATCTTGTCATCATGCTAACTGGTAAGTTTGAGCAAGTTCTAGGAGACCTCATGCAATCCGCCTTACAACTGTTAGATAGCTGGGCACTAGATAAAGGACTTACTATTAACCCACAAAAAATAGATCTGGTCCTCTTCTCCAGAATAAGAAGACCATATGCTTTCAATCCACCAAACATTCGAGGAATCAATATGGTCCTCTCGAATCAAGTTAAATATTTAGGTCTGATTCTTGATAGCAAATTATCCTCTTCTTCTACTTCTACAATGGCGCTACAGCCCAAATCGGACCTTGGCCTCCTGATATTCAGGTTCCTTAACATTTTTCATTACTTATTGTGGAAGGGTTGTTGGTCCTTCGCACAACCCTCTTTCTACGAATTTTTCATTTTCGTAGATTGAGGTAACCAAGATATATCCAAGCAGGCAATATGCTGGAATTATATATTGCGTCGATCGGGATTTGAACTCACGACCTTCGCATTACAAGACCAACACACTACCCACTAGGCTATACCCTAGCAAATTATCCTGGAAGGCCAATATTCAAGAACGAGCAAAAAAGGCTACGGCAGCCTTCTTCGCATGCAAGAAGACATTCGGTTTGAGATGGGGCCTTAAGCCGCACCTCATCCACTAGATGTATACCAGTATTGTTAAACCAATTATTTGCTATGGTGCGCTGGTGTGGTGGCCGGCGGTGGTACTAAAAACCAACCTTGCACCCTTACAGCTGATCCAACGGATGGCATGCCTGTGCATAACAGGTGCCCTTAGAACCACACCGACTGCAACTCTGGAGGTGATTCTCTCACTACCTCCACTTGATCTTTTTATAAAACAAGCAGCGGGTCTGGCAGCCATTAGATTAAAAACCACTAAATCGTGGTCAGCGCCACAAATTTGTCATGTGAAAATTCAAAATGTCATTAGAAACGCAAACTCCCTTTCAGACCGCGAGTATGATTGCATGAACCAACCGCAGGTTGAGAAACGGAAGTTTCACATTAAGTCTCCTGAACGAAACGAATGTGCAACAAATACGATACTCAGCACCTGTATAGGTTCTCATCTCTATACAGACGGATCTAAAACTAGCCAGGAGACAGGTGCAGGGATTTATTCCCACCACCTCGACATTCAAACTTCATTTCATCTTCGAGAACACGCGACAGTGTTCAAAGCAGAAGTATTAGCCATTAACGAGTGTACAAAAAATTATTCTTGATATGCAGAACAGTCTCGGAAATTGTTACATCTTCTCGGACAGCAGGGCTGCGCTTCAGGCACTCCAATCCTACAGGACTACATCCAAACTAGTGTCCATCTGTAGACACAATTTAAATCGCTTAGCGGCCATAACGGAAGTTTTTCTAATTTGGATACCGGGTCATAGTGACCTGCTAGGTAACGAGGCGGCAGATACGCTTGCACGGCAAGGATCTGCTAACATCAATTCCACTAGGAAGTCAGCCGATGTAGCACCAACAGTGCTGAAGACTAGCTTCAAACAGACCATTTTGGATTCTTTCTTGGCGGGGTGGCGGCAGCTAGAAAGCTGTAAAACGGCCAAATCCTTTTGGGAAGAACCGAACAAAAATATTACAGCTCAGCTGTTACAACGTAGTCGCTATAGTATCCGAACTATTGTCGGCCTGACCAAAGGCCATTGCTTGCTAAGGCTGCACGCATTTAGGATGCGGATCGCGACAGCTTGTGCAGAGGTTGCGATGAAGAGCAAGAATCTATCGAAAATTATCTTTGTCACTGACCGCAAATCTCCAACAGTCGTCTCCTTTGTTTAGGCTCTAGATTCTTCTCAGAACTAGACGACCTCAGAGGCGTCCAACATTCGAGCCTGTTAAGGTTCGCAAACCGAACCAAGTGGTTAGAGCAAGAGGAGTGACTTCCAACTTATAATAATAGGGGGAGTACAATGGGCCCAACTAGATTGCCTCAGTGCTTGTGGTTCCGTGCAACCGCCCTCCTACAACCTAAACCTAAACCTACGTTGGGGATATGGGTTCACTATTTAAAATTATGAAACAGTTGACGAACAGGAATTTCATCACCAACCATCTGGCGAGAGATATTAACGGCACTCTCCTTAATATGAGTGAACACCAGGGTCGGCGATGGAATACTCCCTGATATTTGAAACATTTTGTCAGAGGAAAATATTCCAGAAACAGAACAACTACCAAACATCCAATCGCAACAATCCTCTACTAGAGACGATCCTCCAGATAAGGAATAGATAGTTTCCGCCATTCGGTCAATGGCGGGAAGGAAAGCCCTAGGTATAGACGGAATACCAATCGAACTCCTCAAAGCGGACCCGGAAATAACAGCCGATATACTCCTCCAACTCCTTACTGAGGTGTGGAATGAAGAAAGATATCTGACTGAATGGAAGGAGGGCGTCATTGTGAAAATTCCGAAGAAGGGCGACCTTAGGGATTGTGGCAACTAACGTAGTAATGGTAAAATGTCTACTTATTGCCGTATCGAAAATCATAGCTAAGGTAATTCTCAATAGGATTAGTGATGTGGAGAGCACACTCGAAGTTTGGAAGGTGGGGAAGGTAAAGGTCTTCAATAGAGACTATTTAACATCTTAAGTAACCTTGATTATGTTGATGTAGTGTGTTTCCTTACACATAACCGTTCGGACATCGAGCCAAATGTTCGCATTCTCAATGGAAAGAGGCGGGACTGAAAATACATGTGCGTAAAATCAAGGACATGCACATGGGTTCGAACGCAAGCACACCGATTGTTCTTAACGGACAAGATGTTGAAGAGGTGCATGATTTTTTTTGTCTTGGAAGCATTGGCAGCATGGACGCCGGAGCCGTAACGGATATTCAGGCTCGTTTAAATAAAGCTCGTCAGGCCTTCGGTATACTTTCCCCTTTCTGGACGCACCAAGATGCGAGTTTTTGACGCATGCGTCAAATCCGTGTTGTTATATGATTGTACTACGTAGAAAGTGGCTGTTCGACTTACCAAGAAACTATAAACTTTCATGAACCAATGCCTCCGACGCATTTTAGGAATGTTCAGGCCATAAGTGATCTCCAACGACGATCTTTGGAGTACAATTGGCCAGACTAAAATAGGTATTGAGATTCAAAGGTGCAAGTGGCAATGAATCGGTCATACTAGAGCGAAACATCGCCAAACAGGCTCTGGATGATAATCCTCAAGGAAGTCGTCGGGTTGGTCGACATGAACTGAGCAGTTGAGCAGGAGGCCAGAGCAATAAATAAGTCCTGGCAACAGCTTACGGCCGGTGCTCAGAATCGCGCCTTGTGGAAGAGAATTGTTTCCGTCCTATACCCCAATAGAAGGTCTTAACAGGAATTTAATTAATATATGATCTTCTTTAATATGAGAATTTGTATTTATTTATTTATTTATCGCGTACTATAATAAATTCACAGGCTACAGGAAACTTAAAATTAAGAAATAAAAAATAAAATGCAAAGGGAATGTGTTAGAGCAACATTCTCAAATCTCTCTTAAGAACATAACAGAATTAAATAATACTCTCGATGAAATAGGTAAGAGTTTATTGCACCGGAAAATATTTCGTCTCAATTTCTTTCGAATAGTGAATTGTATTTTTTGTATGGGAGGTGGTATAAGCAGTGTAATTTTTGTTGATAAAACCGTACGTAGTATACAAAATGTTGCATGCCGAATTTAAAGTTTGTAGCTTTCATAATTTTCGAGGAAATTGAACAATTTGTGTCTGAATTTATAGCATTTGTATGGGAGGTGGCAGAGAAGGATGATTTTGAATCTCCTTATCAACATCCTAGTCACATTGCTTTGTTACTCACATGTTGTGTTTGTTTTTTTGCGGACGAGAGTAGAGCAGATTAAGATAGTCCTCAAAAAAACGACCCAGAGTAGAAGTTTAGTACTAAAGTATGGAATTGGTAAGTTGTTGCACCTGGAAACAATTTGACAGTTCTACTTCGAATTGTCAGTTGTCAACAACAGGTAATTTCTGTAAAATATTGCGAATTTCTTCATTTTACGGATCAAACAAATATCAGTGCAGTTTCAAATATCGTTCTCAGCATATGTATTCTCCATAATATTTGCATTTTGTTCGACGATGAGATTGATATTGATCCCTCAGTTTCCGAGGACACCGCAGGCAGTGTAACAATCGCAACCGATATCTCCACTGATAGACGCCAGCAATTATTTAACCATTTGGTTAACCAACGCATTATTTAGTAGCAATGCAAACACAATCATGTTAACGACTCTCAATGTATTTATTTATCAATAAAAAATTACAAAACTAAAACAAACTTAAGTGAATTTAATAAAATTTAAAATCAAAACAAAATATCTCGAAATGAGAAGAACAGTCCAGGATTTGTCAATGATTTGTTGTAGCAGCTTCATTTTTTTTCCGTGCCTCCGGTCCTTAGCTGCCTCCTGTTCCTTGTGTAGCATTTCCAAGTTAGCTTGGAAGCTGTTGAAAAGCTCCTGACGTTAAGAAATTTTCAACTTGTTTCTTTTCTCCATAAATTCAAGTTTTTTTGAAAATACGTTTGCCGAGAAGTGGAACTTGTTTTTTTTTTTTTTTTTTTGCACCTGCTGCAGATGCCCATGTTGACGCTGATCCTGATGTCGGTTCTGCAGCAATTGGTGCCAACGCATTTGGGTCATCATTCCCGGTGAACTCTCCGTGTCCTCCAGGTCTTCGTCCGCTGGAGGTGTTCGATTCTTCTAGTGGAGGGACTGGAGAGTCGCACAGGTTGATGGTGTGCTTATTGGCAACAACAGGTTTGTCGCCGAATATTTCGTCCATTTGCTCCAAGAACGGTGCGACACACGGAGCGGCGCCGGTTCTTCCTTCGTTATCCACACTTGCCTTGTACGTTCTTAAAAGCGATTTCATCCGCGTTTCCGTTGTTGTTTTGTCTTCCTGTAATCAAAATCCTTTAACATTTTTGATTTTATTTTTAATTTAATTACTTACAAAGACACCAAGGCTCATTAAATCCTCGAGAACATTTGCAAAAGCATGTTTTCTTTTTCTGGGATGCTCGAACTCGTCCTTCCACTTGGAGTAATACTCCAAAAATGCGAGGGTTTCACCTCGGCCCCAACAACGACGAGATCTATAAAAAAACCGAATTATTCATCTACCAAAAATTGAAATAGTTACTTTACCTTTTATTTTTTGGATTTACATTTCCATTTTTCACAAAAAAAATTCTAGAGCTTCTTGTCTTTGAAAAATAACTTAGGTTATGAGAATACGTTATTTTGTCAGAAATGTCAAATTTCATTGCTGCCAACGGCTAGGAGATGAAAGTCCCAAGTTCTAAAAACTTCTGAGCTCTCTATCAATGAGCACAGGAACTATTTATCCAGAGCAGGTTAGCTACCCCAGTGGTCTAACCGCGGTAGCTAACCTACTCTGGATAGATAATTTGTTGTTGCTTTCACTGTGGTTACACTAATCTACTCTGGATGGAGCCGCAAAAAAACACAGCTATTATTATCATCTCAGGAGATATGAACGGCCATGTTAAATCTGACAACACTGAACTAGAACACGTCAAGGGGATGCATGGCGACTCTTGGCTCGGCGCGTCACGACCTTGGATTAAAAGACCCGAAAACGGCGAATTATTTGTGAAGTTTTGTAGTGCTCGGTAAATGGTCATAGGAGGGACCCTTTTCCACACAAGAGTCACCATAAAACATCTTGGGTTCCGCTGATGGTGTTACTCAGAACCAGATCGACCATTTGGCTATAAGTCGCCGATGGAGAAGATGTCTCCTCGATGTGCGAGCGAAACGCGGAGCTGACGCTATCACCACTTGATGGTTGCCTGCTTGAGACTGTGTACAGCAACAATCCGACGAACACAAATTCTTCAAATGATGTGGATAAACTCAGAAACCTCAGCAAAAAGCGCGAGTATACCACCATTCTACGCGAAAAGTCATCCACATTGGACGAATATGAAACACGCATACTGGACGTCAATTGGGAGGCAACCAGAAATACTTTTCTAGCTATTGCTGAAGAACCTGTGGTATATGAGCAAAGCGGTGAGAAACCCTGGATGTCACAAGACACATGGGACAAGGTTGGCGATCGGAAAAAAGCCAAATTGGCAATCATCTCTCAACACGATGTCAACCAACGAACGTCCGACCTGAGGCAGAACTACCACGATGCTCATATACAGCTTAAAAAGGCTGTTAGACGAGAAAAAAGAAAGGCCATTGAAGATCTGGCAAACAAGGCAGAATCTGCGGCTTACCTTGGAAATATGGGTTAACTATTTAAAATTATGAAACAGTTGACGAAAAGGAATTTCAGCGCCAACTATCTGGCGAGAGATATCAATGGCACTCTCCTTAATATGAGTGAACACCAGTTGCGGCGATGGAAAGAATACTCTCTGATATTTTAAACATCTTGTCAGAGGAAGATATTCCAGAAACAGAACAACTACCAAACATCCAACCGCAACAATCATCTATTAGAGACGATCCTCCAGATAAGGAATAGATAGTTTCCGCCATTCGGTCAATGGCGGGAAGGAAAGCCCTGGGTATACGGACTACCAATCGAACTCCTCAAAGCGGACGCGGAAATAACAGCCGATATACTCCTCCAACTCCTTACTGAGGTGTGGAATGAAAAAAGATATCTGACTGAATGAAAGGAGGGCGTCATTGTGAAAATTCCGAACAAGGGCGACCTTCGAGATTCGCAATTAACTTGGTAAATGTCTACTTATTGCCGTATCGAAAATCATGGCTAATGTAATTCTCAATAGGATTAGTGATGTGTGGAGAGCACCCTCGAAGTTTATCAGGCTGAATTCCTCAGTAAAGGGCCATCTTGTACCGATCATACAAATACCCTACGGATAATATTGGAGCAGTCAGCCGAAAAGAGTTTGCCACTACATCTCATGTTTGTGAACTTCGAGAAGGGTTTCGACAGCTATAAGCGAGATTACATATGTAATGCTTTGCGTAGCAGAGGTATTCCAGATAAGGTCATAGCTATGATTAAAGAAGCCTTTAATTGGAAATTGTGTTTCGAGTCTAATAATTGTGATACAGCTTGTCAGTTTGTAACCGAAACCATCCTTAAGGGTATGGAACTCTTCATTCCCTTTAATTACAAAGGTATCAAACCGTCGAAGGATTCGTGGTTTACTATAGATTGTCTTACGGCCATCCGGAACAAGAAAAAATATTTTCAAAATTTTAAGAGCAACCCAACGTTTGCCAACAGATCTCTTTACAACATGTCAAGAATACATGCAAGTCGATTTTGAAGAGTGCCAAGTTTCAACACGACCAAAAGCTTCGACAGAAAATTCTCGAATCGCCAAATGGCTCGAGATCGTTTTGGTCATTTGTTAAAACGGTCAACAGCAACCATGTTAAATCATCTACACCACTTCTTCTAGATGGGGACCGAATTGTAGTCCATCCTGTTGAGAAAGCCAATCTTCTCGCAACAAGTTTCGCACGAAACTCCAGACTACCAGCGACAAACCAGTCTCCCCTGCCGGTATCACCATCTGGATTTCGTCTACCTGAGATCCATTTTCGCACACGACTTATATCCAGAATTCTTCGTGAGCTCAACGTTCAGAAATCTGCAGGTCCCGATGGTATTACCCCCCTCGTCCAAAAAAATTGTTTTGCGTCCCTGGCTAAACCGCTGCGTGATTTATTCCACCTCCCTTACTCTTCTGGACATTTTCCGCGCACGTGGAAAATGGCGAATGTTCAGCCGATTCCCAAGAAAGGTAACAAAGCGTTGCCCGCCAACTATCGCCCCATCGCTTTTACTTTCGTTCTGTCGAAAGTGATGGAAACGGCTGTGAATCACAAAATAGTCCACTATCTTGAAGATAACAAACTTATCAATGATCGAAAATACGGATTCCGTTCCGGACGATCTACCGATCTACAGGTGACCTCTTGGTTTATCTGACTGACCGTTGGAACTCTTGCATCCATAAATTTGGCGAAGGTCAAGTTCTGGTGCTTGACATCGCTAAAGCGTTTGACAGAGTTTGGCACAATTGTCTCCTAGTGAAGCTCAAAGCAGTCGACTTTAATAATAACCTCGTAAAATGGATCGAGAGTTTCTTACATGAACGCACCATACAAGTCGTATTGGATGGCGTGGCATCTTCTCCCTTTACCATAGATTCCGGAGTCCCCCAAGGCTCTGTTTTATCACCCACACTCTTTCTTATTTTTATCAATGACCTTCTGTCGTCAACGCTCAATCCGATTCATTGCTTTGCAGATGACAGTACCCTGGATAACATCTATGAATTCGACTCGATTACTAACGCTCACCGTGTCCCGGTAGCATCTAAACGTGCCGAACTATTAGGATAAATAGAGTAGAGTTCAACACTTCAAAAACGCAGGCCTGTCATCTTTCCCTTAAACGTGATGTCCCGGCGTCGGTTTCTAATGTAACCTTCGGTGGTGTCCCACTAAACTCCTCCGAATGCTTCTCACTCCTTGGCATCAAAATAAATAGCCACCTTAATTGGAACCAGCACATACTTGACGTAGCACTTGACGCTTTCAAACGCCTAGGAGTTCTCCGAAGATGTCAAAAATATTTTACTCCCAGTAATTTAGCAAATATAGGCCTACATTAGACCACGCCTCGTGTATAATTCCCATTTATGGGCTGTGGTACCCAAAACGCAACTTGAGATTCTCAACTGTGTCCAGAGACAGGCGTTCCGACTAATTGGAGATGAAGCGAACACGGTTTCTATAGACTCCCTTGAGCATCGCAGAAATGTTGGTGTACCAAGCATTTACTACCGCTACTTTTATGGTAAATGCAGTGAGGAACTTGTTAAACTTATTCCTTTTCTGTACTCATTTCCTAGAAAAACACGACTATCGCCAAGCCTTCGGTATACACACGAGTTAACTGTTAAGCTTCCGACTTCCGCACAGTGAAATATAGGCGGTCATTTATACCCCGAACTTCTAAGCTCTGGAATGCATTGCCTAAAGATGTATTTCCATTGTCATACGACCTTCGACGTTTCAAACTCAACGTCCACCGGCACTTTAGCCTTTTCCCTCCTTTTAATCCCGACTAACCTCAACCCCTTACTCCTTTTTTTTCCCTTACCGACATGGCTGTGTCATTTACATTAAAGAGTGACCCCCTAAGTTGTCTCGCGTCTTGCATAGAGGAGAGCTGTCCGAGAGCTTCCCTGTGCGAACGGGTGTCAGACAAGGCTGCATATTATCACCAGCCCTGTTTCTGGTGGTAATAAATGACATCTTGAAAGCTGCATTGGAAGGTGGGGAAGGTAAAGGTCTTCAATGGAGACTATTTAACATCTTAAGTCACCTTGATTATGCTGATGAAGTGTGTTTCCTTACACATAACCGTTCGGGCTTAGAGCCAAATGTTCGCATTCTCAATGGAAAGAGGCTGAACTGAAAATAAGTGTGCGTAAAACCAAGTACATGCACATGGGTTCGAACGCAAGCACACCGATTGTTCTTAACAGACAAGTCGTTGAAGAGGTGCAAGATTTTCGTTGTCTTGGAAGCATTGTCAGCATGGACGCCGAAGCCATGAAGGATATTCAGGCTCGTCTAAATAAAGCTCGTCAGGCCTTCGGTATACTTTCCCCTTTCTGGACGTTAAAAGAGATCTCCCTTAGCACGAAGCAGCGAGTTTTTGCCGCATGCGTCAAATCCGTGTTGTTATATGGTTGTACTACGTGAAAAGTGGCCGTTCGACTTACCAAAAAACTACAAACTTTAGTGAACTAATGCCTCCGACGCATTTTAGGAATATTGTGGCCAGAAGTGATGTCCAACGACGAACTTTGGAGTACAACTGGCCAGACTAAAATAAGAACTGAGATTCAAAGGCGGAAGTGGCAGTGGATCGGTCATACTTTGAGGAAACCAGAGCGAAACATCGTCAAACAGGTTCTGGATGATAATCCTCAAGGAAGTCGTCGGGTTAGTCGACCATGTAACACATGGAAGCGAGCAGTTGAGCAGGAGGCCAGAGCAATAAATAAGTCCTGGCAACAGCTTACGGCCGGTGCTCAGGATCGCGCCTTGTAGAAGAGAATTGTTTCCGTCCTATACCCCAATAGAAGGTCTTAACAAGAATTTAATTAATATATGATCTTCTTTAATATGAGAATTTGTATTTATTTACTTATTTATCGCGTACTATAATAAATTTACAGGCTACAGGAAACTTAAAATTAAGAAATAAAAAAAAGTAATTCAAAAATATAAACACAAAGAGAATGTGTTAGAGCAACATTCGCAAATCTTTCTTAAAAATATAACAGAATTATATAATACTTGCGATGAAATAGGAAAGAGTTTATTGTACCGGAAAATATGTCATCTCAAATTCTTTCGGATAGTGAATTGTAATTTTTGTATGGGAGGTGGTATAAGCAGAGGGGGAAGGTTTGTAATTTTTGTAGATAACACCTTACGTAGTATACAAAATGTTTCATGCTGAATTTAAAGTTTGTAGCTTTCATATTTTTCGAGGAAATTGAACAATTTTTGTCTGAATTTATGGCATTTGTATGGGAGGTGGCAGAGAAGGATGATTTTGAATCTCCTTATCAAAATCCTAATCACATTGCTTTGTTGCTCATATGTTCGAAGGAGAAATACTCTTCTTGAATTTTCAGTACAAAAATTTGTATGGGAGGTGGTAGAAGGAGTGACGCGAAGTACAAATTTTTTTTTTGCATTTATTGCAATTATTAAGGGACAAATTTTGGCAAAATTTTAAGTTGTACTTTTTCTAGTATCAATGAAAATCGATTGAATGCATTTACCAAAATTGTGCATTTGAATCGGAGGGCTTAGAAGGAGTATTCGACTCAAAGCCAAATTTTTCGACATCAATAATATTTGCAATAGTATAATTTTCTCAAAATTTAAAGTTGGTAGCCTTGACGGTTTTGGAGAAAATTAAGTTAAAATTTCGCAATTTCGTGAAATTTGTATGGTAACCCTCCCATACAAATTTCACGAAGGAGTGGGGGATGTGGCCCGTCCACGAACCTGAAGTCACATTTTTGCTAGAAATGACACACAACAAATTTCAGCACGATAGCTCAAAGCGTTCGAGAGTTATGTTGGAGACAGACGGACAGACAGCAACTCGGAATCGAAGTTTTTGAGCGACAACAAATATTTCTGTACCCTTGGCGGCTCTGTGTGAGCATTATTTCTTAGCGTTATAAATGGTAACACAAAAACAATATACTCTCAGATTTCATCTAGATTATAAAAATACATTTTTCTAATTCAAAAAAAAAACAAAAAATTTGATCGTGTATCGTGACAGACAAATACTTCCTAAATTAAGCGGCACAATTTAAAATTATCAATGGTCAAATCGATGATTTCAAACTTTCGAGAATAATATAATTCGAATCAAAATTCATTAATGAAATTATCAAAATTTAATTACTATTTTCCATTATCTAGTGATGTGAAGTTTACAATGCCATAAAGCATTATTCGAATCGAAATTAAAATCACATCCACTCACCCCAGCATAGTGGTAAATTCGCTGGTATCTCAGCCAGAAAACAATGTTGTAAAATCCACACTGTAAAAGCAATCCGACAAAATGTAGACGACTCCTATTCAATTAAATTGTTACGGTCGATGATATTTTGTTAAAATTAGTAATTGAATTAAATTGCCTATGAAAATTGTTTCTGTAAATAATTTGCAGTTGCTGTCGATTCTGTTAAAACTACGAAAAAAATACCCCATCCTTGCTCGCTATAGTAACCTCATCGAAAACATAATGTTCGACTCTCTGGATGTGTGTTTGCACGGCGAAAATAACAAATTCACATCAAAATGTCGAGCAATTTTAAAACCAGGCGTGTTCTACTCATTTCGAGGAAAATAACACCGATTTGAAATTGCAGAGGAAAAAAATATGTCAGGGTTTACAGGACGGCCGTAATTACATATTCCCGAATTGCTATTTCACATGTGGCAGGAACTGACCCAAAACATAGATGAGTCGAGAGTTGCATGCATTTTATTTAAATTCGCTGCTTAATTCGTAGATTGTATTTGTTCAGAGATTGAGAGTGCCCTTTCGTATTGGACAAAAAATAAATAAGTAAAATTATTAACCTTTATTTTACTTATTAGTTTTTTGGTGCTTGTGGGAGTC
Source organism: Chorisops tibialis (assembly GCA_963669355.1). Classification (NCBI taxonomy): domain Eukaryota; kingdom Metazoa; phylum Arthropoda; class Insecta; order Diptera; family Stratiomyidae; genus Chorisops; species Chorisops tibialis. The sequence goes on from OY770262.1 coordinate 240,938,108, forward strand.
ATTGGATTTAATTGTATTGGTATGTACATTTTGTTTGCCAGTGGGAAACGGAGTTCTGTTACCAATATTTTTGAAATTTATGAGTTTGAACGATGTAATAGATAGATATTCAGATTGTGTTAAATAAGATTTATGAAGAAAAATATCAAGAAGGATTCTGTTCACTGTTAGTAGTAGCCGGTCGGTCCTTCTCTTCCTGATATTCAGCATTTCACAATGCCACAAGCCAAACCACAATTTCCTATTAATCCGCTACATCTGAAGTATTAATCCGATAATGACAATTAAACAATTAAATTCTATGCTTCATTTCGGAAATAAATAAAAATAATAAGAGATTTTGTTGCAATTTCATTTTAATGTTATTGAAGCCAACAATTCCATTTAAATTTTAAAAATCATTTAAAATTGATTCCAGTTGTCCTGTTGGCGTGGATTTTTTTCCATTGGTTGATAAGGCTTGTAACCAGCTGATGGTGAGTTTGAGGAGTCCGATGGTCCTTGGTTATGTTCGTGTTTCTGATTTTTCTTCATACTATCTTTGTTTTCCTGATTAATTGAGTAGTAGACACTTCCTTTAATTGCTTGAACGATCGATCCAATTTTAACATCAACATCGACAGAAGGAACTTTAACATTAGCAGTGTTATGAACTGATGTATTTGTTGCACCTTGTATCGCTGCAAGAGTGGCTTCGAGAGGAAAAGCTTGTGCACCGGCCAGAAACAGAGCCACGACAGTTAAGATGAGATAACCTTTTACAAAAATTAGATTTATTTAGAATTTATTTTAAATTCCACTTACACCGTAATTCAAAGTACCTTTCATTTTGAAGCAGGATTTTTATTTTTCAAATTAATTAGTTCCAATATTTAAAGGGACTCTTTTAGCATCAGTGGAGCAATAGCTAATGAAATTTATATTTTGCTTAAGTTCTATTTATATGGCCAATTTTATCAAAAAAAAAGTAACATTTCTTATCAGAACTGCCATGACTGCCACAATCATCTACATTTTTTTTAGATAGTATAGAATAAAGCTTCTATCTGAAATCAAGTGACAAAGATGATTAATTAAAACCGAAAATAATAATAATTTCCGTTCTTAGTCATTACTTAACCGATGTGATTTTTTTTTAATAACAATAATAAAATAATAAAAAAAATTGATTTACTTCAACCAATTAAGTTCGATTGTATAAATACCTTAATGATTCTTATTCTTTGAGAGTATACAAGTATTAGAATAAATAAAGCATAATGTTCCCATGTTGAACTAAGGCTAGAATTTTTCCATACAATTTACAATTACAATTTACCTTAAAATGAGAGCCGCAAAGATCCCCCGTAGCCAATCCTACTTATTTACTTACGATGGCGCTACAGCGGAAATCGGACATTGGCCTCCTTAATACATCGCCACCATCAATCTCGGTTCAGCAACAGCGTCCTCCAGTTTGGAAATCTTAGCAGTGATTTGCTGTCTGCGTCAAACGAATCCTCCCTGTGCATCCGTGGCTTTCCGACCAGTCTTTGTCCATTGGCTTTCCCTTTTAGTTTGCGTTTCGGAATTCTTCTGTCATCCCTTCGCCCCACATGATCAGCCCATTGTAACTTCTTAAATTTTATGAGGGTTGACACTTCTGGATTTTCGAAGATGACATACAATTCTCTATTGTATCGTATTCTCCAGATCGAGTCTTCCCTCACGGGTCCGAGGATTCTTCTGAGGACCTTTCTTTCAAAGGCGTTAAGTAGTTTTTCCGATGCCTGAGTTAAAGTCCACGTTTCGCTGCATAGCATAGCACAGGTCTTATGATGGTTTGATATAGCTTAAAGTTTTGTTTTCCTGTGCACATTCTTGTTTTTGATTATTGAAAGTACCGAATAATACGTCATATTTTCTATCATAATCCTTCTTTTAATTTCAATGTGTTTGCTTCCATCCTTCGATAGGTTCGCTCCTAGATATATAAAGTTGTCTACTTTTCTAGGTTATTGTCTCCTGCTGTAAGATTTTGTCTGATTGGCGCCTTTTTCCTAGTTTGTGTCATAACTTATGTTTTGTTTTCGTTAATATGTAGTCCAACTTCCCTTGCTACCTAGTCGAGGTTTACAAATAACTCTTTAGCACTCTCTAGAAATCTTGCACGGATATCTATGTCATTGGCATTTGCTACGAGTTGTGTGGAGTCCACGGGAAGGCTCCCAACAACATATTCGAGTGTCGAAAAGCATTAGTGCGAGGCCATCCCCTTGTTTAAGAGCGTTGATTACCTTAAAGCCGGAAGCCAGATCGTTTTCTATCCTGACTTGTGACAAAGATTCGGTCATTGTTATTCTCGTAAGCCAAACCAATTTCGGTGGAATTTCAAACTCCAACATGATTTTATACGGTACGCGCCTGTCGATACTGTCGTATGCTGTTTGAAGTTAACAAATATCTGGTGTTCATAAAAATTATATTCCCTGCTCTTTTCCAGCATCTGTTTAACTGAGAATATCTGGCCCGTGGTCGATCGTCCAGCTCGAAATCCGCCTTGGGATCCACCAATTATTTTGTCAGCATAGGGCTTAATTCCCTCTTCTAGAATTTTCGTCAAGATCTTATAAGATGTACACAACAGAGAAATTCCTCGGTAGTTTTTGCACCAGAGTTTGTCACCTTTTTTATAAATTGGACATATGATGCTCTTGCGCCAATCTTTCCAGCGTCCATATGTCAGTAATTATCCAAGGCAAGAGATGTGCTATACAGGGGTAGTCGGATTTCCCGAGTTCAGCTGGAATGTGAAAAGTGCCCAGCGCTTTATTGTTTCAGGACCGTTTTTAATTCTTCAAGAGTGGGAGAATTCTTCATCAGCTGTTACATCAGATACAGCGCCTCGGATACGGACGGATTCTACGGCAATGACTTTTGGCATTTGAAAACGGAATGTGATTGGCTTCTGGAACGTTCGAACATTGAATGACGGGGGAAGGGCTGGAGTCACTCGGTCCTCGCACCGCCAATCAGTGATCAACAGCGAAATGGAGCACTATAACATCCAAATCTTGGGCTTGAGCGAGGTGAGGTGAACAGGACCAGGAGAAGAACGAAACGCTAGCGGAGACACCATTCTGTACGTTGGCCATGAGAGTGAAGCCAAAAATGGCGTGTCGATCGTCCTTACATCGAGAGCAGGAAACACTCTCGTCAGCTGGGAACCAATATCGGATAGGATTATCGTCGTCAGACTCAGAACCAGTGCCAGAAACGTCGCACTTCTACAGTGCTACGCACCAACTAATACCGCAGTACCTGGTGACAAAGAGGAGTTTTATAGCCAACTGAATGCCACATTCGACCGTGTTTCAAGATATGGAAGGAATACTTCTCTGATATTTTAAACATCTTGTCAGAAGAAGATATTCCAGAAACAGAACAACTACCAAACATCCAACCGCAACAGTCCTCTACGACGATCACCCAGATAAGGAAGAGATAGTTTCCGCCATTAGGTCAATGGCGGGAAGGAAAGCCTCAGGCATTGACGGACTACCAACCATACTCCTCAAAGCGGACCCGGAAATATTTTATTATTAGATAGCTCAAATTTTGTACACTTCTTTTTTGACAAGAAAGTAAGGCCAAGTTCGTGAACGAGCCAAATCGCTCCGCCATTCTACCCCCTCCCATACAAAATTACACAATTTCGTAATTTGACAATAAACGGATTTACGAAAAAAGTATAAATGCTATTGACATGAAATTTGGAATATAATAGTTTTATTATGGTTTTAATATACTGTATAAAAATAATTTGTGTCCTCCCCCTTCTTCCAGCACCTCCCATTGAAACTGCAGTTTTTCATGAAATGCTCTAAGCCAATTTACTCAGTGCGTATAAAACCGAGCTGAAATTGTGCACTAAATATTTATTTAGAATTATTAGTAAAACCAAAACAATTAGACGATTAGTTTCACTCCTTCTACTCCCTCCCATACTATCTGACACAATATAACAACTTCGCAATAAGTCGATTTTATTGAAAAGTATGAATGCTATTGACAATTTAAAACATGTCAAAAATGATTTTTTTAGTTATTTCTAAAAAGTCATTAAGAACTCGTCCATCCTTGTACCACCTCCCATACAAACTTCACCATTTCACTATATCCAATACACTAATTTGCTCAGTACCCATTAAATTTTTTAATTCTAAATTTTCTATAAACTCTAGCGTGATATTAAAAAAACTGCCAACAAGTCGGGCGAAACTTTATTATTCTTGGGACAAGTTGCGGATGAGTGGAAAGTCAATATGCAGGTTAGAGTGGTTAGGGAAGGCTAAGTGAAAGGAAGTTTTCGGGCAGGGCTGCTGCTAATTTAACAATATTTCATTCGTTTCTGCAAGTTTGGGTTTCTATGAGGGGAGGAGGAGGGGTAATAGTAAGGGTGGGTGGATGCTAATAGCTTTTTAATTAATTGCTTGAATCACGTCCAATATTCTCTGTATAGAATGTGTTTCATAGACGAAGTTGCATAGAATTTTCCTAAAATTCGGTGTATTCTACATTCACGAAACCGAACATTTGTATGGGAGGGGGTAGAGAAGGTAGGGGAATCGTAAAATTTGATATGTAATTTTATTTCGATTCTCTTGTAAGGTGCTTGTATAAAATTTCAAGTTCGTAGCTTTTAGTTTGTTGGTTATTAGTTGATTTAATGAAATTGGTCGAACTCATAGTTTTGTATGGGAGGGACTAGGAGGGCAATCGCGATTTCAAAACTTTTAAAGCAACTTCAGTTGAATTATTTTTATAAGTTTTTATGCAAAATTTTAAATTAATAGCTTTCAAGAGTTAGCTGATAACTGATTTCTTAAAAAAGCTCCAAAAATAGTTTTGTATGGGAGGGGGTAGAGGAGGTAGGGGAATCGTAAAACTTGTGATGCGTTTCTGTTGTAAGGTGATCGTGCAAAATTTCAAGTTCGTAGCTTTTAATTTGTTGGTTATTAGTTGATTTAATGAAATTGGTCGAAATCATACTTTTGTATGGGAGGGGGTAGAAGGGCAATTTAAAAACTTTTAAAGTAATCTCATTTCAATTATTTTTTCAAGTTTTTATGCAAAATTTCAAATTGATAGCTTTTAATAGTTAGGTGATAATTGATTTCTTAAAAATGGTCGAAAAAACAATTTAGTATGGGAGGGGCTAGAAGTCTTAAGGGTTTTCGACCAGTTAATATCCCGTATATTCAGGGATTTTTTTTAAATGCATTTTGCAAATTTTCAAGTTTCTACCTTAAAATTTCACTCAAAAATTTTCAGTTTATGTGTTTTTTTCAATGCACATGAAACACCTTGTGCACGTCAGACCGGGGGGGGGGGTCGGTTTATAACAATTATGGATCAAATTATTTTTTGTTTTTTAAGAACATCAAATAGAGGTATTCACATGCAAAATTCAACTTTGTATCTTTCACCAGAGCCCTAAAAAAATCAATCAAAGTTTTCGATATTTTTGTTTATCACCTCCCTCCTCTTACACCTCTCAACTTAAAATTTTTACCAAAATTAACCATTATATAGTTCTATAATCTGGCAAATTTTCGATTTGATATCTGTACTATTTTTTGAGATATAAAGATTTGTAATTTTGAAAAGTGCGCCATTTTTGAAATGCTCCCCATTTCCCCCCACTACTATTATTTCGACAGGTTATATTTTTTTGTATTTTCCTAGTATAGCTTAATATACGTTTCAAGTTTCAATTACATATGTAGCTTAAGAGATAGTTGAGATATTCATTTTTAAGTGTTTTTCTTTGCACCCCCCCCCCCCCCCTCCGGACCCTCCCCCTTACAATAATTAGCAACTTTCTAAGCTGATTCCGATGGAACTATATGCCACCTTGATGGTCTCAAAATATGAATGTTTTACAATAAGTAATTTCGAAGATATAATCATTTGAAAAAACAATTCGGCCGACAATTTGTTCTTAGCCCCCCCTTTTAGGACGCCAATGGATAAAAAAATTAAATTATTTTTAAAGTTTGTCCCATAACCTTCTCTATATCGTACTGATTTCCAACTTTCCTTCAACATTCGTGGTGGAGATATTAGCGAGTGAAGTTTTCGACTTTTTCCCTCCCCCGCCTCCCCCTTCCACCTAAGACCCCCGAAAATTTAGAAAATAGGGGTCACTTACCCAGTCAACAATCCACCCAAAAACGAACATTCTACCTTTAACGTTCTCGGAGATATGAGTCCATATGTACGGCGTTCAACTTAACACTCGAATATGTTGTTCGGAAACTTCCCGTTGACACCAAGGGAACACTATGCTTCAAATCCACACAACTCGTAGCATATGCCGAGGACATAGATATCCTTGCAAGATCTCTGGAGAGTGCTAAGGAAGTATTTGTAAGCCTTGACTCGGTAGCAAGGGAAGTTGGACTACGTATTAATGAAAATAAAACAAAAATTATGACGCAATCTAGGAAAAGGACGCCAATCAGACAAATATTACAGTAGGAGACTATAACCTAGAAAACGTAGACAACTTTATATACTTAGCGGCAAACCTATCGAAGGATGGAAGCGAACCCATCGAAATTAAAAGAAGGATAATTATGGCAAACAAGACGTATTTTTCGGTACTTCCAATAATTAAAAACAAAAACGTACACAGGAAAACAAAACTTAAGTTATATAAAACGATTATACGATCTGTGCTATGCTATGGCAGCGAAACGTGGACATTAACTCAGGCGTCCGAAAAACTAATTAACGCCTTTGAAAGAAAGGTCCTCAGAAGAATCCTCGGACCTGTGAGGAAACACTCGATCTGGAGAATACGATACAATAGAGAATTGTATGCCATCTTCGACAATCCAGAAGTGTCAACCCTCATAAAATTTAAAAAGTTACAATGGGCTGGTCATGTGTAGCGGATGGATGACGGAAGAATTACCAAACGCACACTAAACGAGAAAATCAATGGACAAAGACCGGTTGGAAAACCACGAAAGCGCTGGGAGGATTCGATTGACGCAGACAGCAAATCACTGCTAAGATTTTCAAACTGGAGGACACGGTCACTGAACCGAGATGGATGGAGGCAAAGCATTCAGGAGGCCAAAGTCCAATTTGGGCTGTAGCGCCATCGTAAGTAAGTAAGACATCGCTACCTGTGTCCAATAAACTCGTAAATGATAGATTCTTTATAACTACAGAGCGCCACAAATTATTTTTCCGAACAACTTTAATCGAATTCGCGGCACTATTCTGTGGACAGTTAGGTCGTTTATGTCCGTAATTGTTGTATTTAAAACACTTAGGTCCCTTCAGCTTTGATGGACATTCGTGAAATTCATGTGAATTCGACTCGCAATTGAAACAATGGCGCTCTGACCCTCTAATCGAAAGATTCTGTATTCGTTGAGTTTCATGAGTAACATATTTTTTTTCTCGATTTTTGAATGCTTCGTAAATTTTGAACCGCTCTTTAAATTCACTAATTTGTTGCGCCTCATACAACATCACTTTATTTCTGTTACTATCATTAATCCCGTCGATAATATAGGAAATAAGACCCGAATCTTCTATATGACCCACCGACCCGATCGCAATCATCTCATACAAATATTGTTGTAAACTTTGGTCCGTTTTCTTTAGTCTTTCTCTCAAATTTTTATGTACATCCGCGGAATTTATTTTAGGTTCAAATTCGGATATCAATTTATTTTTCAGGTTAATATAGAGTAAAGTTTTCACCTCATTGTCCACATAAAGTCTTGCTGCACCAGTCAACAATCGTTTGCAGAACACAAATTTCTGTAAATCAGCGCAATGAAACACTTCTGCATGTAAGTCGAACTCCTCGATCCATTGCCGTATGTTGATGGAACCGTCGCCTGAAAATTTCTTCAGGATTCCCTCTATGTCTGAAAACTTCATTAAACGTTATTAGAAATATCATGAAGAGAAGTAGGAAAATTATCGCCTTCATCCATACTGAATCCTTGACTCCTTTGCATCGAACGACGATTCGAATTTTTACCCATACTGATAGCTGCTTCTAAGTGTTTTTCTTATTTGTGCTGATCGCCTCGTTTAAAACTTTTATCGCCGCTTATAGTCCACTTTCCACGTATAAAATTAAATGTAGCGCTACGATTAAAATTTTGCACACAACTTAAAAACGTTTCACTCAAAATGCACTTTTAGGTAAAGATTTATGAGAAGAGCATTTAGGTAGTTTTCTTTTAATGTGGTCACCGATCAATTTATTTTAAGGATTCCGCTATGTAGTTTTTTTTTTCTTCACACGACCACCGAACAATTTATTTTATGAATCCCGGTTGAGCCCCCATGTAAAACAGTTTCGTTTTATTAATACTAAATAATTGAATTTAATTGTCTTTCATTCCAAATATAATAAGTTTAAATAATCTGAGACACGTCCACGTTCCACGGCTGCTGCTTCTAAAAAGAGCAAGAGCTCGGTCCAAGCTCTGTGATGCTGGAAAACTTGCTTCCGGTATTTATTTGATGTGAAGTTTGTTGTATTGTAATTGGCTACATTTGATCCCCACATACATATGTATGAAACGAGCAAAAAACGTATAATAGATGGAACTTTTGCAAAAATATCGAATCCTTGCAATAATTTACCTACAAATAATTTCAGCTCCAGGCTTTCTACATTTAGCAATCAAATAAAAAACCATAATCATTTTCCGAGTGGAAATAACCCAAAATTTCAACGTGGGTTATAAATATGAAAATGCCTAAGAGTGTAAGATATGAACTGGTCGAATGCCTTTAAAACTTCTACCCCTCTAATACAAAAGTAATTTTTCGAGCATATTTAAGAAGTCAATTATCACCAAACCATTAAAAGCTATCAGCTTGAAATTTTGTACAAACACTTTTAAAAATATTTCAGATAAAAATGCATCAAAAGTTTTGAAATCCCCCTCCCTCCCCGCCCTGACACCCATGCAAAAGTATGGTTTCGACCAATTTCAATAAATCAACTAAAAATTCAAATTCAAATTCATTTATTTCATCATTATATATCAGTTTGTATAACACAGAGTTATACTTAACTTATTTTAGAGAACAGATTACAAGATCTTAGCAACTAGAGAGAATTTTGTAGATATTTGCTGATTAGAACTGTGGGTTTTATTATTATTATTAAACTGACCAAGGAAAAATTTTCAAAAAAAAAAAAAAAACCTTGCGTGTATAACTTAATAACTACTTAAAACTAAATTTAAATTTAACTTAACCTAACTTATGATAAATCAAGAGATACTTGGCTGCACTTTATTGCAATTGATTGAGAAGAGTTGAAATGAGCGTGTTCTTGACCATTTGGGACCTGAGAGCAAAAGATGAGAATCTCTTATCAACTAATTTTTGTACAGTAAGCACATTGGCTATTTCGTGGAGGGCCTTGGTCGAAAAGTAAAAAGGTTTTTTGAGAATCATTTTCAGACACTTATTTTGTGAAACTTGTGATTTATTTTTATGGGCGTTTGCACACTGGTTCCAGACAGGTGAGCCATAAGATAGCCTAGGCTGCAGAACAAGCTTAAAAATTAGCATCTTGTTAGCCAGAGAAAGTTTCGATTTGCGGTTAATAAGTGGATAAAGCGAATAAATAGATTTGGAAACTTTGAAGCATACGTTTTCAATATGACTGCTGAAGGTCAGTTTTTTGTCCAACACGAAACCAAGGTACGTAAGGGTGTCGGGCCTATTGCACCAGTTAATTAATATCTTATTTAGTTTTTAACACTTTATTTAAATAACATTTTAAATAACCAGAACAATATTATAATTATTTTATTGAATATTTTTAAATTAAATTAAAATTAAATTTCATAATAATTTTTATTTTTCTTTTTTTTAAGATCATGACTTGCTTATCTTACAGTCGTACAATTTATATTTTTTAATAAGATCAGAACTAAGTAAAATCACGTTAGGATTTTTATGTAGTAATCCGATTTATTAACTGAATTAAAACTAAGTGTCGATACTGCTACATCACTCCCCCTCCAGCATAGCGTTACTTTATTTCAAAAGAAACCCTTCTTGGTTTGTTACAATCAAGAGACATGGTATCATTACTACTATATGCCGGCTTTAACCTGTCAATACTAATTGATTTATTTTTTCCATTTATATCCACAATAAAAAAATTTTTTAATTTTCTTATTATTTTGTATGGACCTTCATAAGGTTGAACTAACGCTGTTTTGACTTTGTCTGTACGAACAAAAACAGATTCTGCATTCTCAAGAGAACTAGGGAGATAAACATTAGTTTTAATTGTACTCCTGGGTTGTGTTGGTTGAATATTTTGCATTTGAGTTTTTAACTGCTTTGCAAAATCGCTTGAAAGTGGTTCATCTGAATGTGTACTTAGTAATGAGAAATCTCCGGGAACGCGTAATGTTTCTCCGTAGACTAATTCTGCAGGACTGCACTTCAAATCATCTTTAGATGTGGTACGAAGTCCTAATAGAATTAATGGTAGCTCATCACTCCAATTTATGGTGTTGTTGCGCGCCATTAATGACGCTTTTAAAGTACGATGAAATCGCTCTACCATACCATTTGCTTGTGGGTGGTATGCAGTCGTGCGAATACGGGTACAACCAAGAATTTTGTTTACTTCTGCAAAGAGCTTCGATTCGAATTGGCTGCCACGATCAGTGGTAATCAATTTAGGGATTCCAAATCGTGAAATATATTGATGAACGAATGTCTTAGCGACTGAAATTGTGCTCATATCTTTGAGAGGATATGCCTCCGGCCATCGGGTAAACCTGTCTATCACTGTGAGAATGTAGTTATTATTATTAGATGACGGAAGTGGTCCTACTAAATCAATATGAATGTGGTCAAATCTTTTAGTAGGCGTATTGAAATGTCCGAGTTCAGATTTTATATGCCTATGTACTTTTGATTTTTGACATGAAATGCATGATTTTGACCACTGATTCACTTGTTTGTTCAGATTGGGCCAGAAGTACTGAGAACTTATTAATTTTCTAGTAGCACGAATACCTGGATGAGACAGATTGTGAATTGAATCGAATATTTGTCGTCTCAATTCTTCTGGAATGTACAACCTAGTTTTATTTGTACTAATTTCGCACCATAGTTTATTATTCAATAATGGGTATTCTAGTAATTTCAATTTAAATTTCGAACTAGTATTCTCGGATTTAGTTAACAGAGTTTTAAGTTCTTCATCTTTTTCTTGTAATCGCATTACCTGATCGATATCTGAAGAAATCGATAGAGTGTCTACGTCTTTAAAAGACCGTGAAAGGGTATCTGCTACTACATTATTCTTCCCAGATATATGAATAATTTTATTTGTAAATTGGGAAATGAATTCCAATTGACGCGTCTGACGAGGACTACGTTCAGTTTTTGATGATAACGCTCTTGTGAGGGGTTTTTGATCCGTGTAAACACTGAAATCTCTGCCCTCCAAGAAATATCGAAAATGTTTAATTGACAAAAATATTGCTAATAATTCTCGGTCGAACGCGGAATATTTTTGTTCGGCCGAAGTTAACTTTTTGGAAAAGAAAGCTAATGGTTCTAATACTGCATTATTTATTTGTTGAAGTACCGCTCCTACAGCTATGTTTGAAGCATCTGTTGTAAGAGTAAGTTGTGAGTTGTCTATCGGATGAGATAGTAAAGTTGCTTCACAAAGTGCTTTTTTAATTTTCGAAAAAGATTCCGTACATATATCTGGCCACTCAACTATCTTTTTACTTTTAGATTGCAGTAATTTTGTCAAGTGTGCATGGATAGGTGCTAACATTTCTGCTAATTTTGGTAGAAATCGATGGTAATAATTCACCATGCCAATAAATTGTTGTATTTGTTTAATAGATGTCGGAATTGCTAAGTTGTTAATAGCTTCTACCCGATCTTTGGACGGTGAAATTCCGTCTTTTGTGATATTATGACTTAAAAAGTCCAAAGAAGTGGAACCTAAAACACATTTGCTCGTCTTTATTCGTAAACCATAGTGTTTAAGACGTTGAAATACCATGTGTAGATGTTCACAATGTTCTTCTTTGTTTTTACTTGCAATCAGAATATCATCAATGTAAACAAATACGAAATCGAGGCCTTTAACAATTTCATTCATAAAACGTTGAAATTATTGAGCTGCGTTTCGTAAACCGAACGGCATACGAACGAATTCGTACAATCCAAAAGGGGTTGTTATGGCTGTTTTGTATACATCTTCTAGCGCGACTGGAATGTGATGATACGCACGCACAAGGTCGATTTTCGAAAAAATTTTACAATTATGTAGTTGAAATGAAAAATTTTGTATGTGAGGTATTGGATACCTGTATGGTATCGTTGCGGCATTGAGTTGCCGATAATCCCCACATGGTCGCCAATCTTCAGTGTTTTTCTTAGCTACCAAATGCAGAGGAGATGATACTGAAGAGGATGATGGACGACAAATTCCAAGATCTACCATATGTTGAAATTCCACTAAAGCAGCTTTGTGCTTTTTAGGGTCCAATCGACGTGGTTTGGAGAAAGGTAATTGACCTTGAGTCATAATATTATGAACTATGCTGTGCATAACAGGTTGATTGAAATCGGCAGTTTGTGTTAATGTTGGGTATTGTCCCAATATATTGCCAAACTCATTGTTGATTGTACTAAACTTAGGAGTGGGTGTGTCAACAAATGCAGAAATAGCATTTACAAACAATTTAGTCTTCGAATCAACGAGTTTTTTATTTTTTAAATCCACTAACAATTCATATTTGGATAAAAAATCGGCACCAAGTATAGGTCTATTGACAGATGCAATAGTAAATACATGCAGAAACCTCCTACGTACTCCTAAATTAATTTCCAAAAGTTTAGTTCCGTACGTTGTTATCGATGAATCATTAGCTGCGGATAGGACTAAATGCGAAGTCTTTTTATAACTTTTAAAAATGTTTACAGGAATTACTGATATATCAGCACCTGTATCAACTAAAAAATTCAAATTGTTTATATAATCCTTAACAAAAAGGCGGCCAGAATAATAATTATTCCTACTAGTCGCCGCTTGAACTGTAGGATCCATTAAAAATTTAAGTTAGTTGATGGAGTTGGTGTATGATTCAAATTTTCGGAACAAGGAGCAACACATTTTGTGGCTTTATTTCCGAATTTGTGATGATACCAACATTTTCGCTCAACATTTTGAGTACGATTTCGACTGCTAGATCTATTTCGCTTGGGAAAACGTTGGTATTGTTTTTCTTTCGAGAGCAATTTCGAAACCATGGATTTTAAGGAATTAATTTCTTCTTTGAGGTCACTAATTGTAGGATCAGTTACTGATTGATTTTTGTTTTTAAAAGATGAAAAGTTTTGCGACTTTTTATTATCAATAATTGATAAATTATGTTGTTTTGGTAAGACTTCCCAAAGCTTATCAGCCAATGAAGTCAAATCAGTTATGTCGTTATCACCTTGAGGAATTAATGATATATTAATTAAATGAGGTAATCTTCTAAGCCAAAGTTTTTTAACAAGACTACTCCCAATAGTACCTGATGTACCTGCCAATTGTTGTAAATATCTGAAAAATTCCGAGGGTTTTCTATCACCCATTTCCTCATTCGAAAGAAGTTGCTCAATCCTACGTTCTTCGCTTACTGAATGGCGTTCAATAAGGATTTTCTTTAATTGTGGATACAAATCAGATAAAGGTGGATTTTGAATAAAATCCAAAATGGACTCTACTATCTCCTGCGGCAATGCAGCAATAATATGATAATACTTAGTAGAATCACTTGTAATTCTACCCAATTTAAATTGTGCTTCCGCTTGTACAAACCAAGAGTTGGGAGAATTTACCCAAAACAACGGTAACCGTATTGCTGTAACCGACTCTATATTCTGAAATACCGGAAATGTAGCACTATCGGAATGGTTTCCAGTTTTAATTTCGTTATTCTGATCTGTGTCAGTCATTTTACACTCGAATATACACCGTCAAGTCACACACAAAAAAAATATCAATTACAGTATTTACAATTAAATAATTGAGATAAAAAAAATAAGTTTTTAATTAACAAATATTTTAAAATTTTTTCTTTAAAATTAAATATGCAAATTGTATGTCATTGTAAACTAAATTGGATTGAATACACGTTACCTCTTGCTTCTTGATTTAAGAATTTTCAAGATTAATGATGCTGCGTATGCCAGCTAATTTCTCTTCTGAATTAATCTTGATTCGAATATGCCGCTAGTTTTCTGGTCGCAGGTTTCTTCCTAACACAATATCAGAGAAAAATATGTATGATGCCACGCCGGCCGTTCTTGATTGTTCTATGATGCAGAAAATTTCTTTTCTGTATTGTGATGATCGAAAAATTTGTTCTTCGACAGCTCAGAACGAATATCTCACGGATTTTCTACATTTTCCGCTTGATGCAACGGATAGGAGCGAATTTCGTCGTTTTAGAACTTCACAGGGGTCACCAATTATTGCACCAGTTAATTAATATCTTATTTAGTTTTTAACACTTTATTTAAATACATTTTAAATAACCAGAACAATATTATAATTATTTCATTGAATATTTTTAAATTAAATTAAAATTAAATTTCATAATAATTTTTATTTTTTATTTTGATATCTTTTTTTTAAGATCATGACTTGCTTATCTTACAGTCGTACAATTTATATTTTTTAATAAGATCAGAACTAAGTAAAATCACGTTAGGATTTTTATGTAGTAATCCGATTTATTAACTGAATTAAAACTAAGTGTCGATACTGCTACAGACCAAGTAATATTTTGACCAATAAAATTTATGTCGCGGTTTGGGAGATTGGATCGTTTTCTCTTCTTTGTAAAGAACATGGCCTGAGTTTTAGATGGGTTGATTTTAATTTTCCAGCGATGATAGTACTGATACAACAGTTCTAAATATGTTTCCAGGCATAATAAAATTTTATCAGGGTCATTGTCGCTTACATAAAGACATGTATCATCTGCAAAAATCGCCAGCTTGCATTTTGGATGAATTGGAATATCTGCAGTATAAATATTGTACAGCGTTGGACTTAGACAGGAGCCTTGTGGAACGCCCGCAGGTATTGGTCGATGGATGGAGAAGCTTGAGTTTATTTTTACTGAGAAGGTCCTGTTCAGTAGAAAGGATTGAATTATTTTCGTTAGGTAAGAAGGAAAAGAGAATTTCAATAATTTGAAAAGAAGGCCTTCGTGCCAAACACTATCGAAGGCCTTCTCAATATCAAGCGTAACCATGCCTACAGATTTCTTATTGTGCAGAGATTTTCGAATATCTTTAGTGACTCTATATAGTTGGTGATTGGTCGAGTGTCCACGTCTGAGTCCAAACTGGAAATTAGGGATCACTTCAGAGTTGTCAAGAAAATCTTCAATGCGACGCGCAATCACCCGTTCAAAAATTTTGCTGATTGCCGGAAGTAAACTAGTAGGTCTGAAGTTTTTAGGATTACTTGTATCTTTACCGAATTTTGGAATGGGGACAACCACAGCATGTTTCCAGGAAGAGGGAAAGTAGCTGAGTTTAATGCAAACGTTTATTATCAAATTTAGTGCAATAATGCAGTTCTTGGGAAGTTTCTTAAGCAGAAGATTGGGGAGTTTGTCGCATCCTGGCGCTTTATTATTTTTCAATTTTTTTAAAATGGTGATCATTTCTCGAGGCTTGCATAGTGCATTTGGTGGTAAGTCAAAACTTGGTGGAATATTCTTGAGAGAGTTATTAACAGAGTCATTGTTGATTTTGGTACCCATATGCTCAGAGGTGCGATGCGCGGAATAGAAATAGTCTGCTAACGATTCGGATTTTTCCGAGTCATTATATATCTTTTTATTGTTTTTATCAAGAAGAGTGGGGATGGTGTTTGCCAGTCTTCGATTAAACAATTTATTTAATTTCCACACAGTTTGTGAGCCCCTCTCGAGATTGGATAGCATGGTGTTCCATTTGGAGTTACGCAGCTTGATTAATCTGTAGCGAATAATTTTCGTTAGGTAGTTGATTTGGGATTTAGAGTTTGGGTCTCTGCATCTTTTCCAGTGTCTACGAAGTGCGTTTCTTTCTCGAATCTTACTTTTGGTTTCCATATCTATTTCAATGTGAGTATGGCAATGTTTGCTATTCCTTGGGGTACTATGTTATACAGCTTTCCATAAATTGCTGATAAACTTTGAGAGTAAGCTATCTATTTGTTCGGAACAAGTAATGTCAGCAAGGTTTAGGGAACGTATTGGGGTAAGCTTCTTTAGTACTCCGTGGTATCTGGACCAGTTAGTTTCTTTGAAACATAGCACTTCATTCAAGCGATGTTGAGTGCTGATTTTTCCTTTAATAGAAAAGGATACCGGAAGGTGAGGCGAAGACAATGCGCAGGTGGTTATAGGCTGCGAAATATCTGCTCTTCCATTGCTGATAACGAGATCGAGAGTTGATTCTTTGCCTCTTGGTGGATAGCAGGTTGGTCCTGAAGGGGTGTGAATAAAGATGTTTCATCTACATATAAGGTTGAAGAGAATTTTTCCAGCTTTATTTGCTTTTACACAGTTCCACAGCCTGTGTCTGGAATTTAGGTCGCCGCATAAAATATACCCTTGTTGAGAACTAACAAGGTGCTCGAGGTCTTTTTCAAAAAGCTTATGTTTAATCGCGTTGAGCTAGGAACCAGGAAAATAGGCTGCAATAATCGTAGTATTAATTTCATCAACTTTAATCGCTATTGTTTGTATAATTTTCGTCATGGGAATGGGAAGTTGTGTGTGCTTTATGGATTTTTTAATACATATGGCTACTCCACCGCCTGTTCCTATTCTATCATTTCTATAAATATGGTAATTCGGATGGTATAATTTATCATTAGAGTGAAGCCAAGTTTCCGTAATAACAAATATGTCTGTATTTTGGGATACAATGAAGTCAAATGTTTCAATAAACTTATTGAGGATGCTCTGAGCATTCCAAAGAATAATCTGAATACTACTTAAGCTATCCATATAAAAATCTGGTTGCTAAATCAATTATGACGTTAAACTGATCTTGCTTAGTCTTACATGTAGCGAGTCTACTGATTAGCTCCGTAGATATTTGTACTAGAACTTCAGGCGAGAATAAGTCGTCACTAGAGTTAGATGCAAAAATTACCCCCTTCATTGCCGTGGGTATATTCCTGGCAACACTGCTAAAAGATGGTCTGTTTATTTCCTGAGATGTCATTGTATTTTTCGATGTTGTTCGCATTGCGGGAAAATTTCTGTCACATGCACCAAAAGTGTTGGATTCAGATCGAGGGTATTGTTTATTACTTTTACTGTTTTGTCGACTAGTACGTTCCTTGATAAGAATGTATTCTTCGCGTTTCTTGCAGCTACGATCGTTAGCGAGGTGTGCTAAGGTGCAATTCGCGCATTTAATTAAATCCATTTGTCCTTCTTTGAGTGGGCAGTCTTTATGATTGTGTTTTTCGCTACAAATCATGCATTTCGTTGGCAAATGGCAGTGGGTAGATCCATGTCCAAACATTTGGCAATTACGACACTGAGTTATGTTATTTTTATTTTTGGCATGATAGATCTAGTGAACGACAGTATGCATTATTGTTTTGAATTCACGTAGATCTTTGAGTTGCGTGCCTTTCTCAAGTAGAATTAGGTATTTTGGAGAGCAGTTACGTCGTTTCGAGACATCAGTGTTGAATTTCTTGATGTCAAGACATGGCAGTTTGCAGTGTTCTTTAAGATGCTTCAAAAGCTCATCGCACGGCATGTCATGGAGTCCGGAGAGAACAATTTTTGTTCGACGTAAATCTGGTCGTTGGTGAGTGAAAAAGTTGACTTTTTTAGTTGTCTGATGGTCGCTTAGTTTTCCAAAATCGTCTCATTTCTCCAGAAGCACTCTAATCCCAATAGACATGAGCTTAATTTTGTAGCTCGTAATATTCAAGGTGGACATTATAGCACTAATGGTTTTGTGCTTTAGGTCAGGAAAAGTACTAAAGTGGAATTTTTACCTTGTTGTGTTGACTTGTTGATTGGTTGTCAGCTGCTGGTTCCTCGTCAAGCGTGCTTGCAAGAGGGTGAAATTAATTTTTGTAGTTCGGCATGTTATTGTTTTCATTACATGGGAATTTAAGTTTATCCCTCGGGAGCATTTTCTCCGGGGAACCCTCCCGATTCCGCTTCGTTTTGCTTCTTGTAGCGATATAGAACCGGTTTCAAGTGACACTGTTTCAATTGAACAACTGGCGTAACGGTGCAAATTATGAAAATCACTGAAGTACTTGTGCACTGATCGAATGCACAAGTCGAACTCAATAAATCAACTAATAAACGACAAATTATATGCTACGAACTTGAAATTTTCAAAAGAAACATAACAAAACTGCATCACAAATTTTGCTATTTCTTCACCTCCTATGAGAATATAAAATAAACCGAGAATTTCTACATAGCGAATTTTGAACGCGATTCGAGCAATCAGTTAAAAAATTATTGACCTGTAACCATTCCTTCTATCGCATCCCCCCGCTCTACAGGATCGATTTAAACGACGATTGAAAGCTGTTTCAGTAGTGCAGGAGAGATTTTAGATTGTTTTTTCCAATAGGTTTTTCTGCTAAATTTTCTTCCCAAGACTGTTGCATTTGTTTTTTTTTTTCTTTCCTGGGACTGTCGAACGTCATTAAAGTCAGTATTTAAAGCACGCTACTAATATTGGGTTCATTGTTCCAATTTATTCTTTGAGCGCTATTAAAAATTTTTGTTAATCAAAATCGAATATTTAAATGCAATTTTTTATATATTAACAATTTTACAATTTATAACATACTTTTATTCAAAGAATCGATTCAAGGTTAGAACATTACATAAATTAAATCTGTTCACAATTCCAAAAATGATTCAATGGTGATTTAAAATTGCCTCCACTCGGGATGTTCATTATTTGCCGATGATTCCGATGAATCCGAGTCCTTGTGGTCGAATTTTGGCATTTTGTGTGATCCGTCTTCATTCTCCTGATTTATCAAGTAATAAACATTTCCATTTATTGCTTGAACAATCGATCCAATGGCAGCTTTAACTTCGATTTCAGGAACCTTAACATTTAAAGTATTATTTGTTGTTGAGTCATCTTTTTTAGCAGCAGGAGCAGTATCAACTGGAAGTGCGTTGGATCCGTAAACGGCAAGAGCAACGACGGCTAGGATTAGATAACCTATCAAATAAGAAAATTAATTAGAATTTATTTGAATTTGTCTATCCTGATAAATCGACAAACCTTTCATTTTGATGCAGAATTTTTCTTGAACAAATTATTTAGAGGAAGACTTTTTGCATCGAATAAACAGTTGCTAATGAAATTAATTTTTTGTTTTCGAACTATTTATACAGCTGTGAATCGAAAAATATTATTTTTTTATCAGAAATGTTGTCTGATAGTAATCGAACAATTGATTCCACCTGGAACGAAGCGACAAGGATGATTTATTAAAAAAAATAATAATAATAACAATAATGTTCTGAATCACTTTTCCACCTGATAGAATAATTTAATTGAACGTAAACATCGGGATGAGAAATACTTATTTTGGTAATTTGTTAAAATTTGAAAACAAGATAAGAAAATTGTATAAAATTGGTAAATTCTAAGCATGACATGATAAAGCTTATTAATGCGATTTCTAGATGTATAGAACTAAAAGATTGACGTCTGGTTTTTTATAAATTATATAGCTCAATCCATCGATTTCCTGTTGAGTTCCCCTACAGAGGCATAGGGTAGAAATAGTTCTCTTCCACAAAGGACGATCCTGAGCATCGGACTTCAGTTGTCGCCAGGACTTGTTTATTCCTCCGGCCTACATCTACACTGTTCGCTTTTATGCTACATGGTCCACCAACCCGACGTCTTGCTTGAGAATTCTAATCTAGATAAATAATTATAAAAATTAATTTTGAATTACAATTTTTTTCTACATTACGTAATTTCACATGGAACGTAATCAATTTTAGAAGACATTTGTGATAGCCATCTTTATCATTTTTGTCTACTGTGTCCATTTATGAATGAAAAGTTGATTATTTACTTTTTTTTTTTATTGCTTTTATCAAACTATTTTATTAAATCGAATTGTCTAGCGATTAATACATATGATTTTCATTGAAATTCAATATAATAAATTTATCAAATAAACTGCCAACAAGTCGGGCAAAACTTTATTATTCTTGGGACAAGTTGCGGATGCGTGGAAAGTCAATATGCAGGTTAGAGTGGTTAGGGAAGACTAAGTGTCAGGGGGTTTTTGGGCAGGGCTGTTATCAATTCAATAGGTAATTGCGGATACGATCAATAGCTTAAGTACATATAATCATTAGTTTATTTCTGCTCCCCTTAATTTTTTTACCAAAATTAAAAACTATGTACTTCTATAATCTGACGAGTTTTAGATTTGATATCTGTACTCAGTTTTGAGATATAACGATTTGAAATTTTGGAAAGTGCACCATTTTTTAATTCCTCTCCACTTCCCCCCACTACTGCTATGACCGAATTTTATATTTTTATTGTACTTCGCTAGTATAACTTAATATATATTTTAAGTTTCAATTACATAACTTAAGAGATAGTCGAGACAATTATCTATAAGTGTTTATACTCTAGATGCAATCTGAAAGTATTATAAGTTTGCTCTAAAGTTTGTAACGCCAAGAAATAAGGCTCGGAGAAAAAAATGAATGATACAGAAGTTAATATTATCACTCAAAAATTTCAAAACCGGATATCCGTTCGTCCGTCCGTCCGTTCGCTCTCTAGCTTGAGAACGCGTTGAGCTAGAATGCTCAAATTTTGTATACGTCATTTTCAACAAAAACGTAAGGTCAAGTTCGTGAACGGGCCAAATCGCTCCACCCCTTCTACCCCCTCCCATACAAAATGACACAATTTCGCAATTTCACAATAAATGGATTTGCTCGAAAAGTATAAAAGCTATTAGCCTGAAATTTGGAACATATTTCTCTTATGATAATATCAATCTACCGTGTAATGCGTGTATAATT
Organism: Chorisops tibialis; assembly: GCA_963669355.1. Classification (NCBI taxonomy): domain Eukaryota; kingdom Metazoa; phylum Arthropoda; class Insecta; order Diptera; family Stratiomyidae; genus Chorisops; species Chorisops tibialis. The sequence goes on from OY770262.1 coordinate 240,959,260, forward strand.
ATGCGTGTTCTCCCCCTCCTTCCACCACCTCCCACACAAACTGCACTTTTTAAAGAAATACTCTAAACCAATTTACTCAGTGCGTATAAAGTTTAGCGAGCTGAAATTGTGCACTAAATATTTATTTAGAATTATTAGTCAGACCAAAAAAAATTAGATGATTTGCTTTACGCCTTCTACCCCCTCCCATACAAAATGACACAATTTCGCAATTCGACAATAAATGGATTTGCTCGAAAAGTATAAAACCTATTAGTCTGAATTTCGGGATATGTTACTTCCATAATGATTTTAATCTACATTATAAAAATTATTTGCGTCCTCCCTCTCCTTCCACCCCCTCCCATACAAACTAAACTTTTTCATGTCACCCCTTCTAACATTCCCCATGCAAAATTTCTTGGGATCAGAAAAAATTCTATTTCATCTAGAGTATCGTAAGATAGTAGCCCTGTTATGTTTTTCTTTGCAAACGCCCTGACCCTCCCCATTACAATGGTTAGCCTGCTTCTAAGCTGATTTTGGTGAATCTGTATGCCGCCTTAATGGTCCCAAAATATAAATTTTTTATGGTAAAAAATTTCAAAGATGTAATAATATGAAAAAAAAAAAAAATCCGGCCAACAATTTGTTTTTAGCAGCCCCACCCCCCTCTCTTTTTAAGGTTTGTCCCACAACCGTCTCTATATGTATTTATGTCAATTTTCAGCTTCCTACCTGCATTCGTAGTGGATATATTAATAAGTGTAGTTTTTGACTATTTCCATCACCCTGGCCTCCGCCTTCTACCCGACGCTCCCTAAAATTTAGGTAACGGAGCTCACTTATCCAATTAACAATCCATCCAAAAACGAACATTCTATCTCTCCATATGTACTGCGTACGGAGGACGGCGTGCCGTGGGACGGATTTTTTTTTTGCATTTTTAAGCTAATTTAGTCATGAAACGCCCATATTGTTCAGGAATAGTTAGAAGAAGTGAAGATAATGGGTTGGTTCGTTTCTTTTTTCAAATTTCATAAAATACTTCAGTTTGTGAGAGGGGTAGGGAAAAAAAAAAGAGATTTTGGAAATCACTACGCATACGATTACTTTTGTCAGGAAAATATTACATCCCAAATTTCAGATCAATTGCATAAGTAGTTTAAGAGTAAATAAAATTATTGCAATACTTTAATAATGCGGTATTTTAATTGGGAGGAGTAGAAGTAGGAAGAGGATTCGGCATACTCACGAGGTTCCCATTATAATTTTGACAAAAATAACGTGTACACAATTGGAACCACTGGTCACAAAAATTTGTATTTTTGAAAATAAAATAATAAAAATTAAAAGGACTACGATTGGGCGTAACGCTCAATCGTGCGATACTTTAGATGAAAGAGAAATTTTTTGGTTTTAAGAAATTTTGCAGGGGAATTGGTAGAGGGGGTGACTATTGAAATTCTTGTTAAGACCCCCACCAGAGGCATAGGACAGGAACAACTCTCTTCCACAAGGCGCGATCCTGAGCATCGGCCTTAAGCTGTTGCCAGGACTTGTCTATTCCGTTCGCACAGGGAAGCTCTCGGACAGCTCTCCTCTATACAAGACGCGGCACTTTGCATTTTCGTAGGATTCTTTAATCATAGCTATGACCTTATCTGGAATACCTCTCCAACGCAAAACATTCTATATGTAATGTCGCTTAACGCTGTCGAAAGCCTCCTCGAAATCCACAAACATGAGATGTAATGGCGAACCCATATCGGCTGACTGCTCCAAAATTATCCGTAGGGTATTTGAGTGGCCGGTACAAGGCGACCCTTGACGGAATCCAGAATAATAAACTTCGAGAGTGCTCTCCACAACATCACTAATCCTATTGAGAATTACCTTAGCCATGACTTTCGATACGGCAGTAAGTATACAAATACCACGCCAATTGCGACAATCTTCTTCGGAATTTTCACAATGACGCCCTCCTTCCATTCAATCGGATATCTTCCTTCGTTCCACACCTCAGTAAAGAGTGGGATGAGTATATCGGCTGTTATTTCTGGGTCCGCTATGAGGAGTTCGGTTGGTAGTCCGTCTATACTTGGAGCATTCCTTCCCGCGATTGACCGAATGGCGGAAACTATCTCTTCCTTATCTGGGGGATCGTCCCTAATAGAGGATTGTTGCGGTTGGATGTTTGGTAGTTGTTCTGTTTCCGGGATATCTTCCTCTGGCAAGATGTTTAGAATTCCGTTGACATCTCTCACTAGGTGGTTGGCGGTGAAATTCCTGTTCGTCAACTGTTTCATGATTTTGAAGAGTAAACCCATATCCCCAAGGTAAGCAGATTCTGCCTTGTTGGCCAGATCATCAATGGCCTTTCTCTTGTCGCGCCTAAAATCCTTTTTAAGCTGCATATGAGCATTGCGGTAGTTCTGCCTTGGGTCGGGCGTTCGTTGGTTGACATCAGGTTGAGAAATGATTGTCAATTTGACTTTTTTTGGGATGTCTGAGTTTATCACCATTAAGCTTGCGCTCCATTTGAGGAATTTGTGATCGTCGGATAGCTGCTGTACACAATCTCAAGCAGGTAACCATCAATTGGGGATCGCTCCCCACGTCAGCTTCACGTTTCGCTCGCACATCTTCTCCATCGGCGACTTATAGCCAAATGGTCGACCTGGTTCTGAGTAACACCCAAGATGTTTTATGATGACTCTTGTGTGGAAAAAGGGTCTCTCCGATGGCCAATTGCCGAGTATTACAAAGCTCCACAAATAATTCGCCGTTTTCGGGTCTCTTAATCCAAGGTCGTGACGCGTCGACCCAAGGGTCACCACGCCTCCCCATTACGTGTTCTAGTCCAGTGTAGCCAGATCCAACCTGGGTGTTCATATCTCCTGAGATGATAATAATATCACCTCTTGGAACACAATCGAAGGTGGCACTCAGTTGGCTATAAAACTCGCCAGGTGTTGTGGTATTAGTTGGTGCGTTGAACTGCAGAATTGTGACGTTTCTGACACTGGTCATAAGCCTGACGACGATAATCCTATCCGAGAATGGTTCCCAGTTGATGAGACTGTTTCACGCTCTCGGTGTAAGGACGAACGCCACGCTGTTTTTGGCCTACGTACAGAATGGTGTTTCCACTAGGGATTCGTTCTTTTCCTGGTCCTGTCCACCTGACCTCGCTCAAGCCCAAGATTTGATGTTATAGTGCTCCATTTCACGGTCGATCATTGATTGGCGGTGCAAGGACCGAGTGACCCCAGCTCTTCCTCCGTCATTCAATGTTCGAACTTTCCAGAAGCCAATTGTAGTCCATTTTCGAATGCCAAAAGTCGTTACCGTAGAATCAGTCCGTATCCGAGGCGTGATATCCGTTTCTCGTATCAGTTAGCCTTTAAGATCACGGGTGATAAGCCCATGATCCAGTGAGTGCCCGTTTGCCATTTTTAGGGGAAGCAGGACTGGCTGCGGGTGAATTCTACTGCCCCATCACAAAGGGGGATAGTTAGCTCAGGTCCATAGAGTCACTAGTCTCCAAAGATAGCCGTAGAAATGGGTAAAACCTCATCCTACAACTACCTCCTTGCGGTGACTATGTAGAACTATTTTTTTTAAATCAAGCTAGAATTGCTATCAAAATGATATGTACCATAATAGACATAACAGAATTATGATTTGGCATAAAGCCCAATCATATCATACTCTAGATGAAATGGGAAAGACTTTAATGTAACGGAAAATATGTCATATCAAATTCTTTCGGATAGTGAATAGTGACTTTTGTATGAGAGCAAAAGCAGAGGGGGGGGGGGGGGGGGGGTATAATTTTTGTATGCCGAACGTAGTATACAAAATGTTTCATGCTGAATTTAAAATTTGTACCTTTCATAATTTTTGAGGAAATTGATCAATTTTCGTCTCAATTATGGCATTGGTATGGGAGGTGGCAGAGAATGTGGAAGGCTTTGAAAGATTTTGAATCTGCTTATCCACATCCTAATCACATTGCTTCGTTACAGTTTTAAAGTTGATAGATCTCATATGTTCGAAGTAATAATATTTTTTTTGAGTTTCCAATACAAAAATTTGTATGGGAGGTGGTACAAGGAGTGAATCGAAGGTCATATATTTTGTAGCATTTATTGCAATTATTAAGGAACAAATTCTGTCAAAATTTTAAGTTCGTCGTTTTTCTAGTTTCAATGAAAATCGATTAAACGCATTTACCAAAATTGTGCATTTGTATGGGAGGGGGTAGAAGGAGTATTCGGATCAAAACCAAATTCTTCAAAATCAATAGTATATTTTCCTCAAAATTTAAAGCTGATAACTTTGACGATTTTGGAGAAAAATGATTTAATTTTAATTCCGAAATTTTGTGAAATTTGTATGGCAGGGGGTAGAAAGAGTTCACCTCACTCTTTCTACCCACTGCCATACATTTTTTTTTCTTCAAAATTCGTTGCAATTAAAATTAGAGTATATATCACAAAAAGTTGTTCATTTAGCTTTACTAACTTTACTAACTTTTAAAATTTGTGCATTTGTATGGAAAGGGGCACAACTCCGCCATAGACGGTCCCAAGCCCGAGTTGAGAAAGGAGGAGGGTACATGGAGTTAACCTGAATGGCCAATAACACCAGTGCGTCTCAGGAAGTAGGCAAAAAGTATGACATAGTTGGACTTGCAGCATAGCTGTGAGAACTCCAGCATGTCATATTTAGCTCAAAACTCCCACCCTTTTTCTACTAGGGTGTAATAAATAAGTAGGACCGGTCCTCCAGGTCGGGGGTTGGGCGAGGCGCCGACAACGCATCACCGGAAAAAAAAACACTGTCCAGAAACCTGAAAAACAGCCTCGGAAAGGATGGACTCAACGGCAACGACCCCGCAAACGAAAAATGGACTACTCTATTGGATCTTGGAATGTTCGATCCTTATTTAGGACAGGAGCTCTGAAAGAGTTCCTCGAAGAAGTGGCAAAACACAACATCAACATAACTGCCATCCAAGAAACGAAATGGCTCGGTAACGAAATCATGGACATGAGATCACAAACAGTCTATCCAAGTGGAAAATTGTCGGGAAGCAGAAAGTTTGGAGTCGCTATTGTCGTTGACAAAAAATTTAAACAACAGGTCACGAGCTTCAGACCAGTAAGTGAAAGATTGTGTGCAATCCGAAAAAAGACTAAATTTCCCAACACTTGATTGATCAACGTCCACGCACCAACTGAAGACAAGTACGATATAACTAAAGACGAATCTTATGCCACCCTAGAGAAAACCTATGATTCATTACTCTCGAATAACCTAAATATTGTGTTAGGGGATTTTAATGTAAAATTCGGAAAGGAGGAGGCTCATAGAGGATCAACAGGAGGCCACAGTCTCCATAACATATCCAACGGCAATAGCCAACGTCTTATTGATTTCGCAAGCAGCAAAAATATCATAGTAATTTCCAAGTGCTTCCCACATCGCGATATTCACAAACGAACGTGGGCATCACCAGATGGTCACACCTTCAACCAATTAGACCACGTTCTAATAATAACCCTCCGCTGTGCGAATTGCGACTCTGATCACTATCTAGTCAGAGCTAAGTATCGATGCAAAATAGCTTGTCGTGGATATTCGAAAACGAGTAGAGCTCGCAAATTCAATGTCGACAAGCTTAACGATGAAACGGTGGCGCAGGCTTACATGTTAGCATGTAATAAACACCTGGCACCAATATACGAAAATATCCAAAATATGCCGGTGGAGAATGCGTGGCTGAAAATACGAGACGGCATCAAATCCTCCGCGGAAGAGGTATTAGGATATCAAGCACGGCGAAAAAATAATGATTGGTTCGACCAAGAATGTCGCGACGCAATAGATAGAACGAACGAAGCTTACAAAACTTTTACTGAACGACCAACACGAGCCAAAAAAGAAAGATATGACGAGCTTAGGCGATATGCGAAAAAGACCTCCAGACGAAAACAAAGGAAGTACCATAATGACAAGATACAAAAAATGGACGACGACATGAGAAAAAATAAAACGCGGGACGCATACGCCATAGCAAAAGACTTAAAAAAGGGACATAAACCAAAAACCAGTCTTTGCAAAGACGCAGAGGGCAATATCATCAGCGACACATACTTTGAACATCTTTTGAATCCCATCCCAGTAGCACCGATCACGACAGACAACATTTCAATTGAAGCCTCAACTGACGAACATGAACCATCATCGACACCACCCACGCTTGCTGAAATCAAAGCAGCCCTATGTGACCAAAAACGAAACAAAGCGCCGGGAATTGACGAAATACCAGTTGAACTTCTGAAAAACGGTAGAAACTGTGTCACTGAAATACTGCACAACATGATATGCAAAATTTGGACAGAGGAAATCATACCCGACGACTGGCGAAAAAGCATTATTTATCCAATTTACAAGAAAGGAGACAAACTCTGCTGTGAGAACTACAGAGGTATATCATTGTTGTGTACGTCTTATAAAATACTGACAAAAATAATTGAACGTCGTCTTAAGCCCTATACTACTCAAATAATTGGCGAATACCAAGGCGGATTCAGAACCGGACGATCTACAACAGACCAGATATTCTCGGAGAAACAGGTGCTTGAGAAATGCTGGGAATATAACACAGACGTGCACCAAATATTCGTAGATTTTAAACAAGCATACGACAGTATCGACAGGAGCGTACTGTACCAAATCATGCTTGACTTTGGAATTCGTCCAAAACTAGTCCGACTAACAAGACTCACAATGACGAACACTGAATCCCAAGTGAGAATACACACCGATTCCACAACCAGTTTTCGAACGGAATGTGGTTTAAAGCAGGGAGATGATCTAGCTCCTATGCTTTTCAACTTGGCACTAGAGTATGTCGTCCGAAAAATCCCAGTCGACACCAACGGGACACTACTATTCAAGTCTACCCAACTAGTAGCATACGCTGACGACATTAACATTCTAGCAAGATCCTTCCCTAGTGCTAAGGAGGTATTTGTCAATCTTGACTCCGCCGCAAAAGAAGTCGGGTTGCGCATTAATGAAAGCAAAACAAAAGTAATGACGCAAACAAGAAGGAGAACGCCAATCAGACAAAACATAACAATTGCGGAATATAATTTGGAGAGTGTGGACAACTTCATATATCTTGGGGCTAATCTAGCAAAGGACGGTAATGAAACAGACGAAATCAAACGACGGATAATACTAGCAAATAAGACGTATTATTCGGTACTTCCAATAATGAAATCCAAGAAAGTGCACAGGAACAATAAGCTGCGGATTTATAAAACTATTATACGACCTGTGCTCTGTTATGGCAGCGAGACGTGGACATTAACGCGAACTTCCGATAAAGCAGTTAACGCATTCGAAAGAAAGGTCCTCCGAACAATTTTGGGACCTGTGAAGGAAGGAACGGAATGGCGAATAAGATACAACCATGAGTTGTATCAACTCTACGACGAGCCAGAAGCTTCAACGTTCATCAAGTTACGTAAACTGCAGTGGGCTGGCCATGTAGAGCGAATGGAAGACAGAAGAATCCCCAAACGTGCTCTTAAAGGCAAAGCGAGTGGTAACCGGCCAGTAGGCAAACCACGCAAGCGATGGGAAGACTCGGTTGGTGAAGACAGCAAAGCCATTTTAAAAATTAGCAGTTGAAGGACGCGGTCTTTGGATCGAGACGATTGGAGGCGACGACTTTAGGAGGCCAGGGCCCGATTCGGGCTGTCGCGCCATTGATGATGATGACGGAAAGGGGCAAAAGTAGTAAGATGATCAGATCAATATTTTTTGACGTTAATGATACTTACATCGTTATACTTTGACCTCATTTTCAAGTCAATTGATTTCGGGGAAAAATTAATTTCTTTAAATTTCAAAATTTCATGAAATTTTGAAGGAGCGCGCGGATGTAACCCGTTCACGAACTTAAAGTTACTTTTTCGCTAAAAATGACACAAAAAAATTCAGCGCGGTAGCTCCAAGCGTTCGAGAGTTATGTTATGGACAGGCGGACAGACGGTCACTCGGAATCGATGTTTTTGAGCGCCAACAAATATTGGTGTACCCTTGGCGGCTCTGTGCGAGCATTATTTCTTAGCGTCACAAACGGTAAGGCAAACGCAATCTACTCTCAGATTACATCTGGAGTATAAAAATTTAATAGGTACCGAGAAAATTGGTGTATTAGATTTAGCGAAATGTGTGAAGTTTGTATGGGAGGTGGTAGAAGGAGGGTCGAGTTCTTAATGATTTTTTTAGGAATGACTATAAACATCATGGCATGTTTTAAATTGCATATCAGTAGCGTGCATACATTTTTCAATCGACTTTTTGTTAAGATGTGAAATTGTTTCTGATTGGATGGGAGGGGGAGAAGGAGTGGAGCTAGCCGTCTATTTTTTTTAGACTTACTAATAGTTTTAAATAAATGCTTAGTGCACAATTTCAACTCGATAAATTGACTGATTCCGAAAAAAAGCAAGCCGGGAAAGAAAAAATTTAAAATACTGTATAATATATAAAACCTTTACAAGATTTTTTGGTTTGCATGGCAAATATCAGTAATTCATAATTTTCAAGATATCTCAAATGTCATCTAAGATTGATTATAATACGTGCGAAAAGCACAAAACGAAAAATTGAGAATTTTTTTGAAATTCACATTTGTTTTTCTATCAAAACATTGACATATTCGTTATGTTCTATAATTCAGACTAAAAACAAAAACACAAACGTCGCGGTATTGTTTGATTATAACTCCCACTAACAGACTGAAGCATATCGTGAAAAGTGTTTCCCGGTTTTTCAATAAACGCGCTCAAATTTTCTTATCGTAGCTTCAAATTATAACAAATTACTAAAAAATGACAACAAACATTGCTCATCCTATATTTGTTTGTAATCAGATAATTTTCAATTAAAATAAATTTTGGTCGGGCGAAAAGTAATTCACGACGGAAATGCTTTATTTTTAATAAATCATCTTTGTCGCTTCATTTCAGACAGAATCAATTGTTTGATGTTATCAACCGTTCCGAAGATGTTCGTGACAGTTCTGATAAAAAAAAATTCTGATAAAATTAGCAATATAAATAGGTTCTAATACGAAATAAAATTCAGTAGCAACTATTCGGTTGAAGCAAAAATTGTCCTTTTCAATAATTTGAAGAAAACAAACACTACATCAAAATGAAAGGTATATCGAATTACAATTACAGTTAAGTTTGAATAAATTGTTATGTTGTTGATATTTTGTTACAGGTTATCTGATCCTAGCTATTGTGGCTGTCGCCCTTTATGAATCCAACGCACTTCCAGTTGACACTGCTCCTGCTACTAAAAAAGATTCCTCTACTATAAATAACACTTTAGATGTTGATGTTCCGAAAATTGAAGTAAAGGCTGCCATTGGATCGATCGTTCAATCAATTGGTGGAAATGTCTATTATGCAATCAATCAAGAAAACGGAGTAGGTGAAAACAAAAAACCAAAACACGAACAACACGAACAACACCAGGAATCATCGGACTCTTCAAACTCGCCATCAAGTCCTTCAAATGGCTACCAACCATACCAACCCTACCAACCAATGCGACCAAATCAGCAACAACAACCCCACTGGAACCAATACTAAATCATTTCCGAATGATTCTTAGATTCCAAATGTGGTCTGACCTGAGTCTTATGTAATGTACTTTAAATATTTTCGTCAGATTTTGTTGAATTTATTGAAATAGAAAATTATATTGCAAATAAATATTTGTTTCAATTTTTTTTTTTTTTTTCAAATATAATTCATGGAAATATAGTTCACAAACTATTAGAAATATTTGAAAATATCTGCTAACAAATCGAGCACAATTTTATTATTCTTGGCAAAAGTTGGGAGCACATGGGATGTTTAGACATCTATACATACAAATACGTTTTTAAAATTATTTATTTATTTTATTTAAGAGAACACTTGAGAGCACCGCGACCTTTTTTGTCTATTGTGCGTTTATTGCCCCTTTACCCAGCCATAACTCTATAGCTTTGGCTAATCTAAGTATATTTAAGGGAGCCATGTTGGCTAGTTCATCAGTGGTAAGGAAACCCTTTCCTAGAAGATTGAATATTTTCTTTGCTACAGCCTCGCAACGACATAGGACATGCTCTGTCGTTTCTCGTCTCTAAGACAGAGGCGGCAGATGTCGGTTTCAGCGAGGCCCATATTTTTGAGGTGATGGTTTACTCCACTATGCTCCGTCAATAGGCCGATTAGAGTACTAATGTCCCGTACAATATGACACAATTCCGCAGCTTTACAAAAGGTAAGTATGAATGCCACTGATTTGCAATTTCAATCATATCACTAATATGATGTCTGCAGTTATTTCTGAAAAAGTTTTTAAGAACTCGCCCCTCCTTCTACCACCTCCCATACAAACTGCACAATCTCACTAAATCCAATACACTAATTTTCTCAGTACCTATTAAATTTTTGAACCCTAAATTTTGTATAAAACATTTTGATGGATCGTAAACCGGATATGTTTATGCTCTAGATGATATCTGAGAGTATATTGTGTTTGCTTTACCGTTTGTAACGCTAAGAAATAATGTTCGTTCAGAGTCGCCAAGGGTACAGCAATGCTCGTTGTCGCTCAAAAACCTCGATTCCGAATGACCGTCTGTCTGTTTGTCTGTTTGTCTGTCCGTCTGTCTACAACATAACTCTCGAAAGCTTTGACCTATCGTGCTGAAATTTGTCACATATTATTTCTAGCAAAAAAGTAACTTTCAGTTCGTGAACGGGCTATTTCCCCACACCCCTTCTAGCGCCTCCCAAACAAATTTCACGAAATTCCGAAATTTTAAGAAATTGATTTTTCTTCAAAACTATGATAGCTTAACTATCAACTTGAAATTTGAGTCAAAGTACAATGATATACGAGGTGTGTTCAAAAAGTAAGGTGACTTTTCAAATTTCGCGGGCAACGAACATTCGATTATCGATTTTTTGTTGTTGTTGTGCTGGTACACATGTCCCGAACATATGTTCACAATTTCAAGTACATAGCATACTTCGTTTGTTTTTGAGAGATAAAAAGGTTAGATGTGTTTTGTTGTGCTCGGCGATTTTCTATTATTATAAAAAATGAAGCAAAGAATTTGCATCAAATTTTGTGTGCAAAATGGAATCAAGTGCTCCAAAACACTTGAAATGTTGACAGTGGCGTACGGTGAGTCTGTTCTAAGTAAAAAAAATGTTTACAAGTGGTACAAACTCTTCCAAGATGGCCGAGAAGATACCAACGACGAACCTCGCTCTGGACGCCCCAGCACGTCAACAACAGAAGATATCGTCGAAGCTATGGAGAAAATTGTTTTTGAAAATAGACGAATTACCATAAGAGAAGTTGCTGAGGATGTTGGTATATCAGTCAGCTCGTGTCATGCAATTTTTTCGGGTGTTTTGGGCATGAGACGTGTGTCAGCGAAGTTTGTTCCGAAACTTCTGAATTTTGATCAGAAGAACCGTCGCATGAGCATCGCTCAGGAGCTCTTGAATGACGTCAGTGATGATCCTGATTTGCTCAAAAAGGGTCATAACTGGTGACGAATCATGGGTATTTGGTTATGACGTCGAAACCAAAGCCCAATCGTCCCAATGGGAGCACCCAGGAGTGCCAAGACCGTAAAAAGCACGCCAAGTTCGATCAAATGTCAAAGTTTTGCTCACTGTTTTTTTCGACTATCGTGGCGTAGCAGGAGTTTTTACCTCAAGGTCGTACGGTCAATAAGGGGTATTACCTTGAAGTTATGCGCCGTTTGCGAGAAGCAATACGAAAATAACGTCCGTAATTGTGGAAAAATAATTCATGGCTTTTGCATCACGATAATGCACCTGCTCATTCATCATTGCTTGTGAGAGATTTTTTGGCCAAAAACAAAAGACAGTCATGCCCCAGCCACCATATTCACCGGATTTGGCCCCCTGCGACTTTTTCCTGTTCCCAAAACTGAAAACACTTATAAAAGGACGGAGATTTGCAATGATTGATGAAATAAAAACTGCATCGCTGGAGGACCTCAAGGCTATACCAAAAAGTGCTTTGAGGACTGAAAACAAAATACAAAATATTCAGCCGATCTCCTCACTCTGTCCACTCCTCCCATACAAAATGCAAAATGGTAAAATGCATTTTTTAGATTTTCATTGAAACTAGCAAAGTTAGAAGTTCGAATTTTCGCGAGGAATAATTTTATTATTATTGCAATCAGTTTTGAAAAAATTGTCAACTTCACAACTTTCCTTTTTTACGAAATTTAGAAATTCCAATTAAATAAGTTTGATCAGTATCATGCCAAAGCTATGGACTTGAAGTTTTATGGAAAGAATAATAATAAAAATATCATTGACGACGAAAAATTTCGGTTTGATCCGCATACTCCTTCCGCCCCTTTCATAGAAATACATGATTTTGGTAAATGCATTATACCGATTTCCATTAAAACTAGAAAAAGTACAAACTTGAAATTTTTTTTCTTAATAATTGCAATAAATGATAAAAACAAATTATCAGGTTCGCTTCACTCCTTCTACCCCCTTCCATACATATATCTATATTCTATATTTCTGGAAAGCATTCCTTCTTCGCTATTGACTTTGAAATTGAAACAGAGCATGGCTATAAGAATATTGATAATCAGTCTCAAAATCATCTAAAACCCTACACTTCCCATACAAATTGGGCTTTACGCCCAATCATAATTCTTTTATGTTTTTATTTTGCACCTTTAGGCTATTTTAGTCATGAATCGCAAAAAACAAAACTTCAGAGTAGCAAAAAAAAATTTTTTCCAAGTCGATCACAGTGCTTTATTATTAAAATGATAAAGCAAAATGAATTAAAGATTTCATTTTGGAAAATTTACCGAATTCTCCGAAAATCTTCGATTTTTATTTGTATACAAATTCACTTAAGTAATTTTTTCTAGTTTGCAAAATCAATCCAATAAAATGAAACATTCAAAATTTCTCTCTATCTTCGAATTTTTCATTTTCGTAGTTTGAGATAACCAAGGTATACCCAAGCGGGCAGTGTTCTGGAATTATGCATCGACCGGGATTTGAACTCACGACCTTCGCATTGTAGAACAACTCGCTAGCCTAGTGGCTACACCCTAGCTGCTTTTGCTTTATATTGTTGCGAGCTAGGGGTTCGCCGGGATTTCAAGTAAAAACACAATTCGTGATAATTTATTTATTCACACTTTAACTTAATTCGCCCTATATGGCACTACCGCCGCGTACTTTTTCTATCGCTTGCACTGGTTCGCGTCTCGGTCATCAAATAACTGGTCTCCGATTGAAAGCTTTCGGGCTTTTATATATTTCTCCCCCTATTCATGACTATTCTCGAAGCTTCCGTCGGGGTGTATGCTTGAACTATACTGGAAAGCTCTAGATCTTTGATTATGGCTTTCTACATAGTTGAGTATACTGTTCTACATAATTCTTGTCGAGAGAGATCGAGTTGCGGGGTTGCCAGGTCTGCATATAACATTACCCTCTCCTTAGTCCCTGTTCGTCCCGAACAGAGTCGTTCACTTCGTCAATGGCACCATGGTACTTTGTTAGTCGGTCGAGGTGTACCACTTTCATTTTAGTACGAGGTTTTTGATGTAGCTGAATCCGATAGACGACATCATTTAACCGGTTGATGATCTGGTAAGGGCCTTCTCAATTGCGCTCTAGTTTCGGCGATCTGCCCTTTTAGCGTTTGGGATTGTATAACCAAACCAAATCGCCCCCTTGGAATCCTGATGAATTCGCCCGTTGATCATACCTCGTCTTCATGCGGTCGGTCGCCAAATCAATTTTATCTCTGACCATGTTATAAATTGTATTTAGTCGACAGCGAAGATCCAAGACGTAATCTTTGGCATTGGTTGGTTGGTCTGGTGGCAGTCCAGACATTAGTTCCGCAGGGACTCGAATATTTCTTCCGAAAATGACTCGGAAGGGAGTTTCTCCTGTTGTTGAATGTACCGATGTTCTGTAGGCCATTAAAAATAGAGAGATGTGCTGATCCCAGTCCTGTTCCCTCTCGCTGACGAGTTTGGATAGGTTTGAGTTCAATGTCCTATTGAAACGTTCCACCATTCCATCGGACTGTAGATGTAATGCAGTTGTCCTGGTTTTGTTTATTCCCAGCATTTGGCACAAGTGTTTGAATATTTGAGATTCAAATTTGGGCCCTCGATCGGACTTTAGTTCACGTGGAGCTTCAAATGTGCTCACCCTGTTGGTAACAATTTGTTCTGCGACAGTTACTGCTTATTGGTTTGGAATTGCGTAAGCTTCAGGCCATTTGCTGAAATAATCAATGACCACTAGAACGTAGCGTTTACCATTTTCTGATTCCGGAAATGGTCCGGCAATATCCACAGTAATTCTCTCGAATGGGACTCCCACGTTGTATTGTTGCATTTCTCCCAATCTGCGCTGTGGGCCCTGACTCGATGCACACGTAGTACATTTACAGCACCAATTTTCGACATCATCTCGGAGATGGATCCAATAGAACCTTTCTCGTATCTTTGCCAAGGTTCCATATACACCCAAATGCTCACCGGAGGTACCTCCATGATATTCCTTCAAATCCTCCTCGACCTTAGAATGCGGGACGATGGTTTGCATGTGATATGATGTTCCGTCAGCGTTTTCCCATTTTCGTTTTAATAATCCGCCGTCTAGGTGAAAGGAGTTCCATTGTGCCCAATAACACTTTAAGGTTTCTCCGAATTGTGAGATGTCTTTCCACTCAGGCCGTTCCATTTCGTCCTTCCATGCCATGATCGGTGAAATATCTGGATCTTTACGTTGGGCATCTTCCAGTTCTTGCTGATTCCATCCATCCTTTGGTTCGGTCGTTATCCTCTGAATGGTTTCTCCGGCTTCTTTTCCTTCTACGCGGTGACAATGCTTGCAGTTCGGTGGACAAGCACGACGTGAAAGCGCATCGGCATTACTGTGGATTCTTCCTCTTCGGTGAACAATTTCGAAATCGTAGGATTCGAGTCTTTCTATCCATTTGGCTACTTGGCCTTCGGGTTTCTTAAACTGAAGTAGCCATTTAAGCGATGCGTGATCCGTTCGAAGAAGGAACTTTTGACCATAGAGATATTTGTGAAAATGTTTTGTTGCTTCTACAATGGCTAATAGCTCTCGGCGAGTTACGCAATAGTTCCTTTCTGATTTTGAGAGTACTCGGCTGTAGTATGATAGCACTCTCTCCTGCCCGTCGATCTCTTGTGATGGTACTGCTCCGATACCGACATTGCTGGCGTCAGAGTCTGTGATGAAACCGTGACCTGGTTTTGGATTCGCCAGAACTGGGGAGTCGCAGAGTTGGTCTTTTATCCTCTCGAATGCTTCCTGGCACTGTTGACTCCATGTAAATGGCTTTCCTTTTTCTGTTAACTGATGCAGACATTTCGCCGTGTTGGCAAAGTCTTTTACGAATCGACGGTAATATGTCGCTAAGCCTAGGAAGCTGCGTAACTGGTGTTTATCACTCGGAGTAGGCCAATTTTTCACCGCCAGTATCTTTTACGGATCCGTCTTTACACCATCAGCTGAAACGATGTGACCCAAGTACTTGACTTCAGCACTAAACAAAGTGCACTTGTTCGGACTCAGCTTTAATTTTGCCGCTCGCAGTCGCTGGAAGACTTCCTGTAGAGTTTTTAGATGTTCATTGAATGTTTTGCCGATAACAATCACATCATCCAGGTAAACGAGACAAGTTTTCCAACTCAGGCCACGCAAAACGAATTCCATTAGTCTTTCAAACGTAGCTGGAGCATTGCACAGGCCAATTGGCGTTACGATGAACTGCCACAGTCCACTGCCGACAGAGAATGCTGTTTTCTCTCTATCTTTTTCATCTATGTCCACTTTTCAGATCCAATGTTGAGAACCATTTAGCATCAGTCAGGGTGTCCATGATATCGTCGATTCTAGGTAGTGGATAGCTATCGTTTTTCGTAACATCATTCAGTTGCCTGTAGTCCACACAAAAACGGGTACTGCCGTCCTTTTCCTTTACCAGCACCACTGGCGATATCCATGGGCTCTTTGATTCTTCGATGATTCCCTGATGCTCCATAGTTTTGACCATTGAATTGACTTCTCCTTGTTTCGCTAATGGTACTCTTCTTGGACGTTGACGTATCGGTGTAGCGCTTCCGGTATCTATACGCTGTTTCACTTTCACAAGTTTGTTCTGACATAGTCGTCATAACCGGTGGAAAAGACGTCGCTGAATCTTTCGATTAGATCTTCTGCTTGCTTGGGTTGTTCTCCTCTAAGGTTGCTTGACTGAAGAAGTGTTGATGTTACATTGTCCTTCCTTCTTGGATTATTTTTAGAGGGTACGTGGTGGTTCTGCCTTGTCGATACTCGTCATCGCCGATATTGGTTCACAGCTGCCAATTATATCTCCTTTCTTTACGCTGGTAATGCTGTCCGAAACGTTGAGGATTCTTATTGGTACCATCATCTTCTCATTCCTTTTTACGAGTGTTTTTCCTAATATTAGACTTCGTAATGCAGGTGTCGTTTCTGGTTCTATGAGGTAGAATCGGTGGTTCCCTGGATCACCATCGAGCTCTGCCCAAATAACATTCTCAGATGACTTTGGTATATTCGCATCTTCGCATAATATAACTCGCGGCTTTGTTGTGTTGCAGGATGTTATTTCCATCGGGATTTCAATATTACGCCACTTCATTATTCGTTGTCCTAAGTCCAGCTGGATACCGTGTGGTTTCAGAAAATCCATTCCAAGGATACACTCATCGGTAATGTCAGCTACCACGAATACATGCGAGAAGGTCAAATCGCCAAGCTGTATGTCACGAACTATTTCTCCATGGACCGTTGTAGTTTGTCCTGTATCAGTGCGAAGTGCGTACTTCTTAGTGTTGTGAAGCCAAGTACGGTCTACTAGGTCAGATCTTAGCACTGACCGTGTTGCGCCTGTATCAACTGTTATAATGCAGTTTAATTTGCCGACTCGACCATTCATGCATAAATCGTTTTCACAACGATGTAGTCGAGAAACTGCGATGATGGTTGCGGGCGCGTCGATTCTACCAGCCAACTTCTGCGAAGCGTGCTCTCGTGACGGTTCGCCCCTCCCTCCCCTTTGTTTAGCAGCGCAGCCGGAACAATAGTTGGTAGTTTTTCTGGGCTTACGGCAGCCGCGTCTTAAGTGTCCTGCCTGTCCACAATTCCAGCATCGGAGGGCACCAGATCCTTCGCTCCGCTTGATGTACTCTGCTCTCTGACACATACACTATTCTGCTATTTCTCGGACTCGATAGTTAGTCCGCGAGCTTTGCTTGGCAGCTTCGAACGTCAGCCCATATACTAATTCTTCGCCAATCGCTTTCTGACCTGCCAATTTTAACGCCTGTTGCAGCTCTCTGTCCTGTACAGCATTGTTAAATGCGAAAACAGCTGTATCATTGCGTTGCTCTTTTTGCGGGGAAGCGATAATAGTGTGAGTCGTTCAATATCGCGTGCCAGCTCTGAAGTGTTTCACCATCCTTTTGGGTTCGGTTGTACAGTTGTGTTTTGTAGATCTCTCGCATGTGATCGCTGCCGTAATGAAGATCCAATGTCTGGACTAACGTTGAAAAATCTTGTTGTTGCTCCTGTGAAATCGTTTGAAGAACCTCTGCTAGTGGACCTCTTTTTTTTACAGAATGACCTTAGGCAATTTCGGCCCTTATGCGCAATGCACAAACACAGTCATGGAGGGAAGGAATAGGATTAGGAAGGTAGGGGAAGAGGAGTGAGAACGACCGTAATGAGTGGAGAAGCTGGTATATTTTTCAGTTGTACTGGCTGCTACTGACAAATGTTTGCAGGTGTTATGGGGACTGAATGATAG
Source organism: Chorisops tibialis (assembly GCA_963669355.1). Taxonomy (NCBI): domain Eukaryota; kingdom Metazoa; phylum Arthropoda; class Insecta; order Diptera; family Stratiomyidae; genus Chorisops; species Chorisops tibialis. The sequence continues at coordinate 240,977,248 of OY770262.1, forward strand.
AAATCGAACAGAATCCATCTACTGAGTATCTAGGCCTTCTTGAATTGGAACTGTTTCACTTTTACACCGTTTGCCCATTGTATTTAGAATGAGTTTTCATCGCTCTTAGCACCAATATAGGAGCCGTTCCTCGTTCCAGATCATTCCAATGATTGTTTCTTGCGGCAGCCTCAAATTGGGTCTTATAAGTAGCCCACGGTGTTTGTCCATCGAAGATTGAAGCTTTGAGACCCTTGTGCGTAACGTGTTCTGTCTTGATGACTCTAGTCACTTTCACGTTATCGAAGTCCCTTTTTAGGCATTCGACTTCTTTTACAATCCCGGATATCCTTTCCGTAATTTGTTCTTCGAGGATTCGAAGTTTCTTCTCTACGTTTTCTTCTATTGCCTTACCCATGGTTTCTATTTTATTATTTTGCAGCTCCAATTTTTGGTTGAGGTCCTTTGAGGTCTGGTCTAATTTCTGATTCATGTCCGCAGATTGTTGTTTAATGTCCACTGATTGTTGCTCTAATTTGTGATTCATGTCCGCAGATTGTTGTTTAATGTCCACTGATTGTTGCTCTAATTTGTTCATCATCTGTTGCATTAATTGTGTTAGAGCATCCGATGTACCCGAACACTCCTCTTCACGAGCTTCTTCGATTTGGAACTCAAAACTATCTGCATCCTTACCCTCAGCCTCAAGCATCTCGATCATACGGGGGACAAGTTCAGACTTGTTCCCTGTCGTAGATAACTCGCGTCTACCGAGGTCTTCCTTCAGCTCCGTTAATTTTAAATCCTTCAGATAACGCGGCATTTTCACTACCGATTCGAATTCACTTGAATTTACTTCACTAATTAAAGTCACTGCTCACTAGAGCACTCGAGAATATTCGATTTGACAAAATTCTCACTGTCCGTTCGAGAATTTTAGCTTCACTTTTTCGCTCTCACAAAATTTTCACTATCCGTTTGAGAATTTTAATTTCACTTTTTGACACGCGATTTTTTACCCGAATTTATCCTTGAAATCCCACTTCTGACACCAATTGTTGCGAGCTAGGGGTTCGCCGGGATTTCAAGTAAAAACACAATTCGTTTAAAAATAAGTGATAATTTATTTATTCACACTTTAATGGCAATACCGCCGCGTACTTTTTCTATCGCTTGCACTGGTTCGCGTCTCGGTCATCAAATAACTGGTCCCCGACTGAAAGCTTTCGGGCTTTTATATATTTCTCCCTCTATTCATGACTATTCTCGAAGCTTCCGTCGGGGTGTATGTCTGAACTATACTGGAAAGCTCTAGATCTCTAATTATGGCTTTCTACATAGTTGAGTCTACATAATTCTTGTCTATTCGATAGAGATCGAGTTGCGGGGTTGCCAGGTCTGCATATGAAAAAAAAACGTGTGTTTTTCTGACTAAAATATCAGTGGATTTGAGCTTATGCAACTGGTATTAGTATAGATACATGTTCGATTAATTAAGCAATTTTTAAAAATTTCACAATAAAAATCTCGGTTAAACTGAAATTTCTCAGTAAACGACGCCATGATATCTTCATCATTAATTCCCAATTGGTCGTAAAATTGCTCTCATTTCAAGACAAATAAATAACCTAAGAGAAGTCTCTTAATTAACTCCAACACTCAAAACTAACATCGATTTCATCTAATGCCTTCGAATTAACACAAATTCTTGATCCTTTACAATTAGTTAATTTAAGTGCGGGCTAGTGTCATCAATATACATTTGTAGGAGGTATAATTTAACTTCTGATTTGTACTGTCTCCGTAGCTTAATGGACTATAAAGTTGATATCATGTGAATTACGGGGCTCAAAAACAGATAACGATGTTGGGCTAATTCAGTGGTTTCCCTATATCTACATCCGTCCATGTATGAGGAAGGACATCTTAAAATTAGCCGCATGCATTACCACATTAAAATAAATGAGAACTCTTATATCATTCTGGCCAAGTACACGTATCCACACTATTTTAGGAGGATCTCGTGTTTCACCTCAATCTGCTCCGCATTATGCTTTTATATTTGTTTCACTTAGTGTCGTGCATTTCGGGGCCATAAAAAAAACTCTCTGATTCCACAGCTACCGAGAAGATGGAAGCAATGAAACCATTTCGCAGACGAATGTCCTACCATAAACTTCTTAAAAAGGAATTTTTTTTGTTATGGTAGTGGTAGTTTCTTTTTTTGTATTCTTGAAAAAAAATTAGGTTCGCGTGAGGCAAAAGCACGTGTCGTCATTCTCTCAGTTGAATTCATGAAAGCATTCGGCACATCCTTTAGTTTTTTTATTGTCATTTTGAAGGTGTTTTCTTTCATCTCCGAAGACGATTCGACAATACGAAAATAGTGCAACTCCTTACCACACCCGAATACATTTGATATTGATGATATGATATGCGTCGCGAATTAAGAAACCTAACAAAATTATGATATGGGAAGTGGTAGACGAAGTTGGGAGAGCTTTATAAGTTTTGAATGTGACACTGAACTCGGTATGGAAACCTTTCAAGCCAAATTAATTATTTGGCGGAAAGGCTGATTTCAGTAGTTTTGCCTTTGGAGTAAATCCGCGGACCTAGCCGTTTGATCAGTAACAAAGGACCAAAGGTCTAAAACCTGGTACCGCGGGGGATGTGCTCAGGACTTATGTGGTATAGGTTGGTATACAAATCGGTATTTGGGCTTCATAAGTCGCAAGCTAATGTTAGGATAAGTGGATGTTGATGAACAGGACTATGAACCTGCGAAAGTAACCAAGTGTATTGTATTCGTAGCAAGAAGGAGAAGAAAGTAGGGATCGGCGGTGACCGCGCAACCAAAGTAACCCAAATCTAAATGGGAGATGCAGCTTAGGTGGGTCCTAACCGACGATTAGTAGCAAGGGAGCTAGAGGCGGAGGCGGCTGGTGTCGGATGCAGGACACGTAGACGGCAGATGGTTCTCGGAAGAAAGTAGCAAAATATTAGGTAGTTGCGAGCTGAAGGGAGCGAAATTTGATGTTAACGGGTCTGTAGCAGGATCTTCCAGAAGAAAGTAGTTAACGTAGGCGCGAGAAGAGCTTTCCCTCGGTAATCTGGGCGGAAAAGCAAATGTACTGACGACCTAAAGAGTTGAAAATTGCAGGAAATTATGTCGTTGGGTGAAGGCAGGATGGTGGGTTTATCCAAAAGAAAGTAGTGAATAGAGGCAAGGGAGATGCTTGCAAAGTACCTAAGACCCAAAGAGATTGAAATCGGAGGTAAACGCTGCGTTGTGGGTTTGACGGATTAGTTTGGAATTTAATGAAGGAAATTCAGGATTTAATGGGTCAATTGACTGATACGATGTGGTGCGGACGAATCAGCACAGCTATAATTGAAGTTCCCTCGGGGTACATGTAGTGGCTGTGGTTTTTGTTTTCATCGCGGGCACAGGAAGGAACTGCATTATGCTACAGTCGGTATCTGGTTTATCGACTTGCTGCTTTGTACGAGGCTAAAGCAATCGAATGCGTGACCCAAAGATTGGAAAAGATAGGTTTTGTACTTATCAGTGTGAATACTGACCCAGTTAGTATTCGTTGTGTGTTGTATTAATGCTTGAAAATTGTAAAACTCTGAATAAAAGACCAAAAAACGACGGGAGAAGATGCCAGAAATTAAACGAAAATGATTCAAATTCGAAATAATTTGAACAAGAAAATGTAAGAAATGTCAGAAGAATCACAAGAAGAAATCTTTTTTTTTTCTGGGTAGAGGATTCTTATATTTTTTAAGTAGAAGTCTCTGTCTCAAAGTTCGAGTACAACTTGCACTGTTATGAAAAATTGTGGCAACTGTTCAGTACTCGAATATAGGAAAATTACAATTTTCGTAACCCAAGCCAACTTTACAGTGCATTTACTGTAGTTAAGCAGTAACAAAATGAAATATTATTCCTCGGTACTGTAATTTTTTGGCTCAGGTACTTAACCGATGCTTGCCTGGGTAGTGTACTTGAATTTTTTAGTAATGATGCTAGAATTTTTCAACTTTTACAGTAAAATAAACTGCCAACAAGTCGGGCGAAACTTTATTATTCTTGAGACAAGTTGCGGATGCGTGGAAACTCAATATGCAGGTTAGAATGGTTAGGGAGGACTAAGCGAAAGGGGGGTCTTGGGCAGGGCAATTATCAATTTAACACTTTACGAAAACGTTCAAAAGCTCCAGTCATATAATCAATATTTCGTTCGTTTATTTATGCAAGTTTGAGTTTTTATGAGGGGAGGGGTGAGGGGTGATAGTAAGGGTGGGTGGATGTTAATAGTTTTTTAATTGATTGCTTGCATCACGTCCAATATTCTCTGTATAGAATGTCAGTTCTATAGACGAAGTTGCATAGAATTTCCATAGGATTCGGTGTATTTTACATTCACGAAATCAAACATTTGTATGGGAGGGGGTAGAGGAGGTAGGGGAATCGTAAAATTTATGAAGCAATTTTATTTCCTTTCTCTTGTAAGGTGCTCGTACAAAATTTCAAGTTCGTAGCTTTTAATTTGTTGGCTATTAGTTGATTTAAAACAAAAATCATATTTTTGTATGAGAGGAGGTAGAAGGGCAGACGCGATTTCAAAACTTTTAACGTAATTTCATTTTTACTATTTTTGTAAATTTTTATGCAAAATTTCTAATTGATACCTTTTAATATTTAGGTGATAATAAATTTCTTAAAAATGGTCGAAAAAACATTTTGTGTGGGATGGGGTCAAGGTTTTAAAGATATTCGACCAGTTAATATTTCAAATTCTTAAAGATTTTTTTCAAATGCATTTTACAAATTTTTAAGTTTCTTAAGGTACTCAAAAATTTTCAGTTTTTGTGTTTTTTTCATTGTACATGAAACACCTTGTGCATGTTAGACCCACACTTCGGTGCATAACAATTTTGGAAGTTATTATTTTTTTTCTGTGTATATTAAATAGATGTATCGACGTGCAAAATTTAAACTTTGTATCTTTAACCAGAGCCCTAAAAAAATTACTCCAAATTTTCAATAAATTTGCTTTGCACTTTCTTCCCGTTGCACCCCACAACTTAATTTTTTTATCAAAATTAAAGATTATATAGCTCTACAATCTGACAAATTTTTGATTTCATATCTGGTCTCGATTTTGAGATATAATGATTTGTAGTTTTGGAAAGTGCGCCATTTTTGAAATGGGCCACCCACTACTATTAACCGCACATGTTATATTTTTTTCATATTTCGTCGCAGGCTTGATACCATTAGGCATCCTTTTCATTTTAAAAATACCTAGGTGAGTGCTTATGGCACATAACATTTGAGACGGTTCATTTAATTTAAATTGCATGAAAGGTTGTCTTATGTCTAACTTGGCGAAAACTATACCGCCATCCAAAGACGCTAAAATGCCTTCGATCCTAGGCAAAGGATGGTTATAATCTTTAAGGTAAGGATTAATATGTAGTCGTCTTGTAATCGCCACATAGACGTATTCCGTTTGTTTTCGCTACTACGACAATTGGAGTGCCCCACTCTGAATTATCCACTTTTTCAAATAAGCCAGTCCTGCACCATTCCAGAAGTTCCTTCTCCACTAGTTCACGTTTAGCATATGCTAATGGTCGCGGTTTGTAAAATCTTGGATTGGTTTTGGAAGTATTTAATTCCAAGTTTACTGTCTCGTACTTGAATTCTCCCAGAGACTTGTCAAAAATTTCCTCATAGCGATTGAGAAGCCTCTCTAATTGCGAACTACTGGTTATATTGTTAATAAATTGAAATCCCAGTTTAAATTTTGTTAAAAAGTCCCTACCCAGAATATTTGAGGTTGTTTTGGGAACTACAAAGATGCCTAACTCACATGACTTGCCTTCATAAGTGACCAAAGCTCCAAATTGACCCAAAATTGCAAGATTTTCTCCTGAATATGTCTTGATTTTAATATTTGCCTGCGTTAGCGGCTTATTTGTGAATTCCTTTTTGTAAAGCTGCTCCGAAATAGCAGAGACACTGGCACCGCTATCTAACTCGAGAACACAATTTACATCGTCGATTGCTACTGAAATTGAAATTGGTTTAAATGAATTAACAAAATTTAGTTTCTGGTCTTGGGAAAGTTTGATACTCCTCCTGTTTTTAGATGTCACCGAATTATTGTGTTCTTTTTCTGCTGCGATGTCCTGTATTATTATGGTTTCGTTCGATTATTGTTCAATACCGTCAGAAAATAGAGACTTGATGACTTTAACTTTGGCTCCGTTGTTATTCGCTTCGCGACATTCTGCTGCCAGATGACCTTTCTTTGAGCAGATGTTGTACTTGTATTCACGGTACTTGCATGTTCACGGATGATGTCCTAACTTATGACACCTCAAACACTTGACGTTTTGCACATTTTTTTCTTGCCTTTGTTGGTCGGTTGCTAGTTGTTTGTGTACGTGACGCACGTCAGTGTCCGACGAAAAAACTTTTTTGTGGTATTGCATTTTATTAATGCTGCCTTCACATTGTCTCATCTCAAATGTTTAAGAAATTGTTAGTGCTTGTTCCAAGCTGATGTCTTTGTCTTCACTCAGGCGTTGAAACAGTTTACCCGAAAGTCCCGTTATGAACTTGAATTTAATCAGATTTGCAATTTCCGAACCGAAACTACAGTTTGAGGATAATTCCATGACTCTGGCATGCCACTGTTTTATTGATTCATCTGCATTTCTAGAAGCATCGAAAAATCTTTTTCGTTCAAGCCAAATGTTAATTGCTGCGGCAAATTGCCGGTCTAGTATACCGCACAACTCCGCAAATGTTTTATTTTCAGGTTTTGCGGGAGTGCACATGTCACGCACTAACTTATATGCTTTTGGTGATATTACTGATATTAATACACTCACTTTGTCGTGATCTTCCACGCTGGCAATTTTTAGCAGATGAAACAATTTTTCCTTGAAAATTGTCCAGTCATCGGTGCTGGCGTCAAATTGTTTCGTAGAAAGCACGAAATTTGTAAGCGCCATGTTGCTTTCTCGACGATCGGCTTCCTCGTACGGCACACTCGAACTGTCGTGGTCTTTTACCTTTTCCCATTCCGTTTTATTGTTTGATAAACGTTTTCACTGGGATGTACTTCTTATTTCACGTTTTAATGTTTACCCTCGTCGCCACTGTAATGTTTTCACTGTAATATTTTCCACTACACCTTGTGTGGAACCGATCTTTAAAACACGCGTCCGCTTTGCTTGAGCTTCTTCACTCAACTGTCGTTTATTCGTTCGTCTCTCTATCTCATACATCACAGTTATAGGCCAGCCCTCCATGATTACTTTTTTTTAAAGTAGATAATTCTGTATCTGTGTTTGTCTCCTACTTAAATTGTTCTAGTTTCTCATCGCTCACATTGATTGAGTGTCCGACCTCATCTATATCCTCAATAGTTGTACTTTTGTCCTTTTCATTGTAATAACGCGATAGTAGATCCGCGATATGCATGTTCTTACCAGGTAAATATTCTAATTTTATGTCATATTTTAATATTTTGAGTTTCATTCTCTGTAGTTTTGCCGATGCGATTTTTGATAACTCTTTGCTCATTATTCCTAATAAGGGTTTGTGATCTGTTTGAATGACTATTTTCTTTCCATATATCCAGTTATGGAACTTTCGACAGGCGAAGCAAATAGCAAGCATTTCTATTTCGATTTGCGCATATCTTTTTTCTGTGTGTGTTAAACTTTTTGAAGCAAACGAAATTGGTCTGCCATTTTGCATGTTGCAACAACCCACCCCATCTTCACTGCTATCTGCTTGAATAGTGATATCCAACGCAGAGTCAAAATACCTTAGTACTGGTGCTTCAATTATTAGTTGTTTTATTTTATTAAAACATATTGTATGAGCAAATGTCCATTGAAAAATGATATTTTTCTTGAGAAGCTCCCGTAACGAAGTTGATACTTCTGCCAAATTTGGGAGAAAACTTTGCATATAATTAACCATACCTAATAGTTTTTGGATATCTTTTTTACTTTTGGGTGGGCCTATATCTTCAATTGCTTTCAGCCTTGTCTCATCAAATGAAATGCCATTTCTAAAAAATATGTGTCCCAAGAAATTAACTTTGCGGGACACGAAATTGAAGTTTTTCTTGATTGAATTTTATATTTAACAATTTGGCACGTTCCATTACAGTTTTAAATATTTCGTCATGTTCTTTCAGAGTTTCCGCCGCAATTAAAATATCATCAATATACATATATGATAAGTCCTTTGATCCCGTTAAAATTCCTAGTGTTATATTTTGGAAACGCCTCTGGCGCTACTTTAATTCCGAATGGAAGCCTTAAGTGCCTGTAGCACTTTTAACTAAATTCAATTGTGCACAAGCTTCTAACCCTAATATTGGACATGTATCATTTCTTACTATGACAAATTTTTGTTTACTTACTGTGTCCTTTACAGTGCAGTCTAGGAAGATTTCTCTAACAGGATCTAGTCTACTTCCACCGTAGGCCACTAATTTTAAACGTGAATTTTGCAGTTTACAATTTTCCAATTGCAGAAAATATTTGATGGGTAATACATTTACTTCTGCTCCCGTATCTAGTTTCATATTAACAATTATATTCCCTATTCGGACTTTTTCAAACCACGAATTTTTAATTTTCCGGTAAATTCCTGACTGAATGGAATCGATATAAAAATTTTCAATATTATCAGATTCGTCTTGCTTGGCATTAACCTCGCAAATGTCATTCACAGCTTTGCTGCGGCAGACGATAGCAAAATGATTTTTCTTTTTACACTTTTTACAAATTTTATTATAAGCAGAGCAGGCACCGTATTGATGCTGTTGCCCACAGTATGAGCAATTAACACTGTTTTTTTCTTTTCTGTATATTATTGAAATGTTAACCTGAGCTATTAATTTGTTTTACTGCATGTATTTCTGCATTACTCGATGAAAACGTTTCGCTACGGTTGAGATTCGTTGACTGAATTTTCGATATTTCTTCAGCTCTCGCCATTTCGATTGCCGTTGACACCGTTAGGATCATTTTCTCCAGCATTCTTTTTTGCAAAGATTGATCTGCTACGCCAAGCACTATTCTGTCGCGAATCATACGTTCTTCCACGTTGGTGTATCCACAAAACTTGACCAACTTCTTGATGTTTATCAAAAAACTGTCGAATGGCTCGTTTGGTTTCTGGCTTCCTGACCAAAATACGTAGCTTTCGTATACTTCATTTTTTCGGTAAACAAAAGCTTTCAAATTCACTTATTACGGCACTGTATTGTTTTTTCTGTACCTCTGTGAGAGGCAATGTGTTGAATACTTCTACCGCAGCAGGACCCAAAGCATTGAGGAGGACCGCTACTCTAACGGATTCATCTTTATTTGCTAGCTCGACTGCTGCTACGAAAATTTCAAAGTCTTGATGAAAAACTCTCCAGTTTTCTGCCAAATTTCCATCCAGGTTAAGCTGGTCCACTTTTCGTATATAATTCATGTTCTCGTTTATTTTCTGTATTTGAATTTTCCTTGGTCGACCGCGTGTTCTGTTACCTGCTTGTATAATTTTTAGGCGCTATCGCCATCGGTCTGTCACTAAAACTGATTTTATACTTTTTAACAGCTTCTGTTTCGCGATTCTTCGGTTTTTCACAACGACTGCGCCATGTTGTATTTTATTCAATAGAAAGATTGGTCCTGTTGATGTCTATCTTTATTGTCCATGTTGGAGACTGACGTTTTCTTGACGTAGCCAATTCCACTGAACTCCGTTCAGTGGCTGAGTTCATTCCATTCTTCTACGTTCAATGCAATTGGCTACGTTCAATATGTAACAGTTGTGCGAAAGGCTAACAACTCTTTCACAAAAACAAATAAATGTTAAGAAACCTGAAGGTCAAGCTAGGGTATAGCCTACTGGGTAGCGTGTTGGTTCTACAATGCGAAGGTTGTGAGTTCAAATCCCGGTCGACGTAATATAATTCCTGCACATTGCCTGCTTGGATATACCTTGGTAACCTCAATATATGAGAATGGAAAATTCGTACATTAAGGGTTGTGCGAAGGGCTAACAACCCATCCACAATAAATAATGTAAAAATGTTAAGGAATCTGAATGTCAGGAAGCCAAGGCCCGATTTGGGCCGTAGTACCATTGTAGAAGTAGAAGAACCTGAAGGTCAAGAAAGCTCGAATTGGGATTTAGTGCCATTGAAGAAGAATAAAAAAAAACGATAGAAATTTGGCCAAATACTTAGCCCTTGTCTATGGTTCTAGTATTACGCTGGGTTAATTTGACACCCAATCTTGACGATCTGATTTCCTGCAATGGTTTTCGGTATTTAGTTCTCAATATTATTGTTGCCCTTAATAATACGAGCAATGTTAGCTATACAAGGGTAATTTTATTCCAAATGTTGTTACTATACTTCTTAGAAGTATCCAACTTCAATAAATGAATAATAAAAAAAAAAGACAAAATCAAAAAAAATTACATTGAGTTTCATTTTTAACCTAATTTATTGAATCCCCTTAAAACTTGGTTGTCATAACGAATAACACCACTTGACGAAGAAGAGAAGCAAAAACAAAAACACTTCACTCAGAAGTATTCAGATTTAGAAGGAAAGAAGCTGACAAAATCTAAAATAGCAATTTCGTTTTTTTACATATTTTATGAAGCTTTCACCTTTGCTCTTGACACAAGTTTTGAAGTGTTTTTTTTTTTCAGTCAGAAAGCATTACTAGATGGAATACTTCCTGTCGGTATTAACGTAATGAAATTCTTGTTTCAACTGAAATAGATAAGATAGTTACAGGTACAAAGGATAGCAATTTCAGAATGTGCATAGAAGTGAATTCTTTGTTTGCTGGACGATAAGATTTCTTTAAAGTGAATTCAAGAAGGCTGTGCCTTGATAGAATAATGAAAGAAATTCTTCGGAAAATAAAATAATCTATTATGAGTTTTTCAAAGAAGTTGTGTATTTGATTATTACTTCAAAAATAGTAAGGCTTTCATTCTAAATAGAATTCAATTTAATGAAATTGTGCAATACATTGTGACAAAATGTATCTATAATTTGTATTTAAAATAACTGTGGGGAATGATATTTCAAAAATTTTTCGCTAAGCAGGTAGAACTGTCCTTAATTATTAGGAGTACAAATAAGTTTCCGTCGCTTGACAAAAGATGACCCGACCAGAAGGTTATGTTGAAATTGTCAGAAAAAGTAAGTTAGTAAGTTTGGGCATCTGGTAACAGCATAACCTTGAAGCATTAGTGACTCCTTGAAGTATCACATAAATTTGTTCGTGCGAAAATGTCAAAGTTTTGTGTCGAATAAGCATTATTTGCGGGAACTTTTGATTTACTTCTTTAATTTGAAGAAATCTGCAGTTGGGGCGCATCGGTTGCTTGTAGAAGCATATGGTGAGCCTGCTTTAAGTGAGAGAAGTTGTAGTGAATGGTTTCAAAAGTTTGAAAACGGTGAGTTTGTCATGGAAGACAAAGACTGGAAGGTCGAAAGTGTACGAAGACGCGGAATTGGAAGCATTATTGGAGAAATATTCATGCCAAACGCAAGAAGAACTTGCACTTACATTAGAAGTGACTCAACAAGCAATTTTACATCGTTTGAAATAGTTGCAAATGATTCAAAAACAAGAAAATTGGATTTCCAAATGAATTGAAGCCGAGGGACACCGATTTTGCATGTCTGAAATGCTGCTTGTCAGACATAAAAGAAAGGGTTTCTTGCATCGTATAGTCACTGGTGATGAAAAATGGATCCACTACGATAGCTCAACATCGATAGCCAAACCGAATATTCAATGAAAAAACTCATACTGTGTATTTGATGGGATCAGCTTCGTGTATTATGAGTTGCTCAAACCGGGCGAATCCTGGAGCGTTCTACCGAACACAATTAATGAGATTGAGTTGAGCACTCAAAGAAAAACGCATTACTACCTCAGACACGAGAAAATTATTCTCCTACATGATAGTGCTCGTAACATGTTGGGGCGCCGGTCAAAACCTATTTGGAAACACTTAATTGGGAAGACCTACCCCACCCGCCATATTCACCAGACATTGCCCCTTCCGATTATCACTTGTTCCGGTCGATGGCACATGATCTGTCTAAGCAGCGCTTTACTTCATATGAAGATACTAAAAATTGGGCCGATTCGTGGGTAGCCACAAAAGATGAAGAGTTTTTCTGACGTGATATCCGAATACTGCCAGAAAGATGGGAAAAAGGAGTGGCTAGTGATGGACAATACTTGAATAAAAGGTAATGTACCGCTCTTTCAAAATACATTCCTAATTTTTGATAGAAAACGGCGGAAACTTATTTGTACTCCTAATATTATCTCAAAAATTAGCGCGATCTGTTAATCAGTTTGTTTGCAGCAGCTGGTTGAATCGGTACACCTCAGTAGTCCACGGCGATTTTTGTTTTATGTCCTCAATAGACTGAAAACGGGTTCCACGGACCGGTAATTTCAGTTTCGAGGATAGAAAAAAGTCACACGGGGCCAAATCTGGTAAATATGGTGGTTGATTGATGCTATTTGTTGCTGTCTTAGCCTTAAATCCGGTCAAAATTTTGGGTCTATGGGAAAATCCATGCATTCTCCTTCCTTAATTCCGGTCGTTTTTTACGAATTTGCTCACGCAAACTAATAGTACTCCTTGTTAACCGTCTGAACCTCCGGAATGAATTCATGAAGGATCAAACCTCGAATATCGAAAAAAATAATGAGATTCGTCTTGATTTTTGAGTAGCCTTGGAGTGGTTTTTTCAGTTTCGGCTGATTTCACTTTATTATTCTAATAATAAGGTATTGTGATCGACACAGAAAAAAAAATTTGCTACCCTGAAATTTTTTCTTTCGTTTCATGGCTAAATTTGCCTAAAAATGGAAAAACAAAAAATCTGTCCCGCCGTACGCCGTACATATGGACTCATATTCGAGACCGTTGAAGGTAGAATGCTCGTTTTTGGGTGGACTGTTGATTGGGTAAGTGAGCTCTATTTTCTAAATTTTGGGGAGTGCCAGATGGAAGGGGGCGGCGATGGGAGGGAAAGAGTCAAAAACTTCACTTGCTAATATCTCCAATACGAATGCAGATAGGAAGCTGAAAATCAGCAGAGGTATAAAGAGGATTGTGGGCAAACTTTAAAAATAATTTAATTTTTTTATCCATTGGCGTCCGAAAAGGGGGGGCTAAAACCAAATTGTCGGCGGAATTTTTTTTTTCAAATGATTATATCTTCGAAATTACTAATCACAAAAAATTCATATTTTGGGACCATTAAGCTGGCATATAGATCCACCGGATCATGGGCTTATCACCTGTGATTTTAAGACCTAAATGATACGAGAAACAGATACATCGCCTCGGATACGGACTGATTCTACGGTAACGACTTTTGGCATTCGAAAACGGACTATGATTGGCTTCTGGAACGTTCGAACATTGAATGACGGGGGAAGAGCTGGGGTTACTCGGTCCTTGCACCGCCAATCGGTGATCGACCGTGAAATGGAGCACTATAACATCCAAATCTTGGGCTTGAGCGAGGTCAGGTGGACAGGATCAGGAGAAGAACGAACCCGTAGCGGAAACACTATTCTGTACATTGGCCCTGAAAGTGAAGCCAGAAATGGCGTACCGTTCGTCCTTACACCGAGAGCGAGAAACAGTCTCATTAGCTGGGAACCAATCTCGGATAGGATTATCGTCGTCAGGCTCAGGACGAGTGTCAGAAACGTTACAATTCTGCAGTGGAACGCACCAACTAATATCGCAACATCTGGTGACAAAGAGGAGTTTTACAGCCAACTGAGTGCCACCTTCGAACGTGTTCCAAGAGGTGATATTATTATCATCTTAGGAGATATGAACGCCCAGGTTGGATCAGACAACACTGGACTAGAACACGTCATGGGAAGGCATGGTGACCCTTGGGTCGACGCGTCACGACCTTGGATTAAGAGACCCGAAAACGGCGAATTATTTGTGGAGTTTTGTAGTACTCGGCAAATGGTCATCGGAGGGACCCTTTTTCCACACAAGAGTCATCATAAAACATCTTGGGTTTCCCCTGATGGTGTTACTCAGAACCAGATCGACCATTTGGCTGTAAGTTGCCGATGGAGATGATGTCTCCTCGATGTGCGAGCGAAACGTGGAGCTGACGTGGGGAGCGATCACCACTTGATGGTTGCCTGCTTGAGATTGTGTACAGCAGCTATCCGACGACCACAAATTCTTCAAATGAAGCGCAAGCTTGATGTGGATAAACTTAGAGATCCCAACAAAAAACGCGAATACACCACCATTCTACGCGAAAAGTCATCCACATTGGGTGAATATGAAATGCGCACACTGGACGCCAATTGGGAGGCAACCAGAAACACGTTTCTAACTAGTGCTGAAGAATCTGTGTTATATGTGCAAAGCGGTGAGAAACCCTGGATGTCGCAAGACACATGGGTCAAGGTTGGCAATCGGAAAAAAGCCAAATTGGCAATCATCTCTCAACCCGATATCAACCAACGAACGCCCGACTTGAGGCGGAACTACCGCGATGCTCATATACAGCTTAAGAGGGCTGTTAGACGCGACAAGATAAAGGCCATTGAAGATCTGGCAAACAAGGCAGAATCTGCGGCTTACGTTGGGGATATGGGTTCACTTTTCAAAATCATGAAACAGTTGACGAACAGGAATTTCACCGCCAACCACCTGGTGAGAGATGTCAACGGAACTCTCCTTAATATGAGTTAACACCAGTTGCGGCGATGGAAGGAATACTTCTCTGATATTTTAAACATCTTGTCAGAGGAAGATATTCCGAAAACAGAACAACTTCTAAACATCCAACCGCAACAATCCTCTGTTAGGGACGATCCCCCAGATATGGAAGAGATAGTTTCCGCCATTCGGTCAATGGCGGGAAGGAAAGCTCCAGGTATAGACGGACTACCAACCGAACTCCTCAAAGCGGACCCGGAAATCACAGCCGATATACTCCTCCCACTCTTCACTATGGTGTGGAGTGAGGGAAGATATTCGACTGAATGGAAGGAGGGCGTCATTGTGAAAATTCCGAAGAAAGGCGACCTTCGGGATTGTGGCAATTGGCGTGGTATATGTCTACTTACTGCCGTATCAAAAATTATGGCTAAGGTTATTCTCAATAGGATTAGTGATGTCGTCGAGAGCACTCTCGAAGTTTATCAGGCTGGATTCCGTAAAGGGTCGTCTTGTACCGACCACACAAATACCCTACGGATAATATTAGAGCAGTCAGCCGAAATGGGTTCGCCACTACATCTCATGTTTGTGGACTTCGAGAAGGCTTTCGACAGCGTTAAGCGAGATTACATATGGAATGCTTTACGTAGGAGAGGTATTCCAGATAAGGTCATAGCTATGATTAAAGAATCCTACGAAGATGCAAGGTGTCGCGTCTTGCATAGAGGAGAGCTGTCCGAGAGCTTCCCTGTGCGAACGGGTGTCAGACAAGGCTGCATATTATCACCAGCACTGTTTCTGGTTGTAATAAATGACATCTTGAAAACTGCACTGGAAGGTGGGGAAGGTAAGGGTCTTCAGTGGAGACTATTTAACATCTTAAGTCACCTTGATTATGCTGATGACGTGTGTTTGCTTGCACATAACCGTTCGGACTTAGAGTCAAATGTTCGCTCGTTGCATTCTAAATGCAAAGAGGCGGGACTGAAAGTAAATGTGAGTATAACCAAGTACTTGCACATGGGTTCGAACGCAAGCACACCGATTGTTCTTAAAGGACAGGATGTGGAAGAGGTGCAAGATTTTTGCTATCTCGGAAGCATTGTCAGCATGGACGGCGGAGCCGAAAAGGATGTTGAGACTCGGCTAAATAAAGCTCGTCAGGCCTTCGGTATCCTTTCCCCTTTCTGGAGGTTAAGGGAGATCTCCCTTCGCACGAAGCTGCAAGTTTTTGACGCATGCGTCAAATCTGTGTTGTTGTATGGTTGTACTACGTGGAAAGTGACCGTTCGACTTACCAAGAAACTACAGACTTTCGTAAACCAATGCCTCCGGCGCATTTTAGGAATATTCTGGCCAGAAGTGATCTCCAACGACGAACTTTGGAGTACAACTGGCCAGACTAAAATAGGTATTGAGATTCAACGGCGGAAGTGGCAGTGGATCGGTCATACTTTGAGGAAACCAGAGCAAAATATCGCAAAACAGGCTCTGGATTATAATCCTCAAGGAAGACGTCGGGTTGGTCGACCATGTAACACATGGAAGCGAGCAGTTGAGCAGGAGGCCAGAGGAATAAACAAGTCCTGGCAACAGCTTAAGGCCGATGCTCAGGATCGCGCCTTGTGGAAGAGAGTTGTTTCTGTCCTATGCCCCTATAGGGGGTCTTAACAGGAATTTGATTAATTGATTGATAGATCTACTAAAATCAGCTTAGAAAGAAGCTAATTATTGTAAGGGGGAGGGCCAGGGCTGAAAAGGAAAACACTTAAAAATGAATATCTCGGCTGTCTCTTAAGCTATATAATTGAAACTTAAAACGTATACTCAGCTTAGCTACGGAAATATGAAAAAATGTAATATGTTGACATAATAGTGGAGGGGGAGGGGGAAAGGAGAGCATTTAAAAAATGGCGCACTTTACAAAACTACAAATCATTATATCTCAAAATTGTGTACAGGTATCAAATCAAAAATTTGTCAAATTGTAGAGCTATATAATCTTTAATTTTGGTAAAAAACGTCGATACATCTATTTCATATACATATGTGGAAAAAAATTATAATTTGTTTCAAAATTGTTATGCACCGAAGTGGGAGTCGAACGTGTACAAGGTGTTTCATGTACAATGAAAAAAACACATAAGCTGAAAATTATTGAATGAAATTTTAAGGTAGAAACATGAAAGTTTGAGAAATGCATTTAAAAACAATCTCTAAAAGTTTGAAATATTAACTGGTCGAATGTCTTTAAAATTTCTACCCCCTCCCATACAAAATTATTTTTTCGACCATTTTTAAGAAATCAATTATCACCTAACTATTAAAAGCGATCAATTTGAAATTTTGCATAAAAGCTTTTGAAAATAGTTGAAACGAAATTGCGTTAAAAGTTTTGAAATCGCACTTGCCCTTCTACCCCTCCCATACAAAAGTATGATTTCGACCAATTTCATTAAATCAACTTATAACCAACAAATTAAAAGCAACGAGCTTGAAATTTTGTACAACCACCTTACAAGAGAAGAGAAAGAAAATTACGTCACAAATTTTACGTTTCCCCTACCTCCTCTACCCCCTCTCACACAAAATTATTTTTTCGAGCATTTTTAAGAAATCAGTTATCAGCTAACTCTTAAAAGCTATCAATTTTAAATTTTGCATAAAAACTTAAAAAAATAATTGAAATGAAGTTGCTTTTAAAGTTTTGCAATCGCGCTTGCACTTCTACCCCCTCCCATACAAAAGTGTCATTTCGACCAATTGCATTGAATCAACTAATAACCAACAAATTAAAAGCTACGAATTTGAAAACTTGTACGAGGACACTACAAGAGAAAGGAAATAAAATTGTGTCACAAATTCTACGATTACCATACCTCCTCTACCCCCTCCCATACAAATGTTTCGTTTCGTGAATGTAAAATACACAGAATCTTATGAAAATTCTATGCAACTTCATCTATGAAACTGACATTCTATACAGAGAATATTGGATGTGATTCCAGCAATCAATTAAAAAACTATTAACATCCACCTACTATTATTACTATCACGCCTCACTTCTCCCCTAAAAAAAAATCAAACTTACATAAATAAACGAACAAAATATTGATTATAAGTACTGGACCTTTTAAACGTTTCCACAAAGTGTTAAATTAACAATTGCCCTGCCCAAGAACCCCTTTCACTTAGTCTTTCCTAACTACTCTAACATGCATATTGACTTTCCACGCATCCGCAACTTCTCCCAAAAATAATAAAGTTTCGCCCGACTTGTTGGCAGTTTATTACATTATGTGTTTCTGGAAAATTTGCAGCTCCCTTAATTAAACCTTTTGTGTTCTTATAACATAAGTTCTACTTAGTCCCTCGTTCTGCCTTTCCCTTATATGTATAGAGCTATTTTTAAAACGAAATATAAAATTAATATATTTTTTTTATCTATTGGATTCCGAAACGAGAGGGGTGGGGGAGATAAAATCAAATTTTCGGACGATTTTTTTTATATACAGGGTGTTTGGTACTCCGTACATAACCTTGTAAGGGGTTATTCCTGGATATATTTTGAGCAAAAAATTGTTCTACGGAGATGGTCAATTTTCAATGTCCACGGAGATACAGGGTGATCAAGAAACCTGTACCCTCACTCACTCAAAACGCTATATCTTGAAAACTAATAATCACAATTCAAAGTGTTATAGCTTGTTTTTTAGGGAATCAAATTACCTTTCATTTGGTGTAATAGTCCGCATTGTAACTGTATCCAATTCTGAGATATTTGCTTCAGAACACAAATTTTTGACAGTTTGACCGTCAAAATTCTAAGATGAATGTAGTTTTTCTCTAAAAAACCCATTATAAAAATGTCATTTTATTGTTGTTTTCTTTTGTGTCATATTATTGCCTACAAAAGACGCATACACTTGCATTGCATAAGTTTTATAGTTTAGAAGAAATTATCATTCCAATAATTTAGCACTTTTGTCAAAAAAGCAAGAATAGGTTGATCAACACTCTCCGCTTGAACTAAAAGAACTTAAGAATGGTTTTTACGGTTTATTTCAAATTTCCTTAATTACAATAAATGTTCAAAATGGCTACCTTCATTTTGAATGCACGCTAAAGCTCGTTTTGCCAGTGTTCTCTTTGTGTTCATACTCCTCAACTGCTGCCTTACTTCTGTTGCTGCCGCATCGATTCTGGTGTTTAGATCCTGCAACGTTACTACTTCCGTTGCGTAGACAAGGTCCTTCATCCGTCCCCATACAAAGAAATCCATAATAGTTAAATCAGGGGATCTTGCAGGCCAGTGTATCGGTCCATTTCTACCGATCCAGCGATTGCTATAATTGGAATTTAACCAATCTCTGATCTGTCGGCCGTAATGAGCTGGAGCACCATCGTGTTGGTAAAACATGGAAGCCAATCGTTGCAGTGGCATATCATCCAATAACTCCTGTAGATCATTTGTCAAAAAATGCAAGTAATTGGAACTATTTAAGGTAGGCGGAAGCCTAATAGGACCAATAAAATCGTTGCCAATCACACCTGCCCATAAATTGACACTGAATCTGTGCTGAAATGATGCCTCTCTTCTTGTATGTGGATTGCTCTCAGCCCATGTGTGTAAGTTGTGGAAGTTTGTGATACCGTCCCTGGTGAATTGGGACTCATCCGTCCAAAGAATGTTGCTGATAAAATTCTCGTCACTTATTTGTCGTTCAAGGAGCCAATTGCAAAGCTCCATCCTTTTGGGTAAATCAATGGGTAACAGCTCCTGCACTGGTGTGTGGTGGTAGGGATGCAAACGTTCTGCTTTCAGGACACTCCAAACTTTCCACGTAGAGACGTTAAACCGCAATGCCAAGCGTCGTATACTAGTTGATGGATCATTTTGAACTGCAGCTAGAATTCGTTGATCAATTGAAACAGCGATTACCGGCGCAGGATTTGCATTCACTCTGCTTGTCCTAACACTGCCTGTTTCCCTAATCCTTCTGTAAACGTCTTGGAATACTCTCGGGTAAGGTATTCGACGATTGGGAAATCTGTGATGGTACAAAGATCGCGCCGCTTGCTCATTTCCCTGACACTCTCCATAG
The DNA here is from genome assembly GCA_963669355.1 of Chorisops tibialis. NCBI lineage: Eukaryota > Metazoa > Arthropoda > Insecta > Diptera > Stratiomyidae > Chorisops > Chorisops tibialis. The sequence goes on from OY770262.1 coordinate 240,997,135, forward strand.
AGGAAAATTATGTCTGCATATTCTTCGTTCGTGAACTCAGGCATTTCGAAATTCTTTTCTAAATTTTAGTGACACCTTGTTCTTTTACAAATTTAACTAAAACTGATAAAAATATGAAGTATGGTTTGCTTTTATAGGCTTTTCATTTTGTTAGGTAACCCATTAAAAAGGGCAAAGTGCTGCACCTAGTTGTGTTGAAACTCATTTTAATTTAATTCATTTTCTCGATAATTTTAATACTACCTAAAGGACATTCATTGATAATTTAAATAGTAATTAAAGGACACAAAGAATATTTCAGTTTAACAACATTTCAGGTAGTTTTTTTAGAACGAGGGTTGGTTTATGGCATATTTTATTTTTAAGCCATATGTATTTTCGCTTATTACCTGGAAAACGGGAAAACCTAAGTCATAAGTACGTGTGCATCTTTTGTAGGCAATAATATGGCACATAAAAAAACAACATTAAAATGACATTTTTATAATGCGTTTTCTTGAGAAAAACTACATTGATCACACAATTTTGAGGGTCAAAGTATCAAAAATTTGTGGTCTGAAGGAAATACCTCAGAATTGGGTACAGGTACAATACGGACTATTACATTAAATGAAAGATAATTTGATTCCCTAAAAAACAAGCTATAACACTTTGAAATGCGATTATTGGTTTTCAAGATATAGCGTTTTGAGTGAGTGAGGGTACAGGTCCGAAGGACTTTTCTTGATCACCCTGTATCTCCGTGGATATTGAAAATTGGCCATCTCCGTTGAACAATTTTTTGCTCGAAATATATCCAGGAATAACCCCTTACAAGGTTATGTACGGAGTACCAAACACCATGTATATAGTGGGTGCTTGTGCCTTAATGATCCTTAATGTTCTTAACGAAAAACTATTTTCATACAATAATCTGTTCAAGCAATTAATTTTCCAAGAATATACCGAGAAAATGTGTGGGATAGATATTATTATAAGGTTTGGGTGTAGCCTAGTAGGTAGCATGTTGATCTTGTAATGCGAAGGTCGTGAGTTCAAATCGCGGTCGACGCAATATATAATTCCAGCACATTGCTTGCTTGGATATATCTTGGTCACCTCAATCTACGAAAATAAAAAAATTGTAGATAGAGGGTTTTGTGAATGGCTAACAACCCATACACAATAAGCAATGAAAAATGTTAAGGAACCTGAATGTCAGAAGGCCAAGGTTCGATTTGGGCTGTAGCGCCATTGTAGAAGAAGATATTTTTTCACTTAACAAAAACACAATGGTTAATTTCGTTCTATATAAATCTTGGAATATGTAGACCAGGAAACGAAAATTCCTATAAAGCCAACTAAAGCAATCCCCATATATAGCTTAAACGATCCCAGCCTACTGCCGATCGCTCTTAGATACCCTAAAACCAGGGAATTCGCTCTCAACCGTGAAAAAATAATATTCATATTTTAATTTTACGTCTAAATTTAATTTTCGTAATAAAGTGTATTTGAAATCTAAACATTAATTAAACCTCCGGAATTCATTTATACAACACATTCTACAAATTGCAAAGACTCCTACACCTCCTCCACCATTTTCGTGGTTGCTTAAGGAAAGCGCACTCAAGATAACTACATCACCCTTTATCAATTTTAAGCGAAATCAAAACTCTTTCCTGTAATTTCATATCATCGATTTCCATGACACATCGTTGGAAATGATGCTCGACATTGTCCAAAGTAATTGAGATGTAAGATTTAAGTGGCTTTTTGTTAAGAAGCATACTACTTAACTACTTGCCGATAAGTTTGTTCAGTTCCTTTATTTCTACTTTGACATCCTTACTTTCTTTCATTCATTTTTTTTTTGTAGGCACTATGCACGAAGTGTCCTTTATGTCTTAGAGTTTTGTAATAAAGAGGACAACGCTAGAAAGTGTTCTTGACAAAAAAAAAAAATGAAAGAAATGAGTATCCGGGTATATGTGGAAGTGAATTGCGAGAATCATAGTAGCGGAATTGGTTAAGTGAGTCCATTATGTTACAAGTGTACTACATGAAAGTAGCTTTTCTTCAGAGAAATCTTGAAATACCATTTAGGGCAAGTATGTTCAACTCCTTGTTAGAATAATATTGAACTTTGACTTTTCGGGTTATATTCCTCAATCATACTTATATTTAAGTGTAGAGGACAGTCCAATGCGATTATATTGTCGCTTTTGTTTTATAAAGAAGAACACATTGGTTAGGTAATCGTGCGTTTTAAACGAATTTCATGACGAAATTTCTTAAAAGATCCTAAGAAAAAATGTGAATGCATACATATTATCAATAATTCCAAAAGAGCGTTAGGTTTCATTAAGCGAGTCTCCTATAATTTTAATAATATCAGGGCTTTTAAAACCCTATACATATCTTTTGTACGAAGCAAACTAGAGTATTTATCAGTCATATGGAATCCCTGTTATAATATATACATAGTTATTTATTGAAAACGGTTCAACATAAATTTCTCAGATTTATTGCATATAAACTAGGCCTACCAGATGAAAACTTTGACTATAATACATTAATGGAATTAGTAAATATTACATCCCTTGAAAGAAGACGATGCCATTTTGATATTATTTTTCTATATACTTTAATAAATAATACAATTGATGCATTGAAAATTGCCAACATACCCTACGAGATCAAATGAATTATTTCGAATCGAACATCATAGACCAAATTATGGTAGGAACTCTATAATTGACAGACTAATGCGCTTGGGAAACAAGCATTCTAATTCTTTTGATCTATTTAATACATCCACCTGGTGAGAGATGTCAACGAAACTCTCCTTAATATGAGTGAACACCAGTTGCGACGATGGAAGGAATACTTCTCTGATATTTTAAACATCTTGTCAGAGGAAGATATTCCGGAAACAGAACAACTTCCAAACATCCAACCGCAACAATCCTCTATTAGGGACGATCCCCCAGATAAGGAAGAGATAGTTTCCGCCATTCGGTCAATGGCGAGAAGGAAAGCTCCAGGTATAGACGGACTACCAACCGAACTCCTCAAAGCGGACCCGGAAATAACAGCCGATATACTCCTCCCACTCTTCACTAAGGTGTGGAATGAAGGAAGATATCCGATTGAATGGAAGGAGGGCGCCATTGTGAAAATTCCGAAGAAGGGCGACTTTCGGGATTGTGGCAATTGGCGTGGTATATGTCTACTTACTGCCGTATCAAAAATTATGGCTAAGGTAATTCTCAATAGGATTAGTGATGTCGTCGAGAACACTCTCGAAGTTTATCAGGCTGGATTCCGTAAAGGTTCGTCTTGTACCGACCACACAAATACCCTACCGATAATATTAGAGCAGTCAGCCGAAATGGGTTCGCCACTACATCTCATGTTTGTGGACTTCGAGAAGGCTTTCGACAGCGTTAAGCGGGATTACATATAGAATGCTTTGCGTAGGATAAGATAAGGTCATAGCTGTGATTAAAGAATCCTACGAAGATGCAAGGTGTCGCGTCTTGCACAGAGGAGAGCTGTCCGAGAGCTTCCCTGTGCGAACGAGTGTCAGACAAGGCTGCATATTATCACCAGCCCTGTTTCTGGTGGTAATAAATGACATCTTGAAAGCTGCACTGGAAGGTGGGGAAGGTAAAGGTCTTCAATGGTCTTCTTTCGCTCGTTGCATTCTAAATGCAAAGAGGCGGGACTGAAAATAAATGTGCGTAAAACCAAGTACATGCACATGAGTTCGAACGCAAGCACACCGATTGTTCTTAATGGACAGGATGTGGAAGAGGTGCAAGATTTTTACTATCTTGGAAGCATCGTCAGCATGGACGGCGAAGCCGAAAAGGATGTTGAGGCTCGGCTAAATAAAGCTCGTCAGGCCTTCGGTATCCTTTCCCCTTTCTGGAGGTTAAGAGAGACCTCCCTTCGCACTAAGCTGCGAGTTTTTGACTCATGCGTCAAATCCGTGTTGTTATATGGTTGTACTACGTGGAAAGTGACCGTTCGACTTACCAAGAAACTACAGACTTTCGTAAACCAATGCCTCCGGCGCATTTTAGGAATATTCTGGCCAGAAGTAATCTCCAACGACGAACTTTTGAGTACAACTCGCCAGACTAAAATAGGTATTGAGATTCAACGGCGGAAGTGGCAGTGGATCGGTCATACTTTGAGGAAACCAGAGCGAAACATCGCCAAACAGGCTCTGGACTATAATCCTCAAGGAAGACGTCGGGTTGGTCGGCCATGTAACACATGGAAGCGAGCAGTTGAGCAGGAGGCCAGAGAAATAAACAAGTCCTGGCAACAGCTTAAAGCCGATGCTCAGGATCGCGATTTGTGGAAGAGAGTTGTTTCTGTCCTATGCCCCTATAGGGGGTCTTAACAGGAATTTGATTTGATTGATTGATTTAATACATCTAAGTTTGAAATTAGGAACTATATGCTTGATCAGCGATAAAAAAATTTACAATTTTAAAGTAACATTGTAAAGCGATGAACCTAATTTTATTAATTAAGTAATATGAACATTCAATTTAATTTAAAATTTTGTAATTAATCATCTTATCTTTATATTGAATTGTAACAATCACATGTAATAATATTTAAGATTATGGGCAGTTTGCTCGTTTATAAATAAATAAAAATTTCTGGAATTTGAAAATATCAACTGTTGTAATGCTTTCAATTCTTCAACCTTGGATTAAACTCTTCATCCAAAAGCGCATTATTCATTTTTGTTTTTTTGTATCGAAGCCCTAATATATCGGACGAAGACACAATCAATGAATTTGAAAATATTTCCGATTCAATTGATCGGATTTTCTCCAAATACCTTGAATCCGAAATCGCAGTAGCGGGCGATTTTAATGTCCATAATAAAAATAAACTGACAACAAGTCGGGCGAAACTTTATTATTCTTGGCACAAGTTGCGGATGAGTGGAAAGTCAATATGCAGGTTAAAGTGGTTAGGGAAAGCTAAGTGCAAAGGGGTTTCTTGGGCAGGGCTGTTGTCAATTTAACAATATTTCATTCGTTTCTGCAAGTTTGGGTCTTTATGAGGGTTAATAGCAAGGGTGGGTGGATATTAACAGCTTTTTAATAATTGCGTGAATCACGTCCAATATTCTCTGTATAGAATGTGTTTCATAAACGAAATTGCATAAAATTTTCATAAAATTCGGTGTATTTTATTTTCACGAAACCGAAAATTTGTATGGGAGGGGGTAGAGAAGGTAGGGGAATCGTAAAATTTGATATGCAGTTTTATTTCGCTTCTCTTGTAAGGTGCTTGTATAAAATTTCAAGTTCGTAGCTTTTAGTTTGTTAGTTATTAGTTGATTTAATGAAATTGGTCGAAATCATAGTTTTGTATGGGAGGGGGTAGAACGGTAAGCGCAATTTCAAAACTTTTAAAGCAACTTCATTTGAATAATTTTTGTAAGTTTTCATGCAAAATTTGAAATTGATAGCTTTTAAGAGATAGCTGATAACTGATTTCTTAAAAATGCTCGAAAAAATAATTTTGTGTGGGAGGGGGTAGAGGAGGTAGAGGAATCGTGAAATTTGTGATGGAATTTACTTTCTTTTCTGTTGTAAGGTGCTCGTACAAAATTTCAAGTTCGTAGCTTTTAATTTGTTGGTTATTAGTTGATTTAATGAAATTGGTCGAAATCATGCTTTTGTATGGGAGGGGGTAGAAGGGCAAGCATGATTTCAAAACTTTTACCGTAATTTTATTTTAACTATTTTTCTAAGTTTTTGTGCAAAATTTCAAATTGATAGCTTTTGATAGTTAGGTGATAATTGATTCCTTAAAATTGGTCGAAAAAATAATTTTGTATGGGAGGGAGTAGAAGTTTTAAAAATATTCGACCAGTTAATATTTTAAACTTTTAGAGATTTTTTTTAAATGCATTTCCCAAATTTTCAAGTTTCTACCTAAAAATTTCATTCAAAAATTTTCAGTTTATGTGTTTTTTTCATTCCACATGAAACACCTTGTGCACGTTAGATCCCCACCTCGGAGCATAACAATTTTGGAACAAATTACTGTTTTTTTTCTATCTATATCAAATAGATGTGTCGACATGCAAAATTTAAACTTTGTATCTTTTACCAGAGCCATAACTCAAAATTTTCAACATTTTCGCTTTCCACCTCCCTCCCCTTACACCCCCCAACTCAAATTTTTTACCAAAATTAAAGATTATATAGCTCTACAATCTGACAAATTTTTGATTTGATATCTGTACTCAATTTTGAGATTTAATGATTTGTAGTTTTGGAAAGTGCGCCATTTTTGAAATGCTCCCCATTTCCCCCCACTACTATAATGTCCACATATTATATTTTTTTCATATGTCGCTAGTAAAGTTTAGTATACATTTTAAGTTTCAATTACATACCATAAGAGACAGTTGAGATATTAATTTTTAAGTGTTTTTCTTTGCACCCCCCCTGACCCTCCTCCTTTCACTAATTAGCTTCTATCTAAACTGCTTCTAATAGATCTATATACTATCTTGATGGTCTCAAAATATCAATTTTTTATGGGAAGTAATTTCGAAGATATAATCATTTGAAAAAAAAATTCGGCCGACAATTGGTTCTTAGCCCCTCCTTTTCGCACGCCAATGGATAAAAAAATTAAGTTATTTTTAAAAGTTGTCCCACAAACTCCTGCGTATGTATGTTGATTTTTAGCTTCCTAGCTGTAACGATGGTTGAGATATTTGAATTCGTATTTTTCGGTTTAAGCGCTCCCCCCGCCTCCCCCTGAACTCGTACACCCCCCAAAATTGGTACCCGCCTGAGATCCGCAACTACCTACAATCCCACCAAAAATGAACTTTCTATCTTGAAGGGTTTGGGAGTTAATGTGCGCTGAGCGTACACGTCGGCGTACGGCGGACGGCGGACGGCGTACAGACAGACGGATTTTTTTTTTTTGCATTTTTAGGCTATTTTAGTCATGAAACGCGAAAAAAAAAATTTCAGGGTAGCAAATTTTTTTTTTTTCCCAAGTCGATCACAATACTTTATTATTAAAATAATAAAGTAATTGGCTTCGTCACTCCCGTAACACATCTCCAGCCGACTGATTTGTTGAACTAATCGCATCATCGAATAACCTACCCTGACGTTGCAGGCCAAGGATTTTGTCTTATTGATCTTTTCTTAACATCAGACCCAGCTAAATACTCGATTTCTGTTAAATCTGTAACTCGGAAGATCAGACCATTGCTTAATTTTCGCCTGTTTTCCAGTTTCCATCTCGACGCCAAACACGCCAGCTCTAAAAAAGCTGGTATGGCATTACGAAAGTGCCGATTGGGTCAGTCTTGAGCAATTTTATCATTTATTTGATTGGTCAATATGCTTCAACAGAGGTTTTGAGTGGTTACCTCAATCTACGAAAATGAAAAATTCGTAGATAGAGGGTTGCGCGAAGAGCTAACAACTCTTCCGCAATAAATAATGAAAATGTTAAGGAACCTGAAGGTCAGGAGGCCAAGGCCCGATTTGGGCTGTAGCACCATTGAAGAAGGAGAAGAAGAGGTTTTGAGTATGCTTCTTCCGCAGTAAAAGAAACCATTTTGTTGGGCATGAGACCTTTCATCCCCCATAGCTACAAACCAATCAAGCCCAGTTTTAAGGCTTGGTTTAATGAAAACTGTAGTACTGCGATTCGGGCTAAAGAGGCAGCTTACCGTGCTTATAAGCAGCTGCCATCCGAAGTTAATTGGATTAATTTAAAAAAAGGGAATCCTGTAAATCCAGCTTATAACGTGAAAAATATTTCCATGACCAGAAACTGAGGCAAAAACTTTTGAGACGTCATAAGGACAGCAAAAGTTTCTGGTCTCCCGCTCGTTCCATCAGAGGTAGTTCTGCATCGTCGATTCCATCTTTAATCTACAACAATGAGATTATTACGGATCCTATCATGAAGGCAAACATCTTTGCGGCTCAATTCGCTGCCAACTCTTCTTTACCACCAACGAACTCTAGCCGTCCAACGTATACTACGCTAAATTCCTCCATAGGACAGATTACCATTCGTCCGCGTAACGTATACCGAGTTCTTAAGAATCTCAATGCTAACAAATCGTCCGGTCCAGATGGAATCCCTGCCGTTGTCCTAAAAAATTGCTGCGCTTCTCTTGCTAAACCTCTATGCAAACGTTACTGTCTCTCCTTATCGTCCTTCAATGTCCCATCTTCATGGAAGCTTGCAAATGTTCAGCTAGTTCCGAAAAAAGGAGAACGCGCCAATCCCGCTAATTATCGCCCAAGAGTAATAACCTCAATTCTGTCGAAGGTCATGGAAACAATCATCAACAATAGAATAAAAGAATATCTCAACATCAATGATATTATTGACGACAAACAGTATGGATTCCGCAAAAAATCTTCCACAGGAGACCATTTAACCACCCTCACTGAACGTTGGACCAAGAGCATTTACCAGTTTGGTGAATCTTGTATTATCGCTCTCGATATTTCCAAGGCACAATGCCCACTTAAAGCTATTGGTTTGGGCGACTGTCTTATTTCCTGGATTGAAAGTTTTTAGCCAATCGTTCAATGTGTGTGTTATTGGATGGTGTGGTTTTCCCTTCTAATAAAATTAACGCTGGTGTCCCTTCTGTTTAATGATTTGCTATCTTCAACTTTCAATTCTTTACATAGTTTCGATGATGACAGCAATGTAGACTTCTCTTATCACTTCAACACTGCATCCTTAGCCCGATGTACTAGCTTAGTAGAACAACGTAGGTACATGGTTCAATCGTTGCATGACGACTTGGCTAAAATTCTTAGTTGGGGCAATAATAATCAAGTTGAATTTAATGCTTCGAAAACCCAGTGCTGTCTTGTGTCCCGCAAACGTGACTCTAACCTTGACCCAATCACCTTCGTAGGCCAGCCATTAACCAACTCTTCAAGTGTTAAAATGTTAGGTATCCAAATCACAGATAACTTATCTTGGAACGATCACATATTTAATATCACCAAGAAAGCATCTAAATGTTTGGGCTACCTGAAATGGTGTAAAAACTCTTTCACCGCTTCTGGCTTCGGACAATTTATAAGACCTATATTAGACCACGTCTTGAATTTAGTTCCCACCTATGGGCGGGAGCTGCAAAAACTTCTCTCTCCTATCTGGATAGTATCCAGTCTTGGACTATTCAAATTATAGGAGACTCTGACATCACTTCTTCGCTCGATTCACTCGAGCATAGACGTGCTGCAAGCTCCCTAAGCCTTTTGTATCGCTGCTACAATGGAGATTGTTCGGACAAAATATCTAATCTCTTGCCCCCCATGTATGACCTTACCCCGTAATACTAGAGCTGCTTCACGCTCTCATAAGTATTCTCTCAACCCCACCTTCGGTCGCACTGTTAACTTTCGTGATTCGCTTTTACACCGGACTGTTTGAGTGTGGCACACGCTGCCCATCTCAGTATTCCCGCATGACTACAACATTCAGCAATTCAAAAGAAATATACATAGCCACTTCCGTCGCTATCCCCTTAATTCCCAAAAACCAATATCCTTCCCCCCCTCACCGGAGCTGTGCTTCAGTACAAAAAGGCAACCCCTCTAGTTCCGGTGTCACATAAAAAATTAAAAAAAAAAAAAAACTTAATTTCTTAATATTTCGGAATCCCGTGAAATTTATATGGGAGGGAGTTGAAGGATGTGGTCCGTAAAAGTTTTTTTTTTGCTAACGAAATAAATCGCTCTGTAGCTCAATGTATTCGTGAGCTATGTTGCTGATAGTTGTTTCGAGGATCAGACAGAGAGAATCGAGGCTTTTGAGCGACATAATCATTTTCTTTACCCTTAGCCACTGTGTGCGAGAGTTATTTCATAGCTTAACAAACGTTACAGTAAACAAAATATACTTTCTGATTTCATCTAGAGTATACAAATTTAATTTAATATAATATAAGCTGAGTAATTAGTCAATCGAATGGCTCCATTGTTTTACTGAAAATATAATAATCTATACATATAAATATAATTATAGTGTCTGTCTGTTATTTGTTTATAAATGACTATAAATAAGTTTTTTGCTTTATTTTAGCAATAACTAAGCAGAAACACACGTTTTTAAAAAACGCAAAACCATTAGAGCAAATCATTTGAAATTTAGAACATACTATTTTTATCAGAAATGTGTTTTATGGTATACAAATTATTTGAATCCCCATACTCCTTCCACCACCTCCCATACAAACTGCACTTTTTCATGAAACACTATACACCAATTTTCTCAGTACGTGTAACTTTCATCGAGCTTAAATGTTGTACTTAATCCTTAATTTGCATTGTTATTAATATCGGGAAAAAATGAACCGATTAGCTTCAATCCTTCTACCCCTTCCATAAAATGTGACACAATTCTACGACTTTACTTCAATTCGATTTTCTTGAAAACTGTAAAAGTTACTGATCTGAAATTTGAAATATGTCAATTGCAAATTAATTATAGTTGCTTCTCAAAATGTCACTTAAAACCCCCCACTCCTTTCACCACCTCACATACAAACTGCACTTTTTCATGAAATATTCTAAACTAATTTTCTCAGGACATATAACTTTCATCGAGCTCAAATTTTTTACTCTTTCCTAAATTAGCATCATTATTAATATCGGCAAAAAATTAACCGATCAGCTTTACTCCTTCTACCCCCTCGATTTTCTTGAAAAGAGTGAATGATGCAGATTTAAAATTTATAATATATCAATTGTATAATGATTGTAGTTGTTTCTCGAAAAATCACCAAAAATCCCCCTTTCCTTCTACCACCTCCCATACAAATTGCACAATTTCAGTAAATTCAATGCACTAAGTTTCTTAATACTTAGTCAATTTTTGAAGCAATTTGGTACAAAACATTTTTATAGCTACTCTAGCATGATATAATACAAATTAGTTCAATGCCGCCACTACAAATACGATTATCATGATATCATTCTTAATAATTTATGGTTCTGATTCCAACAAAATACAAAACATTGTGTTCATATATCCCACATAATGTACTACTAACTACATTCTCAAAAATTGCTTATTATTGCGATTTTTATGCGGACGAAGTCGCGGGCGTTTGCTAGTAATATAATAAATAAGAAAATAGTTTATAATTTAGATTCTCAACACAAAACTAAATATGCGGATTCGGGCGGAAATATTTCAAAATTTGCGATTAGTGTCTTCATGGCCAAAATTACAGAAATTACGATGACTATAAATACATACATAAATCACAGTTTTCGTAAAAGTTACTATTAATATAGTAGAATGTAAGCTATTAAGAATAAAACAATTCTATAACTGTATTTGCACATGACTACCAAATTATCAATTTTGTCTAAAATGTGGTGTTTCGTTTGCAAACAAAATTGGTCATATCGTCCAAAAAGCCAAATGTTCAAAATAAATTTAATTACAGCACAGTCCTGGCTGCCCAGCTTTTTAAATTTTAATCCCACGTTAAAGCTTTTCCAATCTTTCTCACAAGAGAGCCTCACTTTTTTCGGAATTTTTCACCACATTACCGCATAAACTATTCCATTTCAAATACGAAGGACAAAATAGGAAATAAATAAACAAAAAATAACCAAAATCAATTTTTCATCTGTACTTGACATTTTAGCAAGGATTCTTTTACATAACACCGACTCTTTTCCTATATTTACTATTATCGAACTTTCCGATGGTTCAAAATGTCAATGCCACATCTCGGAAAACGTGAATCCTTTACGCCATAAACATCATTATCCAGAAATACGAGTACATGGATGTAAAAGTGCGATTTAAATCTGCATAAATGGAGAAGTAAAATATGTGAAATTCTTTTGAGCGTATCAACACACCTGTAAATATAAGTATAGGAAATATCGTTTTATATTTTAGGTTTCATAAAAAAAGCAGTTTTGCAAATATGAAGCGCGGTATCGTAAATTCTGTGCAGAATTTGAACTGACAGAAATCGTATGTGTTGAGTTTTCAGAGAAAAAAAAATCCAAATTTCACTTTATTATTCGAATAATAAAGTATTCTTATAACTTGAAAGAAAATATTTCCGAATTCCACACCGTTATGCTTTTTTATTCGTGACGTTTCGGTCTTTGCTGAGACATTTATCAAACTCCAGTTTAGTAGCTAAAAATATGTTTTATACAAAATTTTAACTACAAAAATTCAAAAGGCACTGCGAAAATTAGTTTAATTGATTCAATGAAATTATTCAGTTGGTGTGATAGGTTGCAGAAGGAATGGCGGGCCGGAGAAACAACTAATTTTATTGTGATCGACTTGGAAACAGAAATTTGCTATCCTAAAATTTTATTTTTTTTCGCATTTCATGACTAAAATAACCTAAAAATTCATCTGTTTGTACGTCGTACTTGTACACTCAGTGCAAATTAACTCTCAATCCCTTTAAGATAAAAAGTTCATTTTTGGGTGGATTGTAGATGGTTGCTGATCTCAGACGGACACCTATTTTGGGGGGCTGTTAGGCTTAAGGAGAAGGCGAAAGGAGCGCTAAAACCAAAAACTAAGAATTCAAATATCTCAACGAAAAACGAAGGTAGAAGACCGAAGTCTTTTAACATTTTTCGTTCTTCGCCATCAGATTATCTAACAAATTTTTTCTTCTGATGAAGCTCGATTTTGCCGACTAGTCAGGAACATGGGAGTGGGTGGACATGTTCAGAAGAAAGACATTTTTTCGCTCTGACGCATTTGACGGGATTATCGACGATAGATATTCATCTTTTACCTATTTACGCAGATAAGGAAAAGAAGGCATCTCAATCCCTCGGAGAAGTCCCAGAGTATAGAGACTCTAGTACTCGCTCATCATCTTTATATTCTTCTACAATGGCGCTACAGCCCAAATCGGACCTTGGCCGCCTGACATTCACGTTCCTTAACATTTTTCATTACTTATTGTGTATGGGTTGTTAGCCCTTCGCACAACCCTCTTTATACGAATTTTTCATTTCGTAGATTGATGTGACCAAGGTATATCCAAGCAGGCACTGTGCTGGAATTATATATTGCGTCGACCGGGATTTGAACTCACGATTACAAGACCAACACACTACCCACTTACCTATATCCCAGCTTATCATCATCTCTATATTAGACCGAAATAAATTTCCGTAAATAAAAAAAATCTGATATTCCGTGACACATGTACTTGATCTTGAAATACGGTACAAAAATCTTGACACATGAAAATTGGAAAAAAATTTAAAGAGATAAAATAAGGGAAAAAACCGAATAACTATCTATTCACTACCAAAAGATATATACCGATTGCTTTTAACGAACAGGATGTGGAAGAGGTGCAAGATTTTTGCTATCTCGGAAGCATTGTCAGCATGGATCGAGACGATTGGAGGCGACGACTTCAGGAGGCCAGGGCCCGATTTGGGCTATCGCGCCACTGATGACGATGAACATCTTAAGGCCGATGCTCAGCATCGCGCCTTGTGGAAGAGAGTTATTTCTGTCCTATGCCGCTATAGGGGGTCCTAACAGGAATTTGAAAAATGGAAAAAAAGATATATATAAAAATAAACTGCCAACAAGTTGGGCGAAACTTTATTATTCTTGGGACAAGTTGCGGATGTGTGAAAAGTCAATATGCAGGTTAGAGTGGTTAGGGAAGACTAAGTGAAAGGGAGTTCTTGGGCAGGGCAATCGTCAATTTAACACTTTGCGGAAACGTTCAAAAGCTCTAGTAAAGTAATCAATATTTCATTCATGCAAGTTTGAGTTTTTGTGAGGGGTGGGGTGAGGGGTGATAGTAAGAGTGGGTGGATGGTAATAGTTTTTAATTGATTGCTTGAATCACGTCCAATATTCTCTGCATAGAATGTCAGTTTCATAGACGAAGATGCATAGAATTTTCATAGGATTCGGTGTATTTTACATTGATGAAACCAAACATTTGTATGGGAGGGGGTAGAGGAAGTAGGGGAATCGTAAAATTTGTGAATCAATTTTATTTCCTTTCTCTTGTATTGTGCTCGTACGAAGTTTCAAGTTTGTAGCTTTTAATTTGTTGGTCATTAGTTGATTCAATGAAATAAGTCGGAATGATGCTTTTGTATGGGAGGGAGTAGAAGGGCAAGCGCGATTGCAAAACTTTTAAAGGAATTTCATTTCAATTATTTTTATAAGTTTTTGTGCAAAATTTGAAATTGATAGCTCTTAAGAGTTAGCTGATAACTGATTTCTTAAAAATGCTCGGAAAAATAATTTTGTATGGGAGGGGTAGGGGAATCGCAAAATTTGTGACGCAATTTTCTTTTCATTTTCTTTTAAGGTGCTCGTACAAAATTTCAAGTTCGTAGCTTTTAATTTGTTGGTAAACAGTTGTTTTATTGAAATTGGTCGAAATCATACTTTTGTATGGGAGGGGGTAGAACGGCAAGTGTGATATCAAAAATTTTGAAGCAGTTCCGTTTCAACCATTTTCAAAAGATTTTGTGCAAAATTTCAAATTGATCGCTTTTAATAGTTAGATGATAATTAATTTCTTAAAAATGGCCGAAAAAATAATTTTGCTTGGGAGGGGGTAGAAGCTTTCAAGGTATTCGACCAGTTAATATTTCATTCTTTTAAAGATTTTTTTTAAATGCATTTCGCAAATTTTTAACTTTCTACCTTCAAATGTCATTCAAAAATTTTCAGTTTATGTAGTTTTTTCATTACACATGAAACACCTAGTACACGGTAGACCAGGGGGGTCGGTGCATAACAATTGTGGAATTTTTATTATTTTTGCTGTATGTACAACAAATAGATGTATCCACATGGAAAATTAAAATTTTTTATCTTTCACCAGAGCCCTTAAAAATCACTCAAAATTTTCGACATTTTTGGTTACCACTTCCCTCCCCTTACACCTCCCGACGTAAAATTTTACCAAATTTAAAAACTAACTAGTCCTACAATTTGACAAAATTGAATTTGATATCTGTGCTCAATTTTAAATTATAACGGTTTGAAATTTTGAAAAGTGCGCCATTTTAGAAACTCACTACTATTTTGTCCAAATGTTATATTTTTCTCGTATTTCTCTAATATAGCTTAATATAGTTCCTAAGATTCAATTACATAGCTTAATAAATAGCCGAGATATTGATTTTTAAGTGTTTTTCTTTGCACACCGCTGACCCTCCCCCTTACAATAATTAGCTTTTATCTAAACTGATTCTAGTGGACCTACATGCCAGCTTAATGGTCTCAAAATATCAATTTTTTATGGTAAGGAATTTGGAAGATATAATCATTTGAAAAAAAAATTCGGCGGACATTTGGTTCTTAGCCCCCCCCCCCTTTTCGTACCTCACTGGATAAAAAAATTAAATTATTTTTGTCTCACAAACCTTTCTATATGTACATATGTTGAGTTTTAGCTTCCTAGGTGTTACCATGGTTGAGATATTTGAATTCGTATTTTTCGGTTTAAGCGCTCCCCCCTTCTCCCCTGAACCCGCACACCCTCCGAAATGGGTATCCGCCTGAGATCCGCAACTATCGACAATCCCCCCAAAAATGAACTTTCTATCTTGAAGGGTTTGGGAGTTAATGCGCGCTGAGCGTACACACCGGCGTACGGCGGACGGCGTACAGATAGACGGATTTTTTGCATTTTTAGGCTAATTTAGTCATGAAACGCGAAAAAACAAAATTTCAGTGTAGCAAATTTTTTTTTTCCAAGTCGATCACAATACATACTTTATTATTAAAATAATAAAGTAAAATGCTTGTTGGGGCACTTGCTGCTTACATTGAAATGTTTACTTCAATTGATGATCGTTAGTCCTTTGTGCCTTTTTTCTTTTACTATTAAAGTTGGTTAATCACTTTGTTTGGCTCTAATAGTATTGTTCTTAAGTATTATTATCGTTATAATTTATAAGAAGGCACTTCAAACGCTTGCTTGTCACTTCTTCACCTTTCACTTGGCTTGTTATACTCTACACGGAGAGAATTCATTTTCCTTCATCAAGAAAACCGTTTTCCTATTTCAAAAAAATTCAAAATTGTACATTTTATGCTAAAACTAAGAAAACTAAACTTATATTCTGCCTTATTTACTTAAACTCTGCATTTCATTTCTTAAATCTAACATTCGATATCTTCCTGTTTCAAGAAAACATTTGCTTAATTTACAAATCCCCAAAAGACACTCAATAAAACAATCAACCAGAAAATATTTACTGATTTACAGCATTTCAATGTCAATTGCTAAGATCTAGCAATGCGATTGCTAAAAACAAGCAATCAAAGTAAAGCGTTTTTCAATATGAAGAAAATATTTTCTATGCAGTAGTAAAGAGGTTCTAAAATGTAGAAAAATATTTCGGCTGTTTGCAAATGCATGTGATTTGCTTTTGTTTTCACATCATGATTTTCTTGTCTCGTTATAACGCGACTAATTATAATTATTACGGTCATCAGTCAGTATTCAGTCGTCAAGTGAAAAGTGTCGTGTCAGTGAATAAATGTGGTAAGTAAATTGTTTTTAGAAAAGGTCATATATTGAAATTTGTTGGTCTTGTTCCCGGTTAGAGAATGCGTGTTTTAAAAGAAATCTTTAAAAGAATTTATCCGCTTCTAATCAATTCCAATTCAGTCCAGTTAGTTAAAATTTTCTGATACTCGACGCAAGAATTACGTCCTAAATTATTTTTTTCCTCGATTAGTAAAATAACAATTACTAACTGCAGGAAATGTAGCCAAGTGTAGCGGTTTCTATTTAAGCGAATTCAGAAAAATTTATTTATTTATTTTATGGATACTGTTATTCCAGAAAATCATCAAAAATGAATATCAGCAACACATCGGATTACATGTCGCATGTAAATGGAGAAGATGGTGGACATAATTATTTCAATTTGTCCAATAATGGTTCTTTCATTGCCATTTCCGAAAGAGATTAACTATTTGAACAATTAAAAGAATGGAATATGACTTATTTTTATGACAGATTAAAAGGTTCTGTTTAAATGTAATATTGCTATAAACAATTTTTTATATTAATTCATAATTAGGGAAAGGAATTTGCAATACAAACTCTTTGCAATATATAACTGAGCGCGACTTAGACAAAATATTTGAGTCGAATGAATTAAGTTCCTTAATAGAATTCAGGGAACATATCAAAGCATGGAGAATTTCTAAAGTATTTATAATAAAAATATTAAATGGATATGACATATTTACTCTAAACTCTTACAGAATTTTCCATCTTCAGTAGCCACTCTTGATGCACCAAGCACTTTTGAACATTTAATAAATACAGGAAATTACCAAAATTCTAGCTACAGCTCAACATCTTCAGCACCGCCTTCCCCTTCAGGATTTAATAAGCAATTTGTACGTACAATACATAGTTTGTTACTTGAATGGTATTTGTAATAATGTATTGATACGTTTAGGATTTAAGCGAGTACTTGGAAGGAGCGGGCAAAAATATAAGATCGGCATATATTCAAAATGGAGACTCGCTACCACTACTCTCTCGAGATATTCTGATAAAAGACATTGTTAAACATTATGTTAACAACAATTTTTTTTATGCATGTAGACGATTATTTACAAATATCAGAACAAATTTGTAAACAATTCAAAGGAGAGCGAAAGGTATAATAAAGATCATAATTAATTGCGTTTACGTTGATATATAATTACAGGAAACGTATTATTCGTCGACAGGAAAATATCCATCTGGTCGTTTGTACACAACGTACAGAAATAGCGTTGCGAAACTAAGAAAATTTGACCTTTTTCCAAGAGAGAAAAAGAGGAAAGTTGATACAAATTCAACTCTACGAAATACAGGTTGGTGTTTTCGAAAAAATTTCAAATATAGCTGCTTCATTATCTACATTAAATTAATAATTTTCCTTCTATTAGAAATAAATGCTTCACCGTGTGAAGATCAAGTCTGGCTACAGCACTATAAGGACCCGTGGCCCACTGTAGAACAGAAATGGCTACAAACTTTTGAAGAAAGGAAACTGTATTTAAAGGGACCTATTACGGACATAATTCAATCTTGGCCAGCGTACATCAGAGATTATGGGGAGCGTCTAGTCAGTATTTTGCAATTATATTTTTATTAAAAAACTAATTTGTATTTAATTTAGGTTGACATAGATTTTGATTTATCAGAAGTTGGTCAGCATAGAGGAAATCATCTACTGCAGAAGTGGGACTTATTTGTGGAACAAATTATTCCAATTTTCAGAACAGCTATCAAGGACCGGCAAAGTTTAAAAGTATTGGGTGCAATAGATGAAACTTTAACGAAAGGTAGTTTTTGTGAGAGTACTAAATTTATCAAGTTGTTTCTATAAAAGATTTTTTTTTTTTAGATCTACGAGATATGAAGGTATGCTCACTTTTGTCGGCACTTCTACCACCAACTGGCACTGCCAAGAATAAGCACACGGGAAAAATTTGGAAATTTAGTATAAAAGACAGCCAAGACAATTTTCTACTACGCGTTGGTGCTTTCAACAATATTTCTCCATCAATTGAAGATCTCAAATCCAAACTTATAGAATACAACTTACGGCTACAGCCCGTGATTTGTATAATAGCTCCTGACGATTTAACTAAAATTGATGGAATATATACCGTCTATGATGATATATTCTATAAATATGATAGCATTCCGCAGGCGTTAAGTAATACATTGAAACTACACTACGTGTTTAATCTGGAATATCAACCGCAGTGTAAGTTGGTTTGGAAATTTATTCAGCTATTTTTCTTTCAAATACCCGAAATAAATGTACCAGCAGTGATAAGTACGTATCTTACAATGTTAAAATAAATATGTATATCTATGGTTTGTAAAAATTTATCAAAATCGCTGCAGATTTATTTAAAAAATTAATTTCCACTCTGTTGCAGTGTTTATAATTCTTCCGTAAATCTTTCAAATATTAAAGAGACACAATATAACATATATTTTCTACATTGATAAATTTAAAATTTAAAGTATTAAAAGTATACAAGTATTAAAATTAATATGTTTATCTGCTTTGCTTGCTGTAATACTTTTAATGATATTGAATTGTTAGCACTTCATTTTAAATACAAACATTTTTTTTCTTCTAATAATCATTATACATGTGCACAGCCAAATTGTCCTCAAAAATTTTCAAATTTAAAAGCTTTTAAAAGACATCTAAGGAATATGCACATGGAGGATGGTAATGAAAATCCGCATTTATCAAATAAGCTCTTTGCTAAGGAGTCACATTTGAATAATACTAGTGAATTTTATTCAACTCCGAATGTAAGTTTCAATCCTAACAGAATGTTTGACAATGCGGAGAAAGAAATTCAAGACATATTTCTAAGATTTGTTTCTAAATTGCATAATAATAGCAATATAACAAATAAACACATAGAAATAATTGTCTTAGATTTAAGTGAGGTGATATCTGGAATTCTACGTCCATTGTCAAATTTTGTGGTAAAACATGTTGCAAGAAAATCAGCTGATGAGTGTTCTGCATACATATCCGCATGCATAAATTGCCAGCTCTTTTAATACGGAGCATAAATTTTTAAAACATTTGTGCAATAATAGTTACATGATGCCTCCATCTCAATTTCACATACATAACTGTATTACAGAAGTAGTTTCTCGGGGTGTCACTACTTTACGTAACAAAAATTTTACAGGATCTATTATGCCAATCGCATTTCAAATCAAAAAATATTTTGAATTACCTAATGTCTTGAATGATAACGTTTCTAATATAAATATGTTTATGACTAGTAACGATGGGAAGTTGTCAAATTTTGTTCAAGGTTCTTATTGGAAATATAAAACTTCTTCAATGAGTAATAAAATAGTTATACCCTTTTTTCTATACTATGACGATTTTGAAACAAATGACCCTATTGGTAGTCATACTGGTAGTCAATCCATATCAGCTTTTTATTATTCTTTTCCTACTGCAGAGTCTCACAAATCATCCAAATTAAATAACATTTTTCCTGCAATGTTTGTTAAAGCTTGTTTATTTAAACAATTTTCTTATAATGATATTTTATACAATCTTATTGGTGTTATAAAAATGTTAGAACTTGAGGGGATAGAAATTGAAACTGGCTGTGGTAAAAGAAGAGTTTATTTTGTACTTGGTCTTGTAATAGGTGACAATTTAGGAATTAATTCGTTACTTGGTTTTGCTAAATCTTTTTCGCACACATATTATTGTAGATTTTGCCATCAACATAAGGCTTTAAATAAGACATCCATCGCAGAAATTCCCGATAATTTAAGGACAATAGATAATTATTGCCAGCACATAGCTCAGGACAATTATTTCCAAAGCGGAATTAGATTTGAATCTGCATTTAATACCATTCCCTCATTCCACGTAGTTCAAAACTATTCAGTGGATGTGATGCATGATGTTTTCGAAGGAATAATCAAATATGGTTTACATCATGCTATTAGTTACTTTATAAAGAATCACTTTTTCACACTAGAAACACTTAATTATCGCACTAAACATTTCGACTATGGAGAAGTCGAATCGAAAAATATTTGCCAAGCTATTAAAGTTCAACATATTAAGCAAGGAAAATTGCATATGACTGCAAGGGAATCAGTTAACTTTCTTAACTTTTTTACATGTATTATTGGGGATTTAATTCCTCGTAATAACCCTGTTTGGAAATATGTTTGCATCTTAGATCAATTGGTGCAAACCATACTTCTTGCTACCTTCTCTGAAGATGATATTGAGAAACTGAAAAACCTAATATCTCTTCATCATTCCATATTCATCAGTCAGTTTGGAGATACTCTTAAGCCAAAGCATCATATACTCACACACTATCCTAATATAATTCGACAAAGTGGTCCTTTAAAATATTTATGGTGCATGCGGTTTGAATCTAAAAATCGAGAAATGGTCAACTACACCAATGTCACCTCTTCACGAAAAAATTTATCATATTCAATAGCGAAAAAATGCTCTGTGAAATTCTCATACTTTCTCCTCACGTATTTAAATTATTCTCAACTTGAAAAAAATAATATTTCAAATCAATGTAATAAAGAATACACAAAAAGCTTGGAGTTATCCCATGTAATAGCTAATGAAAATTTGACATATTACTCACATATAATTTATAAAGGAAACCATTTTAAAATTGGTTACTTTTTATTTAACAATGCAAATCTGTTTGAAGTTATTGATATTATTATTAATGAAAAGGAAGAAATTTTTTTAATTTTAAATCAATATAGTATTACTGAAGAAGATTCTCATTACTTATGTTATTTTGTAAGCAATTCATTAAATAAATACTTATGTTTAAGCATTTCATCAATATTAAAAAGACCAATGCAGTTACACACTTTACCAGATGGAAGAAAATTTGTAAAACCTAGAATGATCTGAAAATAAAATAAAATTAAAACGAAAATACAACTGTTTTTTTTCGAAAGCATAATAAATCCTGATATTTCAAATTTCAGCAGTATATTACTTTATTTGGTGTTCCTTTATCAAGCAAGTAAGAAATTAGAATTTTTTTGCTAATTATCATCTAAACATATACTAGACTTTAGAAAATATTTTCTCATTGATGGCAAACGGAGCAGCAAATGTCGTTTTAATTTACTTGAAGTAAGAATTTCATACACTGTCGTTGGAAAATGGTTTCTTATATCAGATTTTTTTTGCATTAATTGAGTAAACTGTAAACGGCTTTTGAGAAAACATAGACTTGATAGTCACATATCACTTACTTGATTACAAATTTATTTGAAATTAATCAGTATTTATTTTCTTAATTTGAGTATTAAAGGAATTATATTGAGTAAAATAAACCTTGTTGAAGTAGTAATTTCTACTTGATTTCAGAAATAAGTGTTCTCAATTATCAGTGCACCGATTTGCTATGTTTTTAATAAAATGAGCAAACTTTTTCTAGACGCCAAACCGAACTTAGATTTACTTATTTTACAGCCGTTTGTGCTTAATCATAGAAAATTTTTCTCTCCGTGTAGATGAAATCTGAGAGTATATTGTGTGTTGCCTTACCGTTTGTAACGCTAAGAAATAATGCTCGCACAGAGCCGCCAAGGGTACAGAAATATTTGTTGTCGCTCAAAAACTTCGATTCCGAGTTGCTGTCTGTCCGTCTGTCTGTCTGCCCGTCTGTCCGTCTGTCTACAGCATAACTCTCGAACGCTTTGAGCTATCGTGCTGAAATTTGTTGTGTGTCATTTTTAGCAAAAAAGAAACTTTAAGTTCGTGAACGGGCCACATCCCCCCACTCCTTCTACCCCCTCCCATACAAATTTCACGAAATTTCGAAATTTTCAGAAATTGATTTTTCTTAGAAACTATTTAAGCTATCAATTTGAAATTTGGGTTCAAGTATTATGATATAGATACCATTAATATGACTCAATATTGATCTGATCCCATCACTCCTTCTACCCCCTCCCATACAAATGCATAATTTTGAAAAATGCAGTTTTTCGATTTTCATCGAAGCTAGTAAAGTTATAAAATCGAATTTTCGCCAGAATTAATTTTATTTTAATTCCAATCAGCACTGAAAAAATTAGCAAATTCCCCTCACTCCTTCTACCCCCTCCCATACAAATTTCACGAAATTTTGAAATTTAAATTAAATTATTTTTCAATTTGATATTTCGCACAAAGTATAAAAATAGAAATATCAATAACAGGAAAAAAAATTGTTTTCATCGTTACACTCCTTCTACCCCCTCCCATACAAATGCATCATTTTTGTTAAATGCATTATATCGATTTCCATTAAAACTAGAAAAATTACAAACTTAAAATTTTTGTCAGAATTTGTTTTTTAATAGTTGCAATAAATGCTGGAAAAAATTATCAGCTCAGCTTCCCTCCTTTTACCCCATCCCATATAAATATCTGTATTACAAATTCAAGAAAAGCATTTCTCCTTCGAATATATGAGAGCTGTCGACTTTGAAATTGAATCAAAGCACAGCGATAAGGGTGATGATAAGCAGTTTCAAAATCATCTAAAACGTTCCACTTCCTCTGCCACCTCCCATACAAATGCCTCAATTTAAGGAAAACTATGACCAATTTCTTTAAAAATAATGAAAACTAAAAATTTTAAATTCAGCACGAAACATTTTACACGCCATTTTCGGTGTCACATAGGAGAAATACAAACCTCCGCCTCTACTTCTACCACCTCCCATGCAAAGTCTCTTCTCACAATTCGAAAGAATTTGAGATGACATATTTGCCGGTATATTAAAACCATTTCCATCTCATCTAGAGTATCATATGATTGGGCTTTAAACCCAATCATAATTCTGTTATGTTTTTTTTTTACTTTTGTATTCACAATTTATACATTATATTTTCATATTCTTTTGTATTCTTAAACTGAGTCCACTCTCGCTTATAGTCAACCCGTCAATTCCCGTCCAAAATTTTCTGCTGACTTTTTGGCGTGCAGACGAGAAAAAAAGCTTTCATACATATTTTTTAAATCAATCAAATTCCTGTTAAGACCCCCTATAGGGGCATAGGACAGAAACAACTCTCTTCCACAAGACGTGATCCTGAGCATCGGCCTTAAGCTGTTGCCATGACTTGTTTATTCCTCTGGCCTCCTGCTCAACTGCTCGCTCCATGTGTTACATGGTCGACCAACCCGACGTCTTCCTTGAGGACTATAATCCAGAGCCTGTTTGACAATGGTTCGCTCTGGTTTCTTCAAAGTATGACCGATCTACTGTCACTTCCGCCGTTGAATCTCCATACATATTTTAGTTTGGCCAGTTGTACTCCAAAGTTCGCCGTTGGAGATAACTTCTGGCCAGAATATTCCTAAAATGCGTCGGAGGCATTGGTTCACGTAAGTCTTTAGTTTCTCGGTAAGTCGAACAGTCACTTTCAACGTATTACAACCATATAATAACACGGATTTGACGCATGCGTCAAAAACTCGCAGCTTCGTGCGAAGGGAGATCTCTCTTAACCTCCAGAAAGGGGAAAGGATACCGAAGGCCTGACGAGTTTTATTTAGCCGAGCCTCAACATCCTTTTTGGCTCCGCCGTTCATGCTGACAATGCTTCCGAGATATCAAAAATCTTGCACCTCTTCCCCATCCTGTCCTTTAAGAACAATCGGTGTGCTTGCGTTCAAACCCATGTGCATGTACTTTGTTTTACGCACATTTATTTTAAATGTATTTCGAAAATTTTCAATTTCACTTAAAATTTTTAGTTTTTGTGTTATTTTTTCATTGCACATGAAACACCTTGTGACGTCGGTGGTCTGTGCATAACAATTGCGGAACAAATTATAATATTATGTATAACAAATATATCGTCGCTACCATGTCAAACTATCGAATTTGAAAAAGTCGTTTTTTCATATTCAATACCCTGCTCTTGTACTGGGGACGATTCGCCTTGTGGCAAAACCTCGAATGTGTAGCCCCTAAAGGAACGCTAGAAATGACATTTCCACAGATTCGAGATGCCACAAGGCGAATCGTCCCCAATGTAAGAGCAGGGTATTGAATATGAAAAAGCGACTTTTTCACATTCGATAGTTTGACATTGTAGGGACGATATGTATCAACTTGCAAAATTTAAACTTTTTATCTTTCACGAGTGCCCTAAAAAAATCACTCAAAATTTTCGATATTTGTGCTTACCACCTCCCTCCCCTTACGCCATCCAACTTAAAATTTTTACCAAAATTGACGACTCTGTAGTTCTACAGTCTGACAAATTTGGTACCTGTACTCAGTTTTGAGATATAACGGTTTGAAATTTTATTTTAGAAAGTGCACCATTTTTGAAATGCTCTCCATTTTCCCCCCACTACTGCTGCGAACAAATTTTACATTTTTCCTGTATTTCGCTAGTATAGCTCAATATATATTTTAAGTTACAATTACAAGAGATAGGTGAGATATTGATTTTTAAGTGTTTTTCTTTGAACCCCCCCTCCCTGACCTTCCTCTAAGCTGACTCTGGTGGATTTTTATGCCATCTTAATGGTCCAAAAATATGAATTTTTTATAGTAAGTCATTTCGAAGATATATAGGTAGAAATTTGAAAAAAAAATTAGGCCAACAATTTGTTTATAGCCCCCATAAAAAAATTTAATTATTTTTAAAGTTTGTCTCACAACCTGTTCTATACTTGTAATGATTTTCAGCTTCCTATTTGCAATTGTAGTGGAGATATTACCAAGTGTTGTTTTTGACTCTTTCCCTCCCCTTCCACCTGACATTCACCAACAATTAGATAATGGAGCTCACTTACCCAATTAGTAATCCACCCAAAAACGAACATTCTACCTTTGACGGCCTCGGGGATATGAGCCCATATGTACGACGTACGGCAAGACGGATTTTTTTTATGCATTTTTTGGCTAAATTAGTCGTGAAACTAAAAAAACAAAAACGAAATTTCAGGGTAGCGATTTTTTTCTGTGCCAACCGCAATAATTTATTATTAAAATAATAAAGTAAAATTGACAACAGCCCTGTCGTAGAACCCACTTTCTCTTAGCCTAACCACACTAACCAGCATATTGAATTTCCACGCATCCTCAACTTTTATCCCAAAAATAATAAAGTTGCGCCCGACTTGTTGGCAGTTTATTTTCTAGTCTTAATAGTAATTGTAAATAAATATTTGGTGCAAAATTTCAACTTGATAAATTGGTATATAGTACACCTAGTTCTGTTTTTTGCCCGAACTTTTTTTACACGAATTTTATTTAACACGGATTAAAAAAATATATTTCATTCTCCTTTCACGCGAGGCATTTTGATTTAACACAAGGGGTCCAATTCAATTACTAACAATTTTTATGAATTCTTAAAAGGCATGCTCTGCATAATATAAAACTGCATCTGCATATGAATCGGCTGCTAAGGTATTCCCGCAGGAACTTGCTAAAATTATTAAAGATGGAGCATACACTACTGATCAAGTGTGGAATGCAGAACGTACGTAGCCAAATCGCAGAAAACTGTCAGTGGTAGCCAAGGATCGTGTGACCTTACTATTCTGCTCCAACGCTTCCGGAGATCGTATAATGAAACTACTGCTGGTAAATCGGGCCCTAAGCCCACGTTCAATGAAAAGTTTAGATATGAATAAACTGCCTATTCACTGGATGGCAAACAAGAAGGCCTCGGTGACCACTGCTATCTTTACAGAATGGTTCAACAAATGTTTCGTTCCAGAATTTGGACGTTACATGAATTTCAAAGGTCTCGACTTTAAAGTTCTTCTAATTCTTGACAATGCACCTGACCATCCTGCCTTGGAACACCCAAACGTACAAATTGTATTACTACGACCTAATACTACATCTTTGATGTAACCGCTTAAAACGAATACTTTCATATGGTTTTTGCTGATTTTTTAGGTCCGGAACCAAATTTCTTTTTTCCATAGAGACAATGTCTTTTTTTACACGAATTTTTCTTACACGTATTTTTCAGGAACGTATCTATCGTGTAAAAACAGAACCAGGTGTATTTAAAAAAAAAACGTGCAGTTTGTATGAGAGGTGGCGGAAGTAGTGAGGGGTTCGAATAATTTTTATTGAAATCATTTTAAAATTAACGGGTTCAAAGTTCATTAGCTTTCATACTTTTCGAGAAAACCGGTTTTTTTTAATTTTGAAATTGTGTCATTTTGTATGGCACAAAGGTAAAGCAATTTCGCCACTTCACGAACTGGTTGCTTACATTTTTGTCAAAAACGACGTGTACAAAATTTGAACTTTCTAGCTCAACGCATTCTCGAGCTAGAGAAAATACGGACGGACAGACGCACGGACAGAACCAAAACAGACGGATGGATGGACGGACGGACGGACATCGGGTTTTGGGATGAGTGATAATATAAACTTTTGCATCATTAATTTTTTTCTCCAAGCCTTAGTTTTTAACGTTACAAAATACTTGGCAAATTTATAATACTCTCAGATTTCATCTAGTTTTTAAACATAACAGAATTATGATTGGGCGTAAAGCGCAATCACGTGATACTATAGATTAAATAGGAAAGATTTCAATGTACCAGAAATATGTCATCTGAAATAATGGAAGGTGGTTAAAGTAGAGCGAGGAGGTCTGTAATTTTTGTATGACTCCGGAAATGGTATGCATAATGTTACGTGCTGAATTTAAAGTTTGTAACATTCATAATTTTTAAAGAAATTGGACATTATTTTTCCTGAAATTAGGGCATTTGTATGGGAGGTGGCAGAGAAAGTGGATGGTTTTGGATGATGTTGAAACTGCTTGTCATCCTTATCACCATCGATAGCTCCAATTTTAAATTCCATACCTGTCATATGTTCGAAAGAGAAATGCTTTTCTTGAATTGTAAGATATTTGAAAGGAAGGTGGTAAAAGGAGTGAAGTGAAGTTGACCATTTTGTAAGCATGCATTACACTTGTTAAGGCACAAGTTCAGGTATAATTTCAAGGTTCTGCTTTCTCGAGTTTTAATGGACATTGATATAATGCATTTACTAAAATTATCCATTTGTATCGGAAAGGGTAGAATATGAATGAAATTTTTCTTAATTAATGATTTTTGCTTTGCTCAAAATTTCAACTCGATAGCTTCGACATTTTCGGAAAAAAATAATTTAATTGAAATTTCAAAATTTCGTGAAGTTAGTGTGGGAAGGAGTAGAAGAAGTGAGGAAGTTGGTAATTTTTTCAAAGCTGATTGCAATTATAACAAAAATAATTGTGGCAAAAGTTCGTTTTTTTGGCTTTGCTAGTTTCAATGAAAATTAATTTTTCAAAATTATGCATTTGTATGGGATGGGGTAGAAGTAGTAAAGGGATCAGATCAATATTTCTTAACGTTAATGATATTCACATCCTTGTACTATGATCAATTTTCAAGTCGATACCGAAAATGGTTTCGGAAAAAAATCATTTTCTTAAATTTCGAAATTTCATAAAATTTGTATGGGAGTGGAAGGATATGGCCCGTTCACGAACTTCATCATCATCATCATCATCAATGGCGCGACAGCCCAAATCGGGCCCTGGCCTCCTGAAGTCGTGGCCTCCTGAAGTCGTCGCCTCCAATCGTCTCGATCCAAAGACCGCGTCCTCCAGCTGCTAATTTTTAAAATGGCTTTGCCGTCTTCATCAACCGAGTCTTCCCATCGCTTGCGTGGTTTGCCTACTGGCCGGTTACCACTCGCTTTGCCTTTAAGAGCACGTTTGGGGATTCTTCTGTCTTCCATTCGCTCTACATGGCCAGCCCACTGCAGTTTACGTAGCTTGATGAACGTTGAAGCTTCTGGCTCGTCGTAGAGTTGATACAACTCATGGTTGTATTTTATTCGCCATTCCGTTCCTTCCTTCACAGGTCCCAAAATTCTTCGGAGGACCTTTCTTTCGAATGCGTTAACTGCTTTTTCGGAAGTTCGCGTTAATGTCCACGTCTCGCTGCCATAACAAAGCACAGGTCGTATAACAGTTTTATAAATCCGCAGCTTATTGTTCCTGTGCACTTTCTTGGATTTCATTATTGGAAGTACCGAATAATACGTCTTGTTTGCAAGTATTATCCGTCGTTTGATTTCGTCTGTTTCATTACCGTCCTTTGCTAGATTAGCTCCAAGATATATGAAGTTGTCCACACTCTCCAAATTATATTCCGCAATTGTTATGTTTTGTCTGATTGGCGTTCTCCTTCTTGTTTGCGTCATTACTTTTGTTTTGCTTTCATTAATGCGCAACCCGACTTCTTTTGCGGCGGAGTCAAGATTGACAAATACCTCCTTAGCACTAGGGAAGGATCTTGCTAGAATGTTAATGTCGTCAGCGTATGCTACTAGTTGGGTGGACTTGAATAATAGTGTCCCGTTGGTGTCGACTGGGATTTTTCGTACGACATACTCTAGTGCCAAGTTGAAAAGCATAGGAGCTAGACCATCTCCCTGCTTTAAACCACATTCCGTTCGAAAGCTGGTTGTGGAATCGGTTTGTATTCTCACTTGGGATTCAGTGTTCGTCATTGTGAGTCTTGTTAGTCGGACTAGTTTTGGAGGAATTCCAAAGTCAAGCATGATTTGGTACAGTACGCTCCTGTCGATACTGTCGTATGCTTGTTTAAAATCTACGAATATTTGGTGCACGTCTGTGTTATATTCCCAGCATTTCTCAAGCACCTGTTTCACCGAGAATATCTGGTCTGTTGTAGATCGTCCGGTTCTGAATCCGCCTTGGTATTCGCCAATTATTTGATTTGTATAGGGCTTAAGACGACATTCAATTATTTTTGTCAGTATTTTATAGGACGTACACAACAATGATATACCTCTGTAGTTCTCACAGCAGAGTTTGTCTCCTTTCTTGTAAATTGGACATATAATGCTTTTTCGCCAATCGTCGGGTATGATTTCCTCTGTCCAAATTTTGCATATCATGTTGTACAGTATTTCAGAGACACAGTTTCCACCGTTTTTCAGAAGTTCAACTGGTATTTCGTCAATTCCCGGCGCTTTGTTTCGTTTTTGGTCACATAGGGCTGCTTTGATTTCAGCAAGCGTGGGTGGTGTCGATGATGGTTCATGTTCGTCAGTTGAGGCTTCAATTGAAATGTTGTCTGTCGTTATCGGTGCTACTGGGATGGGATTCAAAAGATGTTCAAAGTATGAAGCCCATCTCCTTTTGATTTCTTCTGTGTCGCTGATGATATTGCCCTCTGCGTCTTTGCAGAGACTGGTTTTTGGTTTATATCCCTTTTTTAAGTCTTTTACTATGGCGTATGCGTCCCGCGTTTTATTTTTTCTCATGTCGTCGTCTATTTTTTGTATCTTGTCATTATGGTACTTCCTTTGTTTTCGTCTGCAGGTCTTTTTCGCATATCGCCTAAGCTCGTCATATCTTTCTTTTTTGGCTCGTGTTGGTCGTTCAGTAAAAATTTTGTAAGCTTCGTTCTTTCTATCTATTGCGTCGCGACATTCTTTGTCAAACCAATCATTATTTTTTCGCCGTGCTTGATACCCTAATACCTCTTCCGCGGAGGATTTGATGCCGTTCACGAACTTAAAGTTACTTTTTTCCTAAACATTCCTGACATAAGACGATTTTCAGCACGTTAGGTCAAAGCGTTCGAGTATTATGTTGTATATAGATGGACAGCCGGTCACTCGGAATCGAGGTTCTTGAGCGACAATAAATATTTCTGTACCCTAGGCGACTCTGTGCGAGCAATATTCCTTAGCGTTACAAACGGTAAGCCACATACAATATACTCTCAGATTTAGGTGTTGTATAGCTCCAAAATTAGTGTCTTTGAAGGAGGCCAGGGTGTAAGTTAGTGGTTTGTGCAATGGAAAACACTTAAAATATAATATCTCGACTATGGTTTAATATGTAGGTGAAACTTTGAACATTGAGCTATACTAGCGGATTGTGCAAAAAGTATTAAATTTTCACGAGGCAGTACCATTATATATCAAAATCCAATAGAGATTGTAGATTGCAGATGTATAATTTTATAAAATAGGGGAGGGTGATGAAAAAATTTCAATAGTTTTCTTAGGGCTCTGGTAAAATATTAAAAGCTTTGCACGTGCATACATACATCGATGCGAAAATAATAATTTGAAGCAGAACTTGTAGCGAGGAAATTGAACAATTTTTGTTGGAATCTATGGTAGTTGCATGGGAGGTGGCAGAGAAAGTGGGAGGTTTTGGATGATTTTGAATCAAACCAAATAAAATACACAAATAAAATACACAAACCAAATAAAAAAAAAATAAAAAAACACCCGGTCATAGAAAACTGAACCAAAAAGTTATATTGTTTTCTGTTTTTCACACGATATTACTCACACACACAATTTCATCAATAAAGAACGTAAAGCTCTTATCAACACAGTGGACTGCAACACAAATTGGTGGAACTTGCAATAGCCGCAACTCACATGTCCCACCTCATGCCCACCAGATCGAAATTTCGAACAAAGCCCGCCACACAAATCGCCGCTTACACGGGAAAGCCTGACCACTTCGCAGGTCCTTCACCTCACCGATCAGTTCATAAAACCCACCAATCAGATCCAAGCTCGCTAAACAAATCGCAGTCGCACTTCACCTACTACCTGTTCTTCTGGTCGTTCCTTACTATACTTCTGCAGTGTAAAGCAATAGCACTTAGCACGTGCAGTGTGTAGATATCATCAAAGACTATCAATTGTGATATTTTATATTATTGATAGTCTTTGATATCACTGAGCTGAGCAATGAACAGTTTGTATATATCACTAAGCGCGAGCAGCGAACAGATGCAAAGAAAGACAATAGAAGATATCAGATGTCCCAAGCGGCAATCGAGCAACGAAAGGGCTTCCATATGAACGACGTTTATAGAAAAAAGCTCTTTCGTTGCTCGATCGGTGAGCTTAGAGCTGAAGCGAAATGATTGATGCTCTATGAACAGGTCGGTCGGTGAAGTGCGACTGCGATTTGCTTAGCGAGCTTTGATCGGTGGATGTTATGATCTGATCGGTGAGGTGCGCCTTCGTGGCTGTGCGGTGATTTGTTTGGCGAGCTTTATTCTGAGTTACGATCTCGTCGGGGTGAGGAAGGATGTGTGAGTTTCGCGATTAATATGCGAGTGCGAATAAAAACTCTGAGATTTGTAGCGATGATCATTGTGGCAAGTTTTTTGGTGTTGGACCGTAAGCAGTATGCATTTGCTCTGCTCTTCTAATCGCAGCTCTTTTAAATTTTCAATCGCAATGTGTGTGAAAAAAAAATCGCAGGTATTTTAAATAGCATTCCATCTCTAATAAGAATATTTTGTAGCTGTGAGTGTCTATGGGAGAGCGATTTTAGCCTTTGATTAAATTTCCTGAAAATTCAATTATGAAATATTTCTAAATAACCAATTGTATAGTTTGAAAGGGGATGCAAACAATTTTCAAACACATATTTCAACAAATGCATATTTTCTTCCATTTTTTTCTCAAGTTCAAATACAATAAATTTTGTAAACTTTTCAGTCTTTAAGAAATTCAAATTACCTTTACTTCCTGTTGAATGATTATTAAGCTCACTTACAGCCGATTCCTATCTAAAACTAATTAATAGCCTCCACCTTAGAAGTGATAAATCAAAAATACACCTGTCTATAACCGACATCTTCTAATTCATGTTAAATGGTGCGTTAAGGGAGAAACCTTCGACTCGAAATAAGGTAATTACTGTCAGGAGATGTGATTAAGGAAAAGATTACTAGATATTTCCCATAAATGGTGGCGAATCGTGGTGTGAAAATTCAATTTAATTAAATAGTTTTAGGTTTGTGATGCATTTCGTATATATATTATAGAAAAATATATGCTAACAAGTCGCGCAAAACTTTATTATTCTTGATGTAAGTTGTGGATGCGTCAATATGCAGGTTAAGGTGTATAGGGAAGACTAAGTGACTGAGGTCCTAGGGCAGGATTATTGATTATTTAACACTTAACTGCAATTAAGATCAATAGCTCCAGTCCAAATAATAAATATTTCTATCGTTTATGTATCTAAGTTTTGATTTGTATGGGTAGAGAGCGATAGAATGAGTTTGTGCATGTTTATATTTTATTAATTAATTGAATTACTTTTTAAATTCTCTATATAGATTATTTATTTCATAGAATTCGATCAAATTTCATAGAATTCGATCAAATTTTGTATTCACGAAACCATACATTGGTATGTGAGAAACTAACAGCTACTATATTTAGATTGCCTGCGATACACTTAAATGACACAAATCCGTTACCATATATACGTACTCAAAATCAGCAATAGACGCCCTCGCCGAAAATAGGTAATAGGATTGTTAACGATATCCGAGCCATCCTAACAAACAATTCAAATTGGCGCATAATACCTGGTCGCAATGGTATTCCAGGCAACATTATGGTTAACCAGGAGGCCCGCGGAACACACATTTCAACATTAACATTCGCATTCCAATTGGAGGGTCCATACTTCACCAAATGCGCTTTATGCACTTTAGCAAATCTGATGCAATAATGCTTAAACGTTCTTAAGAACCCATTGACCACATGTTAAGCATCCAATATTTAACAGCTACTTAACCAAACAGCAGAAATCAGCCATTTTTCGTCTCAGGACAGGATATACTTTACTTTTCAAAGGGCATTTTTTCAGAAAGGAACCAGCACCTATCTGCGACTCCTGTAATTTGAATCTGGACTGTCACCATTTATCGGCTGCATGCAAAAAACAAAAAAGTTCCTCCCTTGCCTAATCTACTATCACCTCTCTTTTTATTTAAATAGCAACAATAATATTGAAGTGCGCAAAGGGTCAATGGATTTCAAGTAAAAATAAAACAACGATTTCACTTTTATTTATTTATGAAAATAGTTATAAGTAATACAATTTCTTACAATTATAAAGCTGAAGGCGTCAGAGCAGCTAAGGCTATTTGACACCGTGTTATAAAAAATTGGAGTCTAGATCATTACCATTTATATTATGTTTTATTTTACTTTATTATTATATGAATATTATTATTTTAGATGTTGTTCCACAGTCCATGGCGCAATAGAATTAGTTTGATCGTCCGATTTGTATTAATATTGCTGGGATCCAACATGACCGCGACATCAGTATTGGTTGGGCTGATGTGAATTCTAGATTGTGGGCATTCAGTCAGTAGGTGTAATACAGACCTGGTGGTATTACAATGTGGATATGTTTCTGGCTGTTGATCCAGGAAGTAATGCTTGACTGCAAATAGGGGTTTACCGAGCCGTATTCGTAATATCTTGATTGCTTCGTCTCTAGATAAATCCGAGTGATATTTTGGGCGCGTGGTTTCAGTATTGTGCCAGCTCAAAAAGGATTGGTTTGAGCGCCAGTCTCTTTGGATTAGTGCATTCTGACAGTTTTTGTAGGCTTTCCAAGTTAGTTGATAGAACCTTGGAGTTTCTGCTATTAAAGGGAGTTGTTGGGCTTCACGTGCTGCAGCATCTGCCTCTTCATTGCATTTGATTCCTATGTGACCTGGTAGCCACGCGATTTTTATATTTTTATTTGCCATTAGCTTGGTGCGAAGAAGACTTATCGATAAGCATTTGTTGTTTGGATTTGCGATTCCTTGCAAGAGACCAAGGTTATCACACCAAATTAAAGTCG
The DNA here is from genome assembly GCA_963669355.1 of Chorisops tibialis. NCBI lineage: Eukaryota > Metazoa > Arthropoda > Insecta > Diptera > Stratiomyidae > Chorisops > Chorisops tibialis. Next base: position 241,031,439 of record OY770262.1, read on the forward strand.
CTTTATTTTGTACTGCAGCGAAATCGATTGCATGAAGTAGTGCAATCATTTCTGCAACGAAACTGCCAGCGCAGCTGGGTAGTAAGCCTTGATGGATAATACGATGGGTACCTGAAACTATTGTTTGCAGCACGGCAAATGTAGCACATTCTTCACTGTAGGAACCATCTGTATAGAGTATTGATTCGCAGAACTCTTCGACGAGTATCGCATTGTGCAATTGCCTGTAGATCGACGGCGGAGTTACATCCTTTTTATATTTCGAAAGACGGGTATCGATGTTTAGATATTTGACAAGGTTTGATGACCCATCGGGCAGTGGAAGAGAATTTTCCTTCATTATTCGTGCGAGGTAGGTGAAACTGCAGTGAAGACGACCAGGATGAGTGGAAGGTTCTTCCATCTCTCTCCAAACTAAGAGATGCAGAGGATGACGGAAATCTGCTAAGGCCTTGCTACAAAGTTTGATGCCTCTATTACTCGCAACCATTTCGAATGTTTTATATTGTACCTCCATTCGGAATGCTGGAAGGGGAGTTGGTCGAAGAGAATCGCTAGCAGTGCGAAAACAATCGTTCATTTTCGTATTAATGTGCCTTATGTTGATTAAGGATGTCCATGCGTAAATAGATATACAGTGTTGAATGGTGCCTTCCACCAAAATTCGCGCAATTTTAAGTGCAGTTTCTATGTGTGGACCTTTCTTTCGAGAGCATAACATTTTTAAGGCGTTATTTTTTGCTTGAAGCAATTTTACAATGTGTTGTGTATGGGGTCCCCAATTGATCTTGCTGGTGAAAATAACACCTAGAACTCGCATTTCCCTTTTTAGGGTAATACGAGAATTGCAGATATTTAGATGTTTTGCTCTGCATTTCAGCTTTCTACACACATGAAGTGCCTCACATTTGTTTACAGGTATAATAGCTCCGGTATTTTGTGCCAAGATATCTATAGCGCGATAAACCTTATTTAGGATCTAGTTCGCTTCACCAATGTCACCTGATGCTACAAGGTAAATGTTATCGACATAAATTCCAACATAGTCCAGTCCATGATTTTGGCTGCAAATCTTCCGACTAGAAAAGAGCGGATGACTTCTAGTAATAGGATAGGCACTCCCCACACGTTCAGCTGATTAATGACAGGGTTAACAAGAACCCTATCGAACGCTTTCTCTATATCTATTGATAGAACAATCGAATGTTGGGCGTTTTGTAAATTGATTACTAGCCGATGCTCTAGTTGGTGAGCCAGCGCATGGCATCCTCTGCCAGTGCGGAATCCGTGTTGCCCATCTTCCAATTTTTGCTCTACGAGCCAGCTCCATCTTTTCGCAATTATTCTCTCAAATAGTTTTGAAAGTACTGAGAGCAGTGATATGGGTCTGTAGCCATCAAGAGAGTGGAGATCCTTCGACCTTTTATGTATGGGTCGGAGTTGAGCCACTTTCCAATTGTGTGGAAAGTGCTCTGTGGCAATAATGTGGTTATAGAGATCGGCAAGACGTTGACGTATAGCTGGGTCTGCTTTTTTAATCATTCTATAGATGATTTTATCCTCGCCAGGGGCAGTACCTTTAGTTGAGTGTAAGACCATGTCAAGTTCGCGAAGTGTAATTATGTCGATAAGACATTGCGATGTAGAGTTTTGTGGCAGCTGCTTTACGTCCACACTATTTTTCTCACTAATGAGCATAGTAAAATAAGTCGAATCAGCACTATAGTTGGCCCAAGTTTCAGTAAAAGAATTGGCGATATCTGTAGGTTCCGTCATTAGACCAACGTTCTGTACAATGTGCGGAAAATTAAACGGAGCTTTGTTTCCCCGAATGAGTTTAACTTTTTGCCAAAGTGTTCTTGCGTCAAGGGATGGGTTTAAGGATTTCACAAAACGTTCCCAACTTGCCCTTTTTGCATCTTTGCAATGCCGTTGTAGTTTAGATCTTGCTTTTTTGTACGCTATGCATATTGCGTTGATGGGATGATTTTTGAACTCTCGCCACATCATAATTTTGGCTGCGACCAGTATAGCCGTTTCAGAAGTAAACCAAACAGGGTTCCGTGCGTTGGGAGGCTTCTTAGAGACTGGGATCGAACTAGCTGCTGCTGTTCGAAGTATTCTCTTTATTTGAGCAGCTTCTTTGTTGACGTTCTGAGATGCAGGGGTGTCCTGCGAGAGCTGTAAACTATTGGCCTGGAATTTTACCCAGTCAGCTATTTCCTCTTTAAAACGTGCATGAAACTTTGGTGCTGCTAGAATGGAACCGCATCGGATCCATATGGGAAGGTGATCGCTGCTTTTTGGAGAAGGTGATATGTCCCACTGCAAATATGGTGCCAGATCTGGTGATGCTAGCGATACATCGATAGCAGTAAGTGTGTTTCTCGTACTCAGATGAGTGGCACTTCCGTCGTTCAGTATAATGAGTTGTCGGTCATTGGCAAATTCTTCTAGTTTCCTACCGTTGGTGTTATTGTAAGCTGATCCCCACAGAGTATTTGCGGCATTGAAATCACCAACAAGAAGATGGTTGCTGCTGGTCGGTATTTCTTCGAGATTTTCCGATGTAAGCGGAATGCCGTCTTCTCTGTACATATTGGTTATTGTGATGGGAGGGTTGAGTGGGATTACGATAGATTGGTGTATGAGTGATGAGGTGGATGCTGATTCTATAGCCGAAAAATTGTTTTTGATGAGGAAACCAATTCCCCCGCGCGCGTTTTGGTGGGGTTTGTTGTGATGGAAAGCAGTGTAATTCGCGAGTGAAAAAAACTGGACGGACGAGTCAATGATCTTAGTTTCCTGAAGGGCAATTATATCTGGTTTGTGGATGGCTATGATTCGTTCAAGTGTAGTTTTGTTATTTCTGGGAGGGTGGGGGGTGGTGTGGTGTACGGGTTCAGGGGGAGGCAGGGGGAGCGCTTAAATCGAAAAATACGAATTCAAATATCTCAGCCATGGTAACAGCTAGGAAGCTAAAACTCTACATACATATAGAGGGGTTTGTGGGACAACTTTTAAAAATAATTTAATTTTTTTATCCATTGGGGTGCGAAAAGGGGGGGCTAAGATCCGATTGTCGGCCGAATTTTTTTTCAAATGATTATATCTTCTAAATTACTTCCCATAAAAAATGATATTGATAATGATAGAAGCTAATTATTGTAAGGGGGAGGGTCAGGGGTGGTGCAAAGAAAAACACTTGAAAATTAATATCTCGACTCTCTCTTAAGCTATGTAATTGAAACTTGAAATGTATACTAAGCTTTACTAGCAAAAAAATATAACATATGGACATAATAGTAGTGGGGGTAAATGGGGAGCATTTCCAAAATGGCGCACTTTCCAAAACTACAAATCGCCAAATCTCAAAATTGAGTACAGATATCAAATCAAAAATTTGTCAGATTGTAGAGCTATATAGTCTTTAATTTTTGGGAAAAAATTTAAGTTGGGGGGTGTAAGGGGAGGTAGGTGGAAAGCGAAAATGTTTAAAATACTGAGTGATTTTTTTATGGCTCTGGTAAAAGATACAGTGTTTAAATTTTGCACGTTGAAACATCTATTTAATCTACACAGAAAAAAAAATAATAATTTGTTCCAAAATTATTATGCACCGAAGTGGGGGTCTAACGTGCACAAAGTGTTTCATGTGCAATGAAAAAAACACATAAACTGAAAATTTTTAAATGAAATTTTTAGGTAGAAACTTGAAAATGTGCGAAATGTATTTAAAAAAAACTCTAAGAGTTTGAAATATTAACTGGTCGAATATCTTCAAAACTTCTACCCCCTCCCATACAAAATTATTTTTTCGACCATTTTTAAGAAATCAATTATCACCTAACTATTAGATGCTATCAATTTGAAATTTTGCATAAGAACTTACAAAAATAGTTAAAATAAAATTACGTTAAAAGTTTTGAGATCGCACTTGCCCTTCTACCCCCTCTCACACAAAAGTATGATTTCGACCAATTTCATTAAATCTACTAATAACTAAGAAATTAAAAGCTACAAACTTGAAATTTCGTACAAGCACCTTCGAAAAGAAAAGAAATAAAACTGCATCACAAATTTTACAATTCCTGTACCTCCTCTACCCCCTCCCATACAAATGTTTGGTTTCGTGAATTTAAAATACACCGAATCCAATGAAAATTCTATGCAACTTCGTCTATGAAACTGACATTCTATACAAAGTATATTAGATTTGGTTCAAGCAATCAATTAAAAAACTATTAACATCCACCCGCCCTTACTATTATCCTCCCCCCTCCCTTCATGAAAACTCAAACTTGCATAAATAAACGAATGAAATATGAAGCTTTTGAACGTTTCCGGAAAGTGTTAAATTGAGAACTGCCCTGCCCAAGAAGCTCCTTTCACTTAGTCTTCCCTAACCACTCTAACCTGCATATTGACTTTCTACGCATGCGCATTTTGTCCCAAAAATAATAAAGTTTCGCCCGTCTTGTTGGCAATTTATTTTATACTCTAGATGAAATCTGAGAGTATATTGTGTTTGCCTTACCGTTTGTAACGCTAAGAAATAACGCTCGCACAGAGCCGTCAAGGGTACAGAATTATTTGTTGTCGCTCAAAAACCTCGATTCCAAGTGACCGTCTGTCTGTCAGTCTGTCCGTCTGTGCGTCTGTCTACAGCATAACTCTCGAAAGCTTTGAGCTATGGTGCTAAAAAATTTTGTGTGTCATTTTAAGCAAAAAAGTAACTTTAAGTTCGAGAATGGGCTGCATCCCCCACTCCTTCTACCCACTCCCATACAAATTTCACGAAATTTTGAAATTTAAATTAAATTATTTTTTTTCGAAACTGTTAAAGCTATCAACTTGATATTTTGTATTAGGTTTAAAAATAGAAATATCAATAACGAAAAAAAAATTGTTTTGATCCTCACACTCTTTCTACCCCCTCCCATACAAATGCATAATTTTTGTTAAATGCATTATATCGATTTCCATTAAAACTAGAAAAATTACAAACTTAAAATTTTGCCAGAATTTCTTTTTTAATAGTTGCAATAAATGCTAGAAAAAATTTTCAGCTCAGCTTCACTTCTTCTACCCCCTCCCATTTAAAAATCTGTATTATAAATTGAAGAAAGGCATTTCTCCTTCGAATATATAAGAGCTATCGACTTTGAAATTGAATCAAAGCATGGTGATAAGGGTGATGATAAACAGTTTCAAAATCATCTAAAACGTTCCACTTCCTCTGCCACCTCCCATACAAATGCCCAATTTCAGGGAAACTATGTCCAACTTCTTTAAAAATAATGAAAGCTAAAAACTTTAAATTCAGCAAAAAACATTTTGCCATATTCGATGTCACATGCGAAAGATATAAACCTCCCCTTCTACTTCTACCACCTCCCATGCAAAAGTCTCTATTCACTATTCGAAAGAATTTGAGATTATATATTTTCCGGTATATTAAAGTCCTTCCCATTTCATCTAGAGTATCATAGTTCTGTTATGTTTTTAATAAATAAATAGCAAAGTTTTTTTCATATTCGTCTGTTATTTCTATTCTTCAATAACTACTACACAGCGTTGTTATCAACACGCATTTGTACTCAAACCAAACGATGAATAAATATCGAAAAAATTGAGTGCCTGAATCCTTTAAATCGTCAATGTGCCCTATATCAGTGTTTTTTTTCCCTCACATACATATATCGAACGCGTATTCCTATAAATTTATTGATGTTCCAATTAACCCTATACTAGGAAAACATCGATCTATAAACGGAGTCAAAGGGGACTTAAATATGCCCAAGGGCTTTCACTTGAAGCAAAAACAAAAAAAAAAGGATAACCAATATACATCCGGGTGACAAGGGACACGAATCTAAACACACAAGGAAAAAAATACGAGAAAGGTTATAAAAGAACTTCCTTCATGGCTACGTAACGTTATGTGTTCCATTCATGCGAAAATCCTAAGCCGCAGTATCGCGTTTGATTAATTCATAAAAGTTACATACTGTCGTCCTTTCGGGTGGTATAATTATGGCCACCTTAAATTTGATAAAATTATAGGAAGCATTAAGCCATCTAGATATGGCTGGAAATATCAGTTCTCCATATAATAATTATAGCTAGAGTGTAGCCTTAAGGGTAGTTTAATCGTCTGCAATGCGAAGGTCGAGAATTCAAATCCCGGTTGACGTATAATTTCGACACATTACTTGCGGGGGTACATCTTGGTTAAGATGCGAAAATAAAAATTCGTGGATAGAGGGTTGTGCAAAGGGCTAACAATCCTTTCACATTAACAAATAAAATATGCAAAGAAAAACACTTCAAAATGAATATTTCGACTACCTCTTAAGCTATGTAATTTAAACTTGGAACATATGCATATTAAACTGTACTATGAAATATGAGAAAAATATAACAATTTGACATAATAGTAGTGGGAGATAATGGGAACCATTTCAAAAATGGTGCACTTTCCAAAATTTCAAACCGTCATATTTCAAAACTGAGTACAGATATCAAATTGAATTTTTGTCAGATTGTAGAACTATACAGTTTTCAATTTTGGTAAAAATTTTAAGTTTGAGGGTTGTAAGAAGTAGGAGGTAGTAAGCAAAAATGTCGAAAATTTTGGTGGAATTTTCATAGGGCTCTGGTGAAAGATACAAAGGTTAAATTTTCCATCTGGATTATACATAGAAGAAAACAATAATTCGTTCCACAATTGTTATGCACCGAAGCGGGGGTCTAACGTGCACAAGGTAATTCATGTGCAATGAAAATAAACTGCAAACAAGTCGGGCGCAACTTTATTATTCTTGGGACAAGTTGAGGATGTGTGGAAAGTCAATATGCAGGTTAGAGTGGTTAGGGAAGACTAAGTGAAAGGGGCAGGGCTGTAGTCAATTTAGCACTTCATTGCGGATACGATCAATAGCTCCAATAGCTCAATAATTCATTCGTATATTTATGCAAGTTTGGGCTCTTATGGGGGCAAGGGCGAGGGGTGATAGTAAGGGTAAGGGGTTGTTAATAATTTTTTAATTGATTGCGTGATTAAATCACATCCAATATTCTCTGTATAGAATGTCAGTTCATAGACGAAGTTGCAAAGAATTTTGCAGAAGATTCTGTGTATTTTACATTCACTAAACCAAACATTTATATGGGATGCGGTAGATGAGGTGGAGGAATCGTAAAAGTGATGCAGTTTTATTTTGTTTCTCTTGTAAGATGCTCGTACAAAATTTTACGTTTGTAGCTTATAGTTTGTTGGTGTTTAGTTGATTTATTGAAATTGGTCGAAATCATACTTTTGTATGTGAGGGAGTAGAAGAGAAGCTGCGATTTCAAAATTTTTAATGCAATTTCGTTTCGACTAATTTTAAAAGTTTCTATGCAAATAGTAAGGTGATAATTGATTTCTCAAAAATGGTCGAAAAAATAATTTTGTATAGGAGGGGTTGAAGGTATTCGACCAGTTAATATTTCATACATTTAGGGATTTTTATACTCTAGATAAAACCTGAGAGTATGTTGTATTTGCCTTACCGTTTATAACGCTGTGAAATAACACTCGCACAGAACCGCCAAGGGTACAGAAATATTTGTTGTCGCTCAAAAACCTCGATTCCGACAGTCTGTGCGCCTGTCTACAGCATAACTCTCGAAAGCTTTGAGCTATAGTGGAAAATATTTTTGTGTGGCATTTTTAGCAAAAAAGTAACTTTAAGTTCGTAAATGGGCTACATCCCCCGACTCCTACAAATTTCATAAAATTTCGAAATATTAAGAAATTTATTTTTCCTTGAAACTATTAAAGCTATCGACATGAAATTTAGGTCAAAGTATTATGATATAGATGTTATTAATATCACGGAATATTGATCCGATACTCTCACTCCTTCTACCCCCTCCCATACAAATGGACTATTTTTAAAAATACATATTTTCGATTTTCATTGAAACTAGTAAAGCTGAAATGACGAAATTTTGTCAGAATTAATTTTACTATAATTGCAATTAGTTTTAAAAAGAATTATCAACTTCACCTCACTCCTTCTACCCCCTTCCATATAAATTTCACGAAATTTTGAAATATAAATTAAATTAGTTTTCTTCGAAACTGTTAATGTTATCAACTCGATATTTTGAAATGTCAATAACGCGAAAAAAATTCATTTTGATCCGTACACTCCTTCTACCCCCTCCCATACAAATGCATAATTTTTGTTAAATGCACTATATCGATTTCCAATAAAACTAGAAAAAATAACATAACAGGGCTACGATTGCGCATAAAGCGCGGTCGACGCCAACGGGACACTACTTTTCAAGTCCACCCAACTAGTAGTATATGCTGACGACATTAACATTCTAGCAAGATCCTTCCCTAGTGCTAAGGAGGTATTTGTCAATCTTGACTCCGCCGCAAAATTAGTCAGGTTGCGCATTAATGAAATCAAAACAAAGGTAATGACGCAAACTAGAAGGAGAATGCCAATCAGACAAAACATACCAATTGCGGAAGAGAGTGTGGAGAGTGTGTACAATTTCATATATCTTGGGGCTAATCTAGCAAAGGACGGTAATGAAACAGACGAGATCAAACGACGGATAATACTTGCAAACAAGACGTATTATTCGGTACTTCCAATAATGAAATCCAAGAAAGTGCACATTAAGCTGCGGATTTATAAAACTATTATACGACCTGTTCTCTGTTATGGCAGCGAGACGTGGACATTAACGTGAACTTCCCGAAAAGCAGTTAACGCATTCGAAAGAAAGGTCCTCCGAAGAATTTTGGGACCTGTGAAGGAAGGAACGGAATGGCGAATAAGATACTACCATGAGTTGTATCAACTCTACGACGAGCCAGAAGCTTCAAAGTTCATCAAGCTACGTAAACTGCAGTGGGCTGGCCATGTAGAGCGAATGGAAGACAGAAGAATCCCCAAATGTACTCTTAAAGGCAAAGCGAGTGGTAACCGGCCAGTAGGCAAACCACGCAAGCGATGGGAAGACTCGGTTGATTAAGACAGCAAAGCCATATTAAAAATTAGCAGCTGGTGGACGAGGTTTTTGGATCGAGACGATTGGAGGCGACGACTTCACGAGGCCAGGACCCGATTTGGGCTGTCGCGCCATTGATGATGATGGTGATAAGGATGATGATAAGCAGTTTCAACATCATCTTTAACGCTCCATTTCCTCTGCCACCTCCTGTACAAATGCCCCAATTTCAGGAAAACTGTTCAATTACTTTAAAAAGAATGAAAACTGAAAACTTTAAATACAGCAAAAATACATTTTGCATGCCATGTTCGGTGTCATATACGAAAAGTACATACCTCCCCCTCTAGTTCTACCACCTCTCATGCAAAAGTTTCTATTCACTATTCGAAAAAATTTGAGATGAAATATTTTCCGGTATACTAAAGTCATTGAGCTTTACGCCGAATCATATTCCTGTTATGTTTTTTAAATGCAATTCGCAAATTTTCAAATTTCTACTTTAAAATTTTATCCAAAAATTTTCAGTTCTTGTGTTTTTTCATTGCACATGAAACACCTTGTTCAAATCCCGGTCGGCGCAATATATAATTCCAGCACATTGCCTGCTTGGATATACACTGGTCACCTCGATCTACGAAAATGAAAAATTCGTAGAAAAAGGGTTGTGCGAAGGGCTAACAACCCTTCCACAATAAGTAATGCAAAATGTTAAGGAACCTGAATATGAGGAGGCCAAGGTCCGATTTGGGCTGTAGTGCCATTGTAGAAGAAGAAGAAACAGTGCATAGCAATTGTGCAATAAATTATTTTTTTTCTATGTATATCAAATATACATATGTATCCTCATGTAAAATTTGAACTTTGTATGCCTAAGCCCGAAGAAAATCACAAAATTTTCGACATTTTTCTTACCACTTCCCTGTAGTATTGCACATTCGAATCGTAATAATTTGGTTAAATACTATCCGAGTACTCCCCTTCTTTCTATCTTCTACAAGGCGCGTAATCTTGAGCGGCGCAGCCCCACACCTGCTCTTCTTTTCTGTTCGCCTTCTCGCTACGCGGTGAAACATTCCAACTACGCAGAATCCAACAACAACAGCATAATGTTCGAAACCGGGGCAGCCAACAAGTGAAAGTCACACAAAACGAGCTGCGATGATCAGGTACCAATAATCTTAATCGAGTATACGGAAAGAAATCTCTACCAACTTGAGAAAAAATCCCGCCAGAAATTTCATAATTTTCGTACGGAATGGAATCTGAGGAACCTGGTGATCATAGCTCTGCGTCTCTGTTATTCGTCAGTTATTCAATCATTGCATTCAGTATGGTTTGGTTAAAATACTATACGTTCTGTACACACAAGTGCAAGAGAAATATACTCACAACTAGACACCCTGTTAACGAGCGTCGCGTCGAGTAGCACTTACTGTGATGATGACCCAAGTTCAAATACTATACATACTATGTATATAAATGCTTATATATACACAACTCACGTATTTTTTAATCGTGAAGTGATTGGTGAAGTGTAGATGGAGACGAGCTTTCGCGCGTTTTCCTTTTATTTTCGTTTCGTGCCTATTGCTCAGTTGAGTTTATTCGCGCATTTTAGAGAGATTGCCTCACAGTAACAAATTTTCGATGCAAAAAATTTTTGGTTGAGCCGAGCCATTATATCCATGTCAAAAATAATTGATCGACAATTTGTTTTTCGACCCCCTTTTCGGACCCCATTGGATAGAAAACTTAATTTATTTTTGCTTTTTGACCCATAAGCCCAAATATCCGAATGTCGAGTCTCAGCTTTCTATTTGTAGTTGTAGCGGAGATATTGACAAGAGTAATTCCTGACTCTATTCCTCCTGCGCCTCCCCCATCAACCTGACACTTCACAAAATTTAGGTTATGGACCTCAAGTCCCCAACCTACAACCCGTCCAAAAATGTACTTCCTATCTTTAACGATCACGGAGATATGAGTCCATATATAGTTTTTGTTTTACACTTTTAGGCTAAATTAGTCATGAAACACCATAAAAAAAATTTCAGGGTTGCAATTTTACTTTATTATTCCAATAATAAAGCATTATGATCGAAAAAAAAAAAATGTCCACCATAAAATTTTGGTTTTTCGCGTTTCTTGACTAAATACACCTAAGATTGCAAAAAAAAACTTGCTAATATCTGCACCACGAATGCAGCTAGGAAGTTGAAAATCAGCAGAAGTATAGAGAGCGTAGTATGACAAACTTTAAAATACAGCTCATAGTCTATTGTTTTTTGCTTCTTAGTGACAATTATAAATTATTATTAAGTGCATAATTTCAGCTCAATAAATTTTGTACGCACTGAGTAAATTGGTTAAGAGTATCTCATGAAAAAGCACAGTTTGTATGAGAGGTGGTTAATGGAAGGGGAGAACTTAAATAATTCATATTGTAGATTAAAATCATCATAAAAGTAATATATCCCAAATTTCAGATCAATAGCACCTATGCTTTTCGAGCAAATCCGTTTATTGTCGAATTGCAAAATTACGTCATTTTGAATGGTAGGGAGTAGAAGGGGTAAAGCTAATCGTTTAATTTTGTTTTGATCGAATTCTAAATAAGTTATTAAAGCACAATTAGAGTTCGATAAATTTTATACATATTGAGTTAATAGGTTTAGAGTATTTCATGAAAAAGTGCAGTTTGTATGGGAGGGGTGGAAGCAGAGGGAGAACGCAAATAATTTTTATACGGTAGATTGGAATCATCATGAAAGGTACATATCCCAATTTTCAGACCAATAGCTTTTATACTTTTCGAGCAAATCTGCTTATTGTTAAATTGCGAAGTTGTGTTACTTTGTATGAGAGGGGGTAGAAGGGGTGGAAGAATTTGGCCCGTTCACGAACTTGATCTTACTTTTTTGTCAAAAACGACGTGTACGAAATTTGAACTTACTAGCTCAACGCGTTCTCAAGCTAGAGAGCGGACGGACGGATAGACGGAGATCCGGTTTTGAGTTTTTTGAGTGATAATATTACTTCTTTATCATCAATTTCTTTCTCCGAGCCTTATTTCTTGGCGTTACAAACTTTAGAGCAAACCACCAATACTCTCAAATTTCATCTAGAGTATAAATATAACATGTGAACATAATAGTAGTGGGGGGAAATGTGGAGCATTTCAAAAATGGCACACTTTCCGAAATTACAAATCGTTATATCTCAAAACTGAGTACAGATATCAAATCAAAACTTCGTCAGATTGTTGAACTATATAGTCTTTAATTTTGGTAAAAAAGCTGCTAAAAATGGCGAAAATTTTGTTTTTTTTAGGGCTCTAGTAAAAAATACAAAGTTTAAATTTTGCATGTGAATACATCTATTTGATATACATACAAAAAAAAATAATTTGTTCCCTAATTGTTATGCACCGGCCCCCTTGGTCTAACGTTCACAAGGTGGTTCATGTGCAATGAAAAAAACACAAAAACTGAAAATATTTGAATGAAATTTTAAGGTAGAAACTTCAAAATTTGCGAAATGCATTTAAAAAAATCTCTAAAAGTATGAAATATTAACTGGTCGAATACCTTCAAAACCTACTATACAAAAGTATGATTTCGACTAATTTCAATAAATCGAGTAATAACCAACAAACTAAAAGCTACGAACTTGAAATTTTGTACGGGCACCTTACAAGAGAAACGAAATAAAATTGTATCACATATCTTACGATTCCCGTACCTCCTCTACCCCATCCCGTACTTATGTTTGGTTTCATGAATGTAAAATACGCCGAATTTTATGAAAATTTTATACAGAGAATATTGGACGTGATTCAAGCAATCAATTAAAAAATTATTAACTTCCACCCATCTTATTATTATTATTATTTATTTATTTATATTAGCGGACCACGTGAGAGCACTGCGGCCTTTTTGGCCTATTGTGCGAGTATCTGTAAGGGAGCCATGTTGGCTAGTTCCTCGGTGGAAATGAAACCTTTCCCCAGAAGATTACGCCTTTTCCTTGCCACTGCTTCACAGTGGCATAGGATATGTATTGTCGTTTCTGAGTCTTCGAGACAGAGACGGCAGATGTCGGTTTCAGCCAAGCCCATATTATTGAGGTGGTGGTTCACTCCACTGTGCCCCGTCATTAGGCCAATTAGAGTACTAATATCGCTCTTTCTGAATTTCAGGATATCCTCCACTTTGTTTTTTTGTGGTATGATTAGTTTTTTTGAGGTTGATCAGCCTGGAAATCTATTCCAGTAGATTTTGTGTTCTTGTTCAACCCACTTCTCAAGTACCGAGCTTTGATGCCCTTTTGATTTTCCGCAGAATGGCTCTTGACCAATAAAGTTTTTTTCCGCGCACTTTTTTGCAAGGCGATCAGCCTCTTCGTTTCCCTCAATTCCCATATATCCTGGTACCCACATTAAGGTTACGTCGTTCCTTTTCCCCAGGATGATTAGGTCCTGAAGACAATCCCAAACTAACCTCGATACGTGTTTATTGGATGCTAGGGCTTTGAGAACCGCCTGACTATCCGATAGGATATAAATTGATTTGTTGCGATGAGCTCTCCTTATATTCTCTTGGATACATAGCTCCATTCCAATTAGTCCAGCCTGGAAGATTGTGGCTTCTTTGCCGAGTGGTTTTGAAACCGAGAAGTCAGGACCTTTGACTCCGGCTCCTGTCCCCTCAGCGGTGCGCGAACCATCTGTATACCAGATGGTTGATCTCTCTTCCATTTCAGGTAGCGTGGATTGCCTGTCCTTGCGTTCTCTGATTATAACTTTGAAGGGGGTTTCAAAGTTAAATTTTTTCGGCATAGCGTCCGATAATGTGGTGGTTAGAACCTCCAATTTTGGGTTTCTTAGGACTTTGAGGTGGCCTCTAAAATCCCCTGGTTTGTACTTGTTTTCCCTCTGTATGCGTAACACCCCTTTGATAGCTTCCTTTTTTATTTGTAGATGTATCGGAGGGATGTTAAGGAACATTTCCATTGTCGCTGTGGGACAGGTTTTCATAGCTCCTGTGATACTAAGACAAGCTAGCCTTTGGATTTTTTGTAGCGTAAGCTGTGCTTTTCTTTGTAAAGTTTTAGTCCACCATATCGTTGATCCGTATGTGACTATTGGAAGAATGATTGTTCTGTAGTACCAGTAAATCATTTTGGGCTTTAGTCCCCATTTTCTGCCAAATAAGCTTTTACAGGCCCAAAATGCCCTTAGTGCTTTGGAACGAGTCCATTCTATATGTTTATTCCAGTTGAGTTTGCTATCTAGTATGATACCTAGATATTTTACCTCATCTGAAAAGGGTATTGTACCATTTATTGATGTACATTTTTCTTCTATTTGTAAATGGTACTAACTCAGTCTTACTTGGGTTGATATTCAAGTTCTTAGACTGGCACCAGTTCATTATCACTTCTAAGGCTGATTGTATTCGTTCTGATATAATTAAACCATGTTTGCCTCTAATGATAATGACGACGTCATCGGCATATCCTATAGTCTCGTATCCCTGTTCTGTAAGACGATCTAGGAGTTCATCTACTACAATTGACCAAAGAAGTGGAGATAGTATCCCACCTTGGAGACAGCCTCTATAGGTCTGTGCAGTCAATGTGCTATCACCTAGATCCATGGTTGTCATTCGGCTCCTTAGCATGGCATGTATCCATCCGTTTCCAAACCCTTTTTCCTAGCCGCCGCTATTATGGCTTCATGTGGAGTATTGTCGAATGCTCCTTCTATATCTAGGAATGCACAAAGTGCAATTTCTTTATAGTCTTTTGCCTTTTCGATTTGTCTTACTAGACCGTGAAGGGCTGACTCTGTTGATTTGCCCTTTTGGTAGGCATGTTGATTAGTATTAAGACGAACCTTGTTGGGTCCTATTCTTACGTGTATGTCCCCTAACTTCTCCATCGTTTTGACGAAGAAGGAGGTAAGGCTTATAGGACGATATGACTTAGGCTGATTGATGGGACGATTCCCTGCCTTCGGTACAAATACCACCCTCGCTTTCCTCCAAATTTTTGGGATGTATCCCCAAATGAAGCTGGCCTTAAAGATCCTTATCATTATTGGCGTTAAGATCTCTAACCCCTTCTGCAGTAATGCGGGGAATATTTTATCTACTCCGGCTGATTTGTAAGGCTTAAAGGTGTTGATCGCCCATCTGATCTTTTCCGGAGTGAAGATCTTACCAGCAATGCTTTTGCTGTGCGGAGTTTGACGATATGTCCTTTCCTCCGCCTCTAAATCCTCATTGTTGCTTATTATTTGGCAGCCTGGAAAATGTGTTGCCAATAACACCTCAAGGGTTTCCATACTGCTTTTAGTTGTGGACCCATCCGGTCTCTCCAAAAGCCCGATATTTATAGGGGTGTCTTTTGATAACACCTTTTGAAGTCTTGAGGCTGTTGGGAGATCATCTATCTCTTCACAGAATCTTCTCCAAGACTCTTTTTTCAACTTTCTTAGAAGATTGTTATATGTGGTTAGAGACTCTCTGTATTCGTCCCAGTTCCCAAAGGTTCTTGCTCTATTGAACAATTTCCTAGTTTGCTTGCGTTTTGCCGCTAATTCCTCGTTCCACCAAGGTGCTTGTTTGGCCCTTTTTTATGTAGAACAGGACAACTTTGTTCGTAAGCATTAATTATATTGTTTACGAGTTTGTTTGTGATTTCATCAATGCAGTCTGGGCTGCTTATTGATTCTTCTTCGATACCTAGTTCAAATTCTAGGACTGAATGGTACAGATTCCAGTTGGTGCGTTTAGGGTTTCTGTATTGTCCGATATATTCAAATGAAGTCTTAATATCAAAACAGATATTCCTATGATCCGATAATGAGGCTTACTTTGATACGTGCCAATTTTCGCACTTGTCAGCCAGGCAGGGGCTTGTTATTGTTAGGTCAAGTACTTCCTGCCTAACTGAGTTTACGAAAGTCGGCGTGTTACCTTTATTTATTACGTCTAGTTTGTTAGTAGTAAGATACTCCAAAAGTGAATCACCTCTTTTGTTGATATCACTGCTTCCCCAGATAGTGTGATGAGCGTTAGCGTCACAGCCCAGAATGACTGGTATTTTGTGGATTCTACTGTATTCCACCAGCTCCATGACGCCTTGAGGTGGCGCCTCTTGCTCCTCCCCCAGAAAGTAGGCCGAGGCAATTATTACCTCTTGGCTTCCTCCTGCCTGTGGTATTTTCACCAGTACCGCTACCAAATCTGTTCGGATGAAAATAGGCATATTTAGGTAATTAATTTCTGATGATATTAGAATTGCAGCTCTTGGTCTGTCACTTCTTTTATCAAAGATCATCTTACCCATTTTTTTAGGAATCCCAATAATTTTGCCCATAGCGGCTCTCGGTTCCGGAATTAGGGCTATGTGGAATTCCTCTTTAGCAAATCTCCATGTTATTGTGTCCATGGCCACTGCTGTACGATGGAGATTCGCTTGTATAACTCTAATTTTATTTAGAGTTCTGGCCATCTTCGTTCAACTGCGGCTCGCCGCTCTTGAACTCCTTGACCTTAGGGCGGAGAGTCACGCTAGAGAATTTAAAGCAGACTCTATACCCCTTTTGCTTAAGCTTTTCCATCGATTGGCCGTCGATGGAGAAGGTTGTGATGGTGTTTGTGCCCTCTACTCTTCTGCTAAGAACGTTCCAGTTAGAGGCGCACAAACCAGGATTTTGCGCATCAATGAGGGTGGTAATTTCCGCTGATGTTTTTGTCTCTTGAGGAAAATATCCCGTGATTATTTCTAATCGCGGGATATTCTCCTCCCGGACTGCCCTGATGTTTGTGGACTCGTCCGGCTTGATGCCTTCTGCTGTTTTTTCCAACCTTGCTGCGGTTTGCTCATCTAGACAAATGATCAGCATCCAACCTGGCTTAAGGCTGAGTCCACCAAATTGTGGAATTATATCTTCTTTTGCCGCGTTGGGTATCTCATTTAGAATGCTATCTTGTATTGCAGCTAGCTGCTCCGCTTTAAGGATCTTATGAGGATGTTCGGTATGTATTATACCGATCCTGATCCCCTTTACTGCATCTCTGTAGCTAGTACCCGACGTGGAGGGCTGAGCTTCTTCTACGGGTCTATGCACTACGTTTTGCTCACTATTTTAGGCCTTTTGTTACCACTTCCCACAGATGGCGGTGTTGTAGAAGAGGTTCTGGCTCTTTTCATTGCCTTTTTCTGTGCTGGCGATAACGTCTTTTCGATCGGCTGGCAAGCAAGATCATACGCTTCATTTGCGGTTTTCCCTTGATTTCGATAGTAAGAGTACCGTTTCTGGGCAGCTCCGCTTAGCCTTTTTTTCTTTTCTGTTAGCGTTAACTGTTTCAGCTCTGCTGATAAACGTTGCTCATCCACTAGAGGCTTACTAGGGGTATCCGCTTTGAGTGGCGGTCTGTTTTTCTTTATTGTGCTCGGAGGACTAGCCTCTGCTTCACGCACTATTTGTGGAGGATTTGCTGTTATTTTTCCTCTTCATTTACGACATCAGCCGTTATTTGTGATGCTTTAGGGGAATCATCTGCCCTTTTAGTTACATTTGGTTTATCCATTTGATTCCCACGAGTAGCGCGAGAAAGTAGAGTCACCCCTGGCAGAGCTCCGCATTACCAGGGGAAGGCTAATTTAAACTGAAGCGTGCCTGGTATCCAGAGTTCGCATATAATGGTTAGTTACCCACTAACCATTCATCCATTGGCATATGCTGTTCCACTGTAGATTAGAGGATTTTTATATACAAGGTTTACTCACCATCTAGGTAGTACGTACACTTGCGAATCACTTTAGAGATAAATCCCCTTGTAACCATCAATATCTTGAAATCTGCCTAAAACATGACCAGTCCAGATTACAAGAATATCAATGCTGCGATAGGATACGGGACCGACAGCTAGCTGAACGATTTGATCCCTCCTACCACATCCGCCAAAGACCATAGATAGGATACGGAGCCGAAAGCAAGCTATTCGACTTTTTCCCCCCTATCTGGATAGGATACGGAGCCGACAGCAAGCTGTTCGACTTGTTGCCCCCTATCTGTAGATCTTTTAGCATTATCCAGTCTGCACCGCGAGGAGGCGATCTACGTAACAGACCTCCACCCATCTTACTATCACTCATCTCTCTCCCCACATAAGATCACAAACTTCCATAAATAAACGAATGAAATATTTATTCAATATACTGGAGCTATTCGCAATTAAATCTTACAATGACAACAACCCTGCCCAAGAACCGCCTTTCACTTAGTCTTCCCTAACCACTCTAACTTGCATACTGACTTTCCACGCATCTTCAACTAGTCCTAACAACAATAAAGTTACGCCCAACTTGTTGGCAGTTTATTTTTTCTGTGTTGATCACAATATATTATTATTAGAATAATAAAGTAAATAACAGAGAGTGGTTATAAAGCAATTGAAACTCATACTTCGTCCCTACACACTATTTTTAACATGGCCCAACACCTTAGCCATGACAATGTTCCAGTGTTGGGCCACTCCTCTGCGACAAGAGATTGGGCGTAAAGCCCAATCGTGGGATACTCTAGATTAAAGAGAATTTTTTTGATTTTAAGAAATTTTGTAGGTGATGACAACACTGAACTAAGTTTTTCATATCACGGTAGCGTGTCTTATACAAAATTTAAAATTCAAAATTAGTGTATTGGATTTAGTGAAATTGTGCAGTTTGTATGGGAGGTGGTACAAGGAGGGGCGAGTTCTTAATGACTTTTTAGAAATAACTAAAAACATCCTTTTTTGACACGTTTTAAATTGCAGATCAGTAGCATTCATACTTTTTAGGAAAAGCTACTTTTTTTGAAGTTGTAAAATTTTGTCAGATTGTATGGGAGGAGGTAAAAGGAGTGAATCTTATCGTCTAACATTTTTTTGTTCTTACAAATAATTTTAAATAAATATTTAGTGCACAATTTGAGCTCGATCAATTTTATACGTACTGAGTGAATTCGTTTGAAGTATTTCATGAAACAGTGCAGTTTGTATGGGAGGTGGTGAAAGGAAGATGAGGACTGAAATAACTTTCATAAAAGTAATATATTCCAAATTTCAGATCAATAGTTTTTATACTTTCCGATCAAATCCGTTTATTGTCGAATTGCGAAATTGTGAAACTTTGTATGGGAGGCGGTAGAAGGGGCGTAGTGATTTGGCCCTTAGGAACTTGACCCTTATTTTTATGTCAAAAACGACATGTAAAAAATTTGAGCTCTCTAGCTGAACGCGTTCTCAAACTAGAGAAGACACAGTCGGACGGGCATCCCGTTTTGAGATCCGGACGGACATCCGGTTTCGAATAACTTTTTTAACATTTACTACAATTGTGATAAAAACATTACATTCCAAATGTAAAATCAATACATCCTGCAGTTTCTACGAAAATCTGGTTATTATGATATTGGTAAAATACATCATTTTACAAGGGAAGAAGGAGTGAATCTATTCTTTTTTTCTTTTACAGAATGACCTGTGTTATAGGCAATTTCGGCCTTTATGTGCAAGGCACAAACACAGTCATGGAGGGAAGGAATGGGATTGGGAAGGTTGGGGAAGGGGAGTGAGAACGACCGTAGCGAGTGGAGAAGCTGGTATATTGCCCAGTTGTACTGGCTGCTTACTGTCAAATATTTGCAGATGTTATGGGGGACTGAATGATAGAAAGCGAACAGAAACCATCAACTGAGTATCTAGGCCTTCTTGAAGTGGAACTGTTTCATTTTTACACCGTTTCCCCATTTTATTGCGAATAATTTGTTATCACCAGTAGCAACTGAAAAATTTGCGCTTAAAAAAGTCCCGTCTGGAGTGGGGATCGAACCCACGACCTATTGACTGAGAAGCAAGCACGCTGCCCACTACGCCACGGAAGCCTCATTATTTTTACGAAATTTTGACCGTCCTGGCTAAATGCGTTAGAGCGAGTTAGAAGGCGCACAGTATAGATTAATGGACCCATGGATGAACGGACTTGTGGTTTTGGGGTTTATAAGTGATAATGTAAGCCCCTGTGCCAATCTTTATGGAAAACTTAAAAGATTGGGAGTTGGACTGAGGCAGAGATAGAAACCAAAACTAAGATATGGACAGGAACGCCTGTTTTGATTTCAATCAACCACTTTCGATTTCGAATATGAAGCGTTAATAGCAAATGGGTATGCATAAGCTTTTGCAGGCGAAAATAAACTCCAAACTTGGTTGAAATATAGAAATCCCAAATTTAATTTGAAATAACACCAAAAGATGGATGAGGTATACAAATATTGAACTTAAAGGAGCCGAATTAATTTCATAGAAACGAATAAAATTACCATCAGCTTCAGCTTTAGCCAAAAATCATTCCCAATCGAAAATCGTATTTCGACTATATCAAAGTTAATAAAAGTTTTTAATTTTCCATTTGAATCATCCCATGACACACAGAAAATTTTATCCATTAATTCAATTCTTATTCATCGATACGGTACTACGGAAAATACTTTGAAATTATCTTTTCTGGAAGCCGAATAAGAAAGAGGAAAACTTGTGTTGAGAAACAAATCAAATTAAGAAAAAGAAAATAATACGCCCGATCTCCGACCTTCACAACTTTCAAAGAAGAGAGTTCCTTGTCGAGAATAGAAATCTTGCGGTGAAATATATTTGTCATCCTTGATTGGTTTGGGGAAAATTGAAGATGTGCGAAACTTCTTCTTCCTTAGTTCTCTTCCCGAATTTTGCTTACTTCGTTCTTGGCAATATGATTTTCTATATATTTCTCGTTATTCGAGAAGACTGCCGGTGTTCGCCGGTGAAAGGAGTTAGAATTTGTCGCCAGAATTTTCTCGCTTCCTGCAGCAAAAAAAAAAGTCAAAAACAAAAAAAAACTTCTTCAGTTAAGTTCTAAATCAATTCCGGAAGTGCTCAAAAGTTTAATCGACAACTTGATTGTAGATGGGCTACACGTATAAGACGTCGAAGCTTCTCAGGACTGAAAATCACAAGCTGTGCCATTTCGCGGATTTTCATTCCAAACAAGAACGAAACTCAGAAATTGGATTTGAGATTTCCTTTTTTCCTTCTATAATCATTCTCAATCCTTGCAATGGCAATTTCAGTTTGTATGATGCCTCTTTTTACGTTGATCCTGATTTTCTGCATTGCCATCATAAAAATGGTAAATCAAAGAAAAATACAGCGTAGTTGGTTGGTTTCTTCGTGTTCCTAGCTTCGTTTTAGTCAGCTTCATCATCTTGCATCATGAAATTTCTACGTTTTCGAGTTGGGTGTCTGTCGAGAAAGTTCAGAAAGTCAGATTTTTTTCTTGACATCCTTATCCATCCATTCCGAATCCGGATGTGATTCGGTGGCCCTTTGAATATCTCAGTTAATCTTCTTTGCGGTTTCCTTACTCCTACCAAGAATCTGTTTATGTGCCGAGAGTTTTTTTTTTTTTTAAAGGAAGTGACTTAACTGAAGTCATTAATTCGAATCGTAAAGAAAAATATTACTGTGGAAGAAATCTGAGAACATTACAAGTTTGCTTCAACGAATTTTTTATCACTAAAGGAGAAAAACACGGATTGATCAGAGTTTTGCATCGTAACTCAGAAAGCTTTATTCCGAATGTCTGTCTGTCCGTCCGTGGTTAAAAGGTTAAAATTTTGTAAAAATAATGATTAATCATTTGATTTACGTGAGTGCCTGCCTTGAAGGATTAACCGCATGGTGTTTTACAACGACCATCACCGGTTGCCAAGCTAGGGTGTAGCCTAGTGGGTAGCGCGTTGGTTTGCAATGCGAAGGTCGTGAGTTCAAATCCCGGTCGACGCAAAATTCCAGCACACTGCTTGCTTGGGTATACCTTGGTTACCTCAATTTATGAAAATGAAAAATTCGTAGATAGAGGGTTGTGCGAAGGACTAACAACCCTTCCGCGATAAATAATGAAAAATGTTAAGGAACCTGAAGGTCAGGAGGCTTAGGCCCTATTTGGGCTGTAGCGCCATTGAAAAAGATCACCGGTCACCTGCGTGAGATTGTGCACAGCGGCTATCCGATGACCACAAATTCTTCAAATGAAGCGCAAGCTTAATGCGGATAAACTCAGAGACCTCAACAAAAACCGCGAGTTCACCACCATTCTACGCAAAAAGTCAAGCACTTTGGGCGAATATGAAATGCGCACACTAGACGCCAATTGGGAGGCAACTAGAAACACGTCTCTAACTGGTGCTGAAGAATATGTGGGATATGTGCAAAGCGGACCGAAACACTGGATATTTCAAGACACATGGGACAAGGTTGGCGATCGGAAAAAAGCCAAATTGGCGATCATCTCTCAACCCGATGTCAACCAACGAACGCTCGACCTAAGGCATAACTACCGCGATGCTTATACCCAGCTTAAAAAGGCTGCTAGACGCGACAAGGAAGAATGTGTGGCTTACCATTGGGATATGGGATCACTATTTAAAATTATGGAACAGTTGACGAACAGGAATATCACCGCCAACCACCTACCTGGTGAGAGATGTCAATGGAACTCCCCTTGATATGAGTGAAAACCAGTTGAGGCGATGGAAGGAATACTTCTCTGATATTTTAAAGATCTTGTCAGAGGAAGATATTCCAGAAATAGAACAACTACCAAACATCCAACCGCAACAATTTTCAATTAGGGACGATCCCCCAGATAAGGAGGAAATAGTTTCCGCCATTCAGTCAATGGCGTGAAGGAAAGCCCCAAGTATAGACGGGCTTCCAACCGAACTCCTTAAAGCGTACCCGGAAATAACAGCCGATATACATAAGTTACTCTTCCCACTTTTTGCTGCCGTGTGGAATGAAGGAAGATATCTGACTAAATGGAAGGAGGGCGTCGTTGTGAAAATTCCGATGAATGGCGTCCTTCGGGATTATGGCAATTGGCGTGGTATATGTCTACTTACTGCAGTATCGAAAATCATGGCTAAGGTAATTCTCAATAAGAATGGTGATGTTGTGGAGAGCACTTTCGAAGTTTATCAGGCTAGATTCCGTAAAGGGTCGTCATGTACCGACTACACAAAACCCTACGGATAATATTGAAGCAGTTAGCCGAAATAGTTTCGGCAGTACATCTCATTTTTGTGGACTTCAAGAAGGCTTTCGACAGCGATAAGCGAGATTACATTTGTAATGCTTTGCGTAGGAGAGGTGTTCCAGATAATGTCATAGCTATGATGAAAGAATCCTACGAAGATGCAAGGTGTCGCGTCTTACGTAAAGGAGAGCTGTCCGAGAGCTTTCCTGTGCGAACGGGTGTCAGAAACAGCTGCATATTGTCACCAGCCCTGTTTCTGGTAGTAATGAATGACTTATTGAAAGCTGCACTGGAAGGTGGGGAAGATAAATGTCTCCAATGGAGATTATTTAAATATCCTAAGTCAACTTGATTATGCTGATGACGTGTATTTACTAGCACATAACCGTTCGGACTTGACTTAGAGTCAAATGCTCGCTCGTTGCATTCTAAATGCAAAGAGGCGGGACTTAAAATAAATGTGCATAAGACGAAGTACATGCACATGGGTTCGAACATAAATACACCGATTATTCTTATTGGATAAGATGTGGGAGAGGTGCAAGATTTTTGTTATCTCGGAAGCATTGTCAGCTTGGACGGAAGAGCCGAAATGGATATTGAGGCTCGTCTAAATAAAGCTCGTCCGGACTTTGGTATCCTTTCCTCATTCTGGAGGTTAAGAGAGACCTCTCTTCGCACGAAGCTGCGAGTTATTGACGTATGCATCAAATCTGTGTTGTTTTATGGTTGAACTACGTAGAAAATGACCGTTCGACCATGAAAGTGTAAACTTTCGTGAACCAATGCCTCAGACTTATTTCAGGAATATTCTGGCCAGAAGTCATCTCCAACGACGAACCTTGGATTACAACTGGACAGACTAAAATAGGCATTGAGATTCTAAGGAGGAAGTGGCAGTTGATTGGTCACACTTTGAGGAAACCAGAGTTAAACATCGCCAAATAGGCTATGTATTATAGTATTTAAGGAAGACGTCGGATTCGTCGACCATGCAGCACATGCAAGCGAGCAGTTGAGCAGGAGTTCAGAGGAATAAACAAGTCCTGGCAACAGTTAAAGGCCGATGCTCTGGAGCGTGCCTTGTGGAAGAGAGTTTTTTTTTTGCAATGCCCCTATATGGAATCTTAACTGGAATTTGATTGATTGTTTGATTGATCACCACCTTCGGCTCGTGAATAAAAAGTTCCAGTTTACACTGCTGTTGCTAGAACGGTATTCACACTGGTAGGTGCGAGACCAATAAAGTTAGCTTCAATATCTGGGTCATGACACCTGGTTGGTTAACGCTTCCCAATGCCAATTATCGAGGAAAGACCAAGTAAATCTGCCCGTTAACAACCACTGCTCTACGTCCTCGCATACCTTGCAGAGTTACGCCCAGTGTACAACGTGAAATCTGCACCACCTAAGTACATTATGCCGATTGCCATAACATGGTTCAGCAGTAACAGTCCACTTCCCGTTGTACTAAATAGCCTATGGTGAGGCGGCCCATGTAATGGACACACAGGTACGGTGGCACATGTTAATATCCGCCACCTGAGGTGCGCGAAATATCTGTATACCAGATGGTTGATTCCTCTTCCATTTCACGTAGCATGGATTGCCAATCTTGTGTTCACTGATTATAACTTTGAAGTGGGTTTTAAAGTTTAATTTTGTCGGCATACTGTCCGATAATGAAATCCAGTGGTAAAGGATTTTTTTTTCGCGTTTCGTGACTAAATTTGCCTAAAAATGCAAAAAAATATCCGTCCCGCCGTACGCCGTACATATGGATTTATATCTCCGAGACCGTTAAAGGTAGAATGTTCTTCGTTTTTGGGTGGATTGTTGATTGGGTTAGTGAGCTCCATTATCAAAATTTTGGGGAGTGTCAGGTAGACGGGGAAGGCGGGGGTGGGAAAGAGTCAAAAATTTCATATGCTAATATCTCCATCACGAATGCAGTTAGGAAGCTGAAGATCTTCACAGATATGGAGAGGATTGTGGGACAAACTTTAAAAATAATTTAATTTTTTTATCCATTGGCGTCCGAAAAGGGGCAGCTAGAAACAAATTGTCGGCCGAATTTTTTTTTTCAAATGATTATATCTTCGAAATTACTAACCACAAAAAATCCGTATTTTGCGACCATTAAGGTGGCGTATAGATCCACCAGAATCAGCTTAGAAAGAGGCTAATTATTGTAAGGGGGAGGGTCAGCGGGTGCAAAGAAAAACACTTAAAAATGAATATCTCGACTGTCTCTTAAGCTATGTAATTAAAACTTGAAACGTATACTAAGCTTTACTAGTAACATATGAAGAATATAATGTTTGGACATAATAGTAGTGGGGAAAATGGGGAGCATTTCAAAAATAGCGCAATTTTCAAAACTTCAAATCATTATATCTCAAAATTGGGTACAGATATCAAATCAAAAATATGTCAGATTGTAGAGTTATATAATCTTTAATTTGTGCAAAATTTAAGTTTGGGGGGTGTGCGGGGAGGGAAGTGGAAAGCAAAAATGTTGAAAATTTTGAGTAATTTTTTTAGGGCTCTGGTAAAAGATACAAAGTTTAAATTTTGCACGTCGATACATCTATTTGATATACATAGAAAAAAAATTATAATTTGGTCCAAAATTGTTATGTACCGAAGTGGGGGTCTAACGTGCATAAGGTGTATTTTGTACAATGAAAAAAACACATAAACTGAACATTTTTGAATGAAATTTTAAGGTAGAAACTTGAAAATTTGCAAAATGCATTTTAAAAAAATATCTAAAAGTTTCAAATATTAACTGGTCGAATATCTTCAAAACTTCTACCCTCTCCCATACAAAATTATTTTTTCGACCATTTTTAAGAAATTAATTATCACCTAACTATTAAAAGCTATCAATTTGAAATTTTTGCATAAAAACTTACAAAGACAGTTGAAATGAAATTACGTTAAAAGTTTTGAAATCGCGCTTGCCCTTCTACCACCTCCCATACAAAAGTATGATTTCGACCAACTTCATTGAATCAACTAATAGCCAAAAAATTAAAAGCTACGAACTTGAAATTTTGTACAAGCACCTTAGAAGAGAAAGAAAATAAAATTGCGTCACAAATTTTACGATTCCTCCACCTCCTCTACCCCCTCCCATACAAATGTTTGGTTTCGTGAATGTAAAATACACCGAATCCTATGAAAATTGTAGGCAACTTCGTCTATGAAACTGGCATTCTATACAGAGAATATTGGACGTGATTCAATCAATCAATTAAAAAATTATTAACATCCACCCACTCTTACTTTCACCCCTTCCCCTCAACTTGCATAAACGAATGAAATATTGATTAAATGTACTGGAGTTTTTGAACGTTTCCGCAAAGTCTTAAATTGACAACTGCCCTGCCGGAGAACTCCCTTTCACTTAGTCTTCCCTAACCACTCTAACCTGCATATTTCCTCGTATCCGCAACTTGTCCCAACAATAATAAAGTTTCGCTCGACTTGTTGGCAGTTTATTTATACTACCAACTTTGCCGGGCAACTGTGTTGCCCGGACTTGAAAAAGCCCCATTATTCTGCTATTATTTTGGAAATCGCAGGAATTTTGCCCCATTTCGTTAAACTTTGCTAGTCTTGATAAAAATCGATAAAATACATTTTTCTTTTTTTAGGAATGATTAAAAAATAGGGAAATTGGGTGCCGCACGAATTGTTGGGGGAAGGGGGTGGGAAGAAGTGTCGTTTAAAAATCATGGACCTAACTGCAGAGAAATGCTCTTGCAAAAAAATGGCAGCGATAGAACTGTTAATTTATTAAGGTAGTTTTACGATCTGATCTATCAATCAATCAAATTTAGTTTCATTGCGGTCATTTCACCATTTTGAATGATAGATTTAGCATTAACATTTAATATTTTTTGCGTCGATACCTAATGATTTTTTTTTAATATATTATTTTTTATTATTAGTATACAAATTTATGTACTAGCAATACTTTCAATATATGAAACCGCTAGCTTTAAAAATTTAAAAAATAAAGCAAGAAATTAATTGAAATATTAACTTTTCATCACTTTTTCGCTCAGTTTATCAATCTCTCCAAGCGCTTTTATGTTTTTTTTCCAAGCCCATTCCCCAACAACATTATGGAATGCAAAAGGTAAAAAAGCAGAGACGTATCTCTGATATGAGAATGATCTAAAACGATAATTGAATATGTTAAATTTAATCGTATTTGGAATGTTAGACCCAATTACTCGAAAATGCTGTGACAGGTGAGGCGCTGCCTCATGCGCTTCACCTGACGAGCCGCTACACGGCAAAGTAATCTTACTGCATAACAACGCTCGGTCACATTTTATCAAAACCTACTTGGGAAACCCAAATTCACATTCTTCTGAAACACAACAGGGCTACGATTGCGCGTAAGGCCCAAACTTACTATACTGTAGATGATATTATTATTATTATTATTTGGGGAATACGTGAGAGCACTGCGACCTTCTCGGCCTATTGTGCGTTTATTGCCTCTTTATCCTACCATAACTCAATAGCTTTGGCTAATCTAAGTATCTTAATGTTGGCCAATTCCTCGGTTGAAAGGAAACCTTTTCCAAGAAGATTGTGTCTTTTCCTAGCTTCACAGTGACATAGAATGTGTACTGTCGTTTCTGAGTCTTCGAGACTGAGGCAACATATATCGGTTTCCGCTAAGCCCATATTTTTGAGATGGTGGCTTACTCCACTGTGCCCCGTCATTATGCCGACTAGAGTACTAATAACACTCTTGCTGAATTTTAGAAAATCCTCCACTTTGTTTTCTTGTGTTAGGATTAGTTTTTTTTATATTGATAAGCCTGGAAGTCTATTCCAGAAGATTTTATGTTCTTGTTCAACCCACTTGCTAAGTAAAGAGTTGTGGTGCCCTTTTGATTTTCCGCAGAATGGCTAAGGACCAATAAAATTTGTATCTGCGCCGTTCTTTGCAAAGTGATCAGCCTCTTCATTTCCCTCAATTCTCATGTGTCCTGGTACCCACATTAAGGTTACATCGTTCCTTTTTCCCAGGATGATTAGTTCTTGAAGGCAGCCCCAGGCTTTGAGAATCGCTTGACTATCCGACAGGATATAAATAGATTTGTTGCGATGGGCTCTCCTTATATTCTCCTTGATGCATAGCTCCATTGCAATTAGTTCAGCCTGAAAGATTGTGGCTTCTTTGCCGAGTGGTTTTAAAACCGAGAAGTTAGGACCTTTGACTTCGGCTCCTGTCCCTTCAGAGTTGCGTGAGCCATCAGAATATCAAATAGTTGATTCCTCTTCCATTTCAGGTAGCATGGATTGCCAGTCCTTGTGTTCTCTGATTATAACTTTGAAGGCGGTTTCAAAGTTGAGCATAGCGTCCGATAGTGTAGAGCCTCTATTTTTGGGATTTTGAGGTGAACTCTTTACTCCCCTGATTTGTAATTGTTTCCCCTCTGTATGCGTAACACCCCTTTGATAGCCTCCTTTTTATACTCTAGATGAAATCTGAGAGTATTATAAGTTTGCTCTAAAGTTTGTAACGCCAAGAAATAAGGCTCGGTGAAAAAAATGATGAATACAGAAATTAATATTATCACTCAAAAATCTCAAAACCGGATGTCCGTCCGTCCGTCCGTCCGTCCGTCCGTCCGTCCGTCCGTCCGTCCGTCTGTGCGCGCTCTAGCTTGAGAACGCGTTGAGCTAGATAGTTCAAATTTTGTAAACGTCGTTTTTGACAAAAAAGTAAGGTCAAGTTCGTGAACGGGCCAAATCGCTCCACCCCTTCTACCCCCTCCCATACAAAATGACACAATTGCGCAATTTGACAATAAACGGATTTGCACGAAAAGTATAAAAGCTATTGGCCTGAAATTTGGAATGTGTTACTTTTATGATAATATCAATCTACCGTACGAAAATTATGCGTATCCTCCCCCTCCTTCTACCACCTCCCATACAAACTGTACTTGTCATGAATTACTCTAAGCCAATTTACTCATTGCGTATACAATTTAGAGAGCTGAAATTGTGCACCAAATATTTATTTGAAATTGTTAGTAAGCCCAAGAAAATTTAGACTATTAGCTTCACCCCTTCTACCCCCTCCCATACAAAATGACACAATTTCGTAATTTGACAATAAACGGATTTACTCGAAAAGTATAAAAGCTATTAGTCTGAACTTTCGGATATGTTATTTTCATAGTAATTTTAATCTACAGTAGCAAAATTATTTGCTTCCTCCCTCTCCTTCCACCCCCTCCCATACAAACTACACTTTTTCATGAAATGCTCTAAGACGATTTTCTCAGAACATATAACATTTATTGAGCTCATATTTTGTAATAAATACTTAATTAGTATTAGCACTAAGATCAGAAAAAAATATTTGATTAGCTTCACTGCTTCTACCCCCTCCCATACAATATGACACAGTTTCACTAATTTACAAAAAATCGATTTTCCTGAAAAGTATGAATGGCACTAATCTGAAATTTAAGGGATGTCAATTTTATAATATTCCTAGTTATTTCTGAAAAAATCACTGGAATCCCCCCACTCTTTCTACCACCTCCCATACAAACTGCACATTTTCACTAAATCTAACTCACTAATTTTTTCAGTTCCCATTCAATTTTTGGAGTAAGCATTTTGTACAAAACATTCTTATAGCTACTTTAGCATGATGGGGAAAAATTAGTTCAATGCTGTCATCCCTTCTAATACTTCCCATGCGAAATTTCTTGGGATCACAAAAAATTCTATTTCATCTAGAGTATCGTAAGATTGCGCTTTACGCGCAATCGTAGCCCTGTTATGTTTTATTTGGATATGTATCGGAGAGATGTTTAGGAACATTTCCATTGCCGCCGTAGGATAGATCTTCATTGGTCCTGTAACACCAAGACAAGCTAGCCTCTGGATTTTTTGTAATGCAAGCTGTACTTTTCGTTGTAAGATTGCATCATATCGTTGATCCAAATGTGACTATTGGAAGAATGATTGTTCTGCAGCACCAGTAAATCATTTTGGGCTTTAGTCCCCATTTTCTGCCAAAAAGCTTTTACAGGCCCAAAAATGCCTTTAGTGCTTTGGCATGAGTCCATTCTATATGTTTGTTCCAGTTGAGTTTGCTATCCAGTAAAACACCTAGATACTTTACCTCATCTGAAAAGGGTATTGGTGTTCCATTTATTTAAGGATGTCTGATGTGGATTTTCCTTCTTTTTGTAAATGGTACTATCTCAGCCTTGTTTGGGTTGATGTTCAAGTTCTTAGACTGACATCAGTTTACTATCACCTCTAAGGCTGATTGTATTCTTTCCGATATTAAATCATATTTGTCTGTGAAAATGACAAGGTTATCGGCATATCCTATTACCTCGTATACTTGTTCTGTTAGACGGTTCCCAGGCTGGAAAACTATGCGAGATATGCTGCTACCAAAGTTGTTGGTCCTGCTGCTATTGCTGCTGCTTCTGCCGCTGCTGTTAAAGCACCTGTTATTGCTGCGCCTGTCGTTAATTAAGCTGCTCCATCGATAGTTAAGCCGGTTGAAACATGGGCGCTGGTTGTCACGAGTTCGGATGTATCTACTATGGCGTAGTAGAGAAAAGCAGAAATAGAGAAGAAAATTAGAACAAAAGTGGGCCCTACTTTAGGGGTCAGAGTCCATGGCGTGAATAAAAGAAAGGATGGGGGGGTGTGGATCACCGTCCCATCCAAGGCAAAGCGGGAGAAGGTCGCCGCGAACAAAAAGTTTCAAGAAATAGTCCTCAATGTCTCGGTGAAGGAAAAGTTTAGTCATAAGGTGATTATTCAGAATGTCGATCGCTCGATCACCACAGAAGACCTCATGATAATAAAAATTTATCGTAATAATATCGAAGGGAAGTTCACCAAGGATGAATACCGTGAAGGAGTTCGAGTGGCCAGTCGGCCAATCAAAGAAGGTCAAGAGATGTCGAGCGAAGTACTTGAAGGTAGGGAGGAAATAATGAACGCTTTATTTGCTGATGAAAGAGTTTATGTGAAATGGTATTCGTACCGCGTAAGACCGCACGATGAACTTTTCTCGTGTTATCGCTGCCTCGGCTTTGACCACGGATTGGAAGAATGTCGATATAAGGATATCGTTTGTGAAAAATGTGGTAAGGAAGGCCATATTGCCGTGCGATGCAATAATGATGCACATTGTAGAAATTGTGAACTTAGGGGATATCCTGCAAGCCATTTGATGAAATCTAAGAGTTGTCCGGTTTATGCCGTCCTGCTTGCCAGAAGGCAGGCACGGCATTAGTCATAAATCGTGTAGTAGTATATGGCTGGGAGGGATACCGATACTGGCTAGCGGCCATCTTCTACCTTGAGTTATTGATGGTGCTGTCCTGAGGAAGTCCGGTCGACCCCTAGACTTGCCTAGGTATCGGCCCCCTTAAGGATAAGGCACCAGCCATCACTGTGCCCTTCTTGTAATTGTGTCTCTAACGTGTGATAAAGTATGTAGTGTGAATGAGAACAAACTGTGACTGTTTGTATGAACTTTGAATGAATTACAGTATGAAAGTGAGCGTAACTGTGCCGTGAATGTTGATTTTACCCAAACGCAGGGAAGGGATAACGATAGTTATCATACACCGGGTGAACGACCAAGGTCAATTCCGGTGTAACCTTTGGGGGGTGCCGTCCACACGTATCCCAATGCGGAGTGTCACCAGTCACGAGTTGCAAGGAACTCAACTGGTAGTAATTTTCAAATTACGAAACCTGACCGGAGGTTTTTCTGCTACCACGGGTGTCGGGGAGCCCATGGAAGGTTACTTCCACCCCCGGCAATTGAAGGCGGCCCTTCGGCGAGTATCGTGGTGGCTGTGGTTTACCGCCTACATCGCGGGCAGAATTCTTCGGAGCTCGACGTGGAGTTGCGTTTTTCCAACCCGGTGCCATGACCGACAGACCGGCAGAGATTTTAGATAGGTCTCGCATCCACCAGTATGAATGCCAAACTTGCACTTGGTATAGACTGGTACCTCAGGGGGCGTTAATGATTGATCTGAAACAATCCATGTTGTAAGACAACTGTGTGGCAATTCCGTTCTGTGAGTAATGCACCACATAAATCAAGGCTTAAAGTAAATGTTCTGTTAGATGGTCCAGGAGCTCTTCTACTACAATTGACCAAAAAGTGGAGATAGTACCCAGCCTTCGAGACAGCCCCTATAGGTCTGTGAGGTCAATGTGCTATCACCTAGATGTGTGGTTGTCATTCGGCTTTTTAGCATGGCGTGTATCCATTTGATCGTGGCCGTTTCCAAACCCTTTTTCCTAGCTGCCGCTGTTATAGCTTCATAGGGAACATTGTCAAATGCTCCTTCTATATCTAGGTATGCGCAAAGGGCAATTTCTTTACAGTCTTTTGCCTTTTCAATTTGCCTTACCAAACCATGAAGGGCAGACTCTGTTGATTTGCCTATTTTGTAGGCATGTCGATTATTATTAAGACAGATCTAGTTAGGCCCTGTTCTTATGTTAATGTCCACTAACTTCTCCATCGTTTTGACGAAGAAAGGTACAGCTTATAGGGCGATATGACTAAGTTGATCAATGAGACGATTCTCTGCCTTCGATAGAAATAGCACCCTCGCCGTCCTCCAGATTTTTGGGATGTATCATCATTCAAAACTGGCTTTAAAGATCCTTATCATTATTGGCATTAGGATCTCTAACCCCTTCTGCAGTAATGCGGGGAATATTTTATCTACTCGGCCTGATTTATAGGGCTGAGTGGTACTGATCGCCCATCTGATCTTTTCCGGAGTGAAGATTTTACCAGCAATACTTTTGCTGAACGGAGTTAGGATACGTCCTTTCCTCTACCTCTAAATGTTCATTGTTGTTAATTATCTTGCAGCCTAGGAAATGTGTTGCCAATAACACTTCAAGAGATTCCATGCTGATTTTAGTTGACGACCCATCTGGTCTCTCTTATAGTCCGATATCTATCGGGATGTCTTTTGATAACACCTTTTGAAGTCTTGAGGCCGTTGGGAGATCATCTATCTCTTCACAAAAATTTCTCCAAGACCTTTTTCTTAACTTTTTTGGAAGTTTGTTATATTCAGTAAGGGACTGCCAGTGTTCGTCTCAGTTCCCAAAGGATTTTTTTCTATTGAACAATTTCCTAGTTTGTTTGCGTCTTGCCGCTAGTTCCTCATTCCACCAAGATCTTTGTTTGGTCCCTTTTTTGTGTAGAACGGGAAAACTTTGTTCGTAAGCATTAATAATGTTGTTTACGAGTTTGTTCGTGATTTTATCAATGCAAACTGGGCTGCTTATTGATTCCTCTTCGATACCTTGTTCGTACTCTAGGACTAACTGGTACGGATTCCAGTTGGTGCGTTTAGGGTTTCTGTATTGTCCTATGTAACCAAATGAAGTTTTAATATCAAAAGAGATATGGCTACGATCCGATAATGAAGCTTCTTTTGATACGTGCAAATTTTCGCACTTGTCAACCAGGCAGGGGCTTGTTATAGTTGGTTTTCCTGTCTATTCTCTCTTGGTTGCTAATATTCAGTCAGCAATAAAGTAATTTTCAGTAGAATGAAGTTTGCTATTTTATTTCAGAAATTTTTATTTTTTCAATTTTTATTAGTTTTTGGTTCGTGTCTAAGCTAAGCACTTTAGCAACGGACAATTTATCGCGGGACAGAGATAGTTGCATTGGATTTAAGTATGCCAAACAAGGATAGCGAAACAAATCTTTCGAAAATTTGACAATTGTTTCGTATAATTTAACGCGGGACAGAGTTAGTTGCAATAGGCTTAAATGTGCCAGACAAAGATAGCGAAACGATTGTTTCGAAAAATTTCGAGTATTTCGCCAATAAGGGAGGAAAATACTTTTATTCCCATTTTCTGACAAGGCAAAGCGTGCTTATAGTCTCTCCTTATTATATATCCTCCTTGATGTACCCCTTGAACCAAACACCACAGATTTGTAGACAGACGGTCGGCTTTTATTTAACTTTAGAAAATACAAATAAACTGTATTTTATATTTGCAGAATTATTTTTTTTTTTTCATCCTAATAAAGTCTTATTATTTTTATTATTTAGGATACTGTTCATCAATTTACCAAACCCATATTGATAAATACTAGGATCTGTGAGATGTGCCTCCTATTTTTTTACCTCTCTAATTTTTCCCTGAAATGAAGCAGCCTCTAGTTACCAAAACATTCTTAAATGCTACTCCATGTAATTACAAGATGAGTTCTATAGTCATTTTACTACTGTCGTCGTAATTACAAACGCCAAATACAATTTTATTTCCGTTTCTTTGAGGAGACAAGAAAACATTAATGTCCCTTTAAATACCTTTTTTTTCAATAAAAATAAAAGTTGAACAAATAGAAAAACTCATATTTGAGAGAAAGATATCGAAAGATCTGATATCTTTCTTTATGTTTCCTTTTAAAAGCTGCTATACTTTGCTAAAGATTCTCTGGTAGTTTACTTTTCTTTGAAAAAAAATGGTGTTTCCTTATGAAAAAGATACTCAAGATGTTTTAAAGTTTTTTTTATTATAATATCCTTATCTTTCCTGTGCTGTCCGGGAAATTTTTTCAATATCAGTTCAAGAAATTTATATTTATTTTTTACTTTTACTACCCTTTCTTTGTAAAGAGAAATTGTGTAGTTTTTTTTTTTTACTTAATCCTTGATTCAAGCGAGGAAAGAGTTTACCAACAGAGAGAAACCGAAAGGGTTTGCATGACAAAAAAGGAAAGGAACTTATTGCATTGTTCTCTAAGTTGAATAGAAATGAATCCATGCTACTAGAAACATCTATTGTTCAGAGAGTTAACAATAATAAGAGAGATTTCTTATGAAATGTTGGGAGAACACTGTTTAACGAAAATTTTGTAAATATAACTACATATGTTGAAAATTGTGTTGACTCATCATATATTCCACCTTGATAAGTTTCTCGCCTCTGAAATTAAAGGATAGTTCAGCCTTCGTTTTTACCTTTTACCCCGTTTTAGTCTTTATTTCAGCTTATTATCTAGTGACGCTCTGGAAAGTATGTCGAACGGGTACTAAATAACAAAAAGTATTCGTTTGTAAAATAAAGTGGACAGAGTGTACCCTATTATAGAATCCGTATTAATCTCAGTCTATACTTCAGACTCTGCTTCGGTCTGCGCTTTTGTTTCGGGTTCTGTCCCAATAGTATGTTAAGTCACGGCAACACTCCCCATGACCCTATAATAGCAGCAAGGAAAAAGGGTTAAGAATTCACGATGAAATGGATACACGCCATGCTAAAGAGCCGAATGACAACTACGGATCTAGGTGACAGCACACTGAATGCACAGACCTAAAGGAGCGGTCCCCACATCTGTGGTCAATTCTAGTCCTGGACCGTCTAACAGAACAAGGCTACAAGGTAATAGGTTATCCTGATGACCTTGTCATTATCATTAGATGCAAATGACCTAAAAATTTCGGAAAGGCTACAATCGGCCTTAGAGGTGATAATGAACTGGTGTCAGTCTAAAAACTTGAACATCAACCCAAGTAAGACTGAGATCATCTTCTTCTTTCTCAATGGCACTACAGCCCAAGTCGGGCCTTGGCCTCCTGACCTTCAGGTTCCTTAAAATTTTCATTATTTATTGCGGAAGGGTTGTTAGCACATCGCACAACCCTCTATCTATGAATTTTTCATTTTCGTAGATTGAGGTAACCAAGGTATACCCAAGCAAGTAGTGTGCTGGAATTATGAGTCGACCGGGATTTAAACTCACGACCTTCGCATTATAAACCAACACGCTACCCACTAGGCTACACCCTAGACTGAGATCTTACCATTTACAAATAGAAGGAAAATCCACTTAAGGTGATTATTGACTTAAATATGAAATAAATCGATTTTTTTTTGTGGTGATTGTCATTCTTCATTCAATTTAACAAAAAATGAAACAAACCGCAAATTTTTCCGATGAGTAAAAGTAGTCAAAAAATGAATTCTAAGCTAGGAAGGTCGGTATAAATCGTACTACCAGTCTGTTAGTTTTTTTACTCTCCTGAATAGATTTTATTTTCACATTTTTGTCCTCATCGCTACATTTTTCTTGAAAATTATAAGAGATATCAGCATGATTTTTTTTGGTCAATAGATAGCAGTACTAGCTAACAACAGTACAGGGGAAATTTCAAATAGTTTTTTATAAATAACTTTTTTCAAAACAACATGGAAAATTTTTAAACTTTCTCAGATTATCACTGACTAAGTTTTGAATATTTTTGAAATTCTCCGGTACGTAGTTTCACTTAAGTAATAAGTGTACAAAAATTATTAAGATCGGTCAAGCCGTTCCCGACCAAATAGTACCGCATTTTTATAGAAAACCGTCAAGTCAGTAACCTCCTCCATACCCCCTTTCAAATAGGGTGAAATATGTAGGAGTGATACGTGATAACAAACTCAACTGAAACAAATATACGGAATGGACTCATGTCAAAGCACTAAGGGCGATTATTTGGTTGGACATTACAGATTACAGCCCAATCTACTGGTGCTACAGAACAGTCATTCTGCCAATAGTCATATCTGGATCAACAGTCTGGTGGACTAAAACGTTACAACAAAAAGCACAGCTTATATTACAAAAAATTCAAAGACTAGCGTGTCTTAGTATCGCAGAAGCTCTGCATGCTTGGTTTTCCTGGTATTTTCGTCCTTTGGATTAAGTCGTATCTTAGTGATCGCATTCAGAAAGTATACTTTCGTGGAGCCTTATCTTCTGAAATATTTAATACTTCAGGCGTTCCGCAAGGCAGCCATCTGGGTCCACTTCTATTCCTTCTCTTTATTAATGACGTGAGTTCGTTTATCTCTAACTCGAACATTCTTCTCTATGCCGATGATGCGAAAATCTTTAAGATTATCTCCAGCAGCAATGATTGTCTATTATTGCATAGTGTTATCTCGCGTTTTCATGACTGGTGCTTACTTAACAGTTTACATTTCAACATTAATAAGTGCACTACTGTTTCGTATTCTAAGAAGAAAATATCAATGAATTTTGACTATGTTGTAGATGGATGCTCTTTACTTCGTTCTGACAAAGTACGTGATTTGGGCGTACTATTCAATTGTAATTTTACCTTTGATGATCACGTGAATCACATTGCTGGTAAAGCGAACGCTATCCTCGGTTTTGTTAGGAGACAATCGAAAGAATTCAATGATTTCTTTACAACGAAAATATTGTATTGTGCATTTGTCCGATCTATCCTAGAATATGCTAGTCCTATCTGGTCACCATTTTATTCCATTCACATAGATAGGATCGAAGCAGTTCACCATCGGTTCTTAAGGTTTGTCCTTCAGGGTCTTCTCTGGTCCGATCCACTCAGGTTACCGCCATATGTTGATCGTTTAAATCTGCTGTCTAAGGATTCTCTTGAGAAAAGGCGGATACATGCCAGAGTTGTTTTCGGTTTTAAAGTAATTACAGGTATAATTGACTCTGACAAATTGCTGTCTATGATTAAATTCCACGTTCCTTGTCGTCCTTTGCGAAATTATGAGCTTTGTAGAATTCCGCAGCATCGCACGAACTACGGGTTTTATGAACCAGTTCCATTCATGTTAAGAGATTTCAATAACTTCTTCTCGCAATTGGATTTTCACATGAGTGTCCCACAAGTAAAAAGTCAGCTTTCTTGAGGTTAATAATGTTTGATTTTGTAAAAAATTTAAATTTTGTGTACCTAATTCTGTTTTATTATTTTTATTCTTTTTTATTGTTTCCAACTGTGCATAACTGCGGATAAATGTAGTAGTCAATTTTTTGATGAAATAAATTATTATTATCAATATCAATGAAAACCTGCCCTACTGCGGCAATGGAAATGCTCCTCAATATTCTTCTGATACATCTCCAAATAAAAAGGAGGCAATCAAAGGGAAAACAAATATAAATCGGGGGATCTTAGAGGTCATCTCAAAATACTACACCCGAAAATAGCGGTTCGAGGCTAGTTTCAAAACCTAATCGTTCTGGCAAAAAAGGAACTTGTGGTGGGTCCCACGACATATGGGGATTGAGGGTAATGAAGGACAGACCGCCTTGCAAAAAAGGGCGCTGAAACGAATTTTATCGGACCATGTTTACCACAAAAAAGAACATAGCAGGACTACGATTCGGCGTAAAGCCTCTAGATGGAACAGCAATTTTTTAACTTTAAGAAATTTTATATGGGAAGTGGTAGAGGGAGTGACAACATTGAACTAATTTTTACACATCACACTGGACTTGCTAACAAAATAATTCATGCAAAACTTAGAATTTAAAAACTTAATAGGTACTGAAAAAATTACTGCATTTAGTGAAATTGTGTAATGTGTATGGGAGGTGGTAGAAAGAAGGGCAAGTTCTTAATGACTTTTTCAGAAATAACCGCAAGTATCATGCTTTTGACATGTTTTAAATCGCAGATCAGTGGCAGTCATACTTTTCAGGGAAAGCGACTTGCTAAAAAGTTGTGAAATTGCGTCATGTTGTATTGGAGGGGGTAGAAGGAGTGAAGCAAATCGTTTAATTTTTTTTGATCTTACTAATAATTATAAATAAATATTTAGTACACAATTTTATCAATCAATCAAATCAAATTCCTATTAAGACCCCCTATAGGGGCATAGGACAGAAACAACTCTCTTCCACAAGGCGCGATCCTGAGCATCGGCCTTAAGCTGTTGCCAGGACTTGTTTATTCCTCTGGCCTCCTGTTCAACTGCTCGCTTCCATGTGTTACATGGTCGACCAACCCGACGTCTTCCTTGAGGATTATAATCCAGAGCCTGTTTTGCGATATTTTGCTCTGGTTTTCTCAAAGTATGACCGATCCACTGCCACTTCCGCCGTTGAATCTCAATACCTATTTTAGTCTGGCCAGTTGTACTCCAAAGTTCGTCGTTGGAGATCACTTCTGGCCAGAATATTCCTAAAATGCGCCGGAGGCATTGGTTTACGAAAGTCTGTAGTTTCTTGGAAAGTCGAACGGTCACTTTCCACGTAGTACAACCATACAACAACACAGATCTGACGCATGCGTCAAAAACTCGCAGCTTCGTGCGAAGATCTCTCTTAACCTCCAGAAAGGGGAAAGGATACCGAAGGCCTGACGAGCTTTATTTAGCCGAGCCTCAACATCCTTTTCGGCTCCGCCGTCCATGCTGACAATGCTTCCAAGATAGCAAAAATCTTGCACCTCTTCCACATCCTGTCCATTAAGAACAATCGGTGTGCTTGCGTTCGAACCCATGTGCATGTACTTGGTTTTACGCACATTTATTTTCAGTTCCGCCTCTTTGCATTTAGAATGCAACGAGCGAACATTTGACTCTAAGTCAAGCAAACACACGTCATCAGCATAATCAAGGTGACTTAAGATGTTAAATAGTCTCCATTGAAGACCTTTACCTTCCCCACCTTCCAGTGCAGCATTCAAGATGTCATTTATTATCACCAGAAATAGGGCTGGTGATAATATGCAGCCTTGTCTGACACCCGTTCGCACAAAGAAGCTCTCGGACAGCTCTCCTCTATGCAAGACGCGACACCTTGCATCTTCGTAGGATTATCAGGAATACCTCTCCTACGCAAAGCATTCCATATGTAATCTCGCTTAACGCTGTCGAAAGCCTTCTCGAAGTCTACAAACATGAGATGTAGTGGCGAACCCATTTCGGCTGACTGCTCTAATATTATCCGTAGGGTATTTGTGTGGTCGGTACAAGACGACCCTTTACGGAATCCAGCCTGATAAACTTCGAGAGTGCTCTCGATGACATCACTAATCCTATTGAGAATTACCTTAGCCATAATTTTTGATACGGCAGTAAGTAGACATATACCACGCCAATTGCCACAATCCCGAAGGTCGCCCTTCTTCGGAATTTTCACAATGACGCCCTCCTTCTGTTATATTTGGTACTCGGGATTAGGTTGGGAGTAGGTAGCAAGAATATGCACACACCGTGACTGTTCATGATCAAGTGCCTTTATTATATTTTTTATTTAGTTGGTAACATTTTAGTACCCGACTGGGTACGTTCAATACTTAATATATTACATCTTCCCCTTTCAATAAAAGTATAAAAGTAAAATGAAATTTATGTTGTTCATAATTAATTTTCTATATATCTCAAAGTATGAAAATCAAATAAAAATTATATTATTCTATATTATTTTTCTTGACTATAATTATTATCTACATCTTCCCTTCTATTAATTTCAATAATTTTACATTTTTACTATTTATTTTAATTTGGTATGAATTATTTTAATATCTAGAAGTAAATTTAATTTATAAATTCAATGGGTACATTTTTTTTTTTCACTAGAAAATATTCAAATTACATATATTTGATATAAGAATATTAGAAAATAAAGTACATCTTTTAACTTAGTATATTTACATGTCGTATGTTACAATTCATCCACAAGGACATGATTATTCAAAAGTTTTTTTTTTTTTTTTTTAATTCTCTTTAAATAGTAAGAATTTCGTCTTATTGTTTTTCCGGTTTGAAGAATTTTAATCCAGTAAGATCTTGGTGCTAAATCTTTTTCAATTACTACTGCTTCGGTCCATGTACTTCCATTTCTATACATAACTCTTTCACCTCGCTCAAAGTCAGGTTTCTGAACTGTACCTCTATTGTAGTATTTCTTATTTCTATTTCTTTTTATATTAAAATTGTTGGATAAATTAGGCATAACAGAAAATTTATAGTTGGAGGTTTTTGTTGGAAGTAATGTACGTGTAGTTCTAGCCATTAGAAGTTTGTTCGGAGCCTGATCTAAACCCTTCAAAGGTGTATTCCTATATTCCATTAATGAAAGCCAAAGTTCCTCTTCTCCTGCTTTTTTCAACATATTCTTTGCTATTTGGACAGCTCGTTCTGCTAGACCATTTGATCGTGGATAGATTGGACTTGAAGTAACTATTTTTATTCCAAACAACTTTCCAAATTCCCTAAATTCTAAACTATTAAAAGGAACGTTATCTGCTACTATCTCCATAGGTATCCCATGTACTGAGAAAATATTTTTCAATTTCATAATAATTTCAGACGCATTTTTCTTGTTTAATTTTAAAATATCGATATATTTGGAGTGATAATCTATAACAACTAAATAATTCTTGCTTTTAAATTCAAAAATATCCATTCCTATTTTCATGTAAGGATATTCAGGTATATTATGCGGCAAAAGAGGTTCACGTCTAGATGCACTGCGAAATTTTTGACAAGTTGTGCAACTTGCTACTAAATCCTCAATGTCTGTATTTATTCCAGGCCAGTATACGACTTCTCTTGCTCTACTTTTAGTTCTTTCTATACCTAAATGTGATCTATGTAATACTGTAAGTATGTACTTCCTCATTGTTGAAGGGACAAAAATTTTGTTATCTAAAAATATTATATTATCTTCTATTACTAAATCATTTTTGAATTTCCAAAAGGGTTTTACATTTTCGGACAAAGTGTCCTTAGCTTTGGGCCACCCATTTAAGATCACTTTTTTCAATTCTGATAAAATCATATCTTTGTCGGTTTCTTTTTTAAATTCTAGTAATTTTTCATCACTAACATTTACTGAATGAACTACTTCACTTACTCCATTCACTGTTTCTGTATTGTCACTCTTGTTATAGTACCTCGATAATAAATCAGCGATATACATTTTATTGCCAGGTACAAACTGAAGTTCTAAATTATATTTTAACAATTTAACTTTCATGCGTTGCAGCTTTGCTGACGCAATTTTATTGATATCTTTCTTCAGTATACCTAATAAAGGCTTATGATCCGTTTGAATAATAACTTTTTTCCCATAGATCCAGTTATGAAATTTTTGACATGCATAGCAGATAGCCAACATTTCCTTTTCGATCTGAGCATATCTCCGTTCAGCATCAGAAAGACTTTTAGATGCAAACGAAATGGGAGTATCATTCTGCATAATACAACATCCTACGCCGTTTTGACTACTATCAGTTTGGATTACTAAGGATGCTTTTGGATCATAATGCTTTAATACTGGAGCATTGATTATCATTTGTTTTATACGCTCCAGGCAATTAGTATGTGGCGTTTGCCAGTGAAAAATTACATTTTTCTTTAATAATTCTCTCAAAGGGTTTGAAATCTCTGCCAAACTTGGTATACTACTGCGCATATAATTGACCATACCTAATAATTTCTGAACATCTTTTTTAGATTCCGGAATGCCAATATCTAGAATTCCTTGAATTCTTTCCTTGTCAAACGAAATACCCTGATCGGATATTATATGTCCTAAGAATTTAACTTCTTTGACACAATATTGCAACTTATCTTTGTTAAATTTTATGTTAAGTTGTTTAGCTCTCTCTAAAACCTTCTTTAAAATTTCTTGATGTTTCTCAATTGTTTCTGTAGCAATTAGAACATCATCTATGTAAACAACAATATCTTCAATGTTTCTAAAATTTTCTTCATTAAGTTTTTGAAAAGTTTCCGGTGCTATTTTTAGCCCAAATGGAAGTCTTAGAAACTTGTAGTTACCAAATGGCGCGCTGAATGCACAAAGATTACTTGAATCATTGTTTAATTTTATTTGAAAAAATCCATCCTTTAAATCCAAAACACTGAAATATTTTTTATTAACTAGTGTTGGTAAAATTTCCTGAAATGTCGGAATTGGATGATTTTGATCCTTAAGATTTTTATTTAAATCTTGTGGATCTAGACAAAGTCTTAATTTCTTATTCAGTTTTTCAATAATAACCAAATTTGATACCCATTCATGTGAGCCATCACATTTCTCTATAAATCCCATGCCTATTAGCCTTTTCAGTTCTATTTTCAATGGTTTTTGTAAAGTTATTGGGATACGTCTGCTCGGCTTAACAACCGGAGAAGCACCTTCTTTCAACTTTATTTCAAAATTTTCTTTAAAACAGCCTACACCCTCAAATAGACCATTATATTCTTGTATAATTGATTCCTTGCCTGAACATTTCACGTTGTATAGCCTTTTCACTAATTGTAGGCTTATACATCCCATTAATCCTAATATCGGCGTTGACTCGCCGTCTACTATAAAAAAATTTTCATTGCTAACCTCATTTTTAATGCAGCATTCCAATGTAATTTCTCCTATCACGTTTATCCTCGTACCTCCATAAGCAATCAGTCTGGTATCAGTTGGTCTAATGCTCGCGTTAGTTACTTTTTTGCATAGATGAAATGGGAGTACATTAACCTCCGCTCCTGTATCAAGCTTGAAATGAATAATTTTATTATTAATTTTAACCTCTTCAATCCAAAACTTATTATTTTGGTTCAAAATATCACCTGTAATTGCATCTATGTAAACCGAATCACAACACTGTTTTTGACAGTTTGACTCACTTACTGTATTAATATTTTTTGTTCGACAGACTACAGCAAAATGATTTTTTCGTCCACATTTTTTACATGTTTCGTTAAATGCGGGACAGTTACCGTACTTGTGAATTGAATTGCAATATTTACATTTTGTTTTTACAGTATTCGATGAATTTATCCTATCTTTGTGTTTATTACCAGCCAACTGGTTAACATTATTTTTATTAAAATTTTTAAAAATGGCCTTCACCTCTTTATTATTATTCGTAACTTTATTTAGATTTTCTTTCTTATTGTGAAAATTTTTATTTATTGAATTTACCTCCGACATTGAATTTGATCGAGCTGACTTTTGTAAAGTTGACGACTGCGCTCGTGACACCTCATTTGCTCGAGCCATATCAACTGCTTTTCCCATTGTTAGGTTTTCTGCTTCTAATAGCCGCTTTTGGAGTTCTTCGTCGTAGACTCCAAGAACGATCCGATCCCGAATCATACGATCTTCTAAGTCGCCATAGCCACAAGACCGCACCAACTTCTTCACGTCCATAAAAAAAGAGTCAAAAGTTTCTCCCTCCTTTTGATTTCTGTTGCAAAAGATGAAGCTTTCATACACTTCATTTTTTTTGGGCAAGCAAAATTCATTAAATGCTTTTATGACTGCATCATAACTTTTGCGATCAATGTCAGACAGCTGGAAGGTATTGTATACCTCAATCGCTTGTGGTCCAACTGCATTGAGAAAAACCGCAATTCTAACGGCCTCCCCTTTTTCATGCAACTCAATTGCAGTGGCAAAAATTTTATAATTTTGATAAAAAATTCGCCAATTTTCTGCCAGGTTACCATTGAGGTTTAATTCCTCCACTTTCTTTACATAATCCATATT
Organism: Chorisops tibialis; assembly: GCA_963669355.1. NCBI lineage: Eukaryota > Metazoa > Arthropoda > Insecta > Diptera > Stratiomyidae > Chorisops > Chorisops tibialis. The sequence continues at coordinate 241,075,951 of OY770262.1, forward strand.
TATATGCAAAGTACCAACTTTTTTCGGTCTACCACGCGGTCTATTCTCCGCTTTTATTTTGTTTAAAGATAATTTGTCTTTATATTTACCCATATACGTGTATGTCCATTTATTTTAATTACACTTAAACTTTTTATTTTTGTAATTGTTTTACACTTTCACTTTGTTAATTGTGCGTGATGGGATTTTTATTAAATTTCGAAATCACTTTCGGTTCTTTTTTTTTCTCAGCTGCGCCATGTTATATTTGGTACTCGGGATTAGGTTGGGAGTAGGTAGCAAGAATATGCACACACCGTGACTGTTCATGATCAAGTGCCTTTATTATATTTTTTATTTAGTTGGTAACATTTTAGTACCCGACTGGGTACGTTCAATACTTAATATATTACACCTTCCATTCAGTCGGATATCTTCCTTTACTCCACACCTTAGTAAAGAGTGGGAGGAGTATATCGGCTGTGATTTCCGGGTCCGCTTTGAGGAGTTCGGTTGGTAGTCCGTCTATACCTGGAGCTTTCCTTCCCGCCATTGACCGAATGGCGGAAACTATCTCTTCCTTATCTGGGGGATCGTCCCTAATAGAGGATTGTTGCGGTTGGATGTTTGGAAGTTGTTCTGTTTCCGGAATATCTTCCTCTGACAAGATGTTTAAAATACCATACTCCTTCCATCGCCGCAACTGGAGTTCACTCATATTAAGGAGAGTTCCGTTGACATCTCTCACCAGGTGGGTGGCGGTGAAATTCCTGTTCGTCAACTGTTTCATAATTTTGAATAGTGAACCCAAATCCCTAAGGTGAGCCGCAGATTCTGCCTTGTTTGCCAGATCTTCAATGGCCTTTCTCTTGTCGTGGCTAACAGCCTTTTTAAGCTGTATATGAGCATCGCGGTAGTTCTGCCTCAAGTCGGGCGTCCGTTGGTTGACATCGGGTTGAGAGATGATTGCCAATTTGGCTTTTTTCCGATTGCCAACCTTGTCCCATGTGTCTTCTGACATCTAGGTTTCTCACCGCTTTGCACATATCCCACAGATTCTTCAACACTAGTTAGAAAAGTGTTTCTGGTTGCCTCCCAATTGGCGTCCAGTGTGCGCATTTCATGTTCATCCAATGTCGATTACTTTTCGCGTAGAATAGTTGTGTAGTCGCGTTTTTTGTTGGGATCTCGGAGTTTATCCACATTAAGCTTGCGCTTCATTTGAAGAATTTGTGGTCGTACACAATCTCGAGCAGGCAACCATCAAGTGGTGATCGATCCCCACGTCAGCTTCACGTTTCGCTCGCACATCGAGCAGACATCTTCTCCATCCCCGACTTATAGCCAAATGGTCGATCTGGTTCTGAGTTACACCATCAGGGGAAGCCCAAAATGTTTTATGATTACTCTTGTGTGGAAAAAGGGTCCCTCCGATGACCATTTGCCGAGTACTACAAAACTCCACAAATAATTCGCCGTTTTCGGGTCTCTTAATCCAAGGTTGTGACGCGTCGACCCATGGGTCACCATGCCTCCCCATGACGTGTTCTAGTCCATTGTTGTCTGATCCAACCTGGGCGTTCATATCTCCTAAGATGATAATAATATCACCTCTTGGAACACGTTCGAAGGTGGCACTCAGTTGGCTATAAAACTCCTCTTTGTCACCAGATGTTGCGGTATTAGTTGGTGCGTAGCACTGCAGAATTGTGACGTTTCTGACACTGGTCCTGAGTCTGACGATGATAATCCTATCCGAAACTGGTTCCCAGTCGCGGACAGTGACAAAGATAATATTCGATAGATTCTTCGTCTTCTTTGTAACCTTTGCAAAGGCTGTCGATCCATATCCCAAATGTGTGCAGCTTTAGCAAGCAATGACATCTGGCCAGGCCAACAATAGTTCGGATACTATAACGACTGCGTTGTAGCAGCTGAGCTGCAATATTTTTATTCATTCTTCCAAAAAGGATTTGGCCTTTCTGCAGCTGTCCAGTTGCTGTAACCCGCCAAGAATGAATCTAAAATTGTTTGTTTGAATCTAATCTTCAGCACTGTTGGTGCTACATCGACTGACTTCCTAGTGGAATTAATGTTAGCAGATCCTTGCCGTGGAAGCGTGTCTGTTGCCTCGTTTCCTAGCAGGTCGCTATGACCCGGTATCCAAATTAGAAAAACTTCGATTATGGTCTTCAATTGGAGATTGTGCTTTGACAACAATGACTGCTATGATTGCTTGTAGACTTATCACCGAGATTATCCTGAAAGGTGTGAAACTCTACATACCTTCCAGTCATAAGAGAGTCAGGCCATCGAAGGACTCTTGGTTCAATGAAGAATGTCTCGATGCAACTAAGACGAAGAAACAAGCATTTCAAACCTTTAAAGGCGATGAAACACCTGCCAACAGAGAATTCTTTAATGCGTCAAGAAATGCCTGCAAATCCATGCACAAGCGTGCTAAATTTGAGCATGACCAAAAACTTCGACGGTAGATCCTTTAGAGCCCTAAAGGCTCGAGATCTTGCTTGTTTATGGCGACCGTACTGTGGTTGATCCTAGCGAAAAAGCCAATTTACTAGCAGCAAATTTCGCAAGAAACTCTCACCTTCCACCTTCAAACCAATCGCCTCCCGCTGCAAATCCTTCTGGTTTCTCACTACGTGCACTGCATTTTCGCACGAGACTTATTTCTCGGATCCTTATAGAGCTCAATATCCACAAATTCGCTGGTCCGGACGGCATTCCCCCATTACCCTTAAGAATTGCGCCTCTTCTTTAGCTAAACCTCTTCGTAATCTTCTCTATCTTTCTTACTATTCTGGGTGCCTTCCGCGTATGTGGAAAGTTGCAAATGTTTAATGGAAACTGCTCGCAAAATCGGTGAATATCTCGAGGATAGCCAGCTAATCCATGATCGTCATTTTGGGTTCCGTCCTGGAAGGTCGACGGGAGATCTTTTGGTCTACATGACAGAACATTGGAACTCATACATATATACATAAATATGGCGAAGGTCAAGTTCGTGCTCTTGACATCGTAAAAGCTTTTGACAGAGTTTGGCATGATTGTCTCATAGTTAAGCTTAGGGCCATAGGTCTTAATGCTACCCTTGTTCAATAGATTGAGAGGTTTTTCCTTCTGAACACACTATACGAATAGTACTAGATGGCGTTACTTCTTGCTCTTTCCCTCAAGGCTCTGTTTTATCTCCGTCTCTTTTCTTAGTTTTAATCAACGACCTTCTGTCGTCCACTCTCAATCCAATCCATAGTTTCGTGGATAATACCTATGAATTTAACTCTGCTGCGGAATCTCACAAGCATTCTATTGCTTCCAATCGCATGGAGTTATTTCGTTCGCTGAACTCAGATCTCAACTTAATCTTGGCAGGAAAAATAGAGTAGAGCTCAACACCTCCAAAACACATGCCTGTCATCAATCCCTCAAACGTGATGTTCCAGTGTTATCTCAAAATGTGACCTTTGGTGGCGCACAACTTTGCACCTCGGATAACTTCAAACTTCTTGGCGTTAAAATTAATGACACCTCTAAACGTCTTGGTGTTCTCCGAAAGTGTAAAAAGTATTTCACGTCGAACGACCTCGCAACCATCTATAATGCATACATTAGACTACGTTTAGAGAACAATTCGCATGTTTGGGCTGGGGCAACCAAATCACACCTCGCGTTACTCGGGCGTATTCAAAAACATGCCTTCCGACTGATTAGAGACGATACCATCACGTCTTTTATAGATTCTCTCGAGCATCGCAGAAATTTCGAAGTACTCAGCATTTTCTATCTACCATGGAAGTAGTTCCATTTTAAATGCAGTGCACTCATTCCTACAGTCTGTAATTTTCGGCGAGATACTCGTCAAGCTGAGCGCGCACACGAGTACACCGTTAAGCCCTTGCCTTCTCGTACAGTGAAATTTAGTCAGGTATTCATTTCCCGAACATCAAGACCTTGGAACACATTACCAGCCAAAGTGTTTCCCAATGATCTCCTAAAATCTCCTGTGCTTCAAAAGCAATGTACACCGTCACTTGTCACCCAAATTGAATTGACTCAACCTTATTATACTCTAAATGAAATCTGAGAGTATATTGTGTTTGCCTTAGCGTTTGTAACGCTAAGAAATAATGATCGCACAGAGTCGCCAAGGGTACAGAAATATTTGTTGTCGCTCAAAAATCTCGATTCCGAGTGACCGTCTGACTGTCTGTCTGTCCGTCTGTCTACAACATAACTCTCGAAAGCTTTGACGTATCTTGCTGAAATTTTTTATATAACATTTTTAGCAAAAAGGTAACTTTAAGTTCGTGAACGCGCCAAATCCCCCCACTCCTTCTACTCTCTCCTATACAAATTTCATGAAATTTCGAAATTTAAAGAAATTGATTTTTCTTCGAAACCATTTCAGCTATTGGCTTGAAAATTGGGTCATAGTATAACGATGTGAATATCATTGACGTCAAGAAATATTGAACTGGTCCTTTTACTCCTTCTACCACCTCCCATACAAATTCACAATTTTCAAAGATGCATTTATTCGGTTTGCATTGCAACTAGCAAAGTTAAAAGGGCCGACTTCTGTCATAATTAGTTTTATTACAACAACCGATTTTGTGAAAGCTATCAACTTCACCTCACTCTTTCTACCCCCTCCCATAAAAATTTTTCGGAATTTTAACCAAATTATTTTTCTCCAAAACCGTCAAAGCTATCAACTTTAAATTTTGAGAAAAGTATTTTATTATAAATATCATTGATGTGGAAAAATTTGGTTTTGATTCAAACTCCCTCCCATACAAATGCACAATTTTTAGCAAATGCATTTAATCGATTTTCATTGAAACTAGGAAAATTACAAACTTCAAACTTTCCTAGAATTTGTTCCTTAATAATTTCAATAAATGCTAAAAAAATATGAACTTCGCTTCACTCCTTCTACCACCTCCCATACAATTTTTTGTATTGAAAATTCAAAAAATATATACCTCCTTCGAACATATGAGTAACAAGGCAATGTGATTATGATGTTGATAAGCAGATTCAAAATCATCCAAAACTTCCTACTTTCTCTGCCACCTCCCATGCAAATGCCATAAGTTCAGACAAATTTGTTCAAAAATTATGAAAGCTACAAACTTTAAATTCAGCATGAAACATCTTGTATACTACGTTTAGTGTTATATGTATACAAAAATTACAAATCACCTCTCTCTGCTTTTACCACCTCCCACACAAAAGTCGCTATTCGAAAGAATTTGAGATAACATATTTTCCGGTACAATAAACTCTTTCCTATTTCATTAGAGTATCATACTTTCATTTTTCATTATGCTTAGGCGTAAAGCTCAATCATAATTCTATTATGTTTTTTTTTTCTTTTTGCTCCAATTCCTATACCGACACAGCTGTGCATTGCATTAAAGGGTGGCGCCCTAAGTTGTGTTCCTTAACAAAAAAAAAAAAAAAACGTTCCACTTTTTGGACAATTTGGATAGTGAAACCTCCCCACTTAACCTGCAACCAACCAAAACGAACTTCCTGTCTTCAAGTGTTTCGGAGATATGAGCCGTTGAAATTTAACTTACGACATGATTGTTTTTATAGCATTATAGCATTATTGGACTTAGTTATTCATGAAACGTACAAAAAACAAAATTTCAGAGTAGCAATTTTTCTATTTTGTGTCACAATAGTTTGTTATTGGAATAATAAAGTAAATCATTGTTTTTGATTGAACTTCCTTTCAAAAACATCTCTTGCCTCTGGATATCACAAGAAAACAAACATGGATATTTGCTGACATCACCGCACTGCTTGTTATTTTTTTTTTCAAAACAATTCGAAAAATACATTTCAACCAAACCGTAAGTTCAAAATCTGCACTAAACTCTAAACAAGCTTACCCAAAGGCAAAATTCGTTGCGAATATCCCGAACAAGATATAAGGACATGTACATTATCCTTGTCCATCGCATATCAAATATCATTCAAAGTTATCAGCTAATAAAATGTTTGGTCTAAGAATTCACGGAAACGAACGAAATTCCTTTTTCATCGAACGAAAATGCCTGAAGGACATGATTCAAATTCCTTACATCTGCCTGCGATATACTCTCGTATGTATTTATGTGGAAAACCTTAGGATTTAGAGCGTTCTGCATGCAAACTAAGCCAGCAAACAATGATAGTCAACGTTGTTGGAAAATGGAAGGATAACAAGCGACAATACAGCTCTCAGCTAACGAGATTGGGTCTACTTTACTGGCGAAATCTTTGTCTGTATGAATTTACGACGGCGAATCCTTGTTTTATGTATATCGCTCTTGTCGAAAATACAATGCGGGAATATATACGGCTACTTTTTTATTATTCACTCGATTATTCCACTTAGAAGATTTTCTTTTCATTCGTCCTTACCACCACTCTGATATTATTTCTTATTTGGTTACGTTCAGCGAAAATGAATTTCGTTTTTCGTTACCCGGCAATTTTCGGGTTAAATTGAGTTGTTTCGATGAAGTTGATTGAGGCACGCAATGTGAACTCAAGTGGCGATAATCTTATGATTATGTTGGCCTAGGTTTACAGGAAGGAGCGTTAGTGTAGGGCCAACATATTTTTATGGTTATCTCTGAAACGTAGACATTAAACGATTGGATGAATAAATTGTGCCTGATGTACGAAGATAGATTGGTTTATTAGACGTGCAAATTATAAGATGCTGGGATCTAACCCAGAGAAAAAAAAGTCTTTTATTTAGGGATTCATATTCAAGGTATTTCGAAAGTTTCTAGTTTTTTTTTAGAGACAATGAAATGTTTGAATTGTGAAAAAAAACAGAATTGTATTGTATAAACTAATCATTTATTTAGACCTCAAAAATAGATACAACCAATCAAGAAACTTCGAAACATCGACAAAGATAACAAACTCCCCGAGATCGCAGGAATTCTTGATCGGATCGGAAAGCGATGCCGAAACTACTCCTCGAAGTATCCACTTGTTGTTCCGCCAAAGCATCAATCCATTTCCGGAATCGCCACTGCACGGTCCGCTTCCATCCTCGCTGCCAGCACAGAACGTCCGATTCGATGTTAACGCATGAAAATGTACATTGGAGCGTAAGCACACCGAATCCGAAACTATCTTTAACTCGGCGCGCCTCGGTTCCGCAACCAGATCGCGATTGGATTCATTTCGACCCCAACCAACAACGATACCAAATTGATTTTCGATACTCGAATCGAATGACGTTACAGCAGGCCATAAACAAACAGGTCGAATGAATTCGCTATACTCTACGCTATTTTTGAGCAGAACAACAGCTAGATCGGCATCAAAAGTCCGCAAACTTTGATCATAATCGGGATGAATGAAGATATCCTCGACAACAGATGCTATTGATCCCGGTTCATTCCACTCTCGGAGATTGTGTCGTCCTAGAAAGACCAATATGTCCCTTGGCATGTATTTCGTATTTCGGATGGCGAAACAGTGTGCCGATGCCAGCACGATTCTTCGCGATAGGAGACTTCCACCGCATTGGAACGAAAGTGATTTTCGAAGATTTAGATAGATGGCAGCGATCCAAGGCCATGATCCTCGCTGGATATGATAGCCGCCGATTATCAACGGCTTGATATTGAAACTAGGATCAATATTTCCGCAAACGAAGTCCTGCTGATCGGATTGCGGGGAGATCCCTTTCGTTACCACATCCCGATTGAATTCCACCGCCAGCTGTTGTGCAAGCAGTTCAGTGTGAAGCGTATGTTCCAACTTGATAGCCGTTATCAACGAACCGAATTCAGCCGGTCCACTGCAAATCGCACGATTATTCAAAAGAATTTGTGTAATTCGCGGTAATTGGGCTGGAAGTGGAAAATGTATTTTGTAAAGAATTGGTTTATTTTCAAAAATGTTTCGGGCTGTCTCTTCGCGCGTATAATGCAACTCAATAGCACCGATATTCGACGTCATCAATCTGGCTCTTAGAGATAAATTTACACTCAATTTGATCGGTGGACCCAGCTGTAGTCTCCTTAATTCCACAAATCCAAACCATTCGGTGCCGTCGTACTGGTATTTGAAGATTTCCGGGCACGGATTGTGCGGAATTGCAAAGCTTCGTATATGATAAACGTACATAGTCCATATTGTTTTAATAATTATTAATTTAACTGAAATCTGCATTCTGACTTTGTCATAGCTCGGGAAAAAATCGCGTAGGGAGTTTAGAATTCACTGGAAAATTCCAAATATTAGGCTGCCTTTATATCTTTGGCACATCACGAGCGATCGAACCAACTTAGTTTCATTAAAATTATACAGGTAATAGCTTAGCGGGAGAATTTTTTCCATAACAAATAGTTAATGAAAATTAAAATAAGGGTTTAGAAAATATATGTTAATTGGTTTTTTTAATTACAACTAATTATGTGAATAAGAATCAGCTTTAACTTTTCATGAAGCAGGTAATACAAAATATTTAATTACTTTATTACCCTCTCACCTGGTATTTAAATTAAAATTGATATTTCACCATATAGCTCTTTGTAAGATGTGTATAAATAAAACTGAGGAAATGGTATGAGACAGCAAGGAATCATTTACTTTTAGGTCAAAATTTAAGGCCAAAGTTCTATTTCACTTCGAGTCTATGAGTATATTACTCAATGTTTTACAAGAAATCATGTAAATTAGTCGAAATTTGTCAAAAACAATATGTCAGTGATTGTTCCTTGCAAGCTGCTACAGTGGTAGAAATTCGTATGAGCGCACTAATTACTTTATTATTTTAATAATAAAGTATTGTGATCGACTTGGAAAAAAAAATTTGCTACCCTGAAATTTTGTTTTTTCGCGTTTCATGACTAAATTAGCCTAAAAATGCAAAAAAAAAAATCCGTCTGTCTGTACGCAGTACGCCGGTGTGTACGCTCAGCGCACATTAACTCCCAAACCCTTCAAGATAGAAATTTAATTTTTGGGGGATTGTAGATAATTGCGGATCTCAGGCAGATACCAGCTTTGGGGGGTGTACGGGTTCAGGGGGAGGCAGGGGGAGCGCTAAGGCCGAAAAATACGAATTCAAATATCTCAGCCATGGTAACAGCTAGGAAGCTAAAACTCAACACACATATAGAGCGGTTTGTAGGACAACTTTTAAAAGTAATTTAATTTTTTTATCCATTGGCGTCCGAAAAGGAGGGGCTAAAAACAAATTGTAGGCCGAATTATTTTTTCAAATGATTATATCTTCGAAATTACTTATCGTAAAAAATTCATATTTTGGGACCGATTAGGTGGCATATAGTTCCATCGGAATCAGCTTAGAGAGTGGTTAATTACTGTAAGGGGAAGGGTCAGGGGCGGTGCAAAGAAAAACACTTAAAAATTAATATCTCAACTATCTTTTAAGCTATGTAATTGAAACGTAAAACTTATATTAAGCTATACTGGGAAAATACAAAAAAAATATAACATTTTGAAATAATAGTAGTGGGGGGAAATGGGGAGCATTTCAAAAATGACGCACTTTTCAAAATTACGAATTCTTATATCTCAAAAAGGAGTACAGATATCAAATCAAAAATTTTTCAGATTGTAGAACTACATATTAGTTAATTTTGATAAAAATTTTAAGTTGGGAGGTGTAAGGGGAGGGAGGTGATAAGCAAATATGTCAAAAATTTTGTGTGATTTTTTTGGGGCTCTGGTGAAAGATACAAAGTTTAAATTTTGCATGTGGATACGTCTGTTTAATGTACATAGAAAAATAATAACAACTTGATCCATAATTGGTATAAACCGACCCCCCTGGTCTAACGTGCAAAAGGTGTTTCATGTGCATTGAAAAAAACACATAAACTGAAAATTTTTGAGTGAAATTTTAAGGTAAAAACTTGAAAATTTGAGAAATGCATTTAAAAAAAACCCCTAAATATACGAAATATTAACTGGTCGAAAACCTTTAAAACTTCTACCCCCTCCCATACAAAATTATTTTTTCGACCATTTTTAAGAAATCAATTATCACCTAACTATTTAGAGCTATCAATTTGCAATTCTACATACAAACTTACAAAAATAATTGAAATGAAATTACGTTAAAAGTTTTGAAATCGCGCTTGCTCTTCTACCTCCTCCCATACAAAAGTATGATTTCGACCAATTTCATTAAATCAACTAATAATCAACAAATTAAAAGCTACGAACTTGAAATTTTTTATCTTACAACAAAAAAGAAAGAAAATTTCGTCACAAGTCTTACGATTCCTCTCCCTCCTCTATCCCCTCCCATACAAAATTCTTTTTTCGAGCATTTTTAAGAAATAAGTTGTCAGCTAACTCTTAAAAGATATCAACTTCAAATTTTGCAGAAAAACTTATAAAAATAATTCAAATGAAGTTGTTTTAAAAGTTTTGAAATTGCGCTTGCCCTTCTACCCCTCCCATACAAAACTATGATTTCGACCAATTTCATTAAATCAACTAATAACCAACAAACTAAGAGTTACGAACTTGAAATTTCATACAAGCACCTTACAAGAGAAGCAAAATAAAACTACATATCACATTTTACGATTCCTCTACCTTCTCTACCCCCTCCCATACAAATGTTCGGTTTCGTGAATGTAAAATACACCGAATTTTATGAAAATTCTATGCAACTTCGTCTATGAAACACATTCTATACAGAGAATATTGGACGTGATTCAAGCAATTAATTGAAAAGCTATTAACATCCACCCACCCTTACTATTACCCCTGCTCCTCCCCTCATAAAAACCCAAACTTGCAGAAACGAAAAAAATATTGTTAAATTGACAACAGCCCTGCCCAAGAACTCCCTTTCACTTAGCCTTCCCTAACCACTCTAACCTGCATATTGACTTTCCACTCATCCGCAACTTGTCCCAAGAATAATAAAGTTTCGCTCGACTTGTTGGCAGTTTATTTTTTTGACATATTTCTTGAAAAAAATATGATTACTTTTAAAAGATATATTATGTTTTCTTTGGTAAGAAATGAGTTGAATTCATTTTTGGCAAACTTTTTTCTTTTTGTAGACTTAATACATAACAGGGCTACGATTGCGCGTAAAGCGCAATCTAACGATACTCTAGATGAAAGAGAATTTTTTGTGATCCCAAGAAATTTTGTATGGGAAGTGTTAGAAGGGATGATAGCAATAAAGAATAATAGAACTAATTTTTTCCCCATCATGCTAAAGTAGCTACAAAAATGTTTTATACAAAATGCTTACTCCAAAAATTGAATGCGAACTGAGAAAATTAGTGTGTTAGATTTAGTGAAAATGTGCAGTTTGTATGAGAGGTGGTAGAAAGAGTTGGGGAATTCTATTGATTTTTTCAGAAATAACTAGGAATATTATAAAATTGACATCCCTTAAATTTCAGACTAGTGCCATTCATACTTTTCAAGAAAATCGATTTTTTGTAAAGTTGTGAAACTGTGTCATATTGTATGGGAGGGGGTAGAAGCAGTGAATCTAATCAAATATTTTTTTCTGATCTTAGTTATAATACTAATTAAGTATTTATTACAAAATATGAGCTCAATAAATGTTATATGTTCTGAGAAAATCGTCTTAGAGCATTTCATGAAAAAGTGTAGTTTGTATGGGAGGGGGTGGAAGGAGAGAGAGGACGCAAATAATTTTTGTACTGTATATTAAAATCATGAAACAGTTGACGAACAGGAATTTCACCGCCAACCACCTGGTGAGAGATGTCAACGGAACTCTCCTTAATATGAGTGAACACCAGTTGCGACGATGGAATGAATACTTCTCTGATATTTTAAACATCTTGTCAGATGAAGATATTCCGGAAACAGAACAATTCCAAACATCCAACCGCAACAATCCGCTATTAGGGACGATCCCCCAGATAAGAAAGAGATAGTTTCCGCCATTAGGTCAATGGCGGGAAGGAAAGCTCCAGGTATAGACGGACTACCAACCGAACTCCTCAAAGCGGACCCGGAAATAACAGCCGATATACTCCTCCCACTCTTCACTAAGGTGTGGAATGATGGAAGATATCCGACTGAATGGAAGGAGGGCGTCATTGTGAAAATTCCGAAGAAGGGCGACCTTCGGGATTGTGGCAATTGGCGTGGTATATGTCTACTTACTGCCGTATCAAAAATTATGGCTAAGGTAATTCTCAATAGGATTAGTGATGTCGTCGAGAGCACTCTCGAAGTTTATCAGGCTGAATTCCGTAAAGGTTCGCCTTGTTCCGACAACACAAATACCCTGCGGATAATATTAGAGCAGTCAACCGAAATGGGTTCGCCACTACATCTCATGTTTGTGGACTTCGAGAAGGCTTTCGACAGCGTTAAGCGATATTACATATGGAATGCTTTGCGTAGGAGAGGTATTCCAGATAAGGTCATAGCTATGATTAAAGAATCCTACGAAGATGCAAGGTGTCGCATAGAGGAGAGCTGTCCGAGAGCTTCCCTGTGCGAACGGGTGTCAGACAAGGCTGCATATTATCACCAGCCCTGTTTCTGGTGGTAATAAATGACATCTTGAAAGCTGCACTGGAAGGTGGGGAAGGTAAAGGTCTTCAATGGAGACTATTTAACATCTTAAGTCACCTTGATTATGCTGATGACGTGTGTTTGCTTGCACATACCCGTTCGGACTTAGAGTCAAATGTTCGCTCGTTGCATTCTAAATGCAAAGAGGCGGGACTGAAAATAAATGTGCGTAAAACCAAGTACATGCACATGGGTTCGAACGCAAGCACACCAATTGTTCTTAATGGACAGGATGTGGAAGAGGTGCAAGATTTTTGCTATCTCGGAAGCATTGTCAGCATGGACGGCGGAGCCGAAAAGGATGTTGAGGCTCGGCTAAATAAAGCTCGTCAGGCCTTCGGTATCCTTTCCCCTTTCTGGAGGTTAAGAGAGATCTCCCTTCGCACGAAGCTGCGAGTTTTTGACGCATGCGTCAAATCCGTGTTGTTATATGGTTGTACTACGTGAAAAGTGACCGTTCGACTTACCAAGAAACTACAGACGTTCGTAAACCAATGCCTCCGGCGAATTTTAGGAATATTCTGGCCAGAAGTAATTTCCAACGACGAACTTTGGAGTACAACTCGCCAGACTAAAATAGGTAATGAGATTCAACGGCGAAAGTGGCAGTGGATCGGTGGTCATACTTTGAGGAAACCAGAGCGAAACATCGCAAAACAGGCTCTGGATTATAACCCTCAAGGAAGACGTCGGGTTGGTCGACCATGTAACACATGTAAGCGAGCAGTTGAGCAGGAGGCCAGAGGAATAAACAAGTCCTGGCAACAGCTTAAAGCCGATGCTCAGGATCGCGCCTTGTGGAAGAGAGTTGTTTCTGTCCTATGCCCCTATAGGGGGTCTTAACAGGAATTTGATATTGAAATCATTATAAAAGTTAAATATCCCAAAATTCAGATTAATAGCTTTTATACTTTTCGAGTAAATCCATTTAATATCAAATTGCGAAATTGTGTCATTTTGTATGGGAGGAGGTAGAAGGGGTGAAGCTAATCGTCTAATTTTTTTTGGCCTTACTAACAATTTTAAATAAATATTTGATGCACAATTTCAGCCTGCTAAATTTTATACGCACTGAGTAAATTGGCTTAGAGTAATTCATGACAAGTACAGTTTGTATGGGAGGTGATAGAAGGAGGGAGAGGACACGCATAATTTTTATACGGTAGATTGATATTATCATAGAAGTAACATATTCAAAATTTGAGTCCAATAGCTTTTATAGTTTTTGAGGAAATCCGTTCATTGTCAAATTGCGCAATTGTGCAATTTTGTATGGGAGGGGGTAGAAGGGGTAGAGCGATTTGGCTCGTTCACGAACTTGACCTTACTTTTTTGTCAAAAACGACGTGTACAAAATTTGAGCTTTCTAACTCAACGCGTTCTCAAGCTAGAGAGCGAACGGACGGACGGACGGACAGACGGACGGACGGACATCCGGTTTTGAAATTTTTGAGTGATAATATTATCTTCTGTATCATTCATTTTTTTCTCCGAGCCTTATTTCTTGGCGTTACAAACTTTAGAGCAAACTTATAATACTCTCAGATTTCATCTAGAGTATAAAAATCAAAATTGTAATTAATGGTTAGACATTCGTTTGAACGCACTTGCCACTAATAAGTAAAATAAAATAAATACATAAGTTGATATTTTTGGTACTTTTTTTATTTAATACATTATATGGCCTCCTTTATTTTGAATGACACTAAAAGTTCGGCTGGGCATTGAATTTGTTAGATTATTTACGTGTGTGAACTTGGCCCCCCCAATTTCGATTTTTTTAATTTTTCTTGTTGCAATCGTTTGGTGGTCGTTTGGTGGTGATTGGTAGTCACTTTTTTTCGTTTGGTGGTAATCCGTATTCTGAGAAATCACGTTTACTTTATTTAGCGTGAACTTAGCCCCCCCAAAACACATTTTCTTAAATATCGAGAGTTACAGTTATCTTAGCGTAAAACAAATAATGCCATTCGTTTGGTAGTGCTTGCTAGCCCAATTTCATCGTTTGGTGGTGATCGGTATAGTTACAATATCGAATTTCCGTTAGAGCTTTATTCCGAAAAAGGCAACCCGAAATAGAATTATGAATGAAAATTTCCCCAATTATTTTTGATTTTTGAAATTTTCTTGTTGTATTCGCTTGAGAATCGCTTGGCGGTGTCTGGTAGTCTAATTTTATCTTTTGGTAGTGATTAGTATAGATACAGCATCGAATTCCCGCAAGAGCTTTATTTCAAAAAAATGGATTTATGAATGAAACTTACTCCCAAAAGTAAAATTTTTTAATTTTTCTTTTTGAATTCACTTGGCAGTCGTTCGGTGTTATTTGGGTAGTCTAATTTTATTGTTTAACGGTGATTAGTATAGTTACAATATCGAATTTTCATTAGAGCTTTACTTCAAAAATAGAAACCTTAAATTTAATTATGAATGAAAATTTCCCCAATATTTATGATTTTTGAATTCTGATTATTGCATTCGCTTGGCAATCACTTGGTGGTGTTTGCTCGTCTAATTTCATCGTTTGGTGGTGGTCAGTATAGTTATGGTATTGAATTTCCTTGAGAACATTTTTCCAATAAAAGTATCGAATCTAATTATTAATGAAACTAACCCCGAAATATAAAATTTTTAAATTTTGAATTCGCTAGAGGGTCGTTCGGTAGTGATTGGTAGTCTACTTTGTCATTTGGTGGTGATAAGTATAGTTACAATATCGAATTTTCTTGGACGCTTTTATTCAATAAAAGCGTCGAACCGATTTATCAATGAAACTTACTCCCAAATTTAACATTTTTGAATTATTCTTTTCGAATTCACTTAGGGGTCGTTTGTTGGTGATCGGTAGTCTAGTTTTTTCGTGTGGTGGTAAGCAGTATAGATATAGTATCGAATTTCCTTGAGCGATTTTATTTAATAAAAGCACCTATGCAGTTTGGCATTGAAACCAAATTCAATTCAATTTGCTTGGTCATAACCTTTCTTCCTTTCTTTAATTATTATGAGTGTATGGGATAACGCTTTAAAGTACGTTTAACCCATCAAAATCCATGTCCGCACTAATGGTAAGTATTGCACATCAAACGGACAAGTATTTTGCAAGTAAATTGTTATTCCATTTATTGTCTCCGGACTTGATAAATTTCCGTTTTTCAAGAGAAAGGATTTCGTTGAATTCTTTTTTTTTTTCGAGAAATCAATTCGAGGATAAGGTGCAAAGAACTTACTTTTTCTTTTTGGTGATTTCTCCAGCACTGTTTCCTTATAAGGTGCCATTATCTGTTTTTTATACTCTAGATGAAATCTGAGAGTATATTGTGTTTGCCTTACCGTTTGTAACGCTAAGAAATAACGCTCGCACAGAGCCGCCAAGGGTACAGAAATATTTGTTGTCGCTCAAAAACCTCGATTCCGACTGACCGTCTGTCCGTCTGTCCATCTGTCTGTCTGTGCGTCTGTCTACAGCATAACTCTCGAAAGCTTTGAGCTATAGTGCTAAAAATTTGTGTGTGTCATTTTTAGCAAAAAAGTAACTTTAAGTTCGTGAACGGGCCAAATCGCTCCACCCCTTCTACCCCCTCCCATACAAAATGACACAAATGCGCAATTTTACAATAAACGGATTTGCTCAAAAAGTATAAAACCTATTGGCCTAAAATTTGGAATATATTACTTTTATGATAATATCAATCTACGGTATATGCGTGTCCTCCCCCTCCTTCTACCACCACCCATACAAACTGTACTTGTCATGAATTAATCTAAGCCAATTTACTCAGTGCGTATAAAATTTAGCGAGCTGAAATTCTGCACTAAATATTTATTTAAAATTGTTTGTAAGGCTAAAAAAAATTAGACGATTAGCTTCACCCCTTCTACCCCCTCCCATACAAAATGGCACAATTTCGCAATTTGACTATAAATGGATTTGCTCGAAAAGTATAAAAGCTATTAGTCTGAATTTCGGAATATATTACTTTCATAATGATTTCAATGTACAGTATAAAAATTATTTGCGTCCTCCCTCTCCTTCCACCCCCTCCCATACAAACTACACTTTTTCATGAAATGCTCTAAGCCGATTTTCTCAGAACATATAACATTTATCGAGTTCAGATTTTTGAATAAATATTTATTTAGCATTATCACTAAGACCAGAAAAAAATATTTGATTAGTTTTACTGCTTCTACCCCCTCCCATACAATATGACACAGTTTCACAACTTCCCAAAAAATCTATTTTCTTGAAAAGTATGAATGTTACAGGTCTAAAATTTAAGAGATGGCAATTTTATGATATTCTTAGTTATTTCTGAAAAAATCAGTAAAATCCCCCCACTCTTTCTACCACCTCCCATACAAACTGCACATTTTCACTAAATCTAACACACTAATTTTCTCAGCTCCTATTCAATTTTTGGAGTAAGCATTTTGTATAAAACATTTTTATAGCTACTTTAGCATGATGGGTAAAAATTAGTTCAATGCTATCACCACTTCTAACACTCCCCATACAAAATTTCCTGGGATCACAAAAAAGTCTATTTCATCTAGAGTATCGTAAGATTGCGGTTTACGCGCAATCGTAGCCCTGTTATGTTTTTTTTACTTGAGACATGTACTATGGTCAGTTTCATTAAAAACTTGCTTAGGAGCCTTATTTCTCCAATTTTCCGAACCAAGTTTTGCTCTGTTCGGTATATTATTTATCAATTGGAAAATATTGTTATCACAATCGTCATTATCAACTTTATATTGGTCTTCCAAATTTATATTATCTTCTTCGATGTCCGCATACTCGTAAGATGTTAAGATGTTTCGGTTCTTCATAAACATGTCTAGTTGACTTTTACAAGATATAGCTGCAAGTGGATCGGTAGCATATCCATCATATTTATGAATTGCCACTATGCATATTAGCAGAAATATGTTTTCGAATTCTTCAATTGTCGTACAATCAATTAATAGACTTACACATCTTACAAAAAAATCACGTATCTCGGGATGATTTATGCTTTTGAAACATTTCCAGTTGCATACAGCATGAAAGAAATGAGCTACATCTACTCTGCCGAAAGTTGAAGGTTTTTGTACCATTGCTGTATCCTTTGCCGTTAAAATTCGGAAGCAAGTCTCAACTCCGCCATAGACGGTCCCAAGCCCGGTTTGAGAAAGGAGGAGGGAACATGGAGTTAACCTGAATGGCCAGTAACACCAGTGCGTCTCAGGAAGTAGGCAAAAAGTATGACATAGTTGGACTTGCAGCATAGCTGTGAGAACTCCAGCATGTCATATTTAGCTCAAAACTCCCACCCTTTTTCTACTAGGGTGTAATAAATAAGTAGGACCGGTCCTCCAGGTCGGGGGTTGGGCGAGGCGCCGACAACGCATCACCGGAAAAAAACACTGTCCCGAAACCTGAAGAACAGCCTCGGAAAAGATGGACTCAACGGCAACGACCCCACAAACGACAAATGGACTACTCTATTGGATCTTGGAATGTTCGATCCTTATTTAGGACAGGAGCTCTGAAAGAGTTTCTCGAAGAAGTGGCAAAACACAACATCAACATAACTGCCATCCAAGAAACGAAATGGGTCGGTAACGAAATCATGGACATGAGATCACACACAATCTATCCAAGTGGAAAATTGTCGGGAAGCAGAAAGTTTGGAGTCGCTTTTGTCGTTGACAAAAAATTTAAACAACAGGTCACGAGTTTCAGACCAGTAAGTGAAAGATGGTGTGCAATCCGAATAAAGACTAAATTCTTCAACACTTGGTTGATCAACGTTCACGAACCAACAGAAGACAAGGACGATGTAACTAAAGACGAATTTTATGCCACCCTAGAGACAACATATGACTCACTGCCCTCGAATGACCTAAAAATTGTCTTAGGGGATTTTAATGCAAAAGTCGGAAAAGAGGAGGCTCATAGAGGAACAACAGGAGGTCACAGTCTCCATGACATAACCAACGACAATTGCCAACGTCTTATTGATTTCGCAAGCAGCAAAAATATCATAGTAAGCTCTACGTGCTTCCCACATCGCGATATTCACAAACGAACGTGGGCATCACCAGACGGTCACACCTTCAACCAAATAGACCACGTTCTAATTGAGAAAAGGGCTGCATCCAGCATACTTGATGTACGAACTCTCCGCGGTGCAAATTGTGACTCTGATCACTATCTAGTCAGAGCTAAGTATCGATGCAAAATAGCTTCTCGTGGATATTCGAAAACGAGTAGAGCTCGCAAATTCAATGTCGACAAGCTTAACGACGAAACGGTGGCGCAGGCTTACATGTTAGCATGTAATAAACACCTGACACCAATATATGAAGATATCCAAAATATGCCAGTGGAGAATGCGTGGATGAAGATACGAGACGGCATCAAATCCTCCGCGGAAGAGGTATTAGGGTATCAAGCACGGCGAAAAAATAATGATTGGTTCGACCAAGAATGTCGCGACGCAATAGATAGAAAGAGCGAAGCTTACAAAATTTTTACTGAACGACCAACACGAGCCAAAAAAGAAAGATATGACGAGCTTAGGCGATATGCGAAACAGACCTGCAGACGAAAACAAAGGAAGTACCATAATGACAAGATACAAAAAATGGACGACGATATGAGAAAAAATAAAACGCGGGACGCATACGCGGGATATAAACCAAAAACCAGTCTCTGCAAAGACGCAGAGGGCAATATCATCAGCGACATAGAAGAAATCAAAAGGAGATGGGCTTCATACTTTGAACATCTTTTGAATCTCATCCCAGTAGCACCGATAACGACAGACAACATTTCAATTGAAGCCTCAACTGACGAAAATGAACCATCATCGACACCACCCACGCTTCCTGAAATCAAAGCAGCCCTATGTGACCAAAAACGAAACAAAGCGCCGGGAATTGACGAAATACCAGTTGAACTTCTGAAAAACGGTGGAAACTGTGTCGCTGAAATACTGTACAACATGATATGCAAAATTTGGACAGAGGAAATCATACCCGACGACTGGCGAAAAAGCATTATATGTCCAATTTACAAGAAAGGAGACAAACTCTGCTGTGAGAACTACAGAGGTTTCTCATTGTTGTGTACGTCCTATAAAATACTGACAAAAATAATTGAACGTCGTCTTAAGCCCTATACTTATCAAATAATTGGCGAATACCAAGGCGGATTCAGAACCGGACGATCTACAACAGACCAGATATTCTCGGTGAAACAGGTGCTTGAGAAATGCTGGGAATATAACACAGACGTGCACCAAATATTCGTAGATTTTAAACAAGCATACGACAGTATCGACAGGAGCGTACTGTACCAAATCATGCTTGACTTTGGAATTCCTCCAAAACTAGTCCGACTAACAAGACTCACAATGACGAACACTGAATCCCAAGGGAGAATATAAACCGATTCCACAACCAGCTTTCGAACGGAATGTGGTTTAAAGCAGAGAGATGGTCTAGCCCCCATGCTTTTCAACTTGGAACTAGAGTATGTCGTCCGAAAAATCCCAGTCGACACCAACGGGACACTACTATTCAAGTCCACCCAACTAGTAGAATACGCTGACGACATTAACATTCTAGCAAGATCCTTCCCTAGTGCTAAGGAGGTATTTGTCAATCTTGACTCCGCAGTAAAAGAAGTTGGGTTGCGCATTAATGAAAGCAAAACAAAAGTAATGACGCAAACAAGAAGGAGAACGCCAATCAGACAAAACATAACAATTGCGGAATATAATTTGGAGAGTGTGGACAACTTCATATATCTTGGGGCTAATCTAGCAAAGGACGGTAATGAAACAGACGAAATCAAACGACGGATAATACTTGCAAATAAGACGTATTATTCGGTACTTCCAATAATGAAATCCAAGAAAGTGCACAGGAACAATAAGCTGCGGATTTATAAAACTATTATACGACCTGTGCTTTGTTATGGCAGCGAGACGTGGACATTAACACGAACTTCCGAAAAAGCAGTCAACGCATTTGAAAGAAAGGTCCTCCGAAGAATTTTGGGACCTGTGAAGGAAGGAACGGAATGGCGAATAAGATGCAACCATGAGTTGTATCAACTCTACGACGAGCCAGAAGCTTCAACGTTCATCAAGCTACGTAAACTGCAATGGGGTGGTTATGTAGAGTGAATGGAAGACAGAAGAATCCCCAAACGTGCTCTTAAAGGCAAAGCGAGTGGTAACCGGCCAGTAGGCAAACCACCCAAGCGATGGGAAGACTCGGTTGATGAAGATAGCAAAGCCATCTTAAAAATTAGCAGCTGGAGGACGCGGTCTTTGGATCGAGACGATAGGAGGCCACGAGTTCAGGAGGCCAAGGCCTGATTTGGGCTGTCGCGCCATTGATAATGATGAAAGTCCAGCACGATAGCTTAAGACGTTCGAGAGTTATGTTGTAGACAGACTGTCACTCAGATTCGAGGGTTTAGAGCGACATTTTTGTACTCTTGGTAACTTTGTGCGATCATTATTTCTTAGCGTTAGAAATGCTAAGGCAAATACAATATACTGTCAGATTTCTTCCAGAGCATAAAAACTATTCGGTTTTTTAATGTTTCCGAAAAATCCATTAAGTCTCTGACACTTTATATGAATATTTAATTATTGAAATCTTCATTTGGCTAAAAGCAAAACAGAAGAAGTAAAACTTGGAGTGAAGTAGCAGAAAATGCAAGTAAACCGAAATGAGAAAAGTTCTAGAATTTTTAAATAAAATATTATGCTGGAGTGAAAAGTTGCATTTCGTGAAACACACAGGAAAAGTATTTTTTCGGTTGTCACTTAATTAAAAGAAGATTTATTTTAGCGTTTTCAAGTTTAATAAGGCTATGCATTGAAAATATGTTCTCCATATATTTAGTGGAACATTAAAAATATGATAAATACCGACACCAAACACAATGATTGCAATATTTTGTTGAACAAAAACTGTACCGCCCGCGCTTCGCGCCTTTAGTCTTAAATAAACTGCCAACAAGTCGGGAAACTTTATTTTTCTTGGGACAAGTTGCGTATGCGTGGAAAGTCAATATGCAGGTTAGAGTGGTTAGGGAAGACTAAGTGAAAGCGGGTTTTGGGCATGGCAATTGTCAATTTGACACTTTGCGGAAACGTTCAAAAGCTCCAGTACTTATAATCAATATTTCGTTCGTTTATTTTTGCAAGTTTGAGTTTTTTCGAGGAGAAGGGTGAGGCGTGATAGTAAGAGTGGGTGGTTGTTAATAGTTTTTAATTGATTGCTGGAATCACGTTCAATATTCTGTGTATAAAATGTCAGTTTCATAGATGAAGTTGCATAGAATTTCCATAGGATTCGGTGTATTTTACATTGACGGAACCAAACATTTGTATGGGAGGGGGTAGAGGGGGAAGGGGAATCGTAGAATTTGTTACTCAATTTTATTTCCTTTCTCTTGTAGTGTGCTCGTAGAAAATTTCAAGTTCGTTGCTTTTAATTTGTTGGTTATTAGTTTATTCAATGAAATTGGTCAAAATGATACTTTTGTATGGGAGGGGGTAGAAGTGTAAGCGCGATTGTAAAACTTTTAAAGCAACTTCATTTCAATTATTTTTATAAGTTTTTACGCAAAATCTAAAATTGATAGTTTTTTAGAGTTAGCTGATAACTGATTTCTTAAAAATGCTCGAAAAAATAATTTTGCATGGGAAGGGGTAGAGGAGGTAGGGGAATCGTAAAATTTGTGACGCAATCTCGTTTTTTTGTCTTGTAAGGTGCTCGTACAAAATTTCAAGCTTCGTATCTTTTAATGTGTTGGTTATTAGTTGATTTAATGAAATTGGTCGAAATCATACTTTCTTCAAATTGATAGCTTAATAATTAATAGTTAGGTGATAATTGATTTCTTAAAAATGGTCGAAAAAATAATTTTGTATGGGAGGGGGTAGAAGTTTTGAAGATATTCGACCAGTTAATATTCCACACGTTTAGGGATTTTTTTTTAAATGCATTTTGCAAATTTTCAAGATACTTCCTTAAAATTTCATTAAAAAATTTTCAGTTTTTGTGTTTTTTTCAAAATTCACGAAACATGGGACACTGAATCACAGCTCCGGTGAGAGAGGAGGATACTGGTTTTTGGGAATTAAGGGGATGGCGGAAGTGACAATGAATATTTCTTTGTTGTAGTTATGCGGGAATACTGAGATGGGTAGCGAGTTCCATATTCGAACAGGCCGGATTAAAAACGAATCACGAAATTTGACAGTGCGACCGAAGATGGGGTTCAGAGAATACTTCTCAGCGCGTGAAGTAGCTTCGTCCGAACAATCTCCATTGTAGTAGCGAAGGGTTAGGAAGCTTAAAATTCGTTTATGCTCTAGTGAATCGAGCGATGAAGTGTTGTCAGAATCTCCTATAATTTTAATGGATGGACTGGATACTATTCACATAGGAAAGAAAAGTTTTTGCAGCTCCCGCCCATAGGTGGGAATTAAATTCAAGACGTGGTTTAATAAAGGCCTTATAAAGTGTCAATTACCCAAAAGCGGTACAGGAGTTTTTACACCGTTTTAAGTAACCCAAACATTTAGATACTTCCTGACGATGTTAAATATATGGTCGTTTCAAGATAAGTTATCTGTGATTTGGATACCTGACATCTTAACACTTGAAGATTTAGATAATGGCTCGCCTCCGAAGGTGATTGGGTCAAGGTTAGATCCCATGTGTTGTTTTAAGTGATTACCTACCAATAAGGCTTTACCTCACTGTTGTCTTTAGCAACTCGGATTGATATTTTAACGACAATCATTAGCGTCTACATCCATTAAGAATAACGCCAAACTTACGTCCGCTGACCTCAGCGGATAGTACCAGTCTATACTTCTTTACGAGCTTTACATTAACTTACCGGTGTTAATGAGCAAGGCCTATCTTAAACCTTTGCCAATCTTAGGGTCATGGGACCCGGATGATCCGCAACTCCACGTCGAGCACAAGGTTTGCACAAGGCATTCCAAGATATCGCATACTGTATAAGCCACATCTTTCAATGTGACACATCCACAGCAGTACGAATAACGTTCTACCCGCGATGTAGGTGGTAAACCACAACCACTACGTGTTCCCCGAGGGGACCTCACCATTGCTATATTGGTTTGCCCGCACCGCGTCGTATCAAAATGTCTCAAGCTCATTTACACTTCGTACAATCATCAGATGTTCGATCATACCGTCTTCTTTGCGACAGATATTGCTTCCTTCGTGTCCTCAGGGGTGGCTTGGTACCAAAGAGTCACCTCGGACCTTCCGGTTGCTACTTTCATGCGCTTATTAACCATTCACCAGCAATTCACACCGATAGATCATTCAGTTTGTATTCAAGTCAAATTATCTTCTTCTGTGACTACTAAGCTCCTACGGCAATACCGGGCCCAAGCTTTTCGTGCACTTCGGACAGCGTAATTCTCAACGGGTTGTTCAACAATTTCAACTTCAGATACAACACAATTCACTTTCATCAGAATTACATCCATTTTGCACACTCATACATCATTCATCCTCATTAACATCATTTTACATAATTTCTACAGCTTTTTACATCATTTGTTATACATCATAGTTTTCAACATATTTTCATCATTTTTTGCATCACTTTTTGTGCACATCGGTTCCTACTAAGCCCCTCCGGCTATATCGGGCCCAACCTTTTCACAACGTCAGTTTGCTACAATTTCTGTATATTTGCTTCTAGGTTGTCTCTTGAAAACATAATCGATACAACTAATACAGGGTTGCCAATACAGCCTCCCGTAGTACCAAGTTTAAAGTCCTTGGTGAGGACCTTCGTGAAGCAAGTTTCACTTCGGTCTTAGTTCACGTACAACTTTATTACCGATTAAAGAGCTTAAGTTCGTGGAGTTACCATGTTCCAAAACTAGTTACTGGAATCACCTTAGCTTTATGGACCAGCACTTGCTTCGCTGCGATCGATAGGATTCGGAGCTGACGGACCGTTCAACTTTATCTCCCCCACTTAAATTGGTTTCGGAGCTGACGGACCGTTCAACTTGGTTCCCCCCTATCTGTGTAGGTTTCGGAGCCGATGACTATAGTATAATAAATTGAAAAATTCAATATACCAGCCATTAAACTTTGCCCCCCTGACCTGGATTGGATTGGATTGGATTCAGAGCCGATGATAATATAGTATAATAAATTAAAATTCAATATATAAGGTTATCCAATAAGAAGTGTTATATTGAATAGCCCGCTATTTCGGTAGATGTCACTTTTGAAGCTGTCATTTTTTGACATTTGACAAGTAGAAACTACGCCATTAATAAAAATGGAACGATACACGCTTCAACAACGCATTGAAATTATTAAAATTCACAAAATCGTCTTGACTGATGAGGCCC
Source organism: Chorisops tibialis (assembly GCA_963669355.1). NCBI lineage: Eukaryota > Metazoa > Arthropoda > Insecta > Diptera > Stratiomyidae > Chorisops > Chorisops tibialis. The sequence goes on from OY770262.1 coordinate 241,100,958, forward strand.
ATTTCCACCTCGGTGGCTACGTCAACAAGCAAAACTGTCACATCTGGGGCTCGAAAAACCGAAGAGTTATTGTTGAAAAGCCTCTCCATCCTCAACGTGTGACTGTTTGGTGCGGTTCATGGTCCGGCGGGGTCATTGGACCTTACTTTTTCGAAAATGAGGCTGAAGCAGCAGTTACGGTGAATGGGCGCTATCGAGAGATGATTAATGATTTTTTATGGCCGGAATTGGATGATATTGATCTGGACAACGTTTACTTTCAACAAGACGGCGCTACGTGCCACACAAGCACTGCCATTTTTCATTGAATATCAAAATAAAACCTCTTATTGGATAACCCTATACATATCATTCGACTTGATTCCCCCTATCTGTAGATCTCTTAGCGTTATCCAGCCTGCACCAAGTGGAGGTGGATCTACTGCGCAGACCTTCAATTTTTGAACATTGATTTATTGGGTATATTAACAAGAGGTGTAGGAATGAAAGAAAAGATTTCCGGATTCTACACTGTTACGCTTTATTATTCGTGACGTTTCGGTCTCTGCTGAGACCTTTATCTGAGTAGAGACCGAAACGTCACGAATAATAAAGCGTAACAGTGTAGAATCCGGAAGTCTTTTCTTTCATTTCGAAATGCACTGTGAAAACATTCACCAAACCACAAGAAGTGTAGGATTTGTTTCCAAGACTCAATCTGAAAACGTAAGGCGCTGCTGGTGGTCCGCCGGCTGCAGTTTTTGAGCCAGTTGGACTTTGTGCGCATGAAGAGCCAAATTTTTCGTCAATATTCGCTGCAGTGTGGACGTGGAGAGGTAAAGTTCTTGATCACTGTGACGAATGAAGGTGTTTGGGTCATTTTTAAAACTGTCCTTCACTGCGGCGATATTTTCGGTCGAAAGTCCGGAGCGAAGCCATTTCGATGTCCCCACATCGTGCATTGAGTCAGTCTTTTGAAATTTTTTTAACAATCAAATTTTGCTCGAATTTGATTGAACGCAAATTTTCGTAATAAAATTCAACGACTGTGTAGCCATTCCTTGCTAAATTTCCCGCGTTTATAGATGAAAAATGTCCACATTGAGCAACTATCAAGCGACCAGCTGTCAAATAGTAGGCCTTTCGAATCCTACACCTCTTGCTAAAACACTCCATTTAAGCAAAATTTTCTAGGAAAAATATAAATGTAAAAATATTACTTAATGTATTGTGATTAAATTAATAAACTAATTTCACTAAAATAGTATCTCAATTTTATTTTCGACCATTAATATATGACTAACATTATCGATGCTAATTATAACACGATACGAAGAAAAACAGCAGCACCATGATTTAATCTTCTTTAAACACTTACAAAGATAAACGACTATACAAAAATGGTTTCAATCAAAAATTGGATCTTGAAAATAAACATCTGCTACCCATAAACTTCCATTTCTGACAAATCGTTTCAAAGTATTCGCAGCCGCGGAAAAGAGATTAAAGCAAACTGTCACTGGAATATCCACTTCCCTTAGATTGAGTGGAGATTAGGGATGAAACAAATGATAAGTTTCCATTTTGGAAAATGGCGAAGCTGACGTTATTTAGAAACTTATTCGAGAGTGGATGTCATTAATCAAACGAGAGCTAAAGGGGTTTTCTGTTTAGATATTTTGCAATATTGTCTTTGGTAGAATAAATACGTTTAAAATATCTTTGGGTTTTTTGTTCCGTTAAGTGAATTTAAAGAAAACAATAGATTGATGATGCAGATGCATTTCGTTGAAAACAGTTTTTTATTCTCTAGATGAAATCTGAGAGTATATTGTGTTTGCCTTACCGTTTGTAACGCTAAGAAATAACGCTCTCACAGAGCCGCCAAGGGTACGGAAATATTTGTTGTCGCTCAAAAACCTCGATTCCGAGTGACCGTCTGTCTGTCTATCCGTCTGTGCGTCTGTCTATAGAATAACTCTCGAAAGCTTTGAGCTATAGTGCTAAAAATTTTTGTGTGTCATTTTTAGCAAAAAAGGAACTTTAAGTTCGTGAATGGGCTACATCCCCCCACTCCTTCTACCCCATCCCATACAAATTTCATGAAATTTCGAAATATTAAGAAATTGATTTTTCTTTGAAACTATTTAAGCTATAGACTTAAAATTTTGGTCAAAGTATTATGATATAGATGCCATTAGTATTGACCCGATCCCCTTACTCCTTCTACCCCCTCCCATACAAATGGACAATTTTCAAAAATACATATTTTTGATTTTCATTGATACTACTAAAGCAGAAAAGACGAAATTTTGTCAGAATTAATACTACTATAATTGCAATTTATTTTAGAAATAATTATCATCTTCACCTCACTCCTTCTACCCCTTCCCATACAAATTTCACGAAATTTTGAAATTTAGATTAAATTATTTTTCTTCGAAACTGTTAAAGGTATCAGCTTGATATTTTGTTTAAAGTATAAAAATAGAAATATTAATAATGCCAAAAAAATTTGTTGTGATCCTTACACTCCTTCTACCCCCTCCCATACAAATGCATAATTTTTGTTAAATGCATTTTATCGATTTCCATTCAAACTAGAAAAAGTACAAACATCAAATTTCGCCAGAATTTGTTTCTTAATAATTGGAATAAAATTATCAGCTCCGCTTCACTCCTTCTACCACCTCCCATACAAATATCTGTATTATAAATTCAAGAAAAGCATTTCTCCTTCAAGCATATGAGAGCTATCGACTTTGAAATTGAATCAAAGCATGGTGATAAGGATGATGATAAGCAGTTTCAAAATCTCGCTCCACTCCTCTGCCACCTCCCATACAAATGCCACAATTTCAGAAAATCTGTGACCAATTTCTTTAAAAATAATGAAAACTAAAAACTTTAAATTCAGCAAAAAACATTTTGCATGACATGTTCGGTGTCATATACGAAAAATGCAAACCTCCCCCTCTAGTTCTACCACCTCCCATGCAAAAGTCTCTATTCATTATTCGAAAGAATTTGAGTTGACATATTTTCCGGTATATGAAAATATTTCCATCTCATCTAGAGTATCATATGATTGGGCTTTAAGGCCAATCGTAATTCTGTTATGTTTTTTTATTTATTCTTAGAGCGAAATCAAATGCTGTAAGGTCGAACAATTTCTTCAATCAAATCTTTTTTCCTCTTTAATACTGTATCATTAATTAGTTGATATGTATATGAACTTCTCCAATCTTTTATATCTTCAACTGCTTACGTCTTATAATTTTTTTCAAAGCAATTACAACCTTTTTCAAACTCACTCCATGAAATAGTATCTTCTTTATCCAAAATAACCGTTATGAACCAACTTTTAAATTTAAATTTTTTACATTTTGCTTGAGTTTTTCGGTTCATTCGAAGTTCTACTGGGATCATACGCATCAATTTCTTCAGCTCATTTAACAATCCTTATGTTTATACTCTTAAGCTAGAGTATAGCCTAGTGGGTAGTGTTTTGGTCTTGTAATGCGAAGGTCGTGAGTTCAAATCCCGGTTGACGCAATATATAATTCTAGCACATAACCTGCTTGGATATACCTTGGTCACCTCAATCTACGAAAATGAAAAATTCGTAGAAAGAGGGTTGTGCGAAGGATTAAGAACCCTTCCACAATAAGTAATGAAAAATGTTAGGGAATCTGAATATCAGGAGGCCAAGGTCCGATTTACAGCCCAAATCGCCATTGTAGAAGTAGAAGTAGATGTTTTTACTCTAGATGAAACCTAAGAAATAATCCTCGGAGAAAAAAATAAATGATACAGAAGTTCATATAATCACTCAAAAAACTCAAAACCGGATGTCCGCCTGTCCGTCCGTACGTCCGTCTGTCAGGCTGTTCGCTTTCCAGCTTGAGAAAACGTTGTGCTAGAACGTTCAATTCTTGTACACGTTGTTTTTGACAAAAATGTAAGGTCAAGTTCGTGAACGGGTCAAATCGCTCCTCCCTTTCTACTCTCTCCCATACAAAATGACGTTTTTTAGAAAAGTATAACAGCTGTATCTGAAATTAGGAAGACATAATTTTTATACTAATTTCTATGTTCAGTATAAAAATTATTTGAGTGATATAAACTGCACTTTTTCATGAAATTTACTCAGTACATATAAAATTTATCAAGCTGAAATTTTGAAGAAAATAATTATTTACAATTATTATTATTATTATTATTATTACTAGGGGAACGCGCGAGAGCACTGCGACCTTCTTGGCCTATTGTGCGTTTATAGCCCCTTCACCCTGTTATAATTCAATAGCTTTTACTAATTTGAGAATCGTTAAGGGAGCCGTATTGGCTAGTTCCTCCGTAGAAAGGAAGCTCTTTCCAAGAAGACTGTGTCTTTTCCTAGCTACTGCTTCACAGTGGCATAGGATGTGTACTGTCGTTTCTGAGTCCTCTAGACAAAGGCGACAAACGTCGGTTTCAGCTAAGCCCATATTTTTGAGGTGGTGGTTTACTCCACTGTGCCCCGTCATTAGGCCGATTAGGATACTAATATCCTTCTTGCTGAATTTTAAAATATCCTCCACTTTGTTTTTTTGTGGTAGGATCAGTTTTTTTGAAATTGACAAGCCTGGAAGTCTATTCCAGTAGATTTTATGTTCGTTTTCTACCCACATTTTGAGTATGGGGTTAAAGTACCCTTTTGGTTTTCCGCAGAATGGCTCTGGACCAATAAAATTTGTTTCTGCGCCTTTTTTTGCAAGGCGATCAGCCTCTTCATTACCCTCAATTCCCATGTGTCCTGGTACCCACATTAAGGTTACATCATTCCTTTTTCCCAGGATGATTAGGTTTTGAAGGCATTCCCATACTATCTTCGATCCGTGTTTGTTGGATGCTAAAGCTTTGAGAACCGCCTGACTATCCGATAGGATATAAATGGATTTATTGCGATGAGCTCTCCTTATATTTTCTTGGATGCATAGCTCCATTGCAATTAGTTCGGCCTGGAAGATTGTGGCTTCTTTACCGAGTGGTTTTGACACCGAGAAGTTAGGACCTTTGACTCCGGCTCCTGTCCCCTCAGATGTGCGGGAGCCATCTGTATACCAGATGGTTGCTCCCTCTACAATATCAGTTAGCATGGATTGCCAGTCCTTGCGTTCCCTGATTATAACTTTGAAGGGGGTTTCAAAGTTGAATTTTGTCGGCATCGCGTCCGATAATGTGGAAGTTATAACTTCCATTTTCGTGTCTTTTAGGATTTTAAGGTGACCTCTAAAATCCCCTGACTTATAATTGTTTTTCTCCTGTATGCGTAACACTCCCCTGATAGCTTCCTTTTTTATTTGGATTTGTATCGGAGGAATGTTAAGGAACATTTCCATTGCCGCTGTCGGACAGGTTTTCATTGCACCTGTGATACCAAGGCAAGCTAGCCTTTGGATTTTTTGTAGCGTAAGTTGCGCTTTCCTTTGTAATATTTTAGTCCACCATATCGTTGAACCGTATGTGACTATAGGGAGAATGATTGTTCTGTAACACCAGTAAATCATTTTGGGCTTTAATCCCCATTTTCTACCAAATAAGCTTTTACAGGCCCAAAATGCCTTTAGTGCTTTGGCATGAGTCCATTCTATATGTTTGTTCCAGTTGAGTTTGTTATCCAGTATAACACCTAGATATTTTACCTCATCTGAAAAGGGTATTGTTGTTCCATTTATTACAGGAGGTACAATGTGGTTTATCCTTCTATTTGAGAATGGTACTATCTCAGTCTTACTTGGGTTAATGTTCAAATTTTTAGACTGACACCAGTTCATTATCTCCTCTAAGGCTGATTGTATTCTTTCCGATATTATTGAATCATATTTGCCTCTAATGATAATGACAAGGTCATCAGCATATCCTATTGCCTCGTATCCCTGGTCTGTTAGACGGTCCAGGAGCTCATCTACCACAATTGACCAAAGTAGTGGGGATAGTACCCCACCTTGAGGACATCCTCTATAGGTCTGTGCAGTCACTGTGCTATCACCTAGTTCCGTGGTTGTCATTCGGCTTTTCAGCATGGCGGTATCCATTTTATTGTGGCCGTTTCCAGACCCTTTTTCCTAGCTGCCGCTATTATGGCTTCATGGGGAGTATTGTCAAATGCTCCTTCTATATCCAGGAATGCACAAAGGGCAATTTCTTTATAGTCTTTTGCCTTTTCGATTTGTCTAACCAAACCATGAAGGGCTGACTCTGTTGATTTGCCTTTTTGGTAGGCATGTTGGTTTTTATTAAGACAGACTTTGTTGGGTCCCGTTCTTATGTGGGTATCCACTAATTTCTCCATCGTTTTGACAAAGAAGGAGGTAAGACTTATAGGGCGGTATGACTTTGGCTGTTGACTGGGACGGTTCCCTGCCTTCGGTATAAATACCACTCTCGCTTTCCTCCAGATTTTGGGGATGTATCCCCATATAAAGCTAGCTTTAAAGATCCTTATCAATATTGGCATTAGGATCTCTAACCCCTTTTGCAATAATGCGGGGAATATTTTATCTACTCCGGCTGATTTATAGGGTTTGAAAGTGTTGATCGCCCCTCTAATCTTTTCTGAAGTGAAGATTTTACCAGCAATACTTTTGCTGTATGGAGTTTGACGACACATCCTTTCCTTTTCATCTAAATCTTCATTATTGTTAATTATTTTGCAGCCTGGGAAGTGTGTTGCCAATAAAACTTCAAGAGTTTCCATGCTGCTTTTGGTTAAGGAACCATCTGGTCTCTCTAAAAGTCCGATGTCTGTCGGGGTGTCTTTTGACAACACCTTTTGGAGTCTTGAAACCGTTGGGAGATCATCTATCTCTTCACAGAATCTTTTCCAAGACTCTTTTTTTGACTTTTTAGAAGTTTATTGTATTCAGTAAGGGACTCTCTGTAATCGTCCCAGCTACCAAAAGTTTTTGCTCTATTGAACAATTTTCTAGTTTGTTTGCGTTTTGCCGCTAATTCCTCGTTCCACCAAGGAGTTTGTTTGGCCCTTTTTTTGTGTAGAACAGGACAACTTTGCTCGTAAGCATTGATAATATTGTTTACGAGTTTATTTGTGATTTTATCAATGCAGTCTGGGCTGCTTATTGTTTCTTCCTCTCTACTTATTTCGTACTCTAGGATTGTCTGGTAAAGATTCCAGTTGGTACGTTTAGGATTTCTTTATTTTTTTTTTTAAAGGGACCGAACACAGCTTAGGGGGCTACCCTATAATGCAATGCACAGCTGTGTCAGTATAGGAGTTGGAGAAAAAGGAAAAAAAAAAAACCAAAAAACTGAAGTTGAGTCAATTAAATTCGGGTGGGGAAAGACGAAAGTGACGGTGTATATTGAATTTGAAGCACTGGAGGTTGTAATCATTGGGAAACACTTTGGCTGACAATGCGTTCCACAGTCTTGATGTTCGGGAAATGAATGTCTGCCTAAATTTCACTGTACGAGAAGGCATGAGTTTAACGGTGCACTTGTGAGCGCGTTCAGCTTGACGAGTATCACGGGGGAAATTATAGATTGGAGGAATGAGTGCGCTTAATTCCGCACTGCATTTACCATGGAAGTAGCGATAGTAAATGCTGAGTACTCCGACATTTCTGCGATGCTCGAGAGAATCGATAGAAGACGTGATGGTTTCGTCTCCAATCAGTCGGAACGCATGTTTTTGAATACGGTCGAGCAACGGGAGGTGTGATTTGGGTGCCCCAGCCCAAACATGCGAATTGTACTCTAAACGTGGTCTAATGTATGCCTTATAGATGGTTGCTAGGTCGTTCGGCGTGAAATACTTTTTGCACTTTCGGAGAACACCAAGACGTTTCGAGGCGTCGAGGGCAACATCAAAGATGTGCTGTGCCCAATTCAGGTGGTCATTAATTTTAACGCCAAGAAGTGTGAAGTTATCCGAGGTGCATAGTAGTGCGCCACCAAAGGTCACATTTTGAGATGATACTGGAGCATCACGTTTGAGGGATAGATGACAGACCTGTGTTTTGGAGGCGTTGAACTCTACTCTATTTTTCCTGCCCCATTCCAGGATTAAGTTGAGATCCGAGTTCAGCGAACGGAATAACTCCACGCGATTGGAAGCAATAGAATGCTTGTGAGATTCCGCAGCAGAGTTAAATTCATAGGTGTTATCTAAAGTACTGTCATCCGCAAAACTATGGATTGGATTGAGAGTGGACGACAGAAGGTCGTTGATAAAAACTAGGAATAGAGTCGGAGATAAAACAGAGCCTTGAGGGACGCCGGAATCTATTGGGAAAGAGGAAGAAGTAACGCCATCTAGTACTACTCGTATAGTGCGTTCAGAAAGAAAACTCTCAATCCATTGAACAAGGGTAGCATTAAGACCTATAGCCCTAAGCTTAACTATGAGACATTTATGCCAAACTCTGTCAAAAGCTTTTGCAATGTCAAGTGCAAGAACTTGACCTTCGCCGTGTTTATGTAAGCACGAGTTCCAACGTTCTGTCAAGTAGACCAAAAGATCTCCCGTCGACCTTCCAGAACGGAACCCATAGTGACGATCATGGATTAGATGATTATCCTCAAGATATTCAACAATTTTGCGATTGACAGCAGTTTCCATTACTTTCGAGAGCACTGAAGTAATGGCTATTGGGCGGTAGTTTGCGGGGTTCGCTTTGTTTCCTTTCTTTGGGATTGGCTGAACATTCGCAACTTTCCACAAACGTGGAAAGCACCCAGAAGAGTAGGAAAGATAAAAAAGATTGCGAAGAGGTTTAGCTAAAGAAGAGGAACACATTTTAAGGGTAATGGGGGGAATACCATCCGGACCAGCGGATTTGTGAATATTGAGCTCTTGAAGGATCCTAGAAATAAGTCTCGTGCGAAAATGCAATTTACGTAGTGAGAAACCCGAATCACTTAGAGAGGGGGGCGATTGGTTTGAAGGTGGAAGGCGTGAGTTTCTAGCGAAACTTGCTGCTAGTAAGTTAGCTTTTTCGACAGGATCAATAACGGTACGGTCGCCATCAACAAGAGGTGGTATAGAAGAAGAAATGAAATTGTTATTGACCGTTTTGACGAATGACCAGTAAGATCTCGAGCCTTTAGGGCACTGAAGGATCTTCCGTCGAAGTTTTTGGTCATGCTCAAATTTAACACGATTGAGGATGGATTTGCAGGCATTTCTTGACGCATTGAAGAGTTCTCTGTTGGCATGTGTTTTGTTGCCTTTAAAAGTTAGAAATGCTTGTTTCTTGGCCTGAATTGCATCGAGACATTCTTTGTTGAACCATATTGTTCTATGTAACTAAATGAAGTCTTAATATCAAAACAGATGTGCCTGTGGTCTGATAATGAAGCTTCCTTAGATACGTGCCAATTTTCGCACTTGTCAACCAGGCTGGGGCTTGTTATAGTTAGGTCAAGTACTTCCTGCCTTATTGAATTTATGAAGGTCGGTGTGTTTCCTCTTTTGATTATATCTAGGTTGTTAGTAGTAAGAAACTCCAAAAGTGACTCACCTCTTTTGTTGCTATCACTACTTCCCCAGATAGTGTGGTGTGCGTTCGCGTCACAGCCCAGTATAACTTGTAGTTTGTGTTGTCTGCTGTATTCCACTAGTTCCATGACGCTTTGAGGTGGAGCCTCTAACTCCTCACCAGGAAAGTATGCTGAGGCTATTATTACCTCTTGGGTCCCTCCTGCCTTTGGTATTTTCACCAATACAGGTACTAGATCTGTTTTAATGAAACTTGGAATGATTAGGTATTTAATTTCAGATGATATAAGAAGTGCTGCCCTTGGCCTCTCGCTTCTTTTATCATAAATCAACTTACCAATTTTGTGTGGAATTCCAATAATTTTTCCCTGCATGGCCCTCGGTTCTTGTAGGAGGGCAACATGGAATTCCTCTTTTGCAAATCTCCACGTTAATACGTCCATGGCCGCTGCTGCCCGATAGAGATTTGCCTGAATAACTTTTATGTTATTCAGGCTTTTGGCCATCGTCGGTAGATTGCGGCTTGCCGCTTCTGACCTCCTTAGCCTTAGGGCCTAGAGTCACACTCGAGAACTTGTACCAGACTCGGTGCCCCTTCTGTTTTAGCCCCTCCATCGATTGGCCGTCGATGGAGAAGGTTAAGATTGTGTTTGTGCCCTCTTTCCTTCTACTAAGGACTCTCCAATTAGAGGCGCACAAACCTTCGTTTTGAGAATCGATGAGGGTTATGATCTTCTCTGTCGAGTCTTCTTCTTGGGGGAAATATCCCGTGACTATCTCTAATCTCGGGATGTCCTCCTCCCGGACCGCCCTGATGGTGGTGGTGTCGTCCGGTTTTATGCTTTTAGCTGCTGTTTCAAGCCACGATGCGGTTTGTTCATCTCCGCATACAATTAGCATCCATCCTGGCTTGAGGCTAAGTCCACAAAATTGTGGCCTTATTCCTTCTATGGCTGCTGATGGAATGCTGTCCAGGATGGATTTTTGTATAGCAGCTAGCTGCTCTGGAGTAAGTATTTTTTGGGGATGTTCGGTGTGGATTATACCCACCTTTACTCCTTTGACCGCGTCTCTGTAGCTTATGCCCGACGTGGATGGCTGAGCATCTTCTGCCGGTCTAAGCGTAATTTTATTTACAGTCTTCTGTTTTTTGTTTACATTTCCGGCGGCTGGCGGTGTTGCTGATGAAGTTCTACCTCTTTTTGTCGCCATTTAATGCGCCGGTTCCAATGTGCTTTGCATTGGCAGGCAGACAAGGTTGTATGCCTCATTTGGGTTTTTCCCGTGGCTGCGGTGGTACATATACCTTCTTCTACCGGCCCCGCTTAACCTCTTCTTATTCTCAGTCAGACTCAACTGCTTTAGCTCTGTTAGTATCAGTTGTTCGTCCGATTGTGGTTTTTTTGCGGTTATTCTATCCGCTTTTAGTGGTGGTCTTATATGCTTATTATTTACCGAAGGATTACCCTCTACAGTCAAGTCAAGCATATTTATTGGAGGGGTGCTTGTTCCACTATCCACTTCCGTTGCGTTATTAGCCGCTGTTTGTGATGCATTGGGGGAAGCATCAGCCCCTTGTTTGTTTTTTTTTAATAAAATTGTTGTTCATGTTCCCACGAGTAGCGCGAGAAAGTAGAGTCACCCCTAGCAGAGCTCCGCATTACTAGGGGAAGGCTGATTAAAACTGGAGGTCACCAGGTATCCAGAGTTCGTATATTAATGGTTAGTTACCCACCTATCTTGATAGGATACGGAGCCGATAGCCAGCTATTCGACTTATTCCCCCCTATCTGTAGATCTGCCGTTACCTCTTCTACCACTCCTCATATAAAATTTCATAAGATGAAGAAATGTCATCTAGAGTAGCGCATGATTGGGCCTTACACCCAATCATAGTCGTGTTGTTTTTTTCTATAAATATCTGTCGTACAATAATATCAACAGGTGATTCCACGGTTAATTAAATCTGAAAAAATATCTCCTAACAAGTCGAGTGAAACATTATTATTCTTGGAACAAGTTGAGGATGCGTGGGAAATCAACATGCAGGTTAGGGTGAGGGAGACTAAGTGAATGGGTGTTCTAGAGAAGAGCTGTTGTCAATTATTTAATACTTAACTGCCGCTACGATCAAAAGCGTCTGTACATAAAATCAATATTTCATTCGATTTTTTATGAACCTTTTGGTTTGTATTGAGGAAGAGGCGATAGAAGTGGTGGGTGGATGTTTTTAATTTTTATACCCTAGATGAAATCTGAGTTTGTCAAAAAGTTTGCAATGCCAAGCAATTAGGCGCGGAGAAAAAATTGAATGTTACAGAAGTTCATATAATCACTGAAAAATCTCCAAACCGGATGACCTTCCGTCCGTCCGTCTGTGTTTTCGCTCTAGCTTAGAACACTTTGAGCTATTTGTACACGTTGTTTATGTCTACTATACCTATTTCTTATGAAGATGTAGTTAATCACATCTCTCACCTTAAGGATATTTCGTCACCTGGCCCTGACGGAGTTCTAGCAGTTGTCCTTAAACACTGCTGTCTCTCTATCGCTGAACCACTCTCTCTACTATTCCAGAGATCTCTTAAGACTGGGATTTTCCCTGCTGTGTGGAAGGCATCCTTTATCATACCGACCCATAAAAATGGAGCTAAATCGGCCATTGTAAACTATCGACCAATAGCTAAACTGTCAGCTATTCCTAAACTTTTTGAGTCTATAGTGTATGAGAGCATGTCATTTCACTGTAAATCCTTAATTTCGAGTAAACAACATGGTTTTGTCAGGAGTAGATCCACTGTCACTAACCTGATGGAGCTTACAAATAAATCCATTTTAGCTATTGAAGAGGGGAAGCAAGTTGATTGTATATATACTGATTTGAGTAAGGCTTTTGATAAATTACCTCACTCCATTATATTGTTGAAATTGGACTTGTTGGGTTTTCCTACTTGGTTTATCAATTGGATTAAGTCATATCTAAGTGATAGAACCTACCGAGTTCTTTTTCGGGGTTATACTTCTAAACCGTTTGTTGCGCATTCTGGTGTTCCTCAAGGAAGTCATTTGGGGCCACTTCTTTTCATCCTAGCCATTAATGATGTTGCATCTATTTTTAAATATTCGGAAGTTCTCATTTATGCTGATGACATTAAAATCTTTAAATCTCTTAATTCCAACTCTGACAATTTTCTTCATGCGGATTTGATTAATTTTAGTAATTGGTGTCGCCATAATGGTCTTAGACTGAATTTGGATAAATGTCATGTTATGTCATTTACTAGAAAAATCTCTCCGTTTGTGATAATTTATAGTCTTAATGGCTGTATTTTGGATCGAGTCAGCTCCATTATTGACCTAGGTGTTACATTTGACCAAAAAATTGATTTTGGTTTGCATATTAATAAGATCGTACAGAAAGGTAATTCTATGTTGGGATTTACTACTCGCTTATCCAAGGAATTTAACAATTCGCTTGTTAGACTAAGTCTCTATAACACCTTCGTTAGATCTCACCTTGAATATGCTTCTCAAGTTTGGTCTCCTTATTATCGAATCGATTCAGCGTAAATTTGTAAGAACAGCCTTATGTCACCTTAATTGGAATGATAGAGTTCGTCTTCCTCCTTATACTGATCGACTTCAGCTATTAAATATGTCATCGCTTTCGAAACGACGAGAAGTAGCTGATGTAATTTTTGCTCATAATCTTCTTACAGGGTTAGTTGATTCCTCCACCCTTTTGGGTTTGATGTGCTTTGATACTGGTAAATTTTTGCCAAGGTGCCCTAGATTGCTGCGGATTGGTTTTCACCGGACAAACTATGGTATGAATGAACCGATTTCGCGTCTCGCGAGAGAAGTTAATAAAAATGCTGATGTATTTGACTTCTCTATCGATAAGCAGTGCTTAAGACGTAGACTTAACGCTAGTTGACACCGATGTATGTGAATTTTTTGTCAATTTCTTGTTTTTATTATCTGTACTTGGTGTGGGATGTTAATGTTTGTTTCGTCCCTTCACTAAATGATGAGCCAGACGTTAAATCAATTTTCAATTTTTTAAATTTGGAATTGATTTATGGCAATTCCTTGCATTAAGGAATCCTGATAGTGATATGACCAAAAAGTAAGGTCAAGTTCGTGAACGGACCAAATTGCACCACCCCTTCTACTTCGTCCTTGACAATAAACGGGTTTGCTCGAAAAGTATAAATGCTATTGATCTGAAATTTGGAATGTAAGACATCTGTAACGATTGTAATCTGCTGTATAAAAATTACTTGCGTCCTCCTGCTCCTTCCACCACCTCACATACAAACTGCACCTTTTCATGAAATACTCTACACGTAAACTGCATTCAGTGCGTATAACATTTATCGAGTTGAAATCGTGCATTAAATGTTTATTTAGAATTATTAGTGAGACAAAAAAAAATTAGTTGATTAGCTTTACCGCTTCTGCCCTTTTCCCATATAAAATGACACAATTTCGTAATTTGACAATAAACGGGTTTGTTCGAAAGGTATAAATGCTATTGTTCTGAAATTTGGAATACATTACTTTTATGATGATTTCAATCTACTGTATAAAAGTTTTTTGAGTCTTCCCCTTCCTTCCACCACCTCCCATACAAACTGCACTTTTTCATCATATACTATAAACAAATTTACTCAGTACGTATAAAATTGATCGAGCTAAAATTGTGCACTAAATATGCAATTAGCATTAACAGTAAAATCGAAAAAAAAGTTTTACTCCTTCTACAACCTCCCACACAACATGACACAATTTCACAACTTTACAAAAATTCGATTTTCCTGAAAAGTATAAATGCTACTGATCTGCAATTTAAAGCATGATGTTACTAGTTATTTCTGAAAAAGTCATTAAGAACTCGCCCCTTCTTCTACCACCTCACATACAAACTGCACAATTTTACTAAATCCAAAATACTAATTATTTCAGTAGATATTAAATTTTTGAGTCCTAAATTTTGTATAAAACATTTTGATGGTAACTCTAGCGTGATGTGAAAAAATTAGTTCAATGTTGTCATCCCATCCACCACTTCCCCTACAAAATTTCTTAAAAACAAAAAATTTGTATTTTCATATAGAGTATCGCACGATTGGAATTTACTCTCAATCGTAGTCCTGTTATGTTTGTATACATCACTGAACGTGGTATGAAAAATTTTCGTGCTGAATTGAAAGTTGATAGCTTTCATAATTTTCGAGGAAATTGGACATTTTTTGTCTGAAATTATTGCCTTTGTATGGGAGGTTGCAGATGAAGTACAAGGTCTTGAGTGATTTCGAAACTACCTTGAAGCATCCTAGTCTTATTACTTCGTTAAAATTTTAAAGTCGATTGCTCTCATACGTTCCAAAGAGAAATTCTTTTCTTCAATTTCTAACATAGAAATTTGTATGGGAGTAGGTAGAAGGAGTGAAGCGAAGTTTATATTTTTTTTTTTTTACAGAATGACCTGTGTTATAGGCAATTTCGGCCTTTATGTGCATTGCACAAACACAGTCATGGAGGGAAGGAATGGGATTGGGAAGGTTGGGGAAGGAAAGTGAGAACGACCGTAGCGAGTTGAGAAGCTGGTATATTGCCCAGTTGTACTGGCTGCTTACTGTCAAATATTTGCAGATGTTATGGGGTCTGAATGATAGAAAACGAACAGAAACCATCTACTGGTTATCTAGGCCTTCTTGAAGTGGAACTGTTTCACTTTTCCACCGTTTCCCCATTTTATTGCGAATAATTTTTTATCACCAATAGCAACTGAAAAATTTGCGCTTAAAAAAATTCCGTCTGGAGTGGGAATCGAACCCACGACCTATTGACTGAAAAGCAAGCACGCTGCCCACTACGCCACGGAAGCCTCAATATATGTTTTTTGTTGCAATTATTAAGGAACAAATTCTGGTAAAATTTTAATTTTGTATCTTGTCTAGTTTCAATGAAAATCGCCGAAGCGCATTTACCAAAATTGTGCATAATTTGTCTACATGCAACCAATAAAAAAGCGTTCGTAAGAATGTATTTTAAATATCAATCAATTTATTCAAATCAATTTTTATTTTTCTTGTACAATAATAAAAGTAAAATGTTGACGCCAAATTTCTTTCAACGTTTTCGCAAAACAAGTGTGATAACGGCATTTTGATTCTTCTGTGTAGCAAAACAAATGATCAAAAGTCTACAAGCAATAAGTATAAAAAAGTTTTACAATGTGTAAATAAAATCTTTCATACAATTTAATAACTAGTCGGATAACGGTGACGCTTAAGAACTTCCACCAAACTGTTTTTCATCGAAGCTACAAGTTTACTGGTCTCCTGAACTGTTATTTCCGTCCACTCCTTTAATATCGTTATAAATCTGGCCACCACGCAATATGAACTTTCTCTACTTAAAAGAAAGTTCTCGAATAATCTTCTAGTATCGTTATAGATCTGGCAATGATCTCTCTCAAATCTGCCAGAACTATATAGAATATTCTTCCAACATGTAGAGGGCCATAGTAAAAGCTTCTAGTAACTTCTCGAAGACACAACCAATGACACCCGACGCCATCTAGTAACTTCTAGAATAGTCCAGACCCTGCAGAAAAACATACACCAGAGAAGGTTCGAGAATTGGATAAATCAATTATAAATAGCCAGAGCTCTACGACAAGGAATTATTCACTCAGTGACAGTTTTATGGAAAACACCTATCGGTGTAAGTAAGCGAAAGCGATAGATCGGCGGTGTTACTGGGTTGTGCGAATTAAGTTTTTAGAGCGAATTAAGTGAAGTGATCGGGAAATTGTGTAAAAGTGCAATAAATAAATTATTCATTGTTTTTAAACGAATTGTGTTTTTTTCTTGAAATCGGCGAATATTTTGTCTTTGAGCTGTTTTTTACTTGAAATCGTATGTTTGCGTATTTTTATAATATAATAGATATATATAGATATATAATAGAGCCCGTAAATGCTCGATAGGGTTCAAATCTGGTGATTGTGGAGGCGTGTGTAATTGTTTGGGGGCCTTGTGCAGTGACCAAGTGCGTACAATTCCCGCAGTGTGCTTGGGCTCGTTGTCGTGTTGAAAATAAAATTTTTCTTGCAGTCCCAATTTGTCAGCATTGGATTGCATATTACGCTTTAAAATATTCAAATATATATGCTTATCCATCGTTGTCTCCACAAACTCCAGGTTGCCGTACCATTGGCTGCCATACAACCCCAAACTATCACTGCACCACCTCCATTTCTTATTATTGGGTAAAGATTGCTCCTATTGTATGCTTCTCCTCGCTTACGCCATACTAATTTGCGTCCTGTTATACCGAAAATACAGAACTTCGATTCATCAGAGAAAAACACGTTGTTCCAGAACTCTTCAGGCATATTTAAGTATTGCTTTGTGAAAGCAATGCGCTTTTTTCGATTGGTTGCAGAACTAAGCGGTTTCTTTCGTGCAATTCTAGCATGAAAACCAGACCGTCTCAAAATTCTCCGTGCAGTAACGACAGAAATGCTTTACAGTTAAGCGTGGATTCGTCTTCACTGCATTTAATACTGAGCGGCTTTCACGGGACATCAGCTTCGATGGGCGACCAGAACGAGGTTTTGACGTGATAATTCCGGTAGTCTTAAAATTTTGTATAACGGTATAGACTAGGCTGTACGATCTTCTAACCAACTGTCCGATTTCTCAGATTGTCTTCCCTTTCTTCCAGAGCTTAATGATGATTTCCCTCTCGCCGACACTGATTTCTTTCCTTTTCGACTCCATAATAAAATTTATATCTTTTTTTTACAAGAAAACAAGAGACTTTATTCTAGTTATCTGATCAATTAATATATCAATAAAATGCAATCAATATTTTAAGCAAATTACATTCTGCACGCTCGCAAGATCGCAACAATAATGACTGCTTGTAGACTTTTGATCGTTTTTTATGTTACGCTGAAGAAGAAAAGTACCGTTATCTCGGCTGTTTTGCAAACACGTGCAAAGAAATTTGGCATCGTCACTGTGCATTGAATATTTCATCAGAAAAATAAAAACTGAGTTTACTAAGTTGTTTATTTTTTGAAAAATATCCTAAGAAACATAATTTTATTGGTTGCTTTTAGACTTATGACTCTGAGTGTATATGGGAGAGGGTAGAAGAATTATTCGAATCAAAACTAAATTTTTCGACATTAGTGATATTTATAAATGTATACTTTTTTCTAAATTTTCGACAAAAAAATAGTTTAAGTAAAATTTCGTAAAATTTGTATGGGAGGGGATAGCAAAAGTATCGTGAATGTGATGATTTTTTTCAAAATGTAATGCAATTATAATGGAAATAATCCTGGCAAAAAATTGTCTTTTTTGCTTTGCTATACAAAATATGAGGATGTTTTTAAGCAATTTCAAAATCATCCAAAACCTTTCACTTCTTCTGCCACCGCTCATACAATGTTCAATGTCCTTGAAAATTATGAATGTCACAAGCTTTAAATTTATGACGAAACATTTTGCATATCACGTTCAATATCAAATAGAAACATAACAGGACTACGATTAGGTCTAAAGCCCAATCGAATGATGAAAGAGAAATTTTTTGATTTAAAGAAATTTTTTAGGGGAAGTGGTGGAGGGCGCGACGACATTGAACTACTTTTTTCACATCACGCTAGAGTTACTACCAAAATATTTTATAGAAAATTTAGAATTAAAAAATTTAGTAGATACTGAAAAAATTAGTAAATTGGATTTAGTGAAATTGTGCAGTTTGTATAGGAGGTGGTAGAAGGAGGGGCGAGTTCTTAATTACTTTTTTGAGATAACTAAAAACGTCATTTTTTGACATGTTTTAAATCGTAGATCAGTAGCGTTCATACTTTTCAGAAAAATCTACTTTTTATGAAGTTCTTAAATTGTGTCAGATTGTATGGGAGGGGATAAAAGGAGTGAAACTAATCGTCTAATTTATTTAGGTCTTACTAATAATTCTAAATAAATATTTAGTTCACAATTCCAACTCGATAAATTTTATACGTACTGAGTAAATTTGTTTAGAGTATTTCATAAAAAATTACAGTTTGTATGGGAGGTGGTGGAAGGAAGGGGAGGACTCAAACAACTTTTGTACAGTAGATGGGAATTACCATGAAAGTAGTAGATTCCAAATTTCAGATCAATAGCATTTATAGTTTTCGAACAAATCCGTTTATTGTCAAATTAGGAAATTATGTCATTTTGTATGGGCGGGGGGAGAAGTGGTAAAGCTAATCATATAATTTTTTTTGGTTTTGCTAATAATTCTAAATAAATATTTGGTGCACAATTTCAGATCGATAAATTTTATACGCACTAAGTAAATTGGTCTAGCGCATTTCATAAAAAACTGCAGTTTGTATGGGTGGTGGAAGGAGGGGAGGACATAAATTATTTTTATACAGTAAATTAAAATTTTAAATCATAAAAGTCTTACATTCCAAATTTCAGATCTATAGCATTTATACTTTTCGTGTAAATCCATTTATTGTCAAATTACGAAATTGTGTAATTTTGTATGGGAGGGGGTAGAAGGGGTGGAGCGATTTGATTCGTTCACGAACTTGACCTTACTTTTTTGTCAAAAACGAAGTGTACAAAATTTGAACTATCTAGCTCAACGCGTTCTCAAGCTAGAGAGGGCACGAACGGACGGACGCACGGACGGACATCGGGTTTTGAGATTTTTGAGTGATTATATGAACTTCTGTATCACTGATTTTTTTCTCCGAGCCTTATTTCTTAGCGTTACAAACTTTGTGGCAAACTTATGATTCTCTCAGATTTCATCTAGAGTATAAAAACTACAATATAAACCTTTCTCTCTGCTTCCATTTTACTATACGAAAAAATTTGAGACTGACATGTTCACCGACATATTAAACTCTTTCTCCTTGAGTATCGCATGATTGGGGTTTTTGCAGAAAAAAAAATTCTAGTTGGTTTGGTGAATGTTTTCACAGTGCATTTCGAATTGAAAGGAAAGATTTCCGGATTTTACAGTGGTACGGTGTATTGTTCGTGACGTTTCGGTTTCTGCTGAGACCTTTATCGAACTTATAAATCGTTTTTTTTTTTTTTTGTACTTTTATCCTAATTTAGTCGTGTAATGCGAAAAAGTCAAATTTCGAAACTTTTTTTTCTCTGTCGATCAAAAATCATATCTAAACATCACTTTAGATTCATTTATGTAAAAATTAATAATATATATTTGATTGGTTTAGATTGAACTCTTTAATTAATATTTTTGTTACTATTACGGTAATATTTTTAATGTAAACAAAAGTGTCTGTTCAGTATTTATTTAAACAGTATGTTAGATATTTATAATATAAACTGAAGATTAAATTTGATTCTCGGTTTATAGCTAGTTACGATTAATATTACGAAAGTGGAAGCTTCTACTCTATGTGACAACTCGCTACTGATAAGCTAGACCCATAGGCGTTTATTTAATTCAATTGATAGTTCAATTATAGATTAGACATTATGTAAACAATTTCAGTTCCATTTAGTTCAATAGTGATAAAATTCTACGATTTTATGACAACAACTTTTTTGTTGGTTAAACAAAAAATACTTGCATCGAAATCTTTTGAAAATATCCAAAAAATTAAGAAAAACGCAAAATAGTTAGAGGCAGTGTGGAGACTTTAGCTATTTTTACAGAAATAACTTTATTAATCACTAGTAATCCCCCGCGAGCTTCGCAATAATAAGCAATTTTTGCGAATGTAGTTAGTAATACATTATTAAGGATAAATAATTTGCTAACCTTATTGGCTCTTTGAACACAATTTTTTGTATTTTGTTGGAATCAGAACCACACATTATTAAGCATGAAATGCAGATAATCGTATTTGCGTGCTACAGGGCCGACCTCACGTGGGTGATTTGAAATCATATACATATTGAAGAGCCGTAAGTAAATGTAAATTGTTGTAGTTTGTATTAATTCTAAAAAATATTTAAATAATATATCATTAAGCTCAAAAACATAACAGGAATATGATTGCGCGTAGCATTGAACTAATTTGCTTCGCATTATGCTAGAGTAGCTATAGAAATGGTTGGTACCAAATTTAAGCTTCAAAAATTGAATAAGTGCTTAGAAAATTAGTGTATTGGATTTAGTGAAATTGTGCAGTTTGTATCGACTTTAAAATTGTAACAAAGCAATGTGATTCGGATGCTGATAAGCAGATTCAAAATCATCCAAAATCTCCCACTTTCTCTGCCACTTCCTATACAAATATCATAAATTCAGACAAAAATTGTTCAATTTCCTCGAAAATTATGAAAGCAAGAAACTATAAATTCAGCATGAAATATTTGATATACTACTTTCAGTTTTACATACAAAAATTACAAACCTCCGCCTCTGCTTTTACCACCTCCCAAGCAAAAAGTAAGTAAGTATTTCATCTAGAGTATCATATGATTGAGCCTTTCGCCCAATCATAATTCTGTTATGTTTTTGTAATGATGAAAAAATCTGACGAAAAGATTAAGCAGCCTGTTCAAAACGCACCAAGCACTCAACTAATTTTCTTGTATTGAAAAAATTCATTTTATTCACGTTTACTCCATATTCCTGTACAAGTGCTCATTCGCGGCCTATCTACTGGCATTACTTTCAGAGTCGGAGTAATTAGTTACTAAATGGGAAATCCATACATACGTGATAATAGAAATGCGTGGTTGCTTTGATGAATATTTTTCAAATAGTAATTAATTATCACCGCTGAGAAAAGTATTGCAAAAAGCAGCTAAGCAACCATACTTTGAAAAGATTTCCACAACAAAGCGGTAGAACTGAACCTACCACTCGTTCTTGTATCAATGCTTGGTAATGCAGAAAGTTGTTGGCTCACATTTCCTACTATTACGTCGCTATGTTAAAGTCACCGATATTTTCCCTTAGAAAGAACCCAGCTGATCGATGGGGTAGTTATTACCTTTCCCATTTGGCTACTTGTTTTTAGATTCCTGAGACCTCATATAGTGAGAATCCGTCAAAAACTGGGCGATGATCACAATAAATCTCCTCTATTTCATAAGATGGGGGACTAATGCCAGTAACCAATTCTTCTTCAATACTTTATTTTTGGAATAAATTAAATTGCAATTTATAGAAACAGAAGAAAAACTCGAACAATAAAATTTATTTTGAACAAATAGTCTCGTGTATATACGTATAATTTCTTTTTCTGAACACATTTACGTATATTTCTCACAGTCTTTAAATTGAAATTTCCTTGGAAAATTAGAATCCATTAAGTTCTTGGTTATTAGTTAATGGCGGCGGTCTGGTTATGCCATCCAAGGAGAGCTAATTAACGCAAAACTAATTTTTATGCAGCCTGGGGTAAACATTTTCTCCATTGTCAGCCTGAAGTTTTCCGTTGCTTTTCTCTATATTCTTCTTCCTTCATGAGCGACGTAATGGATTTAGTTTTGTATGGGCTCTGAAGTTTTGCAAGAATTTTCCTTGAGAAATATTTAGTGAAAACTATACAATCAAGTAGCAAGTGCAGCATATTAAAGATAATCTGTAAGATGGATAAACTTATCAGTTTAATTAAGTAGCGCATATTTGTCTAGTATTTTAATATCGATGTGGGAATTATAAAAATTAACATGAACTAGATGGATATCAATGTTCTCTTTTTTTTTAATCAATATTCGTTATTGAATAAAAAAATATACATATATAAAGATCAACACTGAAAAAAAATTTGCTAATCTGAAATATTTTTTTTTTGCGTTTCATAGTTAAATTAACCTAAAGATTAAAAAACAAAAAAAAAAATCGATTGTCTGTATGCTGTATAGACCCATATCTCCGAAACCCTTATAGATAGAGAATTGATTTTTAAGTGGATTATAGACTGGGAAGCTAGGGTGTTTTCTAGTAGGTAGCGCGTTGGTCTTGTAATGCGAAGGTCATGAGTTCAAATCCCGGTCGGCGCAATACATAATTCCAGCACATTGCCTGCTTGGATATACCTTGGTCATCTCAATTTACGAAAGTGAAAAAATTCGTAGAAAGAAGGTTGTGCGAAGGGCTAACAACCCTTCCACAATAAGTAATGAAAAATGTTAAGGAACCTGAATATCAGGTGGTGAAGGTCCGATTTGGGCTGTAGCGCCATTGTAGTAGCAGTAGTAGAAGACTGCCTAATCTCCCATATAATGAGACACAACTCCACGACTATAACAATTCGATTTTTTTCAAAAGTGTGAATGATACAGATCTAAAATTTAAAGTATATCAATTGCATGATATACCCTCGCAAGGGGGTAGTTGTAGGATGAGGTTTTACCAATTCCTCCAACTATCTTTGGTGACTAGCGACTCCACGGACCTGAGCTAACTATCCCCCTGTGGGATGGGAGCTGTAAAATTCACCCACAGCCAGTCCTGCTTGCCCTAAAAATGGCAAAAGGCCACTCACTGGATCATGGGCTTATCAACCGTGATCTTAAGACCTAACTGATACGAGAAATGGATACAGCGTATCGGATACGGTTTGATTCTACGGTAACGACTTTTGGCACTCGAAAACGGACTATGATTGACTTCTAAAACGTTCGAACATTGAATGACGGGGGAAGAGCTGGGTTTACTCGGTCCTTGCACCACCAATCAGTGATCGACCGTGAAATGGAGCACTATATCATTCAAATCTTGGGCTTGAGCGAGGTCAGGTGGACAGGATCAGGAGAGGAACGAACCCTTAGCGGAAACATTATTCTGTACATTGGCCCTGAAAGTGAAGCCAAAAATACCGTGGCGTTCGTCCTTACACCGAGAGCGAGAAACAGTCTCATTAGCTGAGAACCAATCTCGGATAGGATTATCGTCGGCAGGCTCAGGACCAGTGTCAGAAACATCACAGTTCTGCAGTGCTTCGCACCAACTAATACCACAACATCTGGTGACAAAGGGGAGTTTTATAGCCAAGTGAGTGCCACCTTCGAACGTGTTCCAAGAGGTGATATTATTATCATCTCGGGAGATAAGAACGCTCAGGTTGGATCAGACAACACTGGACTAGAGCACGTCATATGGAGTTATGGTGACCATTGGGTCGACGCGTCACGACCTTGGATTAAGAGACCCGAAAACAGCGAATTATTTGTGGAGTCTTGTAGTACTCGCCAAATGGTCATTGGAGGGACCCTTTTTCCACACAAGAGTCATTATAAAACTTCTTGGGTTCCGCTGATGGTGTTACTCAAAATCAGATCGACCAGATGGCTATAAGTCGCCGATGGAGAAGATGTCTCTTCGATGTGCGAGCGAAACTTGGAGCTAACGTGGGGAGCGGTTGGTGGTTGCCTGTTTGAGATTGTGTACAGAAGCTATTCGACGACCACAAATTCTTCAAATGAAGCGTAAGCTAAATGGGGATAAACTGAGAGACCCCACCATTCTACGCGAAAAGTTATCCACATTGGGTGAATATGAAACACGCACACAGGACGCTAATTGGGAGACAACCAGAAACACTTTTCTAACTAGTGCTGAGGAATCTGTGGATGTCAACCAACGAACGCTCAACCTGAGGCATATACAGCTTAAAAAGGCTGTTAGACGCGATAAGAGAAAGGCCATTGAAGACCTGGCAAACAAGGCAGAATCTGCGGCTTACCTTGGGGATATGGGTTCACTATTCAAAATCATAAAACAGTTGACGAACACGAATTTCACCGCCATCCACCTGGTGAGACATGTCAACGGAACTCTCCTCTCAGTTGTGGCGCTGGAAGGAATACTTCTCTGATATTTTAAACATCTTGTCAGAGCAAGATATTCCGTAAACAGTACAACTACCAAACATCCAACCGCAACAGTCCTCTATTAGGGACGATCCCCCAGATAAGGAAGAGATAGTTTCCGCCATTCGGTCAATGGCGTGAAGAAAAGCTCCAGATATAGACGGAGTACCAACCGAACTCCTCAAAGCGGACCCGGAAATAACAGCCGATATACTCCTCCCACTCTTTACTGAGGTGTGGAATGAATATATATCCGACTGAATGGAAGGAGGGCGTCAGTGTGAAAATTGCAAAGAAGGGCGACCTTTGGAATTGTGGCAATTGGCGTGGTATATGTCTACTTACTGCCGTATCAAAAATTATGGCTCAGATAATTCTGAATAGGATTAGTGATGTCGTCGAGAGCAGTCTCGAAGTTTATCAGGCTGGATTCCGTAAAGGGTCGTCTTGCACCGACCACACAAATACCTTACGGATAATATTAAAGCAGTCAGCCGAAATGGGGTCGCCACTACATCTCATGTTTGTGGACTTCGAGAAGGCTTTCGACAGCGTTAAATGAGATTACATATGAGAAGCTTGGCGTAGGAAAGGTATTCCAGAAAAGTTCATATCTATGATTAAAGAATCCTACGAAGATGCAAGTTGTCGCGTCTTGCATAGAGGAGAGCTGTTCGAGAGCTTCCCTGTGCGAACGGGTGTCAGACAAGGCTGCATATTATCACCAGCTCTGGTTCTGGTGGTAATAAATGACATCTTGAAAGCTGCACTGGAAGGCGGGGTAAGGTAAAGGTCTTCAATGGAGACTATTTAACGTCTTAAGTCACCTTGATTATGCTGATGACGTGAGTTTGCTTGCACATAATCGCTCGGATTTAGAGTCAAATGTTCGCTCGTTGCATTCTAAATGCAAAGAGGCGGGACTGAAAATAAATGTGCGTAAAACCAAGTACATGCACATGGGTTCGAACGCAAGCACACCGATTGTTCTTAATGGACAGGATGTGGAAGAGGTGCAAGATTTTTGCTATCTTGGAAGCATTGTCAGCATGGACGGCTTAGCCGAAAAGGATGTTGAGGCTCGGCTAAATAAAGTTCGTCAGGCCTTCGGTATCCTTTCCCCTTTTTGGAGGTGTAGAGAGATCTCCCTTCGCACGAAGCTGCGAGTTTTTGATGCATGCGTTAAATCCGTGTTGTTGTATAGTTTTACTACGTGGACGTATTTTAGGAATATTCTGGCCAGAAGTGATCTCCAACGACGAACTTTGGAGTACAACTGGCCAGACTAAAATAGGTATTGAGATTCAACGGCGGAAGTGACAGTAGATCAGTCCTACTTTGAGGAAACCAGAGCGAAACATTGCCAAACAGACTCTGGATTATTATCCTCAAGGACGACGTCGGGTTCGTCGACCATGTAACTCATGGAAACGAGCAGTCGAGCAGGAGGCCAGAGGAATAAACAAGTCCTGGCAACAGCTTAAGGCCGATGCTCAGGATCGCGCTTTGTGGAGGAGAGTTGTTTCTGTCCTATGCCCCTATAGTGGGTCTTGAAAGGAATTCCTCCCATACAAATTGCACACTTTCGTTAAATTCAGTGCACTAAGTTTCTCAGTACCTACCAATTTTTTGAAGCTTAAATTTGGTAAAAACATTTTTATTTATTTATTTTTTTATTAATCATAACAAGATAGTTTACAAATAGATTGCTTAATTTAATTTATTTTAATATATCCTAATATATTAAAATTTACTTTAATTAATTAAACACAATTTGATATGCATATATGATATATGATAGACACTGGTGGAAGGGTTAAGTGGGATGTGGGGACCTTATAAAACGGAGCGTAGTCTCAGTTTATATGTCAGCTTATTTATTGGAGGTGTATAGTGGGCGTTGAATTTGTTAAATACTCTGCAGCAATGTTAATAGGTTCATTTTGTCCGTAATCAGTACGATGTGCATATTCCTAAAGTGGTTTTGAATGTCTCGTCAGCCTGACATTGTCATTGAGTCTAAATTTATTTGAGATATGGTCAACCTTAATATCGCCATTCAAAACATCTAAGGTAAAACAGGATGTGAGCATTGTTCTTCTAGAACCAAGCGGTAAAAGATTTAATAATTGCAGCCTAACTGTGTAGGGTGGAAGGTTTTCAAAGTCTCTAGGATCATACAAGTCCCTGAGAGCAAAAAGAAGGAATCGCTTCTGTATTGACTCTATTCTGTTGCTGTATAACTGGAAAAAAGGGTTCCAAATGGGACATACATATTCCAGAATAGGGCGGAAAAGAGAACAGAATAAAGATTTTGTAACCCATTCATTCTTAAACTCTTTGGCTCTTCTCTTAATGAACCTAAGAAGTCTATTGGCTTTCGAAATTATTCGATTATAGTGAGATTTGAAGCACAGTTTGTTGTCTAGTAGTAAGCCGAGGTCCTCAATTTGATCAACACGGTGTAGTTGAGTTGCACTTAAGACATAGTCATGGTGACATGAGGATGATTTACGTGAGAAACTTATAACGTGGCATTTACTGACATTAAGCTCTAATTTGTTTTGAATGCACCAATGATCTAGCGCAATAAGCTTGGATTGCAGGATTGCGGCATCTGCGGGCGAGGCTATGGCATGATATATATTCAGCTTACATCGATGTGAAACATTTTCCAATACTTCTGATAGATCTGAGATGAAAACATTAAATAAGAGAGGTCCCAAGTGACTTCCTTGGGGTACACCTGAGGACACTAATATTTCCTTGGAAATAAGACCTTAAAACTTAACAAATTGAGTTCTATTATTAAGATAGGATTTAAGCCAGTCAAGAAAGGATCCTGTCACACCAATTTTTTTTAACTTTAAAGTCAGGACATTGTGATCAACTCGGTCGAACGCTTTGCTAAAGTCGGTGTATATTGTATCGACTTGATGCCCATTTTCAAGTTCGCAAAGCGTATTAGATACAAGAATCATGAGATTCGTTGTAGTCGAGCGACCTTTTCTAAAGCCGTGCTGTTGGTCATTAAGAACAGGGTTGATCACATTGGTTAATTTATCGCAGACAATTTTTTCGAATAATTTCGGTATTGCTGATAGAATTGCTATACCTCTGTAGTTCTCAACTTTTCGTTTGTCTCCATTTTTGTGGATAGGTGTGTAAAGGTCTTAAAAGTTGATGGGCACACCTTGATAAAAATATGGGATGAAGAATATCAGGACTTGAACCTTTTTTGGTATCAATAGTTTTGATAGCAGCGAGCACCTCCTCAATAGAAAATGAGATATTATCAATAAGTGTAGGAACCGAAATGTTGGGTTCACTGTGAGTTGAATCTGACTGGGCACTAAAAACCTCTTGAAAACGGTCAGCAAACATATCGCAGATATTACGCCGGCAGGAAGATTGCGTGATCCCATTAGACATGGTCATGGGATAACCCGAACTTTTTCGTTTTAACAAATTTTAACAAATTCGATAAATCTTTTTGGTTCTGTTATGATATCTTCACCAATTTTTTTTACATAACACTCATACGCAACCCGGGACTTAGAAGAGAACTCTGAGGCCAGCGTGTCATAACTTTTCTGACGATTAGGAGTAATCGCGCCTGTTTTCTTAAGTTTTTTAAATAGTTTATTTCTTCTATTCCGCAGTGATCTGAGGTTTTTATCTAACCAGGGCTCTGAAACTCTGTCTTTTTGTTTTATTACAACAGACAATTTTAAAGATCACATCGTAAAACGTTGTTATGGCATTGTCAAGATCATTACATGAGAAAAGGGATGTCCAGTCTATCGAAGACAGTTCGTTATTAATGCAATTGAAATCAGCATTACGGAAGTCAAATACAATATTATTATTGTGAGAGTGAGCAAAATTAATGTTGTTGCATGGTAGTTCTACTATGATAGCAGAGTGATGTTGTGTATTAGAGAGAGATTCTCCGCCTCAGAGGCAGGGCTAACAATCACTTCATCATATGCGTCGGTAAAGATCATATCAAGCCATCTCCCATTTTTATTGGGAAAATTCACTACCTGATGTAAGTCGTTATTATATAGTGTGTCAATAATAGTGGTGTCAATATCAGACAGAAGATTCTCCGGTATAATAGTGTTATCGGAACGATTAGTCTGAAAAGAGATATTTGGGCGATTAAAATCGCCGAAAAGGAAGATATTGTCATTCTCTGTTAAGGAACAATTGACACTATGAAAAATTTTAAGAATGTCGTGGTATTTGTAGTCTTCAGAGTTATGCTGGATATATACAACACCGATGTAAACATATCTATTTATCAGTTTGATTCTGATAAATTTATGTTCAAAAAGTATTGTTGGTGTTGTGTCTACAATCTCACTAGATAAAGATTTGTGAACTGCAATTAGTACACCCCCTCCTTTTGATAGACCCGTTGCGCTGTAATTCCTATCATTTCTGTATACGGTCCAGCTATTGTCCAGTATTTCTTCATTTTTTAAGGAGTCATTTAGGCCAGTTTCCGTAATAATAATAACATTAAAGTGACATGATTTTGCATCAATAAAGAGATTATTTACCTTCCCTCTAATGCCACCTCCGTTGTGGTAGAAAATTCGTATATTATTTTTAGAATTAGGCACGAAAAAACCGATTATGATCTTCACGACTTTTTTGCATATCAGATATATGCTTCGAGGAAACATGGGAACCGTATGTGGCAAGATCCTTATGGACTTGGTCAGGAGAAAGATTGAACTGCTCGTGGAAGTGTGTATAGAGCCGTCGTAAAGCTTCTAGATCCGTTGGAAGTCCTTCCTGTTGAATGGACAGTATCAGACTGGTTTTCGTTTTGCCATTTATACAGGCCGAGTCAGATTTATTGTGCATATAAGCAGTAAGATACAGCCGCACATTGTCAAATATTCTATGTTCTCTCAACCGTGATACTAAATATCTGTTCTCCTCGGAACTTGCCGAATTCTTTGATAGCTTTACGACCGGGGGAACAAGTGCGTAATGGTGTTAGTGTTAGTTTTATGGTGCATAGAATTGGTAAAAGTTTTTTTCTTCTTATTCGTACTCATATTCTTCCTATAATAGCTAATCTAGCATGATCTGAAACAAAATAGGTCAACAGTTAACAGTGCTGTCACTCCTTCTACCACTCCCCACACAAAATTTCTTGAAACCACAAAAATTTCGATTTCATCTATACATAGTATCGTATGATTGAGCTTTACGCACAATCGTAGTCCTGTTATATTTTTAAGCTTAACATTATTTTATTTGGTTTTTTTTTAATTAACACAAGCTACAATTATTCACATGTCCTTAATGCTCTTGAATACGTATATGAGCTCGAATCACAGGTTTGATTTGATCACGAGCCTGTCCCATAAAAATAGGAGTATCATGCTTTCATTCTTTTGATTCCAACAAAATACAAAACATTTTGTTCAAAGAGCTATTAAAGAAAGTAGATTATATATCCCATACAATGTATTACTAACTACACTCTTAAAAATTGCTTATTTTTGCTACTCTTACGCGGACGAAGTCGCGGGTGTTTGGTAGTTTGTAATAAAATTAATTCTCGCTAAAATTTGTTATTTGCTAGTTTCAATTACAAAGTGAATTTTTCAAAATTGTACATTGGTATGGGAGGGGAAAGAACGAGTAAGGGGATCGGATCAATATTTTGTGTTATATAAACAATATTACTCTGAGATATTTATTTTTAAGTGTTTTTCATTGCACCCCTGCCCCCCCCCCTTACAATAATTAGCCACTCTCTAAGCTGATTCCGGTGGAACTATATGCCACCTTAATGGTCCCGAAATATGCATTTTTTACGATAAATAATTTCGAAGATATAATCATTTGAAAAAACAATTCGGCCGACAATTTGTTTTTCGCCCCCCCCTTTTCGGACGCCAATGGATAAAAAAATTAAGTTATTTTTGAAGTTTGTCCCATAACCTTTTCTATATCTGTACTGATTTTCAACTTCCTATCTTCATTCGTGGTGGATATATTAGCAAGTGTAGTTTTCGACTTTTTCCCTTCCCTCGCCTCCCCCTTCCACCTAACACCTCCTAAAATTTAGTATATAGAGCTCACTTACCCAATCACAAAACATTCTACCTTTAACGATCTCGGAGATATGAGTCCATATGTACGGCGGACGGCGGAACGGATTTTTTTTTTTTGCATTTTTAGGCTAATTTAGTCATGAAAGGCGAAAAAAAATTTCAGGGTAGCAAATTTTTTTTTTTTCCTGTGTCGATCACAATACCTTATTATTAGAGTAGTAAAGTAAAAGTGCATAAAAGTTTAAAGTATTAAATGGCCGCATACCACCAAAACTTCTACTCCCTCCCATATAAAAGTATTTTTGTAAAGCTAGGGTGTAGCCTAGTGGGTAGCGTGTTGATCTTGTAATGCGAAGGTCGTGAGTTCAAATCCCTGTCGACGCAATATATAATTCCATCGCCTGCTAGGTATATAAACTTGGTTACCTCAATCTACGAAAATGAAGAATTCGTAGAAAGAGCGTTGTGCGAAGGGCTAACAACCCTTCCACAATAAGTAATGAAAAATGTTAAGGAACGTGAATGTCAGGAGGCCCAGGCCCGATTTAGGCAGTAGCGCCATTGTAGTAATAGAGACCAATAAAACTTATCAACTACATACTGACAAAAATAATTGAACGTCGTCTTAAGCCCTATACTAATCAAATAATTGGCGAATACCAAGGCGGATTCAGAACCGGACGATCTACAACAGACCAGATATTCTCGGTGAAACAGGTGCTTGAGAAATGCTGGGAATATAACACAGACGTGCACCAAATATTCGTAGATTTTAAACAAGCATACGACAGTATCGACAGGAGCGTACTGTACCAAATCATGCTTGACTTTGGAATTCCTCCAAAACTAGTCCGACTAACAAGACTCACAATGACGAACACTGAATCCCAAGGGAGAATATAAACCGATTCCACAACCAGCTTTCGAACGGAATGTGGTTTAAAGCAGAGAGATGGTCTAGCCCCCATGCTTTTCAACTTGGAACTAGAGTATGTCGTCCGAAAAATCCCAGTCGACACCAACGGGACACTACTATTCAAGTCCACCCAACTAGTAGAATACGCTGACGACATTAACATTCTAGCAAGATCCTTCCCTAGTGCTAAGGAGGTATTTGTCAATCTTGACTCCGCAGTAAAAGAAGTTGGGTTGCGCATTAATGAAAGCAAAACAAAAGTAATGACGCAAACAAGAAGGAGAACGCCAATCAGACAAAACATAACAATTGCGGAATATAATTTGGAGAGTGTGGACAACTTCATATATCTTGGGGCTAAT
The DNA here is from genome assembly GCA_963669355.1 of Chorisops tibialis. NCBI lineage: Eukaryota > Metazoa > Arthropoda > Insecta > Diptera > Stratiomyidae > Chorisops > Chorisops tibialis. The sequence goes on from OY770262.1 coordinate 241,132,640, forward strand.
CTAGCAAAGGACGGTAATGAAACAGACGAAATCAAACGACGGATAATACTAGCAAATAAGACGTATTATTCGGTACTTCCAATAATGAAATCCAAGAAAGTGCACAGGAACAATAAGCTGCGGATTTATAAAACTATTATACGACCTGTGCTCTGTTATGGCAGCGAGACGTGGACATTAACGCGAACTTCCGAAAAAGCAGTTAACGCATTCGAAAGAAAGGTCCTCCGAAGAATTTTGGGACCTGTGAAGGAAGGAACGGAATGGCGAATAAGATACAACCATGAGTTGTATCAACTCTACGACGAGCCAGAAGCTTCAACGTTCATCAAGTTACGTAAACTGCAGTGGGCTGGCCATGTAGAGCGAATGGAAGACAGAAGAATCCCCAAACGTGCTCTTAAAGGCAAAGCGAGTGGTAACCGGCCAGTAGGCAAACCACGCAAGCGATGGGAAGATTCGGTTGATGAAGACAGCAAAGCCTAAAAATTAGCAGCTGGAGAACGCGGTCTTTGGATCGAGACGATTGGAGGCGACGACTTCAGGAGGCCAGGGCCCGATTTGGGCTGTCGCGCCATTGATGATGATGATGATGAAAACTTATCAACTCGAAACTTTGAACTCACACTTCAAAAAGTATTTGAAAAAAGGATGCGTCAAAAATTTTGCAATCCCTGTTGCCCTTCTTCCCGCTCCCATATAAAAGTATGATGTCGGTCAATTTCAATATAGCCAACAAATTAAAATCTAGGAACTTGACATTTTGTTCGAATGCCTTCCAAGAGAAACGTAATAAAAATAAATAGTAAATTTTGGGATTCCTTCACATTCTCCTCTCCCTCTCGCACAAATGTATAATTTCATTTCTGTAAAATTCACCGAATTTCGAAGAAATTCTAAGCAACTCTATTAATAAAACTAACATTCAATACAGACAATTTTGATCGATATTGAAACTATTGTTTAAAAACTGATCATCCTGATCACCCTTTGTACCCATACAAACCCAAACTTGCAGAAAAAACGAATGAAATATTGATTAAGTATATTAAAAATGTAATTAGCAAGAGTCCTGCGCTTAAACCCCCATTCGCATAGTCTTCCCTATTTATTTTAACCTGTATTGACTACCCACGCATTTTTAAGTTTTCCCAAGAATAATAAAGTTGCGCCCAACTTGTTGGCAGTTGTTATTAATACAAACCATTTGACACCAGGATAGAACCCAATACAGATCTAAATACAAAATTTTGTTGATTGTTAATAGCGGAACTGATCCTAATTTCTTCAAATGGTCTGAACCTGAATTCAAACCCAATTCATGTTTTTCTGCAATTTTGCCTCCTAGCTTCAAGAACACAGACAAATCACAGTTTAGTTTCCTGTGATTTGTACTGTGCATTAATTCCAAACTTCTTTTTTCCCCATACTAATAAATGCACTTTATTTCAAATTCATTGTTCCTGGAATTACATTTTTTTTGCAATATCCCTTCAAATATCATTAAAAATTTACACGTCGCACCATAGCTAAATTCAATGTTTTGTATTCGAATATTTCGCTTATAACTTTAACATTGTAAAATATATGCAAGCGGAAATTAAATCTCCTTTCTACACAATTATTATTCGGTTTCTAGGTAGACGTCCGAGTTTGTGCTAAAAAGACTAAAAATAATTATAGAAATTCAATCCCCTGTAACGGAAATTAAATCTGAAAATGATTGTTTTTTTGTTAAATCAATTTTAATAATGAATTGAGAAAGAGCTTTGCAAGGAATCTGTCTAAAATGTATCAGCCAGATACAATACTTTCGGGACGATATTACCATATTTTAAATTGTTGGTAGTAGAAGATACGGTAATTGCACTATTTTAAACTTTGGCGATGATTAAACGAAACGAGCTTGAACGAAATGCCCTATTTTATTTCGACTACAAACATCAACTTGTAATGCAGATATTCCAAATACATATAGAATTGCTACCCTGAAATTTTGACAGATTGTCGACCGAATTTTTTTGTTAAATGATTATATCTTCGAAATTACTTACCATAACAAATTCATATCTTGGGACCATTAAAGTGCCAAACAGATTCAGCAGAATGGCTGGATGGAGGCTAATTATTGTAAGCATCAGGGCGTGCACAGAAAAATCTCGACTATCTCTTAAGCTATTTAATTGAAACTTAGAACATATTGTTATAGATCTGGCAACCACGCAATATTGGTCTTTCCCGAATATGCCAGAATTTTATAGAACAGTCCCCCAATATGTAAAAAAGCCATAATCAAAGATCTAGAACCTTCCAGTATAGTTGAGACACACACCACGGAAGGTTCGAGAATTGGGAAAATGGTATAAAAGTACGAAGCTTTCAGACGAGAGGAGTCATTCAGCGACATCTGTGGAAGACGCGAACCGGTGCAAGAACGCGATAGAACAATATCGACGGTAGTGCCATATAGTGCGAATTAAGCTAAAGTGTAAAAAGTAAAAATTAAGTTAAAGTGCCAATAAATAAATTATCACTTATTTTTAGATGAATTGTGTTTTACTTGAAGTCCCGGCGAACCCCTAGCTCGCAACAATTGGTGTCAGAAGTGGAATTTCAAGGATAAAATCGGGTTAAAAATCGCGAGTGAAATTAAAATTCTCGAACGGATAATTTTGTGAGAGCGAAAAAGTGAAACTAAAATTCTCGAACGGACAGTGAGATTTTTTTTGGAATCGAATATTCTCGAGTGCTTTGGTGACCAGTGACTTTAATTAGTGAAGTAAATTTAAGTGAATTCGAATCGCGGAAAAACTTGAAATAATCGGTAGTGGAAATGCCGCGTTATCTAAAGGACTTAAAATTAACGGAGCTGAAGGAAGAGCTCAGTAGACGCGAGTTATCTACGACAGGGAGCAAGTCTGAACTTGTCAGCCGTATGATCGAGACACTTGAGGCTGAGGGTAATAGTCTTGAGTTCCAAATCAAAGAAGCTCGCGAAGAGGAGTGCTCTGGTACATCGGATGCTCTGACACAGTTAATGCAACAAATGATGAACAAATTAGATCAACAATCAGTGGACATTAAACAACAATCAGTGGACATTAATCAGAAATTAGACCAGACCTCAAAGGACCTCAACGGACCTCAACCAAAAATTGGAGCTGCAAAATAATAAAATAGAAATCATGGGTAAGGCAATAGAAGAAAACGTAGAGAAGAAACTTCGAATCTTCGAAGAACAAATTACGGAAAAGACATCCGGGATTGTAGAAGAAGTCGAACGCCTAAAAAGGGACTTCGATAACGTGAAAGCGACTGGAGTCATCAAGACAGAACACGTTACGCACAAGGGTCTCAAAGCTCCAAACTTCGATGGACAAATACCGTGGGCTATTTGTAAGATCCAATTTGAGGCTGCCGCAAGAAGCAATCATTGGAATGATCTGGAACGTGAAACGGCTCTTATATTGGCGCTAAGAGGTCCACCAGCAGAGGTTCTTCAAACGATTCCGCAGGAGCAACAACAAGATTTTTCAACGTTAGTCCAGACATTGGATCTTCATTACGGCAGTGACCACATGCGAGATATCTACAAAACACAACTGTACAACCGAACCCAAAAGAATGGTGAAACACTTCAAGAGCTGGCACGAGATATTGAACGACTCACACTATTATTGCTGTCCAATGCGCAAACAGAGCAACGCAACGATACAGCTGTTTTCGCATTTAACAATGCTGTACAGGACAGAGAGCTGCAACAGGCATTAAAATTGGCAGGTAAGAAAACGATTGGCGAAGCCTTAGTATATGGGCTGACGTTCGAAGCTGCCAAGCAAAGCTCGCGGTGTAACTATCGAGTCCGGGAAATAGCAGAAGTGTGTGTCAGAAAGCAGAGTACACCAAGCGGAGCGAAGGATCTGGTGCTCCCCGATGCTGGAATTGTGGACAGGCAGGACACTTAAAACGCGACTGCCGTAAGCCCAGAAAAGCGACCAACTTTTGTTCCGGCTGCGCTGCTAAACAAAGGGAAGGAAGGGGGCGACCCATCACGAGAGCACGCTTCGCCTAATGACAGTCCGGGAAACGAGTAAAGGCCAACTTCACGGGGCTGAAGTTGGCTGGTAGAATCGACGCCCCCGGAACCATCATCGCAGTTTCTCGACTACATCGTTGTGAAAACGACTTATGCATGAATGGTCGAGTCGGCAAATTAAACTGCATCATAACAGTCGACACAGGCGCAACACGGTCAGTGATAAGATCTGACCTCGTAGACCGTACTTGGCTTCACAACACCAAGAAGTACGCACTTCGCACTGCCACAGGAGAAACTACAACGGTCCATGGAGAAATAGTTCGTGACATACAGCTTGGGGATTTGACCTTCTCGCATGTATTCGTGGTAGCTGACATTACCGATGAGTGTATCCTTGGAGTGGATTTTCTGAAACCACACGGTATCCAGCTGGACTTAGGACAACGAATAATGAAGTGGCGGAATATTGAAATCCCGATGGAAATAACATCCTCCAACACAACAAAGCTGCGAGTTATATTGTGCGAAGATGCGGATGTACCAAAGTCATCTGAGATTGTTATTTGGGCAGAGCTCGATGGTGATCCCGAGAACCACCGATTCTACCTCATAGAACCAGAGACGACACCTGCATTACGACGTCTAAAACTAGGAAAAACGCTCGTAAAAAGGAATGAGAAGATGATGGTACCAATAAGAGCCCTCAACGTTTCGGACAGCATTACCAGCGTAAAGAAAGGAGATATAATTGGCAGCTGTGAACCAATATCGGCGGCGACGAGTATCGACAAGGCAGAACTACATGACGTACCCTCTAAAAATAATAGAAGAAGGAAGGACAATGTAACATCAACACTTCTTCAGTCAAGCAACCTTAGAGGAGAGCAACACAAGCAAGCAGTAGATCTAATCGAAAGATTCAGCGACGTCTTTTCCACCGGTGATGACGACTATGGCAGAACAAACTTAGTGAAACATCGTATAGATACCGGAAGTGCTACACCGATACGTCAACCCAAGAAGAGTACCATTAGCGAAACAAGGAGAAGTCAATTCAATAGTCAAAACTATGGAGCATCAGGGATTTATCGAAAAATCAAAGAGCCGTGGATATCGCCAGTGGTGCTGGTAAAGAAGAAGAACGGCAGTACCCGTTTTTGTGTGGACTACAGGCAACTGAATGATGTTACGAAAAAGGATAGCTATCCACTACCTGGAATCGACGATATCATGGACACCCTGGCTGATGCTAAATGGTTCTCAACGTTGGATCTGAAAAGTGGTTACTGGCAAGTGGAGATAGATGAAAAAGATAGAGAGAAAACAGCATTCTCTGTCGGCAGTGGACTGTGGCAGTTCATGGTAATGCCATTTGGCCTATGCAATGCTCCAGCTACGTTTGAAAGACTAATGGAATTCGTTTTGCGCGGCCTTAGGTGGAAAACTTGTCTCGTTTATCTGAATGATTTGATCGTTATCGGCAAAATATTCAAGGAACATCTAAAAAATCTAGAGGAAGTCTTCCAGCGACTGCGAGCGGCAAAATTAAAGCTGAGTTCGAAAAAGTGCACTTTGTTTAGTGCAGAAGTCAAGTACTTGGGTCACATCGTTTCAGCCGATGGCGTAAAGACGGATCCGGAAAAGATATTGGCGGTGAAAAATTGGCCTACTCCGAGTGATAAACACCAGTTACGCAGCTTCCTAGGCTTAGCGACATATTACCGTCGATTCGTAAATGACTTTGCTAACATGGCGAAATGCCTGCATCAGTTAACAGAAAATGGAAAGCCATTTACATGGAGTCAACAGTGCCACGAAGCATTTGAGACAATAAAAGCCCAACTCTGCGACTCCCCGGTTCTGGCGTATCCAAAACCAGGTCACGGTTTCATCGTAAACACTGACGAACTACTGCGTAACTCGCCGAGAGCTATTAGCCATTGTAGAAGCAACAAAACATTTTCACAAATATCTCTATGGTCAAAAGTTCCTTCTTCGAACAGAGCACGCATCGCTTAAATGGCTACTTCAGTTTAAGAACCCCGAAGGCCAAGTAGCCAGATGGATCGAAATGCTCGAATCCTACGATTTTGAAATTGTTCACCGAAGAGGAAAAATCCACGGTAATGCCGATGCGCTTTTACGTCGTCCTTGTCCACCGAACTGCAAGCATTGTCACCGTGTAGAAGGGAAAGAAGCCGGAGAAACCATTCAGAGGATAACGACCAAACCAAGGGATGGATGGAATCAGCTAGAACTGGAAGATGCCCAACGTAAAGATCCAGATATTTCACCGATCATGGCATGGAAGGACGAAATGAAACGGCCTGAGTGGAAAGACATCTCACAATTCAGCGAAACCTTAAAGTGTTATTGGGCGCAATGGAACTCCCTTCACCTAGACGGCGGATTATTAAATTGAAATGGGAAACGCTGACCGAACATCGTATCACATGCAAACCATCGTCCCGCATTTTAAAGTCGAGGAGGTTTTGAAGGAGTATCATGGAGGTACCTCTGGTGGGCATTTGGTTGTAAATAGAACCTTGGCAAAGATACGAGAAAGGTTCTATTGGATCCATCTCCAGGATGATGTCGAAAATTGGTGCCGTAAATGTACTACGTGTGCATCGAGTCAGGGCCCACAACGCAGATCAAAGGGAGAAATGCAACAATACAACGTGGGAGTCCCATTCGAGAGAGTTGCTGTGGATATTGACCATTTCCGGAATCAGAAAATGATAATCGCTACATTCTAGTGGTCATTGATTATTTCAGCAAGTGGCCTAAAGCTAACGCAATTCCAAACCAAGAAACAGTAACCGGCGCAGAACAAATTGTTACCAACTGGATGAGCAGATTTGGAGCTCCACGTGAACTACACTCCGAGCAATTTTGAATCTCAAATATTCAAGCACGTGTGCCACATGCTGGGAATAAACAAAACCAGGACAACTCCAGCCTAGTGGGTAGCGTGTTGGTCTTGTAATGCAAAGGTCGTGAGTTCAAATCCCGGTCTGCGCAATATATAATTCCAACACATTGTCTGTTTGGATATATCTTGGTCACCTCATTCTACGAAAATGAAAAATTCGTAGAAAGAGGGTTGTGCGAAGGGCTAACAACCTTTCCACAATAAGTAATGAAAAAAATGTTAAGGAACCTGCATTTCAGGAGGCCAAGGTCCGATTTGGGCTGTAGCGCCATTGAAGAAGAAGGACAACTCCATTACATCCACAGTCCGGTTGAATGGTGGAACGTTTCAATAGGACATTGAACTCAAACCTATCCAAACTCGCCAGCCAGAGGCAACAGGACTGGGATTAGCACATCCCTCTATTTTTAATGGCCTACAGGACATTGGTACATTCAACAACAGGAGAAACTCCCTCCCGAGTTATTTTCGGAAGAAATATTCGAGTCCCTGCGGAACTAATGTTTGGAGTGCCACCAGACCAACCAACCAATGCCAAAGATTACGACTCGGATCTTCGATGTCGACTAAAGACAATTTATAACCTGTTCAGAGATAAAATTGATTTGGCGACCGACCGCATGAAGACGAGGTATGATCAACGGGCGAATTCATCAGGATTCCAAGAGGCCGGTTTGGTTTGGTTATACAATCCCAAACGACAGAAGGGCAGATCGCCGAAACTACAGCGCAATTGGGAAAGCCCTTACCAGATCATCAACCGGTTAAATGATATCGTCTACCGAATTCGGTTACATCAAAAACCTCGTACTAAAATGAAAGTGGTACACCTCGACCGACTAACAAAGTACCATGGTGCCATTGATGAAGTGAACGACTCTGTTCGGGACTTGGCAGCCCCGCAACTCGATCTCTCTCGAATAGACAAGAATTATATAGAACAGCATACTCAACTATTTAGAAAGCTACAATTAAAGATCTAGAGCTTTCCAGTATAGGTCACACATACACACCGAAGGAAGCTTCGAGAACACTCATGATTATGTGAAGAGACGTATAAAAGCACGAAAGCTTTCGGCGAGAGAGTCAGTTATTTTTAGACGCGAACCAGTGAAAGCGATAGAAAAATACGCGGCGGTAATGCCATATAGTGCGAATTAAGCGGGAAATTGAATTAAAGTGCGAATAAAAAAATTATCACTTATTTTTAAACGAATTGTGTTTTTACTTGAAATCCCGGCGAACCCCTAGCTCGCAACAATATGTAAGAGGTCTACTGTTCACGATAATTTCAACTTCCATTAACAAGCTTCTAAGAAGTTCGTCACTAGGATTTTGTTTTGTCATTATCTGACTTAGGGTTTTTTCGACTGAACCTATTAATCTTTCCCAGCTTCTACGCATATAGGGTGCTGCTGGTGGATTAAAGTTCCATTTTATTGGCGAGCCGATGAATAACTCTTCTTGCAGTTTGTTTTTACAATTTTTTGACAATTTGTTGCGAAGCTCCTCATCTGTACCACGAAAGTTGGTACCATAGTCCGAATATATTTCTAGCCTGGCCGCAAAATTTCTGATGGCAAGGATGCATGAATCAGTAGACATACTATGAGCGATTTCTATATGTATGGCATGAACTGTTAAGCAAGTGAACAGTACATCTCATCGTTTTTCTATTCGTCTGCCTACAAATACCTTCATGGGTCCAAAGTAATTAATGCCTACGAAAGTAAATGGAGATGTGAATGAAGGTAATCGTGCATTTGGGAAGTTTGGTACAGAAATGTACCAAACTTCCCAACTGCCGTAATCAAAAATCATGGCTTATATAATTCTCAATAGGATTAGTGAGAGCACTCTCGGTGCTTATCAGGCTGAATTCCGTAAAGGGTCGCCTTGTACCGACAACACAAATACCTTACGAATAATACTGGAGCAGTCCGCCGAAATGTGCTCGCCACAGCATCTCATGTTTGTGGACTTCGAGAAGGCTTTCGACAGCGTTAAGCGAGATAACATTTGGAATGCCTTGTGTAGGAAAGGTATTCCAGATAACGTCCTACGAAGATGCAAGGTTTTGCGTCTTACATAGAAGAGAGCTGTCCGACAGCTTTCCTGTGCGAACAGGGGTCAGACAATGCTGCATATTATGACCAGCCCTGTTTCTGTTGGTAATAAATGACATCTTGAAAGCTGGACTGGAAGGTCTCTGGAAGGTGTCTTCAATGGAGGCTATTTAGCATCTTAAGTCACCTTGATTATGCTAATGACGTGTGTTTGCTTCCACATAACCATGTCGGGGTGACGTGGGATGTGTGAGTTTTGCGATTAATGTGCGAGTGCAAATAAAAACTCTGGGATTTGTAGCGATGATCATTGCGACAATTTTATTGGCGATAAGCCGTAAGCAGTATGCATATACCCTGTTCTTCTAATCGCAGCTCTTTTAAATTTTCATTTGCAATATGCGATTGCTCTTTTAAAAAAGCTTACCATCTCTACTCATGGGAACCTAAACAGTTGCACGTGACTATTTAATCGTTAGCTAGGGTGTAGCCTAGTTGGTAGCGTGTTGGTCTTGTAATGCGAAGGTCGTGAGTTCAAATCTCGGTCGACGCAATATATAATTCCAGCGCATTGCCTGCTTGAATATACCTTGGTCACCTCAATCTAAGAAAATGAAAAATTTCGTAGAAAGAGGGTTGTGCGAAGGGCTAATAACCCTTCCACAATAAGTAATAACAAAAAAAAAATGATAAGGAACTTGAATGTCAGGAGGCCAAGGTCCGATTTGGGCTGTAGCACCATTGTATAAGTAGAAGAAGATTTAATCGCTATTGCTTGCCTTCTTTCACTTTTCGAAATGCTTGTTATAATCGTAAAGTTAGTTAACATATCCTCCAACTTTCTGTAAATAAAATTATAATTGAAGGCGCCTTCTTGCTATCGAGTGCTATTTAAACTGTCGACTGTTTAATTGGAATTGTAAAAATTTAATTGAAAATAGTTGACTCGAACTACGGAAATACAAGGCTAGTCAAGATAACGATCAGGAATGAGTAAAGATCGAAGCAGTAAAATAGTTATTCTGTTTATGTTCTCGTTTGAACGTCAAAGTTCATCGAAAACTTATCCGTTGATAGGAATCCAATAACACTAGAATTTTATCGCAAGGAAGAGTAGAGAATTGTGTACGATTCAGGACCGAACGACTGGAAACAATTAAATTAAAAGGATTTTTACTAACTATATGGCAGTATTCTTCCTAAATAACATAGAGGAAATTATTTACGGGTTACAGTATCAAGCAAGTTGTAGCGGAAGTATACATTCAAACATAGGTCCCGATTTACAGGACATGAAATTGCAGTTGATTAAATAAGACTAAACTTCTCACAGATAGCAATCACATTACTCTATTCGATTCTATCATGTATGACTTTGGAATTAATTTTTGTTGTTTTTGTTGTCCTCAAAGAAAGCTTTTACCAACTGAATTCGAATTTTAACTACAGTTGGAAAGGATAAGAGTGTATGCCATTAAATTCGAAATAAGGGAGTGCTTCGTTTTCTTTGAACGAAGTTCTTTAATTTTCTTTCAATCATTTAATAGCTTTTATTGATTTTGGGTGTTGCAGAAACTGCAGGCTTCTAGAGACCAATAATATCCTCCTAATAAAACCTATCTTGATTTCGTCAGCGACACTCTCAAGAAATTGCCCTTTGCGAATTCCTAGATAAAGAAGGAGCATTTGGCAATAATCTCCATGAAGCCATAATAGCGGCATCAAGGAAAAATGGTTTGGAACCGCCTACGATAAAATGGATTCACGCCATGCTTAAGAGCCGAATGACAACCACGGATCTAGGTGATAGCACATTGACTGCACAGACCTATAGAGGCTGTCCCCAAGATGGCGTACTATCTCCACTTCTTTGGCCAATTGTAGTAGATGAGCTCCTGTCTAACAGAACAAGGATACGAGGCAATAGGATATGCCTTCGTTATTATCCTTCTTTAAATGGCACACCAATACCCTTTTCAGATAAAATAAAATATTTAGGTGTAATACTGAATAGCAAACTCAACTGGAACAAACATATAGAATGGACTCATGCCGAAGCACTAAAAGGATTATGGGCCTGCAAACGCTTATTTGGCAGAAAATGGGAATTACGACCCAAGATGATCTACTGGCGCTACAGAACAATAATCCTCCCAATAGTCACATACGGATCAACGATATGGTGGACTAAAATTTTACAAAAAAATCCAAAGGCTAGCTTGTCTTGGTATCACAGGATCAATGAAAACCTGTCCTACGGCGGCAATAAAAATGCTCCTAAGTATCCCTCCGGTACTTACTTACTTACGATGGCGCTACAGCCCAAATCGGGCTTTGGCCTCCTGAATGCTTTGCCTCCATCCATCTCGATTCAGTGACCGTGTTCTCCAGTTTGAAAATCTTAGCAGTGATTTGCTGTCTGCGTCAATCGAATCCTCCCAGCGCTCTTGTGGTTTTCCGACCGGTCTTTGTCCGTTGGCTTTCCCTTTTAGTGTGCGTTTGGGAATTCTTCCGTCATCCATCCGCTCCACAAGACCAGCCCATTGTAACTTTTTAAATTTTATGAGGGTTGACACTTCTGGATTCTCGAAGATGGCATACAATTCTCTATTGTATCGTATTCTCCAGATCGAGTCTTCCCTCACATGTCCGAGGATTCTTCTGAGGACCTTTCTTTCAAAGGCGTTAAGGAGTTTTTCAGACGCCTGAGTTAATGTCCACGTTTCGCTGCCATAGCATAGCACAGGTCGTATAATCGTTTTATATAACTTAAGTTTTGTTTTCCTGTGTACGTTTCTGTTTTTAATTATTGGAAGTACCGAATAATACGTCTTGTTTGCCATAATTATTCTTCTTTTAATTTCGATGGGCTCGCTTCCATCCTTCGATAGATTCGCCCCTAGATATATGAAGTTGTCTACGTTTTCTAGGTTATAGTCTCCTACCGTAATATTTTGTCTGATTGGCGTCTTTTTCCTAGATTGCGTCATAATTTTTGTTTTATTTTCATTAATACGTAGTCCAACTTCCCTTGCTACCGAGTCAAGGTTTACAAATACTTCCTTAGCACTCTCCAGAGATCTTGCAAGGATATCTATGTCGTCGGCATATGCTACGAGTTGTGTGGATTTGAAGCATAGTGTTCCCTTGGTGTCAATGGGAAGTTTCCGAACAACATATTCGAGTGTTAAGTTGAAAAGCATTGGTGCGAGGCCGTCACCTTGTTTAAGGCCGTTGTCTGTTTTTAAACTGGCAGTCAGATCATTTTCTACTCTGACTTGTGACAAAGACTCGGTCATTGTCATTCTTGTCAGTCGGACCAGTTTCGGTGGGACTCCAAACTCCAACATGATATTGTACAGTACGCGCCTGTCGATACTGTCGTATGCTTGTTTGGAGTCAACAAATATCTGGTGCACATCAATATTATATTCCCAGCACTTTTCCGGCACCTGCTTAACTGAGAATATCTGAGCGTCCAGCTATAAGTCCCTTGGTATTTACCAATAACTTTGTCAGCATAGGGCTTAATTCTCTTTTCTAGAATTTTCGTCAAGATCTTATAAGACGTACACAACAGAGATATTCCTCGGTAGTTTTCGCAGCAAAGTTTGTCACCTTTTTTATAAATTGGACATATGATGCTCTTGCGCCAATCTTCCGTATTTCCGATACATCTCCAAATAAAAAGGAGGCTATCAATGTTACGCATTCAGAGGGAAAACAATTAAAAATCAGGGGATTTTAGGGGTCACCTCAAAATCCTAAAAGACGGAAAAATAGAGGTTCTAACCTTTACACTATCGGATGCTATGTCGACAAAATTCAAATTTGAAACCCCCTTCAAAGTTATAATCAGAGAACGCAGGGGCTGGCAATCCATGCTACATAAAATAGTAGAGGGATGAACCACCTGGTATGCAAATGGCTCGCGCACTTTGGAGGGAACTGGAGCTGGAGTTAGAGCTCCTAACTTCTCGCTTTCAAAACCACTCGGCATAGAATCCACAATCTTCCTTGCTGAATTTGCTGAGCTGAAACCGACATTTTCCGTCTATGTCTCGAAGACTCAAAAACGACAGAAAATATAACAGAATTATGATTGGGTTTAAAGCCCAATCATATGATACTCTAGATGAGATGGAAATTACTTTAATATACCGGAAAATATGTCATCTCAAATTCTTTCGAATAGTGAATAGAGACTAGAGAGCATGGGAGGTGGTAGAAGTAGAGGAGGAGGTATGTATTTTTCGTATATGACACCGGACATGGCATGCAAAATGTTTTTGCTGAATTTAAAGTTTTTAGTTTTCATTATTTTTAAAGAAATTGGTCATAGTTTTCCTTAAATTGTGGCATTTGTATGGGAGGTGGCAGAGGAAGTGGAGCGTTTAAGATGATTTTGAAACTGCTTATCATCATCATTATCACCATGCTTTGATTCAATTTCAATGTCGATAGCTCGCATATACTTGAAGGTGAAATGCTTTTCTTGAATTTATAATAGAGATATTTGTGTGGGAGGTGGTAGAAGGAGTGAAGCGGAGCTGATAATTTTTTCTAACACTTATTTCAGTTATTAAAAAATGAATTCTGGCAAAATTTGAAGTTTGTGCCTTCTAGTTTGAATGGAAATCGATGAAATGCATTTAACAAAAATTCTGCATTTGTATGGGAGGGGGTAGAAGGAGTGTACAGATCAAAACAAATTTTTTTCGCATTATTAATATTTATATTTGTATAATTTATACAAAATATCAAGTTGATAGCTTTAACAGTTTCGAAGAAAAATAATTTAAATTAAATTTCAAAATTTCGTGAAATTTGTATGGGAGGGGGTAGAAGGAGTAAGGTGAAGTTGATAATTATTTTTAAAATAAATTGCAATTATAATAGAATTAATTCTGACGAAACTTCGTTTTTTCAGCTTTACTAGTTTCAATGAAAACCGAAAATATGTATTTTTCAAAAGTGACCATGAGGGAGGGGGTAGAAGGAGTAAAGGGATCAGGTCAATATTCCATGGTATTAATGACATCTATATCATAATACTTTGACCTAAATTTCAAGTCGATAGCTTAAATAGTTTCAAAGAAAATCAATTTCTTAATTTTTCGAAATTTCATGAAATTTGTATGGGAGGTGGTAGAAGGAGTGGGGGGATGTGGCACATTCACGAACTTAAAGTTACTTTTTTGCTAAAACTGACACACAAAATTTCTTAGCACTTTAGCTCAAAGCTTTCGAGAGTTATGCTGTAGACAGACGCACAGACGGACAGACAGACAGACGGTCACTCGGAATCGAGGTTTTTGAGCGACAACAAATATTTCTCTACCCTTGGGGGCTCTGTGCGAGCGTTATTTCTTAGCGTTACAAACGGTTAGGCAAACACAATATACTCTCAGATTTCACCTAGAGTATAAACATCCTATGTCACTGGGAATCAGTAGCTACGAAAAGACCCAATATTCTCGGAAATGGTTTCCTTTCTACCGAGGAACTAGCCAACATGGCTCCCTTAACGATACTTAGATTAGCCAAAGCTATTGAGTTGTGGTAGGGTAAAGGGGAAATAAACGCACAATAGGCCGAGAAGATCGCAGCGGTCTCACGTGTTCCTCAAATTATTAAAAAAAGGGCCTTGGATTGTCGAACCGAGACAGCATCGATTCTCAAGCTGGCGGATAGTTATTTGTTCGCCGTTACCAGCACATGTTTAAGAAGAAGATCCGCTTGACCACGGACACTGGACTTTTTCTTACAAAATGATTTGCATTAAAACGAAATCAAACAGTGTAACATTCGGAAATCGTTCGTTTTAATTCAAAATGCACTGTGAAAAGAAACACCAACCAAGGTAATTTCGGCCTTTTTTGTGTAATGCACAAACACAGCCAAGGAGGGAGGGAATGGGATTGGGATTGGGATTGGGAAGGGTAAGAGAAGGGAAGTGAGAACGTCTGTAACGAGCTTAAAAGCTGGTATATTTTTGCAGTTGCACTGGCTGCTATTGACAAATATTTGCGACTGAATGAACAGTCGCCATTGATAGAGCGAACCAAAACCATCTACTGAAAGTGTAGAACTTCTGGAAGTGGAATTGTTTCACGTTTACATCGTTTTCCCATTTTATATCGAAAAATTTTTCGTTGTCAGTAGGAACTGAAAAATTTGTGCTTAAAAATATTCTACTGAGAGAGAGGGAATCGAACCCACGACCTTTTGACTGTGAAGCAAGCACGCTGCCCACTATGCCACGGAGACCTTCCTATTCTAATAATGAAGCTTTAGCGCTTTGCTTAATGATGAGTTAGTATGCACCAATGACTCGAATAAGTATTTGAAGGATGACCAACTTTAGAATTCCCCATCAACGATAGAAATTTCCATTTTGAGCAGCTTTATATCGGTTTGGAAACTTAGCACTGTTGAGTTATGGGTGCTATCGTTCGTAATAATAGGCAGTCGAATGGCGAATTCTTGCTTTCGCCTAAACGTAGACCACCTTGACGGTTGTAAAATGATCGTCTCTGAGTGTTTCATCTGCATTGACATCTTCAGGTGTAGTGGCTCCCAACAACTCTCGACAGACTACTTGTTGGTACTAAAACCGCTCCAGTTTTTTTTTTACAGAATGACCTTGTGTTATAGGCAATTTCGGCCTTTATGCGCAATGCATACAAACAGTCGTGGAGGGAAGGAATGGGATTGGGAAAGTTGGGGATGGGGGTGAGAACGGCCGTAACGAGTGGTTATGCTGGTATATTTTTTCAGTTGCGCTTGGCTGCTACTGATAAATATTTGCAAATGTTTTATGGGGACTGAATGATAGAAAGCGAACAGAAACCATCTACTGAGTGTACAGACCTTCTTGAAGTGGAACTGTTTCACTTTTACATCGTTCTAGCAGTTCGATTTGCGTATGTGAAATCTGGAGATCTGGGTGGCCAGTCAATGTCGCCCCTTTTTGACGTCTAAACGTCCAGGGAATTTTTGTTACGGAAACTGGATTGTTTGATTTGCAATATGGCTTGTTGAAACCAGTAACCGTCAAGACTTTTTTCACGCATTTGCGGGCGGACGTAATGAGCCAACATCTACCGAATTCGATTTCCATCTACTGTTTCGTTTTCGCTGAAAAAAAATGGTCCAATGAGGATTTTGGCGCAAACGCCGGCCCAAACAGTCACTTTTTGGTCATGCATTGGCGTTTCATGGGTCTCGTGTAGATCTCCATTCCCCAAATGTAGCAATTTTGGTTATTAACGCCGCCAGATAGTGTGAAATGGTCATCGTCAGTCATCAAAATTTGCTTCCAAAAATCAGGTTCGGTGTAAACCGTTCGACCGACTGTTTGGCCGTATTCCAACCGACGTGGACGATCTGTCGGCAATATTTTTTGTGTTAATTGCATTGTATACGGAAATAAATGCAAATCATCCTTCAAAATACGCCGCAAAGTGGTTCCACTGACGCCAAAATGCTGAGCACGGTGACGATACGACGCGTTTGGGTTCTGAGCAACGCTCTCTCTGACCGCTTCAACCAGTTCATTGGAACGTCTTGGTCGTTGACGAACGGCATGTTGACGATCTCTCACTGTCCTGTGCTCAACAAAATTCGACATCAAATGGTGCCTGTTGGCCACGATATTTTCGGCAATATGCATGTTGAGTCAACACAACTGAACGACTATTTTCAATGTACAGCGTCACTATTTGGTGTGAAGCGATTCATGGTTAAAATTGTACTTAATTGACGTTTCGAAAACATGTCTAATCAAGTCAATCGGTTGAGAAGTGTCAAAGTCATTCAATGTTTCATACCGAAATAAAAGATGGCGCACCCTGTAAAAAGTATTGTCCATCACTAGCCACTACTTTTTTCCCATTTTTCTGGCAGTATTCGGATACCACGTCTTCCGAACTCTTCATCTTTTGTGGCTATCCACGAATCGACACAGTTTTTAGTATCTTTTTATGTTTGAGCAACTCATAATACACGACACCAAGTTGATTCCACCAAATACAGGACATGAGTTTTTTTCTATGAATATTCGGTTTGGCTGTTATTGTTGAAGCATGGCCAGGTGGTCCCCATAATTTTCTCTTCTTTGGGCTATCACAGTGGCTCCATTTTTCATCACCTTTGACTATACGATGAAAAAAACCCTTTCTTTCATGCCTGGCAACCAGCATTTCACAACGTCAACGTCTTTCGGCTTCAATTCATATGGAATCCAATTTCCTTGATTTTGAATCATTTGCAACGATTTTTCGCACGAACAAAATTATGTGATGCTGATACGGAGTCACTAATACTTCAAGGTTATGTTGTTACCAGATGCCCAAACTTACAATATTACGTTTTACATCTGATAATTTCAACATATAAAGCGAAACAATTGCTTTATTAATTGTAAGGACACATTTATTAACTTCCACGAGATTCTATTTTTAATTATACATTCAAATATTACAGGAATTAAATTTAGTAACTATAAGTAAGGACGCGCGTCGCCATCAAACCAAGTGAGAACAGGAAGAGCTTCTCTCTCTGTCCTTTTTATAGTCCATTAGCACGATCCTTACATCTCGTAGTTCGATGGATCGAGTAGAGTACTGCCACGCTACACATAGCCTTCTGGTGGGGCCATCTTTTGTCAAACGGCGGAAACTTATTTGTACTCCTAATACTTTATTGTAAAATATTTAGGTATCCAAAACTATAGCGGTTGTGCAAATGTACTTATGAGCCCTGATGAACAGGCCGTGGCAAGGGTCGGAGTAAATCTGAAAAGCAACTGGCTGTGACTGTACAGTGCGTCCGCTTTGGGTGTGTGTGTTGTATTGGGCCAAACAATCTTCAACAGGGACCAATTATTTCAAACTAATCTTCCAAATTCATAGATATGGATATCGTTTGCTTAATTCTAAAATCTACGAAATTTTGGAATTAGCCTAAAAATCTAGATTGTACGAGTATATAAGTAGCTTCCTAAGTTTATTCCATTAAATGAAAAAATTTAATTAATATCAGTACTTTCAATTTGAGAATTATAGATTTTATTAATAATCTATTTTAAATGTTTTAATTCAACAACACCGAAATTACATTCCAAACAGCTTGTCCCTAATAAACTTTTAACCAGAAACTCATAAAATCCGCCTGTCATCCCCATAAATTTTTGATAATTTAATTTTTTTTTCTACTAAATGCATAATGGTTGTGTACAGAATGGTGTGATCACCTATGAATTTAATTTTTCCATTTAAAAGTACAATGTGTGTATCGATTTCAATCTCACATATGTACTCACCCCAACTCCTATGCACTTTGTTCGGCAAATGATTACCGCGAAAAGTTTGATATTGCCAATTTTTGGCACATTAATCTTCTAACGATATTAAAAAAAACAAGCGATTAAAAACTGAAATGACTGTCATAAATTACGAAATTAAAACAAAAATATATTAAAAACATAACTCCAAAATTCGAGGTTAATAAAATTTCATTGCATTGAGATATGAATTAATAAAATAAATCGGCAGTTACATCGAAATTTTGTAATAAATTTTGAATTATGTAGATAATAAAATTTCACCTAGGAAAGAATTTTTTAAATATTCGGTTTTAAAAAAATATCTTCCCGATTTGGGCTGCAGTTTCATTGAAGAAGAAGATGTATTTGTGTGGAAGGGGGTAGAAAAGTTGGGTTTATCGTAAATCGATAATTGATTTACATAAAATAGTCGAAATAATACTTTTGTAGGGATCGGTTCATATATAAAACACTTAAACATTTGTCTTGGAGTATACTTTGTGATTTATATTGAGGATATTTCGTAGTAGTGCGTAGCAGTCAGGGCCGTGCGGAGGGAAATGGCGTCCGGGCAAATATTGAACTAGACGCCCCTTTTATTTATAGAAACAATAAAATAGAGGTGATACATACGAATACTTACAATGAGTTCTTCTCTGGATTATACTTTCAAAGATGCATTTACGTCCACGTTTCGCTATCATAATACTACAACAGATCATTATTGTCATGTATACCTTCGTTTTTCTATTATTATTTCATTGATTTTAATTTTTTTTTTTTTGCATCACATATCATGAAATTTGCAAGAATGTTTTTGTAGGTATATACTGGAAGTTAGGTAGGTAGCACTTTATCTTGGTATCAATAAAGAATATTCGACAGTTTACTATATTTTTTCCTGTTACCCCTATTGTGAGCATGGGACCTCCACTTGGCATTTCCTGCTTAAGGTGGCGCGAGCCCCAAGAAGGTGTTTTCATTAAAGCTGAGGTCATGTCGAATTGAACAAATATGCGAATAGCTCGAAATAGTAGTAGTAGTGATAAATTGGCTGAAAAGAGCCTTTCGATTAGCTGGATGGCCAGGAGCTGACTGGAAAAACTTTACTTTGAAAATTCGATGAACATTAAAATCTAATTGATTGCGTGAATTTATATTCGATTTTTCCCATGACCAAAAACATATTCAACTGTACTATGCCAAAAAAGAAAACAAAGTGAAATATCTCTTGTATAGAAAATTTGTACTACAAAAATATGAAAAAAAAATCAAAATTAAACGTTTTTTTGATTTAAAATATTATTAACAAAACTCATGAAAATTGAAAATAAGTTCAACGCAAACCATTTTCGTTCTCTTTTTTCTATTGTTATAGCAACAAAAAGTATTTATATTTGTAGTCGAATAGCTTGCTGTCGGCTCCGTATCCTATAAAGATAGAGGGAATAGGTCGAACAGCTTGCTGTTGGCTCCGTATCCTATCTATGGTCTTTGGCGGATGTGATAGGGGGGATTGAAATCGTTCAGCTAGCTGTCGGTTCCGTATCCTATCACAGCATGGATCCTTTTGAAATCTGGACAGGTCATGTTTCAGTGTCAGTTGTCAAGAGGCTTATATGATTACAAGGGGATTTATCCCTGCAGTGATTCGAAAGTGTACGTACTACCCTATGGTGACCATTATAAAGTACGACGCTAGAGGAGTAAACCGCGCATATAAGGATCCCCTAATCGACGGTGGAACAGCATATGCCAATAGATAATATATATATATCTGTATACCTGCTGCTCTCCAGTTTTAATCAGCCTTCCCCTGGTAATGCGGGGCTCTGCCAGGGGTGACTCTATTTTCTCGCGCTACTCGTGTGATCCACATGAATAGTAAAAAAAATAAACAAGGGGCTAATGCTTCACCCAAGGCATCACAAACAGCGGCTAATATCATTAAAGGAGTGGTAAGCGGATCTAGCACCCCTCCAGAAACCACGCTTGAAGTGGCTGTAGAAGCTAATCCTCCGGTCACTCGAAGGGTCAATAGACCGCCACTTAGAGCGGATAGTAAAATCGCCAGTAAGCCTCAGATGGACGAACAACAGCTATCAGCAGAACTGAAGTAATTGAGTCTAAAATAGAACAAAATGAGGCTGAGCGGTGCCGCTAGGACACGGTACATGTACCACCGTAACCACGGCAAGACCACACACGAGGCATATGACCTTGGCTGTAAGCCAATGCAAGATACATTAGCACTGGCACAGAAAAAGGAGATAAAAAGAGGTAGAATCTCATCAACAACACCGCCTTCCACCGGAAATGTAAATAAGAGGAACAAGGCGGGAAAAAAAAGCGTCACGCATGGATCTGCAGAAGAGGCTCAGCCCTTCACGTCGGGCATTAGCTATGGAGATGCAGTCAAAGGAGTTAAGATAGGCATTATACATACCGAGCATCTGCTCAAAATTTTAGCTCCGGAGCAGCTAGCTGCAATCCAAAAATCCATCCTGGCTGAAATTCCAAAAGCAGCCAAAAAGAGAACAAAGCCATAATTTGGTGGACTTAGCCTCAAGCCAGGGTGGATGCTAATTCTTGCCGGGATGAGCAAACAGCATCTTGGCTGGAACGTACAGCGAAGAGCATCAAGCTGGATTACTCCACCACTATCAGGGCTATCCGGGAGGAAAATAATCCACGATTAGAAATAACCACGGGATATTTCCCCCACGAAGAAAGCTCGACAGAGGAAATTAGCACCCTCATCGATGCTCAAAACGATGGTTTGTGCGCCTCAAATTGGAAAGTCCTCAGTAGGAGGAAAGAGAGTACAAACACCACAATAACCTTTTCCATCGACGGCCAATCGATGGAGGGGGTTAAACAGAAGGGACACCGAGTCTGGCTCAAATTCTCGCTCTAAAGCCATGGAGATTAGAAGCGGCAAGCCGCAATCAACCGAAGATGGCCAAAAGCCTGAATAACCTAAAAGCTATTTAGGCGAATCTCCATCGTGCAGCGGTAGCTGATTTATGACAAAAGAAGCGATAGGCCAAGAGCTGCACTTCTCATGTCATCTGAAATTAAGTATCTAAATATTCCTGTTTTCATTAGAACAGATTTCGTAGCGGTCCAAATGAAAATTCCAACAGCAGTAGGAGTCCAAGAGGCGATATTCGCCTTAGCATACTTTCCTGGTGAGGAGCTAGATACTCCACCTCAAGGTGTTAAGGATTAAGGTGGCTTATACATAGTAAAATCCACAACATACCAGTCATCCTAGGCTGCGACGCTAACGACCACCACACAATTTGGGGAAGTAGTAATATTAACAAAAGAGGTGAGTCACTTTTGGGTTATCTTACTACTAAAAATCTTCTTAATAAATACAGGCAGCATCCCGACAATCATGGATAGTGCCAGGCAGGAAGTACTTGATCTTACCATAACAAGCCCCTGCCTAGCTAACAAGTGTGACACTTAGCACGTATCCAAGGAAACAACACTTTCAGATCACAGGTATATCTGTTTTGAGATAAAGACTTCACTTCGATACATAAGCCAATATAGAAACCCAAAACATACCGACTGAAATCTTTACCAGGCAATCCTTGAGTACGAAGTAGGTAGCGCAGAAGAATCAACGAGCAAAGCTGTCCCGTTCAACACAAGAAAAGGGTTAAACAAGTACCTTGGTGGAACGCGGAAATAGCGGCAAAACGCAGAGAAACTAGAAAATTGTTCAATAGAGCACAAACCTTTAGTAGTTGGAACGAATTCAAAAACTCCCTTACTGAATACAATAAACTTCTAAAGAAGTCAAAAAGAGAGTCATGAAGAAGATTTGTGAAGAGATAGATGATTAACAAAAAGCAGCATGGAAACACTTGAAGTGCTATTGGCAACACACTTCCCAGGCTGCAAACTTGTCAAATCCCATTCAGCTATAGTATTGTTGGTGATATCTTCACTCCGGAAAAGATAAGATGGGCAATCATTACCTTTAAGCCTTACAAATCAGCCTGAGTAGATAAAATCTTCCCGGCCTTACTACAGAAAGGGCTAGAGATCTTAATGCCAACAATGATAAAGATCTTTAAGGCAAGTTTTACATGGGGATATATCCCAATTATTTGGATTAAGGCAAGGGTGGTATTTGTATCGAAGGCAGGGAATCGTCCCATTGATCAGCCCAAGTCATATCGTCCTATAATTCTCACCTCCCTCTTCGTCAAGACGATGGAGAAACTAGTGGACCTTCACATAAGAACAGCACCTAGTACAGTATGTCTTAATAAGAATCAACATGCCTACCAGAAAGGTAAATCAACCTAGTTAGACAAATAGAAAAGGCTAAAGACTACAAAGAAATTGCCCTTTGCGCATTCCTAGATATAGAAGGAACATTTGACAATACTCCCCATGTAACCATAATAGCAGCTTGAAAAAGGGTTTGGAAACGGCCACGATAAAATGGATACACGCCATGCTAACCAGCCGATAAACAACCGCGGATCTAGGTGATAGCACATTAATTACACAGACCTATAGGGGCTGTCCCCAGGGAGGAGTATTATCTCCACTTCTTTGGTCAATCGTTGTAGATGAACTCCTAGACCGTTTAACAGAACACGGCTACGAGGTAATAGGATTTGCCTATGACCTTGTTATTATCGTTAAAGTATCACAGGTGCAATGAAAACCTGTTCTTCTGCGGCAATGGAACATCCCTCCGAAAAAAGGAGGCATTAAAAGGGGTACTACGTATACAGAGGGATAACAGTTATAAATCGGGAGATTTTAGAGGGCACCTCCAAATTCTAAAAAATCCGAAAATTCTTCTTCTAATCATCAACATTGTCAGACAGTTTGCCAACAAAATTCTACTTTGAAACCCCATTTAAAGTAACAATCAGAGAACGCACGGTTTGGCAATCCATGCTACCTGATATGGAAGAGGGATCAACCATCTGTTAGGCAGATGGCTCGCACACCTCGGAGGGGACTAATTTTTCAGTTTCAAAACCTCTTGGTAAGAAAGCCACAATCTTCCAAGCTGAACTTATTGCAATGGAGCTATGCATCCAAGAGAATATTATAAGAGGTCATCGCAACAAATCTATATTATCGGATAGTTAGGCAGTTCTCAAAGCTCTTGCATCCAACAAACACGGATCGAGGCTGGTTTGGGATTGCCTTCAAAACCTAATCATCCTGGGAAGGTGGAACAAAATAACATTAATGTAGGTCGCAAGACATACGGGGATTGAGGGAAATAAAGAGGCAGACTGCCTCGCAAAAATGGCGCAGAAACAAATTTTATTGGACCAGAGCCATTCTATGGAAAACCAAAAGGACACTTCAACCTTATACTTGGAGAGTGGATTGAACAAGAGCATAGAATCTACTGGAATAGATTGTTCAAAATTCAGAAGAAGAGAGGAGAAAGGGGGTAAAGCTAATAGTCTAATTTTTTGGCATTTATAATCTATACATATAAATATAATTGTAGTGTATGTCTGTTATTTGCTTATAAATGGCTATAAGTTAGTTTTTTGAGTAATTTTAGCACTAACTAAGCATAAAAACACATTTTTGAAATTTTTGTCTGTCTGTCTGTCTGTACGACCGCTTTTCACGCACAAACGGCTGAACCGATTGTAATGAAACTTGAACAGTTTATTAGGTGTCCATTGGAATGAAATCTGCTTTTGGTTTTATTTCACTCTCCTCACGCCGTCTACCCCCTCCCATACAAAGTAACTCATTTTCAAAAATATATATTAATCAAATTTTCCTGATAACTATAAAAGCTATTAATTTGAAATTTGGACTATATTATTTCTATTATAAATGCAGTCTTTTGGTATACAAATTATTTAAGGTCTGTCACTCCTTCTACCACCTCCCATACAAACTACACTTTTTCATGAACCACTTTACACCAATTTTCTCAGTACGTGTAACTTTCATCGAGCTAAAATGTTCTATTAAATCCTTAATTAACATTATTATTAATATCGAGATAAAATTAACTGATTAGCTTCACTCCTTCTACCCCCTCCCATACAATGTGATACAGTTCCACGCCTTCACAAGAATTCGATTTTCTTGAAAAGTCTGAATGTTACTGATCTGAAATTTAAAATATATCAATTGCATGATGGTTATAGTTTTTTCTCAAAAAATCACCAAAAACCCCCTTCTCCTCCCATATAAACCGCACTTTTTCATAAAATAATCTAAACGAATTTTCTCAGTACACTTAAATTTCATCTAGGTAAAAATTTAAACTTAATCCTTAATTAGCATTATTATTAACAGCGGGAAGAAAATTAACCGAGTAGCTTCACTCCTTCTACCCCCTCCCATACAATGAGGCACATTACACGACTATGTAACAATTCGATTTTCTTGAAAAGTGTGAATGATGCAGATCTGAAATTTAAATTGTATCAATTGCATGATAGTTATAGTTGTTTTTCGAAAAATCACCAAAAACCCCCCACTCCTTCTACCACCTCTCATACAAATTGCACAATTTCATTAAATTCAGTGCACTAAGTTTCTCAGTATCTACTCAATTGTTGAAGCTTAAATTTGGTACAAAACATTTTTATAGCTACTCTAGCATGATGTGAAACAAATTAGTTCAGTGCTGTCACCCCTTCTACCACTCCCCATACAAAATTTCTTAACACCGCAAAAATTTCGATTTCATTTATTAATAATATCGTATGATTTAGCTTTACGCACAATCGTAGTCCTGTTATGTTTTTATGCTTAATGTTATTTTATTTACTTTTTTTTTTAATTAACACCAGCTACAATTATTCACATTTTCTTAACGCTCTTCAACACGTATATGATCTCGAATCACGGGTTTGATTTGATCACGAGCCTGTCCCATAAAAATGGGAGTATCATGTTTTCATTCTTAATAATTCATGGTTCCGATTTCAACAATATACAAACCATTTTCTTCAAAGAGCCAATAAAGTAAGCAGATTATATATCCCACATAATGTATTACTAACTACAATCTCAAAAATTGCTCATTATTGCTACTTTTACGCGGACGAAGTCGCGGGCGTTTGCTAGTTGTAAATAAATATGAAGTGCACAATAGCAGCTCGATAAATTTTATACGCACTGAGTGAATTGGTATAGAGTATTTCATAAAATAGCGCAGTTTATATGGGAGGTGGTGGAAGGATGCGGATGACACGCACTATTTTTATACGGTAGATTGAAATCATCATAAAAGTAATATATACCAAATCTTAAACCAATAGCTTGTCTACATTTTGAGAAAATCCGTTTAATGTCAAATTGAGAAATTGTGTGATTTTGTATGGGAGGGGGCAGTAGCGATGAAGCGATTTGACCCGTTCACGAACTCGACCTTACTTTTTTGTCAAAAATGACGTGAACGAAATTTCAACTATCTAGCTCAACGCGTTCACAAGCTAGAGAGCGCACAGACGGACGGACATCCGGTTTTGAGATTTTTGAGTGATTATATGAACTTCTTCATTCATTTTTCCAAGCCTTATTTCTTGGCGTTTTAAACTTTAGAGCAGATTTCATCTAGAGTATAAAAACCCTCTTGATCAATTATTCACAAAAATTGAAATTTCCGAATACATAAGATTAATAATTTGTGGGAGCATGATGTGACCAGAAGTCGAAATTCAAATCAAACAACGAATTTTGCACTTACGCAAACATATGTATATGAACGTGCACCTACTGAGTTCTCTGGACATTTACCATAAGTTCCAAACGAATGGTACAGATTTTCTGCTATTTTGATCGGAGTCTCTTCGACTTGAAGTCATTTATTATTTATTTTTCTATGGCATCACGAAATTCTCAATATTTACATTTATGAAAATGATCGCGCCAACTAATAAGCGAAAGTTAGACCAGCTCATCAATGCCCGGCTTGAACGTTTGTGTTCCGTCAGGACAATTGTTTAACATAATATCAACACTCACATTTAAAGATTAAAAATTAATTTGATTGTTCCCCAGTCTTAAGACGCAAGGTCTAAATTTTTTGAAATATAAGACTTAAAAGATATCTGTTCGATTGATTCAAATATTTTTCCCTTTTCAAACGTAGGTACATCCCGAAAAAATAAACAATTAAATTGGATTAATTTTAATAGGAATTTAAAAAATATATTTCATCCTTTAATTTACTGAGCAACTTCAATGTAATACTTCCTTAGAAAAGAAGGAAGCTCTTAAGCATACGAAAGGTTGTTCCTTAAGTATAGAGGATTCCAAACTGAAATGAAGCCGGAAATTTTAACTAGGCGAAATGTCTGAATAATTAACTCGACCGAAATATCCCTAGGCCCAAGGGAAAAAGTTTCAAAGTAGACTTTCCTTCTGAAATAAGAATTTAAAAAGGATAATTCATCCCACTTAAAAGTGATACTTGCACCTGTAAATGTTAATTGCCTAAGACCCGAAGGAAGTTTTTTTTCGCCCTTAATAGAGTGTAAATGCTGTACATTTCTTTGAGCTTTAGAAAAACCTAGACTACGTAAACTTTGACACGAATCAATCAATCTACTACTGATTATCTAAGGAAAGTATAAGAAAGGTGAAAGAAAAGTGAATTTTAAATGATCAAACCAGAATTACTTTAAGGAATAAAGTTATCGTATATGTAAACGAGAAGTTTGTCTGGTTTGCACATTCTAATGTTACCTTTCGCGCTGTAGTGATTAATTAATCGTGAGTAATCCGAAAATCTTTTTCTTAATTCAAAGTGCACGTAGAATCTCTCACCAATCCATGCACAATAGCATATTGAAGATTTTCGCACACATTACTATTAAATGAGTTAGCACATTTTCTAAATTATCCTTAATGTTCCGTTTAGATTATAATCAGGACGTAATCAGTAATGATATAATTTTAGCGCAGGAAAAAATCTGCAATAATATTTCCTTTCAATTTTATTTTGCAGAAATAAAAAAACAAAGGCGAAAAAAAGATAGAAAAACTTTACTTCGATAATTTTCTCCTTTCTTTTCCCACAAGTTTAATTTGTTGTCAAGATCAGAAGCCCACCTAGTCTCCTGGACTATTGCCGGCACTGGACAAAAGAAATCTGGAAAAGGGAGAAAAAAAAGTCCTGTAGTGTCAAGAACTTGTTACAATTTGATTAGCTGAAGACTGACTCGGTATGAAAAATAACTAATTCGTTAATTTCCTTCATTTCCGTAGTTTTTGTTGTGTTTCGTAATTAGGAAAATTGAGGTTTTTCGAAGATGATAGAAAGCTGATGACTAAAATAACCTACAAATACAACAAGAAAAAAAACCGTCTGTCTGTACGCCGGCGTTTAATTTTGGGTGAATTGTAGATTGGGTAAGACAGCACCATTACTAAAATTTTGAGAAGTATCAGGTGGAAGGGGGAGGCAGGCGAAAAGTACACTTGGTAATAACTCGACAACAAATACAGATTACGCAATCAAATTCCTGTTAAGACAAAGGGATATAGGACAGGAACAGCTACCTTCCACTTGGCGCGATCCTGAGCATCGGCCTTTAATTGTTGCCAGGACTTGTTTATTCCTCTGGCCTCCTGCTCGCTTCCATATGATACATGGTCTACCAACCCGACGTCTTCCTTGAGGATTATAGTCCAGAGCTTGTTTGGCGATGTTTCCTCAAAGGATGACCTATCCATTACTAGTTCCGCCTCCGAATTTCAATGCCTATTTTAGTCATTCCAGTTGTACTCCAAAGTTCGTCCTTGGAGATAACTTCAGACCAGAATATTCAGAAAGTTTACAGTTTCTTGGTAAGTAGAACGGTCACTTTCCACGTAGTATAACCATATAACAACACGGATTTGACGCCTGCGTCAAATATTCGTAGCTTCGTGCCAAAGGTGATCTCTCTTAACCACCAGAAAGGGGAAAGAATACCGAATGCCTGATGAGCTTCATTCAGACGAGCCTCAATACCCTTTTCGGTTCTACTGTTCATTCTGACAATGCTTCCGAGATAACAAAAATCTTGCACCTCTTCCACATCCTGTCCGTTAAGAACAATCGGTGTGCTTGCGTTCGAACCCATGTGTATACAGGGTGTTTGGTACTCCGTGCATAACCTTGTAAGGGGTTATTCCTGGATATATTTTGAGCAAAAAATTGTTCTACGGAGATGGCCAATTTTCAATATCCACGGAGATACAGGGTGATCAAGAAAAGTCCTTCGGACCTGTACCCTCACTCACTCAAAACGCTATATCTTGAAAACTAATTATTGCATTTCAAAGTGTTATAGCTTGTTTTTTAGGGAATCAAATTACCTTTCATTTGGTGTAATAGTCCGTATTGTATCTGTACCCAATCCCGAGGTATTTGCTTCAGACCACAAATTTTTGATACTTTGACCCTCAAAATTCTGTGATCAATGTAGTTTTTCTCAAGAAAACGCATTATAAAAATGTAATTTTAATGTTGTTTTTTTATGTGCCATATTATTGCCTACAAAAGATGCACACATACTTATGACTTAGGTTTTCCCGTTTTCCAGGTAATAAGCGAAAATACATATGGCTTAAAAATAAAATATGCCATAAACCAACCCTCGTTCTAAAAAAACTACCTGAAATGTTGTTAAACTGAAATATTCTTTGTGTCCTTTAATTACTATTTAAATTATCAATGAATGTCCTTTAGGTAGTATTAAAATTATCGAGAAAATGAATTAAATTAAAATGAGTTTCAACACAACTAGGTGCAGCACTTTGCCCTTTTTAATGGGTTACCTAACAAAATGAAAAGCCTATAAAAGCAAACCATACTTCATATTTTTATCAGTTTTAGTTAAATTTGTAAAAGAACAAGGTGTCACTAAAATTTAGAAAAGAATTTCGAAATGCCTGAGTTCACGAACGAAGAATATGCAGACATAATTTTCCTCTATGGAGAGTGTCAGGGAAATGAGCAAGCGGCGCGATCTTTGTATCATCACAGATTTCCCAATCGTCGAATACCTTACCCGAGAGTATTCCAAGACGTTTACAGAAGGATTAGGGAAACAGGCAGTGTTAGGACAAGCAGAGTGAATGCAAATCCTGCGCCGGTAATCGCTGTTTCAATTGATCAACGAATCCTAGCTGCAGTTCAAAATGATCCATCAACTAGTATACGACGCTTGGAATTGCGGTTTAACGTCTCTACGTGGAAAGTTTGGAGTGTCCTCAAAGCAAAGCGGTTGCATTCCTACCACCACACACCAGTGCAGGAGCTGGTACCCATTGATTTGCCCAAAAGGATGGAGTTTTGCAATTGGCTCCTTGAACGACAACTAAGTGACGAGAATTTTATGAACAACATTCTTTGGACAAATGAGTCCCAATTCACCAGGGACGGTATCACAAACTTCCACAACTTACACACATGGGCTGAGAGCAATCCACATACAAGAAGAGAGGCATCATTTCAGCACAGATTCAGTGTCAATTTATGGGCAGGTGTGATTGGCAACGATTTTATTGGTCCTATTAGGCTTCCGCCTACCCTAAATAGTTCCAATTACTTGCAGTTTTTGACAAATGATCTACAAGAGTTATTGAATGATGTGCCACTGCAACGATTGGCTTCCATGTTTTACCAACACGATGGTGCTCCAGCTCATTACGGCCGACAAATCAGAGATTGGTTAAATTCCAATTATAGCAATCGCTGGATCGGTAGAAATGGACTGATACACTGGCCTGCAAGATCTCCTGATTTAACTATTATGGATTTCTTTGTATGGGGACGGATGAAGGACCTTGTCTACGCAACGGAAGTAGTAACGTTGCAGGATCTAAACACCAGAATCGATGCGGCAGCAACAGAAGTAAGGCAGCAGTTGAGGTGTATGAACACAAAGAGAACACTGGCAAAACGAGCTTTAGCGTGCATTCAAAATGAAGGGAGCCATTTTGAACATTTATTGTAATTAAGGAAATTTGAAATAAACCATAAAAACCATTCTTAAGTTCTTTTAGTTCAAGCGGAGAGTGTTGATCAACCTATTCTTGCTTTTTTGACAAAAGTGCTACATTATTGGAATGATAATTTCTTCTAAACTATAAAACTTATGCAATGCAAGTGTATGCATCTTTTGTAGGCAATAATATGGCACATAAGAAAACAACATTAAAATGACATTTTTATAATGGGTTTTTTAGAGAAAAACTACATTGATCCTAGAATTTTGAGGGTCAAAGTGTCAAAAATTTGTGTTCTGAAGCAAATATCTCAGAATTGGATACAGTTACAATGCGGACTATTTCAGCAAATGAAAGGTAATTTGATTCCCTAAAAAACAAGCTATAACACTTTGAATTGTGATTATTAGTTTTCAAGATATAGCGTTTTGAGTGAGTGAGGGTACAGGTCCGAAGGACTTTTCTTGATCACCCTGTATCTCCGTGGATATTGAAAATTTACCATCTCCGTAGAACAATTTTTTGCTCAAAATATATCCAGGAATAACCCCTTACAAGGTTATGCACGGAGTACCAAACACCCTGTATACTTGGTTTTATGCACATTTATTTTTAGTCCCGCCTCTTTTTATTTAGAATGCAAGGAGCGAACATTTGACTGAAGTCCGACCAGTTATTTGCAAGCAAACACACGTCATCGAAATAATCAAGGTGACTTAAGATGTTAAATAGTCTTCCCCACCTTCCAGTGCAGCTTTCAAGATGTCATTTGTTACCACCAGAACAGGGCAGAAGATAATATGTAGCCTTGTCTGACGCACATTCGCACAGGAAAGCTCTCGGACAGTTCTCCTTTATGTAAGACGCGACACCTTGCATCTCGTAGGATTCTTTAATCATAACTATGATCTTATCTGAAATACCTCTTCTATGCAAAGCATTCCATATGTAATCTCGCTTACCGCCGTCGAAAGCCTTCTCGAAGTCCACAAACATGGGATGTAGTGGCAACCCAATTTCGGCGGACTGCACCAACATTATCCGCAGGGTATTTGTGTGGTCGGTACAAAGCGAACCTTTACGGAATTCAGCCTGATAAACTTCGAGGGTGCTCTCCATAACATCACTAATTCTATTGAGAATTACCTTAGCCATGATTTTCGATACGGCAGTAAATAGACAAATACCACGCCAATTGCCACAATCCCGAAGGTCATCTTTCTTCGGAATTTTCACAATGACGCTTTCCTTCCATTCCGGAGGATAACTTCCTTCACTCCATACATTAGTAAAGAGTGGGAGAAGTATACCGGCTGTTATTTGCGGGTCCGTTTTGAGGAGTTCGGTGGTAGTCCGTCTATACCTGGGGCTTTCCTTCGCGCCATTGACGAATGGCGGAAACTATCTCTTCCACATGTGGGGGATCGTCCATTAAAAGATAATTGTTGCGTTTGGATGTTTGGTAGTTGTTCTATTTCTGGAATATCATCCTCTGACAAGATGTTGATTCCTTCCATCGCCGCAACAGGTTTTCACTCATATTAAGGAGCGTTCCGTTGACATCTCTCACCAGGTTGTTGGTGATGAAATTCCTGTCCGTCAACTATCCCAGATTTTAAATAGTGAACCCAATCCCCAAGGTAAGCTGCAGATTCTGCTTGTTGGCAAGATCTTCAATCTTTCTCTTGTCGTGTCTAACAGCCTTTTTAAGCTGTATATGAGCATCGTGGTAGTTCCGTCTCGCGTCGGGAGGTCTTTGGTTGACATTGGGACGAGAGATGATTGCTACTTTGGCTTTTTTCCGATCGCCAACCTTGTCCCATGTGTCTTGCGACATCCAGGGTTTCTCACCGCTTTGCGCATATGCCATCGATTCTTCAGCACTAGAAACGTGTTTCTGGTTTTTGCGAAGAATGGTGGTGTACTCGCTTTGGTTGGATTCCTAAGTCTATCCACATTAAGCTTGCACTTCATTTAAAAAATTTGTGGTCGTCGGATAGCTGCTGTGCACAATCCCAAGCAGACAACCATCACTATCCACGTCAGCCCCACGCTTCGCTCGCAAATCGAGAAGACGTTTTCTCCATCGGCGACTTATAACCAAATGGTCGTTCTGGTTCTGAGTAGCACCATCAGGGGAAACCCAAGACCTTTTATGGTGACACTTGTGTGGAAAAAGGACACCTGCGATGACCGTTTGCCGAGTACTACAAAACTCTACAAATAATTCGCCGCTGTTGGGTGTCTTAATCCAAGGTCGTGACGTGTTGACCCAAGGGTTACCATGTTTCCTCATGACGTGTTCTAGTCCAGTGTTGTCACAGCTAACCTGAGCGTTCATATCTCCTGAGATGATAATAATATCACCTCTTGGAACACGCTCGATGGTGGCACTCAGTTGGTTATAAAACTCCTCTTTGTCACTAGGTGTTGAGGTATTAGATGGCACTGCAGAATTGTTTCTGATACTGGTCCTGAGCCTGACGACGAAAATCTCATCCGATATTGATTCCCAGCTGATGAAACTGTCTCTCCCTCTCGGTGTAAGGATGACCGCTACGCTATTTTGGCTTCACTCTTAGGACCAATGTACAGAATGGTGTTTCCGCTCTACTACCCTCTGCCGGAATATTTAGTCTAATTTATATATTCACCTTTTTATGTTGTCTTTAACTCTCGTCAATTTATATATGATGGCACAGAAACAAAAAATCGAAAAATAAAAATAAACTGAAGTTTCTGAACTGGTGTCTACTAAATGAGCTCTTTTTGTCTACCCTTTTAATATTTTCTTTGACTTATGATTATACTCTAGATGAAATCCCCCTTTTTCCACCACCTCCCATACAAACTAAACTTTTTCATGAAATGCTCTATACCAATTTACTCAGCGCGTATAGAATTTATCGATTTAAAATTATCCACTAAATATTTATTAAGAATTAATAGTAAGATCAAGAAAAAATTAGACGATTAGCTTTACCCCTTCTACCCCCTCCCATACAAAATGACACAATTTCGCAATTTGACATTAAACGGAGTTGCTCAAAAAGTATAAAAGTTATTGATCTGAAATTTGGAATATATTACTTTTATAATAATTCCAATCTACTATATAAAAACTTATTTGAGTTCTCCTCTTCCTTCCAGCACCTCGCATACAAACTGCACTTTTTTATGAAAAAAAAACAAACCAATTTACTCAGTACGTGTTTAAGTTATCGAGCTGAAATTATGCAATAAATATTTATTTAGAATTATTAGTAAGGCCCAAAAAAAAATAGGTGATTAGCTTCACTCTTTCCACCCCCTCCCATACAATTTGACACAATTGAACAACTTTACAAAAATTCCATTTTCCTGAAAAGTATGAATGCTAAATGAATGGGTTTTGTGTTGTGTTTTGTGCGCGGCTGTTTGTTTATTTAATCTGCATATTCTTGAAAGCGTTTCGTAGCAGTGTTTATGCTTAATCGTGTTGTTGTGACTGCAGTATACGGTTTGTAAGGCTCGGTTTTCTGGTGATGCACAGTGTTAGTGCGTAATAAGTTTTTCAATTTTCTTCTCGGCTGTTTTCTGCGAGGATTCCCGTTACCGATTGCCTTTTTGTTGACATATTTTTTTATATATGTATATCCAAGCCAGAGCTTAAGTGTATATCCAAACCAGTGTTTCAAGTGTTGATATAACTGATATATTTTTGTTACATTTTTTGAGAATAGTGTAGTTCTAGTATTGACTTAGTACAGACACTCTTCAACATTACAGTGCTGCACAAAATTTATTTGCTACATTGACTTCAATTTATTTATCTCCGCGTTTCAGTATTTTTTTTTGTTTTTTTTTTGTATCTTCACATAAGCTCCGAGGGGTCGACCCGGTTTTTTTGGTGAGTTACTTGATAAATATATTTATTGTCTAGCAATTATTTGTGAAAGTAAAATGCCGACGTCGTTATCTACATCCACGGTGCACTGTGGGATTTGCGAACTTCCTTTCGATGGGGACAATAGTATTTACTGCGACGGAATATGCGATGGTGCCTTCCATATTGACTGTGTGAAAGCCTCACATAACTTCACAACTGCAAGACAATTTACTTGTAACGATTGCGTAGGTATAAAACCTTGCCATATTTTAAAACTTTTAAAAATGACTGTCTTGAGGATTGATCAAACTACCACTGCTTTTGTTGATTTGAAAAGTGATTACGCCTTTATATGCAATAAAGTTAATAAAATATCAGATAGCGTATCTATTTTAAATGATTGCATTGACGAGTTTCGAGAATATGGTACGCAGTTTGATAAACTGCACGCTTGTTGCAGTTTAATTCAACATGACATGTCAAAACTGACAAAAAAATATGCGCAAACTGATGTTAAATTAAATACAGTCATTAGTAGCTTGCCAGATAGTGACTCTACGACTGGATTTTCAGGGAGTACGATAACTGTGCCAACTTCTTCCAGTAACGCTCTTACGCACAAACTCGAGGTAATGCACGAAGACTTAAAAGT
This sequence comes from Chorisops tibialis, assembly GCA_963669355.1. Lineage (NCBI taxonomy): Eukaryota > Metazoa > Arthropoda > Insecta > Diptera > Stratiomyidae > Chorisops > Chorisops tibialis. Next base: position 241,167,498 of record OY770262.1, read on the forward strand.
TGTAAAATTGCTTGCTGACAGTGCGGATAAGTCTCTTTCTATGATGTCTTCCCAGCTGAAAAAATCGAGTAACGTGGGTTCCGTTCTTAACACTTCAAGTCAGACGGATGGCCCCACAGATACGATTGTCGATGCACCACCACTAAATAAGAGCATCAGTAAAAAGAAGACAAGTAACAACAAAACTAGCAATAAACACAAAAAACGAGAGCATCGTGTTCAGATAAAGGAGTGTTTACTACCCACTTCAACAGATGTGCAGTCTACAGATATCATCATTTCTCCGGCATCAACTGTCCTACCGAATCCTGTTAGATCTCATGACACACTATGCACATTAAAGGCGGTGGAAAAACCCAAAGTTCTTTTTGTGTCAAGGCTAGACCCAGAAACTTCAGAAAGGGATGTTCTTACCAACATCATGAGTATCCTAAATCATGATAATATTAGTATACCTGAAAACGCTATTTCGTGTAAAAAATTAATCTCAGCTAATCTTCGTGGTCCACCTCTGGTGTCTTCATTCGGAGTTGTCTTACCGAGTTCCTGTTTCGCTACAGTTTCTACTTCCAACTGTTGGCCGTCTTCAGCAATCGTTAGGGAATTTATTCCTAAGAGTCGACACAATTCAACACTACGTCGCTTGGACACTAGGTCAAAAAACGGGATAGCTCCATCTCAATATACTACGCCAACGTAAGTGGTATGCGAACCAAAACCCGTCAACTTTACATCGCTGCTGCTGGTTCCTGCCTTGACGTAATTTGTCTCACCGAAACATGGCTCTGTGGTAGTTTCCAAGATGCTGAACTGCTTGACTCCGATTATCGAATTTTTCGCCGTGATCGTCATCCTGAACTTACGGATGCCAATGTTGGTGGTGGAGTGCTCTGCGCGGTTCGAAGTCAATTTCCGTCTGAAGTTGTCGTCATCGCTGAAGTTGCTGATATTGAGATGTTATGCGTCGTCCTCTCACTTAAGGACAAAAAAGTATATGTTGTTACTTTATACATACCACCGTTATCACCTTATGTTGTCTATGAGGCTGCATGCAATGCAATTGATTATGTCAGTACTCTTTTGCAATCCCAGGATGAGCTACTTGTATTTGGTGACTTCAACAAGCCTCTTGTCACTTGGTCTCCTTCCGACGGTGAAGATTGCCTACTGCCAGCTCTTTCTTCCTGTCCACGGCAAGATGCAAATTTTTTGGATGGTATATTTTCAACCGGTCTTCATCAGTTAAATCCAATACCTAACTCATTCCGAACATTTCTTGACCTAGTGTTCTGCTCCGATGTGAGATACTTTACGATCAACAGATGCAACTCACCTTTGCTTCCAGAATCAGCACGCCATCCGGCGTTACATGATATTTACTCTTCAAATACTGCCGATAACGTTAAAAATTTTGAAACTGATACTTTTCATCGTTTTAATTTTAATAAAGCTGACTTTGTAGCCTTAAATGATGATATTTCGAAATGCGATTGGTCGTGCGTACTTAACGAAACAGACATTGAAACTGCTGTTAATAATTTCTACAATATTCTTTTTGGTTGTTTCACTCGATGCGTGCCGGTTACGAATAATGGTTCATATAAAAAATTTCCATGGTTTGACGACGATTTAATAAATCTAAAAAACTTAAAAAGTAAAGCATGGAAGAAGTACTGTCTCTCTAGGATTGATTCTGATTATAAGCGCTACTCTGAGTTAAACGACTTATTTATTACCAGGTCAAAATTGGCTTATCAGTGTTATCTGATTGATATGAAGATGACAATTAAAAATAAGCCTAAGCAGTTCTGGAATTTCGTCAATTCTAAGAGGCACACAGATGGCTTTCCAGCGACTCTGTCTTTTCATGGGGAAGTTAGTGACGATCCTAAAATAATTAGTGACTTTTTTGGCGATCATTTTCGTGCTGCATTTGATACGCCAGACTGTGATATTAATTTTAATAATTTTCAATACATGACAAAATTTCCCTCTACCACACTTGAGATGAAGGATCTCATTATAGATGAGCCCACTATATTGAGGTTTATCACGAATATCACTGAGAGTTTCAATAGCGGCCCAGATGGTATACCGTCTGTTGTGCTTAAAAGGTGCTCCTCTGCACTTTTATCTCCACTGAGCTCCTTATTTAACGCATCTCTTCGTTGTGGGGTTTTCCCTAGTTTATGGAAATACTCGACAATAACTCCCCTGTTCAAGAAAGGTAAAAGGAACGACGTAAGTAATTACCGACCTATTGCTAGGTTGTCTAGTGTTCCAAAGTTATTCGAGGCAATTGTCTGTGATGTAATGTACTTCCATTGCAAATCAATAATTAGCCCAACCCAACACGGGTTCACTAAAGGTAGATCCACAACAACAAACCTGCTGGAATTTTCAAATTTTGTGATTCCAGCGATTGAAGTAGGCAAACAAGTTGACTGTATATATACAGATTTTAGCAAGGCATTTGATAAAATTAATCACAACTTACTAATTTTCAAGCTTTGCTCACTCGGATTTCCAACTATTTTTACTATGTAGATCAAATCCTATCTTTCTAATCGCACCCAACAAGTACAATTTCGAGATGCTGTCTCATCGATTATTCCAAACACTTCTGGTGTACCTCAGGGTAGTCATCTTGGTCCACTTCTGTTTATTTTATTTATTAATGACGTGAGTTCGATTATATCCAACTCAAATATTCTTTTGTATGCTGATGATGCAAAAATATTTCGTACTGTCACATGTACGAACGATTATCTACTTTTGCAAAATGACATACAACTATTTTTTGACTGGTGTACCTTAAACTGTATGCCTTTAAATGTTGGAAAGTGCACTATGACATCTTTCTCCAGAAAACAAATTCCTTTTGAATTTATCTATGTGTGAGGGAATTGCTTTACAGAAATTAAGCAAAGTACGCGATTTAGGTGTACTATTTAATGACAAATGTACCTTCGATGACCATGTTGACATTATTGTTATCAAGGCTAATTCCATTTGGGGCTTTATAAAACGATGGTGTAAGGACTTTAATGACCCTTACATTACAAAGACACTTTACTGTGCCTTTGTACGCTCCATTCTTGAATATGCTTGCCCCGTTTGGAGTCCTTATTACGATATTTATAAGATAAGAATCGAGTCTGTACAGCGAAGATTTTTAAGATTTGCTCTTAAGGGTCTTCCCTGGTCAGATCCAATATGTCTCCCTCCTTATCAAGAACGACTTCAACTGCTTTCGTTGATATCGCTCGAAGATAGGCGAGTTATTCTTAGTGCCGCATTTGCAGTTAAATTAATTTCAGGTCAAATCGACTCTCCGCTTTTGCTAGGAGCTCTCTCCTTCAAAATACCTTATCGAACCTTGAGAGACTACGTACTTCTTGACATTCCATTCCATCGAAATAATTACGGTCAGCACGATCCGATAACTTCCATTTCACGGGCTTTTAACGATAATTATAGCAACTTTGATTTTAATCTTAATGTTACTCAGATTAAGTCAGCTTTGTTAAAAATATGATGTTTTTTATGTTTTACTGTAAGCTTTGTATTATAAATTGTAAGTAATCTTTTATTGATGAATTCTTAAATAAATAATCTAAATAATAATCTACTGATCTGCAATTTAAAATATGTCAATTAAATGATGTTTACAGTTATTTCTAATAAAGTCATTAATAACTTCACACTCCTTCTACCACCTCCCATACAAACTGCACAATTTCACTAAATCCAATACACTAATTTTCTCAGTACCTATTAAATTTATGAATCCTAAATTTTGTTCCCGCAAGGGGGTAGTTGTAGGATGAGGTTTTACCAATTCCTGGAACTATCTTTGGAGATTAGTGACTCCACGGACCTGAGCTAACTATCCCCCTGTGGGATGAGGGCTGTAGAATTCACCCACAGCCAGTCCTGCTTGCCCTAAAAATGGCAAATGGACATGACAAATGGATCATGGGCTTATCACCCGTGATCTCAACATCTAAATGATACGAGAAACGGATACAGCACCTCGGATACGGACTGATTCTACGCTAACGACTTTTGGCATTCGAAAACGGACTATGATTGGCTTCTGAAACGTTCGAACATTGAATGACGAGGAAAGAGCTGGGGTTACTCGGTCCTTGCACCGCCAATCAGTGATCGACCGTGAAATGGAGCACTATAACATCGAAATCTTGGGCTTGAGCGAGGTCAGATGGTCAGGATCAGGAGAAGAACGAACCCCTAGCAGAAACACTATTGTACATACTGTACATACTGTACATTGGCCCTGAAAGTGAAGCCAGAAATGGCGTGGCGTTCGTCGTTACGCCGATAGCGAGAAACAGTCTCATTAGCTGGGAACCAATCTCGGATAAGATTATCGTCGTCAGGCTCAGGACCAGTGTCAGAAACGTCACAATTCTGCAGTGTTACGCATTTTACGCAATTTTAGTTATTACGAAAACGTATGCACCCTCGTAATATTTCCATGCTGAATTTGATTTAATTATGGTTTTTTGTTGTTTTCGGTAAATTGCGTTTTTATGACAAGATTGTACAAAAATAATACAGGTTGTGTTATGAAATGGAAAGATCCATGACGTCACACTCACTGAAGTCATTCAAGATAGCTGCTACGTCAGTTTTGCCTAGCTTGGTATGTAGTAAGCTTTGCAGATGTTAATTTTGACATAGCTGCCAGACTCTAATACAGTCAGTGTGTTTCCTTCTTCTTGCAAGGAATGACTCTAGGCTTGGTTGCTTGCTGGAGAATAGAAATGTTTTAGGGCTAGTGACAGACGTTCTTCGATTTCTCATAATTGCCACTCTGGCTCTTCCTCTACTAACAGTTCAGTCTTATACAAACTGCATGTCCTAACATATGTACCACAGATATTTTACAAAATAAAATAAATTTCATTGCACTAAATATTTTTGAATCCCTTGGTTAAAAAACCTGCAAACACCACTGACACAAATACATATTTTATCTAAAAATCCAGATTCTAACAAAAATTCTAGCACTTTTCCATCACCTCTCAAATAATTCTCTTCGTATTTCAATTAAACTCTTAAATTTCTTTCACCTTCACCTCTCACATATTTTTAAGTTTTCTATTAAATCTAAGCTTGCTTAAGAATAGTCCGATTAAAAATTACTATACATTGTAATTTTACCCCGCATACCACCTCCCATACAAATAATATAAAAATTCTCAATGTCCATCAAAAGTAAATTCTTAGAACTAAATAATTCAACAGCTTTACATGGATAAGCACTTTATTGTTGTTAAACAGATGTGCTGCAAAAAAAACAAGCAACATTTTGCAGTTAAAGTTTTTTCATTACAATTTGTCGATGTATTTGGAGATGTGTGTCTGATTTTTTTTTTTTTTTTTGTTTTTTGCGACAATCTCCCAATGTTGATGCTAGCAGAAAGATACTTTAGTTTTTCACTCAACCTTGTTTTATACGTTTAGAAATGAAACTTTCTCTTTATTTCGTGCCACGTCAATTTAATTGAAAAGTTGTTTTTCCTGCATTCTTTTATTCGTGAAGAAAAAGTTTCTCTCCATGTCATTGCAACAATGAAAACCGGAAGGACATTGAAAGTTTCTATTTTGGATTTTTCAGATTTTCTGTTTTTTTTTTTTTGTGCAATGGTAAGGTTTATGCGCTTCAGGAGTTTGAAATGTTGCAGAGAGTTGTAAGGTTTTTGAAAAAAAAAGATTTTGAGGGAAAACAAAAATAGTGGAAACATTATCGGGATAGGTTAGCAGGAAGAACTATTGAGTAGCTTAGGTGCACAGGATCAAAAGACCTCCCGATATCCTAGGGCTTAACAATGAATAGAATTTCAAATTGAAATAGCTAAAATACCTTACATTCGAGGATTAAGGTTTAAATGCATATCGACATGGCATCTCGAACAGAACAGGGACTCACTACGAAAATTTCAAACATATGCCAATCAAAACTTTCACAAGGAGTCGTATCCTTCAAAAGTTAACTTTTTCAAATAACATTTTCAGTTTTTTATTATTTATTCACAATTCCTATCGACTTTTCACAACTTTACTTAAGCATGAAAGTTTTTCGGCTTGAGGAATAAGTATTTAAGGGCGGATTTAAATAAAAGACGGAGAATGGGAGGGGGTGGAGTGCCATGAGGAGCGAATATTTAAAAAGGGTAATGGTATTGAATTGAGTTAGGAATGTGTGTGAAAAGACATTCCTGACTAGGATTTAGGAAGTTTGGTTCTGACTTTATCGATGGTTTATGATTTTTTCCATTCTTCTTTGAAGGTTTTTCAAGCGCTTGATTGATGGCACTTCAACTTTCAATACCATTTTTCCCGCAGTCGATTTTATTTCATCAATTTTTTTTTATCGATAGAAAATATTCCGACGGCTAGATGTGTAGAGAAGTTTATGGATCATTTGGATAAATCCTATTGAGACGAAAGCTAGTTTGAGTAATGATGCTGAAAATAATGGTTTGTAAACAGTCAAAAGGATGATGCCGGATTTTACGATATATGTTCGATAAATAGGTACTTTGATTCAATTTGAAATATGAAGATTTTTTTTAGGTTATCGGGAATATAAATGGTACTTGTCATAGAAGTGATCAAATATATTGAGATGAGAGTAATCCATTATTTGGGGTTTCGAGGTAAAAGTCCAGTATTGTGCTTTCGCTTGCGATAAAATTTATCTCCCGTCCCATACAAAGTACTTCAAAATTTATCGCGATGTTATCTCAGAGGAAACTTTTATCATAATCTTTGACATTACCTGTATTTTGTTTATCTCCTCGCTCAATATGTAAGCTCCTGTACTAACTTGGAGATGACGCTAACATATGAAAGGCTCCAATGGTTTAAATAATGACAGAGGCTATAGTTTAGCGCGATAAATACGGTCGAAACTTTCAAAATGTAGGAAGCAGCAGCACTCATGGAAATTGTGAAGAATAAATCAATGAAGCAGCACCCGTCAAGCAAAGGCAAAGCCTTCACTTACGAGGAAAAGAAGTCACTCGAGAATTATGTTAAAAAGGAAAGAGTAAGGAGTTAGGATAAAGGATGTATTCTACGCAGCCACAGGAGCTGTGTTAACCGTGATTGGAGGCTTTTAAGCGCCGAAGTAAAGAAGATTAGTCCAATAAATATTCGCTTACGGAAATTGATGTTTTTTTCTGCATCTAAAGAGTTCCAAAAGTCATGAAGTCAACGCGGCATGCGATCAAGCATGGGAATCCTTAGACAAAATGAACCGCAGTCATCAAAACGATCGTTAGATAAAATTTTCACTCATTTAATCAAATTTTCAAATAATTACTATATTATTTTAATAATAAAGTATTGTGATGGACTTGGAAAAAAAAATTTACTACCCTGAAATTTTATTTATTTATTTATCATAACAAGATATTTAGTTACATAATAATTAACTTATATTATTTAATTTAATTTAATGTAACTTAAGACAATTTAACTTACGTAACTTAATCTAACTAGTAAGATGGACACTGGTAGAAGGATGGTTATACAGGGTTTGGGATACTTTATAAAACAGAGCGCAGTCTTAGTTTGTATGTCAATTTACTCATTGGAGGTGTGTAGTGTACACTGAATTTGTTAAATACTCTACAACATCTGTTAATAGGCTCATTTTGTCCGTAAACTGTACTATGCCGATATTCCTTTAGTAGTCTTGAATGTCTCGTCAGCCTGACATTGTCATTGAGTCTGAATTTATCTGATATGTGATCTACCATAATATCGCCATTCAAAACATCTAAGGTAAAACAGGATGTGAGCATAGTTCTTCTAGAACTAAGAGGTAAAAGATTTAATATTTGGAGCCTAGTTGCGTACGGTGGAAGGTTCTCAAAGTCTCTAGGATCATACAAGTCCCTAAGAGCAAAGAGAAGGAATTGCTTCTGTATTGACTCTATTCTGTTGCTATATAACTGGAAAGAGGGGTCCCAGATGGGACATGCATATTCCAGAAGAGGACGGACAAGGGAACAGAATAATGTTTTAGTGACCCATATATTCTTAAACTCTTTGGCTCTTCTCTTAATAAATCCAAGAAGTCTATTGGCTTTTGAGATTAATCGGTTGTAGTGAGATTTAAAGCATAGTTTATTGTCGAGTAGAATGCCGAGGTCCTCAATTTGATCTACACGATGTAGTTGAGATCCACTCAGGAAATAGTCATGTAGGTATGTGGATCTTTTATGTGAGAAGCTTATCACGTGGCATTTACCGACATTAAGCTCTAACTTGTTCTGACTACACCACTCATCTAGTGCAATGAGCTTGGATTGCAAAAATGCGGCATCAGCGGGCGAGGTAACAGTATGATAAATTTTCAGATCATCAGCGTACAACAGATGCGAGACATTTTTTAATACTTCAGATAGGTCTGAGATGAAAATATTAAATAAGAGAGGTCCCAAGTGACTTCCTTGGGGTACCCCAGAGGACACTACGATTTCCTTGGAAATAGAGCCTTGGAACTTGACAAATTGAGTTCTATTACTAAGATAGGATTTAATCCAGTCAAGAAGGGATCCTGTAACACCAATTTTTTTTAATTTTAAAATCAGGATGTTGTGATCAACTCGGTCGAAGGCTTTGCTAAAGTCAGTGTATACTGCGTCAATTTGATGCCCATTTTCCAGTGCGCAGAGTGTATCAGATACTAGAATCATGAGGTTAGTCATGGTTGAGCGCCCTTTTCTAAAACCGTGCTGCTGGTCATTAAGAATAGGGTTGATTATTTTGGTTAATTTGTCGCAGATAATTTTTTCGAATAATTTTGGTATAGTTGATAGAATAGCTATACCTCTATAGTTCTTCACATTTCGTTTGTCACTATTCTTATGGATGGGTGTGAGATGCGACGATTTCCAAGCCGATGGGAAAACTCCCAATGAGAGTGACTTGTTAAAGAGCCAGTATAAAGGTGTTGAGAGCTGAAGGGCACACTTCGATAAAAATAAGGGAGGAATAAGATCAGGACCTGGACCTTTTTTGACATCAATAGTTGTAAGAGTATTAAGCACCTCCTCAATGGTTAATGAAATATTTTCAACGAGTGGAGGAACCGAAATGTTGGGCTCGATTTCGGTCGAATCCGACTGTACTCCAAAAACGTCGCGAAAACGGTCAGCAAACATGTCGCAGATATCATGCTTGCAAGAAGATTGCATGATTCCATTGGTCATGGTTACGGGATAACCCGAACTTTTACGTTTTGTGTTAACGAAGTCGAAAAATCTTTTTGGTTCTGTTATGATATCTTCACCGATTTTTTTTACATAACCTTCATATGCAGTCCGGGACTCAGAAGAGAACTCTGAAGCCAGCGTGTCATATTTTTTTTGGAGATTGGGGGAGATTGCGCCCACTTTCTTAAGTTTTTTGAATAGTTTATTTCTTCTATTCCGCAGTGATCTTAGGTTTTTATCTAACCAGGGTTCCGATAATTTATCTTTTTGCTTTATTACAGGGACGTACTTGATAGCAATTTCAAAGATCACATCGTAGAATGCTGTTATGGCATTGTCAAGATCATTAGATGAGAACAGGGCTGTCCAGTCTATCGTGGACAATTCATTATTAATGCCATTGAAATCAGCATTACGGAAGTCAAATACAATATTATTATTGTAAGAGTGAACAAAATTAGTGTGATCGTATGGTAGATCTACTATGATAGCAGAGTGATGTTGAGTATCAGAGTAAAGATTCTCAGCGTCAGAGGCATGGCCAACAATCACTTCATCATATGCGTCGGTAAAAATCATATCAAGCCATCTCCCATTTTTATTGGGTAAATTTACTACCTGATGTAAGTCGTTATTATACAGAGTGTCGATAATAGTTGTGTCAATATCAGACGTGAGATTCCCCGGTATAATAGTGTTATCCGAATGATTCGTGTGAAAAGAAATACTTGGGCGATTAAAATCGCCGAGAAGGAAAATATTGTCATTTTCTGCCAAAGAGCTGTAGACAGTATGAAAAATGTCAAGAATGTCGTGGTATTTTTGGTCTTCAGAGTTAGGCTGGATATATACAACACCTATGTAAATATATTTATTTATCAGTTTGATTCTGATAAATTTATGTTCAAAAAGTGTTGATGGTGTTGTGTTAACAATCTCGCTAGATAGAGATTTATGAACTGCAATCAGGACGCCTCCTCCTTTTGAAAGACCTGTTGTGCTATAATTCCTGTCATTTCTGTATATGGTCCAGTCGTTGTCCAGAATTTCTTCATTTTTGAAGGAGTCGTTTAGCCCAGTTTCCGTAATAATTATGACATTAATGTGATAAGATTTCGCGTCAATGAAGAGATTATTTATCTTCCCTCTAATGCCACCTCCGTTGTGGTAAAAACAACGTAGATTATTTTTTGAATTAGGAACGAAAAAACCGATTTTGATCTTCCCGGCTTTTTTGCATATCAGAAATATGCTTCGCGCAAACATGGGAACCGTATGTCACGAGATCCTTATGAACTTGGTCAGGAGAAAGATTGAACTGCCCGTGGAAGCGTGTATAGATCAGCCGTAACGCTTTTAAATCCGTTGGAAGCCCTTCTTGTTGAATGGATAGCATCAGACTGTTTTGCCGTTAATGCAGGTTGAATCAGATTTGTTGTGCATATACGCAAGATACAGCCGCACGTTGTCAAATATTCTGTGCTCTCTCAATCGTGATAATAAATATCTATTCTCCTCAGAATTTGCAGAGTTCATCGAGAGCTTTACGACTGGAGGAAAAAGTGGGTCAAGGAAAGGGGGGTTATTGTGACCAGCAACTGCAGATTTAAGATTTACGTTAGAAGGCTTTGCATTTTTATCCTTAATATATGTTTTTGACGATGAAGGGTAAGGATTAATTGTTTCTCCACGCACGAAATTATTGTACGGACCAGAAGCTAGGGCGGGATTCGAAGTAAGGATTGGGGGTAAATTTGAGGTAGGAAGTGAAATCGAAGTGAGAACTGGGACTGAATTTGAATTAAGTAATGGATTCAAAATAGGATGGTTCTTTGAATGAGGCAAATAATTTTTACCAGAGTTCATGCGATTAGTACTGGTTTTAGAGGTAGTGTTAGTATTAGGCTTTCGGGGCAAAGAATTGGGAGAAGTGTTTTTCTTACTTGTGTTCGTATCTATTTTATTCCTAGATTTATTGTTACTAATAATTTTTTGACTATTGTTATTCCTATTACTAATTTTTTGGCTATTATTTTTGTTATTTTGATTACTACAATTGTTATTACCATACTTATTGCGCTTCAAATTTGACTTCCAGTGGCTGATTTCCATGTTGTTCCATTTGAAGACGCCCGATTTCGTGCTGAAGAAGATCCAGTCATACTGCTTGGGCATGTACAGTTTGAAATTTGTGTACTTAATACCACTAGGTCTGCGGGTCGGTAGCTTCTCGCATTTACAGCCCGTTATAGAAAATTGATCTATAAGGGTTTTACACAGCCATGATTCATTCGAGTTCGGTGGAGCTCCCGTGACAAAATAAGTAAATGTGTCTGGCGATTTTTTCATTTCCTTATTAATACTGTTGAGCTTCTTGATTCTTGCATCCCAATCAGCTAGAGACCAAGTTGTGTTGAATTTGACCAGCGATGTCTTCGGTGTGTCAAGATCATTTTCCGGTAGATGTACTTTTGGCAGCGAGAACGGTTGAACAGGCGATAACGAAACTGTCTGAATATGAAGATTATTTCGCGAGGGCTGAGGTGAAGAGGGGTCTCGTAATTCATCAGTTTTGTCCCCACAAACAAAACGGGTGATGGCCACTTCGCGTTCAAAATCAACAAGTTTTGTTGCTAAATCGTCTGGCTGCCTGATTTCGAATCCAGAAGTGTGACGTAGTTGATTTGTCACGGTCACAAGAGATTTGTCGGCATTGGCAACAAGCACCTTAATTGACTTGACTTCGTCATAAATGTTGTTGAGCTTGGATGTAACAGCATGCCCGTCCGGAAGCGAGACGTTGTCTGTTAACGTTGCAGAGATGTTGTCCGATAAACTATTTATTATCGTCGTCAATTTTGAATCAGATTGCGTCCACTTCTTCTGCAATTTGGATGAGTCGTGTTGTATTAAATTGCAACATGAGTGTAGCTTGTCCAGTTGAGATCCGTAATCACGAAATTCTTCGATACAATCGCTAAGGTTCGATATAGTATCATTCAGGCTATTAACTTTATTTGCTGTGAAAGAACAAACACTTTTTAGATCTTCTAAAGCAGTGTTGTTCGAGTCAATCCGCGATGAAGTAATATTAAGCAATCTCAGAACGTGACACGGTTTAATAGCACTACACTCGGTGCATGTATAACTACTTGAATTTTTCGGGATCCGAGAAGATGTGATACAACCAATATGGAAGCTATGCTCACAAATTCCATCACATGTGATACGATTGTCATTGTTCAGAATCTTCGCGCAAATACCACATAACTCAAAGGATGATGATGAAGAAGACATATTGCAATTCAAATTTAGAGTCTCTGGGTTAGGGAAACACAACGTATTTAGATAAATTAGGTCAAGTTTTTCGCTCAAGTAATTAAAAAGAGTCCACTGTTATTATTTTATATGCAATCGTTTAATAAAAGTCATCGAAACGAATAGAAGAACTAGGTCAAGTTTGCAGAAATGATTTCCGATAGTTCACTGTTATGCAATTACCACCTCCTATACAAATGCCTTAAATTCAGACAAAAATTGTTGAATTTCCTCGAAAATTATAAAAGCTTAACTTAAACTTAACTTATGATGACGTCACAGCCAAATCAGACTTTGGCCTCCTGAATACTTTGCGTCCATCCATCTCGGTTCAGTGACCACGCCCTCCAGTTAGAAAATCTTAGTAGTGATTTGCGGTCTGCGTCAATCGAACCCTCCCAGCGCTTCCGTGGTTTTCTGACCGGTCTTTGTCCGTTGACTTTCCCTTTTAGTGTGCATTTGGCAATTCTTCCGTCATCCATACGCTCCACATAACCAGCCCATTGTAACTTCTTAAATTTTATGAGGGTTGACACTTCTGGATGTCGAAGATGGCATACAATTCTCTATTGTATCGTATTCTCCAGATCGAGTCTTGCCTCACAGGTCCGAGGATTCTTCTGAGGCGTTAAGTAGTTTTCCGGACGCCTGAGTTAAAGTCCACGTTTCGTTGTCATAGGTCTTATGATGGTTTTGTATAGCTTAAGTTTTGTGTTCCTGTGCACGTTCTTGTTTTTGATTATTGGAAGTACCGAATAATAAGTCTTGTTTGCCATCATTATCCTTCTTTTGATTTCGATGGGTTCGCTTCCATCATTTGATAGGTTCGTCCCTAGGTATATGAAGTTGTCTACGTTTTCTAGGTTATAGTCTCCTATCGTAATATTTTGTCTGATTGGCGTCTTTTTCCTAGATTGCGTCATAATTATACTCTAGATGAAATCTGAGAGTATATTGTGTTTGCCTTACCGTTTGTAACGCTAAGAAATAATGCTCGCACAGAGCCGCCAAGTGTACAGAAATATTTGTTGTCGCTCAAAAACCTAGATTCCAAGTTACTGTCTGTCCGTCTGTCTACAGCATAACTCTCGAAAGCTTTGAGCTATAGTGCTAAAAATTTTGGTGTGTCATTTTCAGCGAAAAAGTAACTTTAAGCTCGTGAATGGGATACATGCCTCCACTCCTTCTACCCCCTCCCATACACCTCCCATACACCTCCCATACAAATTTCATGAATTTTCGAAATATTAAGAAATTGATTTTTCTTTGAAACTGTTTTTAGCTATCAACTTGAAATTTGGGTCAAAGTATTATTATATAGATGTCATTAATATGACGGAATATTGATCCGATCCCCTCACTCCTTTTACCCCCTCCCATACAAATGGACAATTTTGAAAAATAAATATTTTCGTAAGTAAAGCTGAAAAGACGAAATTTTGCCAGAATTAATTATACTATGATTGCAATTAGTTTTAAAAAGAATTATCAACTTTACCTCACTCCTTCCACCCCCTCCCATACAAATTTCACGGAATTTTGAAATTTAAATTAAATTATTTTTCTTCGAAACTGTTAAAGCTATCAACTTAATATTTTGTATAAAGTGTAAAAATAGAAATACCAATAACGTGAAAAAAAAAAATTGTTTTGATCCGTACACTCCTTCTACCACTCCCATACAAATGCACAATTTTTGTAAAATGCATTATTCGATTTCCATTAAAACTAGAAAAATTACAAACTTCAAATTTTGCCAGAATTTGTTTTTCAATAATTGAAATAAGTGTTAGAAAAAATTATCAGCTAAGCTTAACTTCTTCTACCACCTCCCATACAAATATCTGTATTATAAATTCAAGAAAAGCATTTCTCCTTCGAATATATGAGTGCTATCGACTTTGAAATTGAATCAAAGCATGGTGATAAGAATGATACTAAGCAGGGCCAAAATCATCTTAAGCGCTCCACTTCCTCTGCCACCTCCCATACAAATGCCCCAATTTCAAGAAAACTATGTCCAATTTCTTTAAAAATAATTAAAATAAAAACTTTAAATTCAGCAAAAAACAATTTGCATGCCATGTTCGATGTCATACATGAAACATAACAGAATTATGATTGGGCTTTATGATACTCTAGATGAAATACTCACTTACCTTTTGTTTGGGAGGTGGTAAAAGCAGAGGGGGGGGGGAGTTTTGTAATTTTCGTATATAACACCGAACGTACTATACAAAATGTTTCATGCTGAATTTAAAGTTTATTGCTTTCATAATTTTCGAGGAAATTCAACAATTTTTGTCTGAATTTATGGTATTTGTATGGGAGGTGGCAGAGAAAGTGGGAGATTGTGGATGATTTTGATTCTGCTTATCAACATCGTAATCACATTACTTTGTTACAATTTCAATGTCCATAGCTCTCATATGTTCGAAGGAGAAAAACCTTTCTTGAACTTATAATATAAGAATTTGTATGGGAGGTGATAGAAGGAGTGGGGTAAAGGTGATATTTTTTTTTAGCTTTTATTACAATTATTAAGGGACAAATTCTGGCAAAATTTCAAGTTTCTACTTCTTCTAGTTTCTATGAAAATCGGTTAAATGCATTTACCAAAATTCTGCATTTGTATGGGAGGGGGTAGAAGGAATATACGAATCAAAACCAAATTTTTTGATATCAATCATATTTAAAATAGTATACTTATCTCAAATTTAAGAGTTTATAGCTTTGACGGTTTTGAAGAAAACTAATTTAATTGAAATTCCAAAATTTCGTAAAATTTGTATGGGAGGGGGTAGAAGGAGTGAGGTAAAGTTGAAAGTTTTTCCAAAATTAGTTGCAATTATAATAAAATTAATTATGACAAAAATTGGTTCATTTGGCTTTGCTAGTTGCAATACAAACCGAATAAATGCATTTTTGAAAATTGTGCATTTGTATGAGAGGTGGTAGAAGGAGTAAGGAGATCGCATCAATATTTCATGAGATTAATGATATTTATATCATTATACTATGACCTAATTTTCAAGTCAATAGCTGAAATAGTATCGGAGAAAAATCAATTTCTTTAAATTTCGAAATTTCATGAAATTTGCATGGGAGGGGATAGAAGGAGTGGGGGGATGTGGCCCGTTCACGAACCTTAAGTTAATTTTTTGCTAAAAATGACATAAAACAAATTTCAGCACGATAGGTCAAAGCTATCGAGAGTTATGTTGTAGACAGACGGACAGACAGCAACACGGAATCGAGATTTTTGAGTGACAACAAATATTTCTGTACCCTTGGCGGCTCTGTGCGAGCATTATTTCTTAGTGTTACAAACGGTAAGGCAAACACAATATACTCTCAGATTTCATCTAGAGTATAAAAATATAAACCTCCCACTCTACTTCTACCACCTCCCATGCCAAAGTCTCTATTTACTATACGAAAGAATTTGAGATGACATATTTTCCGGTATATTAAAGTCATCCCCATTTCATCTAGAGTATCCTATGATTGGACTCTACGCCCAATCATAATTCTGTTATGTTTCTTGTTTTGTTTTCATTAATTCGTAGTCCAACTTCCCTTGCTACTGAGTCAAGGTTTACAAATACCTCCTTAGCACTCTCCACAGATCTTGGAAGGATATCTATATCGTCGGCAAATGCTACGAGTTGTGTGGTTTTGAAGCATAGTGTTCCCATGGTGTCAACGGGAAGTTTCCGAACAACATATTCGAGTGTCGAATTGAAAAACATTGGTGCGAGGCCGTCACCTTGCTTAAGGCCGTTGTCTGTTTTAAAGCTGGAAGTCAGATCGTTTCCTACTCTGACTCGTGACAAAGACTCGGTCATTGTCATTCTTGTAAGCCGAGCCAGTTTCGGTGGGACTCCAAAATCTAACATGATTTTATACAGTACGCGCATGTCGATACTCTCGTATGCTTCTTTGAAATCAACAAATATCTGGTGAACATCAATATTATATTCCCAGCACTTTTCCAGCACCTGTTTAAATGGGAATATCTGTTCCGTGGTCGATCGTCCAGCTCTAAATCCGCCTTGGTATTCACCAATTTCTTTGTCAGCATAGGGCTTAATTCTGTTTTCCAGAATTTTTGTCAAGATTTTATAAGACGTACACAACAGAGAAATTCCTCGGTAGTTTCCGCAGCAAAGTTTGTCACACTTTTTATAATATGATGCTCTTGCGTTAATCTTCAGGAAGTGTTTCCTGTGTCCATACGTCCGTGACTAATTTATGTAGGAGATGCGCTATGCATATGTCGCCGGTTTTCAGAAGCTCAGCTGGAATTTGATCAGTTCCCGGAGCTTTGTTGTTTGGGTTTGGTGTGGAAGGACTCAAAGCGGATCCTTCATCAGCTGTTACATCAGTTATACCTGCAATTGTGTCTGCTGCTGCTGTTCGTGCGGATGATGGGCTCGGATTAGGAAGGTGTTCAAAGTATTGCGCCCATCTCCATTTTATATCTTCCGCATTAATTAAAATGTTCCTTTCTGCATCTTTGCAGAGGGTCGTCTTCGGTTGGTATCCCCCTTTCATTCTTTTGACAAGGGAATACGCGGCTCTTGTGTTGTGTAATTTAAAGTGTTCGTCCATGTTTTAATTTCGTCATTATTGTACTTCCGTTTTTTTTTTGTCTGCATATTTTGTTTGCAAATCGTCTAAGATAATTACATTTGTCCCGTTTGGCTCGTGTCGGCCGTTCTGTTGATATTTTGTAAGCCTGGTTTTTTCGGTCTAAGGTATCTTGGCATTCGTTGTCGAACCAGTCATTTCTTTTGCGCCGGGGTTGTTGTCCTATCACCTCCTCTGCGACAGATGTAATGCCATCTTTGATGTTTTGCCACAATTCTTCTATTGGCATGCTGGCGTTGCTGTTCAGTATTGGCGCGAAGTGCCTCTCTAAGGCTGATACGCACTTCCCAGTTATTTTCTCATCATTGAGTTTTCCTATGTCGAATTTAGGAACCGGTTGTGTTTTTGGGTGTTCTCAGTTTGCGATTCGATATCGGAACTTGGTCTTTACCAAATAGTGATCTGTGTCGCAGCTAGCACCGCGACATGTACGCACATCGAGAATGCAGGGGGCCGTCCTTTTCTCTATTAGAACATGGTCTATTTGATTGAATGTTCTTCCGTCGGGTGATGCCCACGTTCTCTTATGAATGTCACGATGCGGGAAGCATGTCGAGCTTACAATGAGATTTTTGCTGTTGGGAAAATCCGCCAGTTTCTGACCGTTGTCATTACTGATATCATGGAGTCCGTGCCTTCCAAATGTCCCTATGTAAGTTTCTTCTTTGTCCACTTTCGCGTTAAAGTCACCTAATACTATTTTAATATCGTTCGACGGAAGGGAGTCCAATATTGATTCTAGGGTGCTATAGAAATCGTCTTTAAATTCGTCGTCTTTGTCTTCTGGTGGGGCATGGACATTAATAAATCAAACATTTAAGAATTTTGCCTTGATACGGATTGCACACAATCCTTCATAGACGGGTTTGAAGTTGGTGACCTGGTGTTTAAACTTGTTGTCGACGACAAACGCAACTCCAAACTTCCGGCTTCCCGATGATTTCCCACTTTTGAAAATTCTGTGCGATCTAATGTCAGTAATCTCGCTACCTAACAATTTAGTTTCTTGGAGTGCAATTATGCTTATATTGTATTTTGCTGCCTGTTCCAGAAGCGCTCTCAATGCTCCTGCTCTGTACAGGGATCGCACGTTTCAAGATCCGAAGGAATAGTCCATTTTTCGTTTGCGTGGTCGTTGCCGTTGAATCAATCCAGTCCGAGGCGTTGCTTCAGGTTTCGAAACAGGTGTGGTTTTTTCGAGGATGAGTTGTTAACACATCGCCCAACCCCCAACTTGGAGGGCCATATTATTATAGTGCTAGAATTTTTCTGTTTCATTTGCACTCGCACCTATCAGTTCAGCTAGTCCAGTCCGGATGGACAAGACAAGTATCCAGTGGCTACCACGTGGAGGTATGATGAGCACAACTGATGTGTATATGATAGTTACAACACTGGGTGTCGCCTTATGACGCCGATCAGATGCCTACCCTGTATAGATAGGGCCACCCAGCCACAAATTATAAAAGCTACACACTTTAAATTCAGCATGAAACATTTTGTATACTACGTTCGGGTGTATTTACAAAAATAACAAACCTCCCCCCTCTGTTTTTACCACCTCCCATACAAAAGTCACATTTCACTATTTGAAAGAATTTGAGATGAAATTTTTTCCGGTACAATGAAATCTTTCCCATTTCATCTAGAGTATCATATGATTGGGCGAATTCTGTAATGTTATTCTATTCACATTTGGGAAAGAATTGTGGCACCCCTCTCATTCAGTTTAATTGGATATTATGGTCATACGACTGATCAGACCTTGCTTAGGGAGTCCTTTTCCGCTTTCATGAATCTAATAGATATTGGCACTTCTAAATCGAAGATAGCATATAACAATCTATTGTGTCAGATAATTCAGATCGAGAGAGATAGATAAGTACGTATCACATAAAATTCGACCTTTGTTTTTAATTAAAAGTGAATCGTTAACGAAGCACCAAACCCATCTTTAACTTTATTAGAACTTCCCTTAGTTTCGAATAGTTTACTATGATTGAACCTTTTCGCCTCAGAAAATTTTTTTAAAGGGGACACTCAACTGTTCTACAATAAATTCTTTCTACACCATTTGGTATTTTGCCCTTCAGCGCGCGATATGCTGTCTTGGAAAAATGCCAAGAAGTCGATTAAGTTTCATCTGAGCTTTTCGCCACGTTCGATGTGAAAAATAATTTTTCACACGGCAAATCTTTTAATATTTTCTGCACAGAAACACAAAGAGGAAGCTTCGAGGTGGTTCCTTTTCAAGAGAATAGCCTCACGTACAAATGCTTTTGATTCTTGAAAACCGATCCATTTCACCATGTGTTAGTTCACTTCTTATATATAAGATTAGAAAATAAACAACTAAGCTTAGTATGCTCTTGAGAATGCTTAGAATTCCGGCGAAAAAAAAAGAACTAGAGATAAATCATCCAATTGGAACCGATAAAGACAGTTCAGTTCGAATATTTAGTAGGTAGAGATTTGGGGTTTTCACTATGATATTTCATGACCTTTTCCAATTCTGAGTGAGTATAAGATATGATTTCGTTTTTTTTTTTCAGATATATTTTTTACGCAGTCAGTTGACAAAGAAAAATTGAATTGAAATGTATATCGCCGAAAATGTACGCGGAATAGAACGGAAAAGATTAAAATCGTTTTGGATGAAAACATTAAAAATCAATTTTTACGGATAAACTGGGTAGTTTTTTTTTTTTCTCCTGCGAAAGGTATTGCCTGGTGTATTGTTAAAAACATCTATTAGTTTATTAAAGGTTTATTATAATCTTGGTTTCTTTTTGTGAGTTGCCTGTATGGCCAGGCAACGTAATCGTTTCGGTAATGTTGCCTGTATGGCCAGGCAACGTAGACGAATCTTGTCTCTGGTCTCATTCGACCTTCCTTATATATAAATAAATTGCTGTCGCTGCAAAGCGAGGCTTTATGATCGTCATAGTACTTGATCATGTTACTGTCTGGCTTTATGATTACTCTGGAGTTGATCATCGTTACTCTAGAGTTGATCATATTACATGCCGTATTTCTTATACACTACTAGGCATTATTAATGCCACACTAAATTAATAATATAATATTGTATCTTAATATTAATACAATTGTATCTTAATATTACTACACCTCCCTTTTTAATAGAATGATCATGCATATGTAATTTTGTATGATCATTCTCATTTTTTTTGATTTATTTAAGTAAAGTGAGAGTTACAAAATATATATGTTTGGGATATTGTATATGTGTTTTACTTATACTAATCGATCTTAAGTAGTTAATTTTAATCTATTTTTATGTATGATTATTTTTTTGTTTTTATTTGATAAAGTATAGTTATTTCTATTATCTATGTCTATTATTTTATATGGGCCTTTATATTTTGGGTCTAGTTTATGTCCCGTTTCGTCTTGAACTAAAACTAGGTCTCCTATGTCAATTTTTTGACTGTTCGTATGTTTGTCGTAATTTTGTTTTTGTCTTTCCTTTGCTTTCTTTACTAGTTCGTTTGCTCGTTGTTGAGCGACTTGAAGTCGAAATTTGACTTCCTTTTCATATGCTTCGTGATTATATAAAGGTGTTATCGTTGTGTGTTGTATGAACTCATACATATGTGGTTTTTTACCAAAAATTAATTCAAACGGACAGTATCCGTGTACAGTTGACGGTGTTGTATTATAACAATACGAGAAGTAGTTAAGCCATTCATCCCAATCGTTCTTTTCGATTGATATGTATGATCGAACATATTCATTAAAAGTTCGATGGACTCTTTCTACCGCACCTAATGTTTGGTGGTGATAAGGGGTAGATGTGACATGATTAATTTTTAGCAATTTACAAAGTTCATTTAGTATACTGTTTTTGTACTCTGTACCCATGTCCGTCACAAGCGTCCTCATGGGGCCGTAGGTAAGAACAAAGTTATCAAATATTCCCTTTGCTACAATATTTGCGTGTTTACTGTGTATCGGTATTGCTACTAAATATTTAGTTAAATCGCAAAGTACTGTTACTGCATATTCATTTCCTTTTTCAGATTTAGGAAAAGGTCCTATTGTGTCTATTTGAACTACGTCGAAAGCTTTTATTGGCGTATCTGTTATTATCATGGGTTCTCTATTATGTTTCGTCGACTTATTTTTGCTACAAAGTGAACATCGTTTTACGTGTTTTCTGATGTCACTTGTCATGTTTTTCCATTGGTATTTTTGTTTTATTTTGTTCATCATTCGATTGACTCCTGGGTGGCCACCAGTAGTAGGATCATCGTGATATTTTTGTAAAATGTCGTTGATCTGTTTTGTGTCTTTCACATATGTTATTTTGGGCGTTAACGCAATTGTAATGTCTTTTAGTATTTTGTTTCCCATTTCTTTAAATTTCTCTACCCGGGTATAATTAAACAACTTGTCTCCTAAGGACAATTGTAATTTTACGATTCCTAGATTGCCGGCTTCTATCATAAGCCTAGAAAATAATTGTCCTAAGTCAATTTTCTCTTGAACAATCAGGTTTGTCGTATTAATAGAGCTACAAATTTTTTTTCCTTTTTTGAATAATAAATTCGGAGGATCAAAAATGAGCTCGACATGTCTTTTTACTTCATATTTGTATAGCGCTTCATATATTATGGGATTTTCAAGTGGACATTTTTCGATATTTTGTTGGTCATTTAATTTGTTTGTATTCTGTGTCTTTGACCTTGTTGTTACTTGAAGTATTTTACTTGCTTCTATTGACATTTTTTGTAAATCTTGTATTTCTATGCGGGATAGCGCATCCGCGGCATAGTTTTCTTTTCCTGATATGTACTCCACTACGAAATCATACTCTTCCAGATCAAGTCTTATGCGGGTTAGTTTTGATGAAGGGTTTTTCATTGAAAATAGGTATGTTAGAGGGCGGTGATCAGTTTTAATTAAAAATTTGGTACCATATAGGTAAGGCCTGAAATATTTAATTGCCCAATGTATGGCTGCTAGTTCCTTTTCAATTGTTGATTTATTTGTTTCACCTTTAGTAAAGGATCTTGAGGCGTAAGCGATTGGAAGATGCTTGTCGCCATATTCCTGACTTAATACTGCGCCACAGGCAAATCCGCTGGCGTCGGTAGTTACACAAAATTGTTTTGTAAAATCGGGATATTGTAGTATCTGTGGACTTATAAGTGAGTTTTTTAGGTATGCGACCGCATTACTGCAGTCGTCAGTCCATTCAAAATTGATATTCTTCCTACAGAGTCTTGTTAGTTTGCGAGAATGTTCGGCAAAATTTGGTATAAAACGTCTGTAGTAATTGCAAAATGCAACAAATCTTTTAACTTCATCAGCGTTTTTAGGGACTGGATAGTTTTGAATGGCATTATATTTTTTTTCATCAGGCAAAATGCCTCTGTCTGTACATTTATGCCCCAGGTAAGTCACTTCGTGACTAAAAAAGGTACATTTGTCCGGGTGCAATTTTAAGTTGTACTTCCTGCATATATCAAAAACATCTTTAAGATTTTCCAACATGTGTTTTTCAGAACAACCTAGAACGACTAAGTCATCCATGTACAAGAATGCTTGAGCGGGTGCTAAACCTGCGAAAGCTAATGTCATCATTCTTTGAAATGAATTTGGTGCTATTTTTAACCCATACGGCAACCTTTTGAACCTATATGTGCCGTTATCCGCTGTGAATGAAGTAATATCCCTTGATTTAGTATCAAGTTCTATCTGATGAAATCCAGACGTTAAATCCAAACAAGAAAAGTATTTGGCTCTTCCGAGCTGATCTAAAATATCGTCAATGCGCGGTAGTGGAAATTTATCCGCAATTAATTTTTTGTTTATTGCTCTGTAGTCAACAACCATTCGCCATCTTTTTTGAGTAGTACCTGGGAGAGATTTTTTAGGTACTAACAGTAATGGGCTATTGTAAGGTGATACAGATGGTTCTATTATATTATCTTTAACTAACTTGTCTATTTGTTTTGAAATTTCTTCCTTCTGGGTTTGTGGGATTCTATAGTTTTTTATGTAAACTGGCTCATTATCACTCATGTGAAGTGTTTGCTTGTAGAAATTGTTGGTAGTGATTGGTTCACTTTCTAAAGCGAATATATCAATATATTTAGAGCACAGTTTTTGCAACTTAACCATGACGAATTCTGGAAAATTTTTACTTAATTTTTCTAATTTTTCTTTATTATTGTAATTTTGCGATTTATTGTATATTAGGTCATAGTCATGCATATTTTCATGTTTTATGTTGACATTATCTATTGTTACATTTTTATCAGTTGTGTTGATTATCCTGATAAATGTTTGTGCTTTTGTAGTTATTGTATTGGCAATGTATACACCATTTTGTATTTCTTGGTGTGGAATGAAAATTTCATTATTTTCTGTTTCTATTTTTACTAATCTTATTACTTCTGACCGTGCAGGTACTGTTAGTGTGTTAACTTTAAGGGCATTGCGCATAGGAATGGCAATGTCTTCATGATAATCATCTGGTCTTAGTATTAACCAGTCTTGATTTATCTGATAGTCTAGAATGCAATTATATTTTTTTATAAAATCTAATCCTATTATGCCAGTGCAATTAATAGGAAAGCTGTCTGGTACTGCATGAAAATTGTGTTCAATGAGAAGATCATCACATATAAGATCTGAGTTTAATAATCCTAGGGTGTTTATGGTTCCTTGTCCAATACCATTTAGGTGTATTGTTTTTGAAGTATCTATATGGATATTTTTATTTACTTGTCCAATTTTGAAAACGGATATATCTGCACCTGTGTCTATTAGAAAAGTAGAAACTTCATTATTAAGTGTTGTTCGCGTTGATATATAGCTATTAAGGTGTAAATTAAATACATAGACTGATCTGGTTGTGCTATTTACTGTGTGTTTCGTGGTGGAGTTTGGTAGTTTTCCGGCTGTTGTTCGCTGTTAACGTTGCGAATAGTTCGGTTATTACCATTTCGAGAACCATTATTGGTGTTATTTCTGTTGTTATAGTGAGTATTGGAGTACCGGTTGTTGTGGTAGTTACCTCTGCCACGACCTCGGTTTCTGCCATGACTATTCCGTCCGTTATGACGGTAATTGTTGTTTACTTTTTGTCTGTTGTTGTAAAACATTATGGAGCTAGGTTGGCTAGATGTGTCATTGCTAGCATCCACGAATTTTGCGATTGCTTCATTCACATTAGTGAACTGACCGCTCTTCATTATTAATTTTACTTCAGGATTCGAAGCATTTGTTTTCATTGCTTCGACAGCTACATTAGCAGCATATTCTGAAGCCTTATCTGGGCTTAGACCGTCTGTTATATAAGCAGTTATTAGGAGTTTGGATAACTCTTCTACTTCTTTGCAAAATTCATTTGCGGTTTTCTTATTTTGTTTAACATTTTTTATTTTTGCTTGGAGAAGTGGTATAGATTCTCCCTTGCATTTTATTTTTAACCTATCTTGCACCTGTTGTATAGTTGATTCTGTGCTAATTAAATCTCTTGCGGTACCCTTTAGTTTGGTTTTTATCAATGAAATGGCCAACGCCTCATTGTCACCAACTATTAATTTGATGATTTCGAGTGAATCTAAAAATGGTTTCAAATTTTGGGCTTGCCCATCGAAATCTATTAAGATTTGGGTTGCCAATTTAAGGAATTCTGTTTGGTTCATTGCGTGTTCTTGAGTGTTGTCTTCTGTTGGAGTATTGATTATTGCTGGTTCGTGCAATGTGTTTGGTATCGTTACGTTTACGTCATAAAATACTACTGTAGATAAAAGTTTAGTGCGTATTTTGGTAAAGTATACATTAGCTTGATATTGTTGTGAGTTAGAAAATTTTGAAAAATTGTCGTTTAGAAGTATTCTAATGTCATTATAATGTTTAAATAAAGATTCTATGTTTCGTATTTTGGCCTCAGTAGTTTTCAGAATTCTTCTGTTTAAATTTTTGTAAGCGTTATCGAATTGTTTCCTAGTTACTTGTATTTTCTTGTATATTGATTTAGTATTTTTGTCCATACCCTACAATTTGTCTGTTGACTCTGTCCTAGTCATATACTTCTTTTTTAATTGTTTTTTATGAATACTATATATTTTTAGTAACAGATTTATTACTAATATACATGTTATTATTAAGAGCATATGCTCTGATGGTCCAAATTTTATTTCTTCTTTTATCTCAACCTCGTTTATTACATTCGCGGTTGGATTTTCTATTTTAGACTTTGTACCTCCCATATTAAAGAGTAAAAAATATAAATTTTTTTTTTCGTTATATGTATTTATTTCTACATTTATTCCTACCTATGGTTTTGCACACGCGATTAGGCGGTTTGTGCTCTAAAAGATCCGCAGTTTTGGCACCGCGGTATCTTGAACATTTTTTTTTTCTTATAATATTTATTTCTAGTTTTACTTATTGTGAGCCGGTTTTGCTGGTTCTGCTGTCGCTGTTGTTTTTTCCTGTGCTCGTACACGCCTTTCTTTGAATTTCTTCTCGAGCGCTGATAATTCTTCTTGTAGCCGGTTTCCTTCTTCCCAGCTGGGTGGATTCTCGCCGTATATGGTTTTCTTAATGAAGCTGATGCGTCGCTTGTCCCGTAGGAGCTGTCCACCTCGTTTCGGTATCTTTATTTTGGGGATGTGGGTTAGTTCCTGCTCCTTCTTCCGGGCTAGTCGAGCTTTATATTCTTCGATTGTCAAGCGCACAATCGGAACCGTCCGTGGCTTGCCGTCGCTCATCGAATAGGTGATGTGGCAGTCACATGAAATTAAGAAATCAATATATTAAAAACTGGCGAGATCGATATGTTAAAAACTGGCAGGTTCGCCATGTATTGTTAAAAACATCTATTAGTTTATTAAAGGTTTATTATAATCTTGGTTTCTTTTTGTGAGTTGCCTGTATGGCCAGGCAACGTAATCGTTTCGGTAATGTTGCCTGTATGGCCAGGCAACGTAGACGAATCTTGTCTCTGGTCTCATTCGACCTTCCTTATATATAAATAAATTGCTGTCGCTGCAAAGCGAGGCTTTATGATCGTCATAGTACTTGATCATGTTACTGTCTGGCTTTATGATTACTCTGGAGTTGATCATCGTTACTCTAGAGTTGATCATATTACATGCCGTATTTCTTATACACTACTAGGCATTATTAATGCCACACTAAATTAATAATATAATATTGTATCTTAATATTAATACAATTGTATCTTAATATTACTACACTGGAAATGGAGATGAAATTTATGAAGTGCAACGTCAGATGCTTGATTACGTTTTGCTTTGAGTTATGGCCATTTCTTTCTACTAACGTAATTTTAAATGATTTTCTGCTATCGATTCCTTCCGTTTTGACGGAATTGGGTTACTTCTTGGAAAGGTTTTAAGTGATTTATGTGTTTTGCATCTGAGTGGTTTTAATGATAAACATTTTTTATCGTTCTTATACCCATCATATTTATTGCTCGTTTATTATATCGAAGTCTATCCTGGGTTTTGAAAGATAGCGATGATTTTGATTTTCAAAACACGTAATCCAATAGATGCGTAACTTATAGCTTAGTATAAGAATGCGTCATACTGCTGGTAGATACAAATTTATGTGATGATATTTTCGTATAAAATAACAAGAATCTAGGGTAATGCTAAATAAGCCAAGGAAGTATCATTTCGAATTAATAAAAGTGGTAGGTAAAAGTATTAGGGGTACAAATAAGTTTCCACCGTTTTCTATCAAAAATTAGGAATATATTCTGAAAGACCGCTACATTACCTTTTATTCAAAGTATTGTCCATCACCAGCCACTACATATTCCCATCTTTCTGGCAGCATTCGAATACCACGTCAGAAAAACTATTCATATTTCGGGGCCATCCACGAATCGACCCAATTTTTAGTATCTTCATACGATGTAAAGCTCTGCTTAGACAGGCCATGTGCCATTGACTGGAACAAGTGTAAATCGGAAGGGACAATGTCTGGTGAATACGGCGAGTCGGGTAGGACTTCCTAATTAAGTATTTCCAAATAGGTTCTGACCGGCGCCGCAACATGCGGATGAGCATTATCATGTAGGAGAATAATTTTGCCATGTGTGGAGTAGTAATGGGCGTGTTTTTCCTTGAGTGCTTGGCATAATCTACTTAATTGTGTTTGGTAGAGAGCTCCAGTGATGGTTTCGCCCGGTTTAAGCAACTCATAATGCACGACACTAGCTGCTCCCACCAAATAGAAAACTTGAGTTTTTTTCCCATGAATATTTGGCTGTCGATGTTGAAGCATGGCCAGGTGGGCCCCATCATTTTCTCTTCTTTTGATTATCTTAGTGGATCCATTTTTCATCACCAGTGACTATACGATGCAAGAAATCCTTTCTTTTATGCCTTGCGGCGTTCAACGTCTCTCGGTTCCAGTTCATATGGAATTCAATTTTCTTGTTTTCGAATCATTTGCAACCATTTTAAACGATGTATAATTGCTTGTTGAGTAGCTGCTAATGTAAGTGCAAGTTCTTCTAGCGTTTGGCACGAATCTTCCTCCAATAATACTTCCAATTCCGCATCTTCGTACACTTTCGGCTTTCAACTACGTTCTTTCTCTTCCATGTCAAACTCACCGTTCTTAAACTTCTGAAATCACTGACGACAACTTCTCCCACTTCAAGCAGTCTCACCATATGCTTCTACATACAAGCAATCGATGCGTCCCAACTACAGTTCCCGAAAATTACGCTTATTCGACATAAAACTTGACATTTTCGCACGAAACAAATTATGTGATGCTGATACGGAGTCACTAATACTTCAAGGTTATGTTGTCCAAATTTACGATATTACGTTTTATATCTGACAGTTCCATCATAACCTTCTGGTGGGGCCATCTTTTTTTTTAACGGCCGAACTTATTTGTACTCCTAATATATTGTTTGTTTGCTGTTTATTGTTTACTGTTTATACTCGGGATGAAATCTGAGAGTACATATTGTTGCGAGCTAGGGGTTCGCCAGGATTTCAAGTAAAAACACAATTCGTTTAAAAATAAGTGATAATTTATTTATTCGCACTTAATTCGATTTTCAACTTAATTCGCACTTTAAGGCACTACCGCCGCGTACTGTTCTATCGCTTTCCTGGTTCGCGTCTTCCATAAAAGTCGCTGAATAACTGACTGCTCGCTGGCAGCTTTCGCGCTTTTATACATTTTATGACAGTTCTCGAAGCTTCCTTCAGTGTGTATGTGTGAACTATGTGTGAACAGTTCTCGAAGTTTCCTTCGGTGTGTATGTGTTATACTGGAAAGCTCTAGATCTTTAATTGTAGCTTTCTACATAATGAGGATACTGTTCTACATAATTCTTGTCTATTCGAGAGAGATCGAGTTGCGGGGTTGCCAGGTCTGCATATAACATTACCCTCTCCTTAGTCCCTGTTCGTCCCGAACAGAGTCGTTCACTTCATCAATGGCACTGTTCAAGATTGATTAAATGCACTATAATATATTTCATTATAAACTTAGTTGGCGTTGAAATTTTTAATGTAAAAAAAAAACAAATGTTAATTTTCATTACTTCAATATACTTTCGTACATCGTCAACATTTTTGGTCCGTCGCAGTCGGATAATTTGTTAAGTATTCTTTGCTTTATAATCTGTGTTCATTTCTTAAATAAATTAAATCGTATACAGAAAGTTCATAATTTTCGTGTTAAACAAAGATGGAAGTGTTACGGGCGAAACGCGGAAATGTAAAAGCGTCGGTAACGCGATTGTTAAATTACCTCGATTCGAATGCAGAGAATAATGTAATCGAGGATCTCATGTTACGGGACATGAAACTTGAAGAAAATTGGTCGGCTTACCAATTGATTCATGACGAACTCATGCAAGCAGCAGCCGATCCTGCTGAATTTATAAATGACACGGATTATGTAGAATTTGAGAAAAAGTATTATTCGTGCAAATCGAAAATTTCGGAACTTATCAAATTTTTACGTAAAAATAATCGTGAATCTCAACCACATGGCGTTGATGAGTTGAAACTGTTAACCGATAGTCACGCCGCGCTGACAAACCATTTGACGGAGAACTTTGATAATCGTTTACCGAAAATTCATATCAAGCCATTTAGCGGCGAATTAAGTGAATGGGTAGCCTTTCGTGATCTATTCGTTAGTTCCGTGGATGATAATAAAAAACTGACTAATTGTCAAAGGTTTCATTATTTAAAAAGTTTCTTGTGTGATGAGGCGTCAAATTTGTTAAAACATTTAACTATATCAGACACTAATTACATCAAAGTGAAACGGGGGGGTTGAGAAAGCGATCATGTAGACTAAAAAGAAAGTTTCTTCCATTGTCTCGATCGAACTGGCTATGCAAAAACAAAAAGAAAGAAAAATTCATACCTTTTACAGAATCCTCCTCATGAACTTTCACTCATCATCCCTGAACTTTCCATTATTGAAAGTTCATCATGGTGAACTGCCTAGGGCTTTGATGACGAACTGTAAAGCTAGAGGAAGGGAGAAGCGAGCTTGATCGCGTTGCGCTCGCTCTTGATATTTGGACCCTCACCGAGGTTAGACGTGCAAACGTGCCCGTGCAGTTTTTTTTTTTTTTTTTTTGATTTAGTTTTTGGATATCGCAGTTATAGTTAGTGTTCGTGATTAAAGTAGGAAAGAAAATTTTTTTTTGTGGTGCATGAGGAGAGGAATTATTGGCGATTTCATAGCAGCGACGTGGGACGGATTTTATCGGAAGGAAAACAGAAAAAAAAAAAAAAAAGGAAAAACAAGGGAACCAACAAGGTAACGAAGGAATATAGGTATTGCATCTTTTTCGACTGCATCGGCTGGAGCCGGGCATTTACGCCAGGCGAGAAGGTATGCTCCGCATGTTTTATTTAAGTTAGTGAATTTAAACCAAAATCGGGAGAAGTATAATTAACCGCATGGTGTAGCGGATGGCATGCAGATAATTTAGCGAAATTGCAAGCAATCTTGCAACAATGAAATTTCAATTACGCGCACCGTGAGAATCATAAGGAATTAGAGGAAAAGACAGAAAAGAAGACACAAAACGAAATAAAAGAAAAGAAAACAGAAAAAGAAAAGAAAAAAAAAAAAAGAAAAAAAAAAAAAAAAAAACCACCCGAGCAATACCGTTAAGACGCCATATCACATTTTCGTGCATGGTAACAAGTTTTTTTTCTCAGTGCATATTCGTCATATAGGTCGAGCCACGACAAACCCTCTTCAATCCGAGACGTTGTGACGATTATGCTTGAATTGTCAGAACAAGGACTACCGACGTTCTGAGTATCGGCCAAACATCTTTTGTAGCGTATCCGTCCAGGCAGGACTCTCAGCTCTCAAGACACCGCGGTGTCGAGCAGTGAGCCCTGTGACGAGTCAAGTGTCCTGATTGCGAGGAGGAGTACAGACACCTTGTCCAGGCGCTACCGTTCCCACATAGTTGTCTGGAGGGATTTGTCGTGTGCATATTGGTTTGTTATTTTTTTCAGATGACCCTAACCGGTTGACGATATTGCAGTAAGAGCAAAGCAGCTATTCTACAAATTACAAAGGAGGGTGAAGCGAGATTGTGCCCTGCGGCGTTACGGCTGATGTCAGTTACAAACAGTCGAATAGTTCCTTGGCGCCTCGCTGATCGACAATGTTGTCCATACCGATCGCGAGGATAGACTGATAGACCTGTTTGGGAATTTTATCTAGATATATACGCACCTTATCATTGAGTTCTTTTTGTACGAAGTTTTTGGTTTTTTTTTTTTTTTTGGTCCTTTATATACTTGGAATTACTTTTCCTTCGCATCGATTTCTACATTTTATCTGCAAGGAATGCAGCAAAATTATTATATTTTTTAGGTTTTTAGTGTTGTCAAGGAGACAAAACAAAACGCGAGCGCGATTGATACAGTTGGAAGTAATCGTCCGCTACTTACATATGGCCATTTGCATGCTATAGTTAGTCTGATTAAACATACGAAATTGTGAATCGCCTAAGTGTGGATTCAACACTGTTAAAAATTCGTCATAACGTTATATACTTAGTAGTTTTTTTTATTGAAAATTATCTTCAGTTTCGGCACGACTTGAGTCCGCATTACAGAATCAAATGACTTATTGGATTTTCCTTCGCATCGATTGCTAATGCGATCCCAGTTGAAAAGGTTTACGACATTGTTGCGACTTCTAAAGGACTAGTCTGGGAGTCTGGATGGAACGCGTGAGATTTTGTATGAAGAAAAAAAAAGTAAATTTTTTTGAAATATTGACAAATGTCCGCCGCATTGTAATAAGCTTTGTCGATATACTCTCGTCAATGATTAAACTAGCGCTACCATACTTTTGTTGAATACGGTTCGTTCTCAAGATGGATTTAAGTTTTCCTACGTATGTATAAACATTTTTTTTTATCCCTTGAAATTTTAGTAATAGAAAATAATACGCAATTGAATCACAATTGGAATTAAACGAATATAAAGTGCTTTTCTAAATCCTTGACCAGTGTTTGATGTGGTTCAGCCACTTGATCAAAATCGAGAACCTAGTTAAGGAAATTAAATCATGAAATATTCCATTTAAGAAAAAAAAAAAATTCAAAATATCTTAATGTCAAAAGAAAAAAAAATTATATCAAAATTTTCTTTTGAATCTTCGCTGCTAGAGTTACTGTGTAGGAACGAGTCCTCTCCGATTAGTTTATTTTTATATTTTTTTTTATCCTGTCTGGTTTTTCGCTGAAATTGTATGCCAAGTACAAATTTGTACGCCCGGGAAATACGTCAACATGTCGTTATTGGTGTAATCGCCTCCGGGTGTTGCATTTTTTCTACAAACTGTCGTTTGTATAGAATAGTTCTACTCGCGGACACCTATTATTAATTTAGAGGAAGGCTTAAAGCACTTTGTCCACCAGGTGAATGGAATGGTGTGTTGCGCGTTAAGATAAATCGTGCGATTAGAAATTTTGTCGCATAGATCAACCCTTAGGGCATGCTTATTATTTTAAATTGAAGTAAATCACCTTTTCGTTGTTGTTATACATTAGTTTTATGGGATTTAAAAATCGATCTCAGCTCTTAATGAATTTACACTATATCAATATAATTAGTGAAGGGAGGGAAGAAAAAGTGGTAGAGGATAAAACCTTATGCGAATTTAACCCCTTATACTGCAGAGAACTGGAGATGAAGGGCTAGAGGAAAGCGCTACTGGGAGCTATGCCAGAGGGGACGAGGATAATGCCGGGCACAAGCCAGCTCTTAAGCATTGAGGGCTAAGAGTTGATCCAGCCCATTTAAGTAGTTCAACACCTGACCACCTTTTTTTTTCTTTTTCTTTTTTTGCCCTTGGCTACCTCGAAGAGGATAGGGCTGGGAAACTCTACATTCCCAAACCTCTTCGGCCAACCCTCGATGCACAAAAACATGTACCGTGGTGAACCAGTGACAAGAACCCCCCCGTCCGACGAGCTAGCACGCGCTGAAAGCTAGGTGCATCACAGTCACAAATGGATCATCCACACCTGGTACACTCCATGAGAAAAGTCTAGACCGGACATCTAGACCCTCATGGATCTGTTCCAGATAAGGTAACGTCAATCAAGCACTATTAACTAGCCATCACATTCTCAATGGTAGTTACCGTGTTCCACGGCCTTTTCGTTACAGAAGCATGGGAACGGTTGAACCATCGATATAATAGAAAGGCTCCTATTGCGAATTCTCTAGTGAAACGATTTCTTTCGATTCCGAAATCGTCAGTCGGCGCAGCCAATAACTTGCGTAAATTAACAGATACCGAGGACGAAGTTATACGGGGTCTTCGCGCGCTAGATCCGTTCGCGGAAGATCGGGATGTTTGGCTAATTCATATTCTCCTCGATAAACTTGATGATGAAACCAAACAAAAATGAGCTGAAGTGGAAAGGATCGAATTTCCGAAGTTTACAACATTTTTAAACTTTTTAGAGTCGGGTTGTCAAGTCCTCGAATCGGTGAACGCGTTGAAACCTGTTGTCAATCAGAAACCATCTACAAGGAGTCCTCAAAACTTTCATGTAACCCCATTTCAAAATAACTGTTCTAAGTGCGGTCAAAATCACTTATTATCGCAGTGTGAAACTTTCAAATTGTTATCTTCTGAATTAAAACGTGAATTCGTCAAACGTGAAAACCTTTGCTTTAACTGTCTTCGAGCAGGACACTCATCAAATAAATGTAATTCAAAACATAGCTGTCGTGTATGCAATAAGCGTCATCATACGCTTGTACATACTCAAGCGTACGTATCATCCATGGCATCGTCGAACGTTTCTCAACTGCTAGAAACTAACACTAATCAAGCAAATCGTACAAGTGATCTGATCAACAATCACTCATCGCAAGTCACCACTCGCACTCATCGGTTAAAAACATTGCTACCTACAGCTATAGCCTTTGTTCGAGATAACAGTGGTAATTATTTGCCTTGTCGTCTTCTTTTGGACTCAGGATCGCAAGTGTCGTTCGTGACTGAGTCGTGTTTCCAATCGCTATGTTTGACACGTGATCATTCCAAAATACCAATCAAGAGATTTTGCTTGGCTAACGCAGGAACAACCAGAGGACGTACCATCTTGACGCTTCGTCCTCATAACATGAAAACCTCTATCGATATATCGGCGTACATAGTGCCAAAAATTAGCTCGAATTTGCCCAATTTCACCATTGATAAAACTCAAATTTCAACTTTCCCAGATTTGGAATGGGCAGATCCAAACTTTCACATTCCTGGTAAAATCGACATACTGATTGGAGCTGATACATTTTTCAACATTCTTCAACCTGAATCAAGCTGTTGCATCAATGGCAGTATAACAGCAATATCTACCTTCTTCGGATGGGTTGTTGCGGGACAGATTCCTACAAGTCCATCATCGAACGACGATTCGTTCTCAACACATCTAGTACAAGAAGACATCGATTTAACTCTGAGACGCTTCTGGGAATTAGAAGAAGTATCCTACACGGCGAAACTAACCCAAGAAGAGCTTCAAGCAGAGCAACACTTTGCTAAAACACACTCTCTAACACCTGATGGGAGATACGTCGTGCAGCTACCCTTTAAAGAACCAAATTCACTCACCCTTGGCGATTCGCTCACAAAAACAACCAATCGCATAACAGCTGTCGAAAGACGTTTTACTTACAACTATAAGTTAAAGGAGGACTATTCAAAGTTTATAGCAGAGTATATATCACTTGGTCAAATGATTGCAGTACCACCAGCTGACTTACTGAAACCTTCATGCTATCTGCCTCATCATGCTGTATTTAAGGAGGACAGCACAACAACCAAAATTCGCGTAGTTTTTGAAGAAGACTTCATCTGGATGCTCGTTAAATGACTGCTTATTAACAGGACCTTCAATTCAACGAGATTTGCTTGCAGTTTGCTTACGGTTTCGCAAACATGTGTACGTTTTCTCAGCGGATATCGAGAAGATGTACCGCCAGATTTTAATTGCTCAGCCTCACCAAGATTTCCAAAGAATCGTCTGGAGAAACAATAGTGACGAACCATTGCGCCACTATCGTCTACAGACTGTTACGTATGGCACATCATCTGCTCCCTGTCTTGCAATCAGAACGTTAAAACAACTTGCACAGGATTATAAGGTGGAATTTCCTGAAGCTGCCGCCATAATTGAAAACGATTTCTACGTTGATGACGCACTTTCTGGCGCTGAATCTGTGGAGGAAACAATACGAATCTCCAAACAAATAATAAATGTTCTAGCGAAAGGGGGATTCCATCTTCGAAAATGGATTTCCAACTGTAGGAGTTTGATAAACACTCTTCCCATCGAAAGTGTAGGATGTTCTGAACTGGACTTCGAAGTGAATTCGACGAAAGTGTTGAGATTGCGATGGAAACCTGCATCAGACCATTTCTCATTTCAGATTTCTATTCCGAGTCAATTCTCATGCACAAAACGGCAGTTCCTCTCAGAAGCATCACGGATTTTTGATCCTCTTAGATTTTTAGCACCGCTAACAATTCGGCTAAAAATACTCTTTCAAGAGCTTTGGTTGCTCAAGGTCGACTGGGATGACGAGATCCCTCATAACGTGTCCGCGCAATGGTTCGATATTCGCAATCAACTTTCATTACTTAACGAAGTGCGCGTTCCGCGTAAATTAATCGTGTCAGTGGAGTATGAGTATCATGGATTTTGTGACTGTTCTGAAAAGGCATATGCCGCCGTGATCTATTGTCGCAGTGTCGGGTTAGAACATTGTACTACTGTGCTGGTTGCAGCTAAAACTAAAGTAGCACCTTTAAAACAAATTTCAATTCCGAAATTAGAGCTTTGCGCTGCCGTGTTACTTTCTCGGTTATTTGAAAAAATTAAATTATCGTTGCAGATTGCCAACCGAAAGATTTTTGCGTGGACAGATTCGAAAATAGTACTATCGTGGCTATCACATCAACCAAGAATTCTCAAAACTTTTTTAGCTAATCGAACCACCGAAATTCTAGAAACTCTCCCAAGGTCATGTTGGGGTCATGTTTCTTCTAAGAATAATCCAGCTGACTTCGCGTCTCGCGGACTCGAGCCGTCAGCTCTACTTGCTGCAAATACATGGTGGCATGGCCACAATGGTTGAATTCAGTTTCTTCTCCAGCTTCTTTCGAAAACACATCACTCTCAGCCGATGAGATTCAAGTTGTCAAGCAAGGTCGAAAAAAGGCAATGAACTCAACGAATAAGGTTCAAACCATGACAACACACTTGGAACCTCATTTCCTAACTTCCCTGTTAGATAGGATGTCATCTTGGATAAGACTAATTCGAATTATTGCCTATTGTAGACGCTTCATACGATGTCTGCGTGATAAAACAAAGATTTCAGTCACTTTACAAACTTTTGAATTAACAGAATCAAAATTCGTCTGTTTTAGATTTTGTCAACAATCATCTTTCCCAACGGAATATTACGCTTTATTGTCTGGACGAGCCATACCAAACAAGAGTAACCTTTTGAAGCTTACGCCAATATTGGACACCAATCAACTAATCCGTGTTGGAGGTCGCATTGAACAATTATTCGTCACGTATAACACCAAACACCCAATCATTCTTCCAAAGAATCATCGGGTCACTCAACTTCTCGTGATCTATACACACCAGAAAAACCTGCATGTCGGCGTTGAACATCTTTTCACCATTTTGAGACAAGAGTTTTGGATCCTTGGTTGCCGCAATATAGTTCGAAATATCGTCTTCAACTGCATTCCTTGCTTTAGACAAAGAAAGGCAACTTCGCAGCAGATAATGGGCCAACTGCCTCAGGAAAGAATTACGTACGCCAGACCATTTGCTCGTACTGGTTGCGATTATGCTGGTCCTATATCTCTTCGCCTTGCTCGCGGAAGATATCTCTTCGCCTTGCTCGCGGAAGAAATCCGAAATTTGTTCGTGGGTACATTGCTTTATTCGTTTGCTTCACCACTAAGGCAATACACATTGAGTTGGTATCAGATCTAACAACTGATGCATTTTTGGCCGCATTACGCCGGTTTGTCGCTCGACGTGGTAAATGTACAGATATATTCAGCGATAATGGATCTAACTTTAAAGGTGCATCTCGAATTCTGTCAGATATGCACAAACTTGTATTATCAGAAGCCTATAACCAGACTGTAGCAGAAATTCTTGCCAATGATGGAATAACATGGCACTTCATTCCTCCCTTGGCTCCACATTTTGGAGGCCTTTGGGAATCTAATGTCAAATGCATTAAACTGCATTTGAAGCGCGTAATCGGAAATCAAGTTCTCACATTTGAGGAAATGTACACCATGCTTACGCAAATTGAGGCACTGTTAAATTCTAGACCTCTCTTTGCTGTCTCAGATGCTGATTTTGAGATTCTTACACCTGCTCATTTTTTGATTGGGCTACCTTACACCGCTATACCTGAACCACAAATCGCTCCAACAACTAATTTGCAACAACTTGTTCAAGGATTTTGGAAACGCTGGCATGTAGCGTATATTACTTCCTTGGAAAATCGTCCGAAGTGGTGGCAAGAGACAATCAACTGCAACCAGGTAAACTCGTTGTGTTAAAGGAAGATCACACCCCCCCATCGAAATGGGCTCTTGGCCGAATCATCCAATGTTATCCCGGTCAAGATGGAAGGATTCGCGTAGTCACCGTGAAGACATCAGCTGGAATCGTGAAACGGCCCATAGTCCGAGTTGCCGCCTTACCTATTACTGACAGCCCGCAGTCTGTCAGGACGCCCGCGGATGTTCAAGATTGATTAAATGCACTGTAATATATTTCATTATTAACTTAGTTGGCGTTGAAATTTTTAATGTAAAAAAACAAATGTTAATTTTCATTACTTCAATATACTTTCGTACATCGTCAACAGGCACCATGGTACTTTGTTAGTCGGTCGAGGTGTACCACTTTCATTTTAGTACGAGGTTTTTGATGTAGCTGAATCCGGTAGACGACATCATTTAACCGGTTGATGATTTGGTAAGGGCCTTCCCGGTTTCGCTATAGTTTCGGCGATCTGCCCTTCTGCCGTTTGGGATTGTATAACCAAACCAAATCGCCCTCTTGGAATCCTGATGAATTCGCCCGTTGATCATACCTCGTCTTCATGCGGTCGGTCGCCAAATCAATTTTATCTCTGACCATGTTATAAATTGTGTTTAGTCGACATCGAAGATCCGAGACGTAATCTTTGGCATTCGTTGGTTGGTCTGGTGGCACTCCAAACATTAGTTCCGCAGGGACTCGAGTATTTCTTCCGAAAATGACTCGGGAGGGAGTTTCTCCTGTTGTTGAATGTACCAATGTAGGCCATTAAAAATAGAGGGATGTGCTGATCCCAGTCCTGTTGCCTCTCGCTGACGACTTTGGATAGGTTTGAGTTCAATGTCCTATTGAAACGTTTCACCATTCCATCGGACTGTGGATGTAATGGAGTTGTCCTGGTTTTGTTTATTCCCAGCATTAGGCACACGTGTTTGAATATTTGAGATTCAAAATTGCGCCCTTGATCGGAGTGTAGTTCACGTGGAGCTCCAAATCTGCTCTGACCACTAGAATGTAGCGATTACCATTTTCTGATTCCGGAAATGGTCCAGCAATATCCACAGCAATTCTCTCGAATGGGACTCCCACGTTGTATTGTTGCATTTCTGCCTTTGATCTGCGTTGTGGGCGCTGACTCAATGCACATGTAGTACATTTACGGCACCAATTTTCGACATCATCTCAGAGATGGATCCAGTAGAACCTTTCTCGTATCTTTGCCAAGGTTCTATTTACACCCAAATGCCCACCGGAGGTGCCTCCATGATATTCCTTCAAAACCTCCTCGACTTTAGAATGCGGGACGATGGTTTGCATGTGATACGATTTTCCGTCAGCGTTTTCCCATTTCCGTTTTAATAATCCGCCGACTAGGTTCCATTGTGCCCTATAACACGTTAGGGTTTCGCTGAATTGTGAGATGTCTTTCCACTCAGGCCGTTTCATTTCGTTCTTCCATGCCATGATCGGTGAAATATCTGGATCTTTACGTTGGGCATCTTCCAGTTCTTGCTGATTCCATCCATCCTTTGGTTCGGTCGTTATCCTCTGAATGATTTCTCCGGCTGCTTTTCCTTCTACACGGTGACAATGCTTGCAGTTTGTGGTGGGCAAGGACGACGTGAAAGCGCATCGGCATTACCGTGGATTCTTCCTCTTCGGTGAACAATTTCAAAATCGTAGGATTCGAGTCTTTCTATCCATCTGGCTACTTGGCCTTCGGGGTTCTTAAACTGAAGTAGCCATTTAAGCGATGCGTGATCCGTTCGAAGAAGGAACTTTTGACCATAGAGATATTTGTGAAAATGTTTTGTTGCTTCTACAAAGGCTAATAGCTCTCGGCGAGTTACGCAATAGTTCCTTTCTGATTTTGAGAGTACTCGGCTGTAGTATGATAGCACTCTCTCCTGCCCGTCGGTCTCTTGTGATAGTACTGCTCCGATACCGACATTGCTGGTGTCAGTGTCTATGATGAAACCGTGACCTGGTTTTGGATACGCCAGAACTGGGGAGTCGTAGAGTTGGTGTCTTATTCTCTAAAATGCTTCCTGGCACTGTTGACTCCATGTAAATGGCTTTCCTTTTTCTGTTAACGGATGCAGACATTTCGCCGTGTTAGCAAAGTCTTTTACGAATCGACGGTAATATGTCGCTAAGCCTAGGAAGCTGCGCAACTGGTGTTTATCCCTCGGAGTAGGCTAATTTTTCACCGCCAGTATCTTTTACGGATCCGTCTTTACACCATCAGCTGAAACGATGTGACCCAAGTACTTGACTTCTGCACTAAACAAAGTGCACTATTTCGGACTCAGCTTTAATTTTGCCGCTCGCAGTCGCTAGAAGGCTTCCTGTAGATTTTTTAGATGATCCTTGCATGTTTTGCCGATAACGACCACATCATCCAGGTATACGAGACAAGTTTTTCAACTTAGGCCACGCAAAACGAATTCCATTAGTCTTTCAAACGTAGCTGGAGCATTGCACATGCCAAGTGGCATTACGATGAACTGCCACAGTCCGCTGCCGACAGAGAATGCTGTTTTCTCTCTATCTTTTTCATATATCTCCACTCGCCAGTAACCACTTTTCAGATCCAACGTTGAGAACTATTTAGCATCAGTCAGGGTGTCCATGATATCGTCGATTCTAGGTAGTGGATAGCTATCCTTTTTCGTAACATCATTCAGTCGCCTGTAGTCCACACAAAAACGGATACTGCTGTCCTTTTTCTTTACCAGCACCACTGGCCATATCCACGGGCTCTTTGATTCTTCGATGATTCCCTGATGCTCCATAGTTGTGACCATTGAATTGACTTCTCCTTGTTTCGCTAATGGTACTCTTCTTAGAGGTTGACGTATCGGTGTAGCACTTCCGGTATCTATACGATGTTTCACTAAGTTTGTTCTGCCATAGTCGTCATCACCGGTGGAAAAGACGTCGCTGAATCTTTCGATTAGATCTACTGCTTGCTTGTGTTGTTCTCCTCTAAGATTGCTTGACTGAAGAAGTGTTGATGTTACATTGTCCTTCCTTCGTGGGTTTTTAGAGGGTACGTCATGTGGTTCTGCCTTGTCGATACTCGCCGATATTCGTTCACAGCTGCCAATTATATCTCCTTTCCTTACGCTGGTAATGCTGTCCGAAATGTTGAGGACTCTTATTGGTACCATCATCTTCTCATTCCTTTTTACGAGCGTTTTTCCTAGTATTAGGCTTCGTAATGCAGGTGTTGTTACCGGTTCTATGAGGTAGAATCGGTGGTTCCCGGGATCACCATCGAGCTTTGTCCAAATAACATTCTCAGATGACTTTGGTATATCCGCATATTCGCACAATATAACTCGTAGCTTTGTTGTGTTGGAGGATGTTATTTCCATCGGTATTTCAATATTCCGCCACTTCATTATTCGTTGTCCTAAGTCCAGCTGGATACCGTGTGGTTTCAGAAAATCCATTCCAAGGATACACTCATCGGTACCACGAATACATGCGAGAAGGTC
Organism: Chorisops tibialis; assembly: GCA_963669355.1. Lineage (NCBI taxonomy): Eukaryota > Metazoa > Arthropoda > Insecta > Diptera > Stratiomyidae > Chorisops > Chorisops tibialis. The sequence continues at coordinate 241,208,369 of OY770262.1, forward strand.
CAATCCCCAAGCTGTATGACACGAGGTATTTCTCCATGGACCGTTGTAGTTTCTCCTGTAGCAGTGCCAATTTTAACGCCTGTTGCAGCTCTCTGTCCTGTACAGCATTGTTAAATGCGAAAACAGCTGTATCGTTGCGTTGCTCTGTTTGCGCGTTAGGAAGCGATAATAGTGTGAGTCGTTCAATATCACGTGCCAGCTCTTGAAGTGTTTCACCATCTTTTGGGTTCGGTTGTACAGTTGTGTTTTGTAGATCTCTCGCATGTGTTCACTGCCGTAATGAAGATCCAATGTCTGGACGAACGTTGAAAAATCTTGTTGTTGCTCCTGCGGAATCGTTTGAAGAACTTCTGCTGGTGGACCTCTTAGCGCCAATATAAGAGCCGTTTGTCGTTCCAGATCATTCCAATGATTGTTTCTTGCGGCAGCCTCAAATTGCCCACGGTGTTTGTCCATCGAAGATTGGAGCTTTGAGACCCTTGTGCGTAACGTTTTCTGTCTTGATGACTCCAGCCGCTTTCACGTTATCGAAGTCCCTTTTTACTTGTATGACTTGTTCTACAATCCCGGATGTCTTTTCCGTAATTTGTTCTTCGAAGATTCGAAATTTCTTCTTTACGTTTTCTTCTATTGCCTTACCCATGGTTTCTATTTTATTATTTTGCAGCTCCAATTTTTGGTTGAAGTCCTTTGAGGTCTGGTCTAATTTCTGATTAATGTCCGCTGATTGTTGCTCTAATTTCTGATTAATGTCCGCTGATTTTTGCTCTAATTTCTGACTATGTCCGCTGATTGTTGCTCTAATTTCTGATTAATGTCCGTTGTCACAGCTGATTATTGTTTAATGTCCACTGATTGTTGTTTAATGTCCACTGATTGTTGATCTAATTTGTTTATCATTTGTTGCATTAGCTGTGTCAGAGCATCCGATGTACCAGAACACTCCTCTTAACGACCTTCTTCGATTTGGAAGTCAAAACTATCTGCATCCTTACCCTCAGCCCCAAGTGTCTCGATCATACGGCTGACAAGTTCAGACTTGCTCCCTGTCGTAGATAACTCGCGTCTACCGAGCTCTTCCTTCAGCTCCGTTAATTTTAAATCCTTCAGATAATGCGGCATTTTCACTACCGATTATTTCAAGTTTTTCCGCGATTCGAATTCACTTAAATTTACTTCACTAATTAAAGTCAGCTAGGGTGTAGCCTAGTGGGTAGCGTGTTGGTCTTGTAATGCGAAGGTCGTGAGTTCAAATCCCGGTCGGCGCAATATATAATTCCAACACATTGCCTGCTTGGATATACCTTGGTCACCTCATTCTACGAAAATGAAAAATTCGTAGAAAGAGGGTTGTGCGAAGGGCTAACAACCTTTCCACAATAAGTAATGAAAAATGTTAAGGATCCTGAATATCAGGAAGCCAAGGTCCGATTTGGGCTGTAGCGCCATTGTAGAAGTAGAAGAATTAAAGTCACTGCTCACTACAGCACTCGAGAATATTCGATTTCACAAAATTCTCACAGTCCTTGCGAAAATTTTAATTTAACTTTTTGACTGGCGATTTTTAACCCGAATTTATCCTCGAAATCCCTCTTCTGACACCAATTTTTGCAAGCTAGGGGTTCGCCGGGATTTCAAGTAAAACACAATTCGTTTAAAAATAAGCGACAATTTATTCATTCGCACTTTAATGGCAATACCGCCGCGTACTTTTTCTATCGCTTGCACTGGTTCGCGTCTCGGTCATCAAATGACTGGTTCCCGACTGAAAGCTTTCGGGCTTTTATACATTTCTCCCCCTATTCATAACTATTCTCGAAACTTCCGTCGAGGTGTATGTCTGAGCTATACTGGAAAGCTCTAGATCTTTAATTGTGGCTTTCTACATAGTTGAGTATACTGTACTACATAATTCTTGTCTATTCGAGAGAGATCGAGTTGCGGGGTTGCCAGGTCTGCATATAACAATATGTAGAGGGGGTGTGTTAATTTGCGTGTTAGTTTCTATACTAATAGAGCAGAATTTAGGCGTTTCATTAACATACCATGCTCAGATTCAAGTTAGTGACCGATCAAATTGTTTTCATTAAAAAAAAGTAACATTCCATACACCAAAACAAAACAAGAGCAACGAGGAAGATTAAAATTAAAGCTCATATCATTACAGCAATCAACAGGATAAGGATTGGGGCCCAAGCTCGACTCAGGAGCAGCTCAAGTTCTCTATTTGCTAGGATGGAAACATGTTCAGGTGCTTTATACATAATATACGAGTGGTTTTGAAAAAAAAATTAAAAAAAAATTTATTGCTCTCCTCCTAATGGTGTTATACACCATATGGTCATTACCATTTCCATCGGGGGGAGGGCCGAGTTGCGGTCGAGAGTGAAGGCACAACTGCAGGTTTGGCCGAGAATAAACAACAAACAATTCGACACATTGTATGCGGGACACGTGAAGCTGCATTTCCTGTAGTCTGCGCATAGTCAGTTCAATATGTACCGACTGAGCTCAATCGTTCCTATTGTTCCCATAGATTGAAGCAAGTTCCAGGCAGTTTTTCCATTTCCATCCGTTTATGATTCGTCTTCACAATCGCCCGCATACAACTTGTCCAAAGCGGTAGAGTAGTAAAGTGTATGAAAATTAGAGAGAATTCTGTTCAATAAAATCCCGTCTGCAAATATGCAATGCTTAAAAAAATTAAAAGAAATGTTCACTTACCCCAACTATTCTTCATATTCATAGGATCAGCAGCAAACAGGAGTAAACACTTATTTTCCTTTGTGTTTCTCTTACGACTCAGATTTTAATTTAGAAATGGCACAAACCCGATTTTTCTACTTTTCCATTTCTCCGCACACAAATTTTCTTTTCTAGAAAACTAAAAACACTTAACTTCTTTTGCCGCACAATTTTTCCATTTATGAAATTATAAACACGGCAATTTTCACACACAAAGAACTAAAAATAAAGAAAGGAAAAAAAATATGTAAGCACACAGAAGCATACAACAACCACAAATCAAGCTTGGACTTACCTAACACAATTTTTTGATGTAATCTTATCTTCCTCGGGATTCACAACAAAAACCGCTTCCAAGTCCACCAGGTGAGCAGCAGGCCAGGAACGATTTCAGGATCGTCTCACATACACAATAGCGCCCGATTAACCGAATACAACATATCGGAACTCACTTGTTCCTTGAGGGATTCGTTGTTTATCTTGGCCTTCTTCCTGTAAGATTAGCACAAAACGAAAAAAAGGTCGCGAGTTAATCGACGAATAACAGAAGCAGCGCAATTTTCACCCAGTGACCTCGGACGATCCAGTTGAAAACTGCAAACGAATGATGCAGAAAATTTAAATTTCCCGGAACAAACGAAGCGAAATGGAGTATTCTCCGCTTGGGTCCACTAATTCGGGAGACCGATATCGTTTTGTTTCGCTGTGATGGCCACAAAATGAAAAAAAAATATTGCTGAGTCGATCAAGCGAAAGACGAAAGCCAGGCGCAATTTTCATTCGGTAACCGTAAGAAATGGAGGCTTCCCCTGCTCGGGTCCACTGATTCGACAAATTTTCCGAACAAGTTTTGAAATTTTGCTTTTACATCGGTTAATCGATACTCGCATTCACCATGCGCTCCAATCATCCTCAATGGCGCGACAGCCCAAATCGGGTCCTGGCCTCCTGAAGTCGAAGACCGCGTCCTCCAGCTACAAATTTTTAAAATGGCTTTGCTGTCTTCATCAACCGAGTCTTCCCATCGCTTGCGTGGTTTGCCTACTGGCCGGTTACCACTCGCTTTGCCTTTAAGAGCACGTTTGGGTATTCTTCTGTCTTCCATTCGCTCTACATGGCCAACGGTTTACGTAGCTTGATGAACGTTGAAGCTTCTGGCTCGTCGTAGAGTTGATATAACTCATGGTTGTATCTTATTCGCCATTCCGTACCTTCCTTCACAGGTCACAAAATTCTTCTTTCGAATTATTTATTTATTACTATAAGGGGAACGCGTGAGAGCACTGCGACATTCTTGGCCTATTGTGCGTTTATAGCCCCTTCACCCTACTATAACTCAATAGCTTTAGCTAATCTAAGTATCATTAAGGGAGCCATGTTGGCTAGTTACTCGGTAGAAAGGTAACCTTTTCCGAGAAAATTGCGTCTTTTCCTAGCTACTGCTTCACAGTGACATAGGATGTGTACTGTCGTTTCTGAGTCCTCGAGACAAAGGCGACTAATGTCGGTTTCAGCTAAGCCCATATTTTTGAGATGGTGGTTTACTCCACTGTGCCCCGTCATTAGGCCGATTAGAGTACTAATATCCTTCTTGCTGAATTTTAGAATATCCTCCACTTTGTTTTTTTGTGGTAGGATTAGTTTTTTGAAATTGACGTGTCTGGAAGTCTATTCCAGTAGATTTTATGTTCTTGTTCTACCCACTTTTTGAGTATAAGGTTGGAGTACCCTTTTGGTTTTCCGCAGAATGGCTCTGGACCAATAAAATTTGTTTCTGCGCCGTTTTTTGCAAGGCGATCAGCCTCTTCATTTCCCTCAATTCCCATGTGTCCTGGTACCCACATTAAGGTGACATCATTCCTTTTCCCCAGGGTGATTAGGTTTTGATGGCATTCCCATACTATCTTCGATCCGTGTTTATTGGATGCTAGAACTTTGAGAACCGCCTGACTGTCCGATAGGATATAAATGGAATTATTACGATGAGCTCTTCTTATATTTTCTTGGATGCATAGCTCCATTGCAATTAGTTCGGCCTGGAAGATTGTGGCTTCTTTACCGAGTGGTTTTGACACCGAGAAGTTAGGACCTTTGAATTCGGCTCCTGTCCACTCAGAGGTGCGAGAGCCATCTGTATACCAGATGGTTGATCCCTCTACTATTTCAGGTAGCATGGATTGCCAGTCCTTGCGTTCTCTGATTATAACTTTGAAGGGGGTTTCAAAGTTGAATTTTGTCGGCATCGCGTCCGATAATGTGGAAGTTATAACCTCTATTTATGGGTCTTTTAGGATTTTGAAGTGACCTCTAAAATCCCTTGATTTGTAATTGTTTTTCTCCTGTATGCGTAACACTCCTTTGATAGCTTCCTTTTTTATTTGGATATGTATCGAAGGGATGTTAAGGAACATTTCCATTGCCGCTGTCGGACAGGTTTTCATTGCACCTGTGATACCAAGACAAGCTAGCCTTTGGATTTTTTGTAGCGTAAGCTGTGCTTTCCTTTGTAATATTTTAGTCCACCATATCATTGATCCGTATGTGACTATAAGGAGAATGATTGTTCTGTATCTCCAGCAAATCATTTTGGGGCTTTAATCCCCGTTTTCTGCCAGATAAGCTTTTACAAGCCCAAAATGCCTTTAGTGCTTTGGCATGAGTCCATTCTATATTTTTGTTCCAGTTGAGTTTCTATCCAGTATAACACCTAGATATTTTACCTCATCTGAAAAGGGTATTATTGTTCCATTTATTGAAGGAGGTACAATGTGGTTTTTCCTTATATTTGTGAATGGTACTATTTCAGTCTTACTTGGGTTAATGTTCAAGTTCTTAGACTGACACCAGTTCATTATCACCTCTAAGGCTGATTGTATTCTTTCCGATATTATTGAATCATATTTGCCTCTAATGATAATGACAAGGTCATCAGCATATCCTATTGCCTCGTATCCCTGGTCTGTTAGACGGTCCAGATCCAGAAGCTCATCTACTACAATTGACCAAAGTAGTGGGGATAGTACCCCACCTTGAGGACATCCTCTATAGGTCTGTGCGGTCACTGTGCTATCACTTAGATCCGTGGTTGTCATTCGGCTCTTCAGTATGGCGTGTATCCATTTTATCGTGGCCGTTTCCAAACCCTTTTTCCTAGCTCCCGCTATTATGGCTTCATGGGGAGTATTGTCAAATGCTCCTTCTATATCTAGGAATGCACAAAAGGCAATTTCTTTATAGTCTTTTGCCTTTCCGATTTGTCTTACCAAACCATGAAGGGCTGACTCTGTTGATTTGCCTTTTTGGTAGGCATGTTGGTTGTTATTAAGACAGACCTTGTTAGGTCCCGTTCTTATGTGGATGTCCACTAATTTCTCCATCGTTTTGACAAAGAAGGAGGTAAGACTTATAGGGCGATATGACTTTGGCTGTTCGCTGGGACGGTTCCCTGCCTTCGGTACAAATACCACTCTCGCTTTCCTCCAGATTTTTGGGATGTATCCCCATGCAAAACTTGCTTTAAAGATCCTCATCATTATTGGCATTAGGATCTCTAACCCCTTCTGCAATAATGCGGGGAATATTTTATCTACTCCGGCTGATTTATAGGGTTAGGATATGCTGATGACCGAATTATTATCATAAGAGGCAAATATGATGTGACTTTGTCAGAAAGGCTGCAATCTGCATTAGAAATGATAATGAACTGGTGTCAGTCTAAGAACTTGAACATGAACCCGAGTAACACTGAGATAGTACCATTTACAAATAGGAAACCCCACATCATACCTCCTTCAATAAATGGAACATAAATACCCTTTTCAGATGAGGTAAAATTTCTCGGTGTTATACTGGATAGTAAACTCAACTGGAACAAATATATAGAATGGACTCATGCCAAAGCACTAAATGCATTTTCGGCCTGTAAAAGCTTATTTGGCAGAAAATGGAGACTAAAGCCCAAAATGATTTACTGGTGCTACAGAACAATCATTCTCCTTATAGTCACATACGGATCAACTATATCGTGGGCCAAAATTTTACAACGAAAAGCACAGCTTACGCTACAAAAAATCCAAAGGCTTGCTTGCCTTGGTATTGCAGGAGCAATGAAAACCTGTCCTACAGCGGCAATGAAAATGTTCCTGAACATCCCTGTTAATGGTGCGGTGGGTGTTACGCATACAGGAGAAAAACAATTACAAACCAAGGGGATTTTAGAGGTCACCTCAAAATCCTAAAAGACCCAAGAATAGAGGTTTTAACTTCCACACTATCGGACGCTATGCCGAAAAAATTCAACTTTGAAACCCTCTTCAAAGTTGTAATCAGAGAACGCAAGGACTGGCAATCCATGCTATCTCAAGTAGTAGAGGGATCAACCATCTGGTATACAGATGGTGGAATGATGTAACTTTAATGTGGGTACCAGGACATGTAGGAATTGAGGGAAATGAAGAGACTGATTGTTTTGCAAAAAACGGCGCAGAAACAAACTTTATTGGTCCAGAGCCATTCTGCGGAAAACCGAAAGGGTGCTCTAACCCCATCCTTAGAAAATGCGTAAAACAAGAACATAAAATCTACTGGAATAGATTTCCAGGCTTATGAATCTCAAAAAAACTGATCCTGCCACAAAAAAAAAACAAAGTAGAGGATATTCCAAAATTCAGCAAGAGGGATATTAGTAACACATCAAAAATATTGGCCTAGCTGAAACCGACATTTGTCGCCTCTATCTCGAGGACTCAGAAACGACAGTACACATCCTATGTCACTGTGAAGCAGTACCTAGGAAAAGACACAATCTTCTTGAGAAAGGTTACCTTTCTACCAAGCAACTAGCCAACATGGCTCCCGATGGACACAGTTGAGAAAAAAAAATCAATCTAGTCGCCATGAAAAAACGGAAACAATTGAATATTAATCATGTCAATGCTTATACTCTAGATGAAATCTGAGAGTATATTGTGTTTGCCTTACCGTTTGTAACGCTAAGAAATAACGCTCGCACAGAGCCGCCAAGGGTACAGAAATATTTGTTGTCGCTCAAAAGCCTCGATTCCGAGTGACCGTCTGTCCGTCTGTGTCTACAGCATAACTCTCGAAAACTTTGAGCTATAGTGCTAAAAAATTTTGTGTGTCATTTTTAGCGAAAAAGTAACTTTAAGTTCGTGAATGGGCTACATCCCCCCACTCCTTCTACCCCCTCCCATACAAATTTCATGAAATTTCGAAATATTAAGAAATTGATTTTTCTTTGAAACTATTTAAGCTATCGGCTTGAAATTTAGGTCAAAGTATTATGATATAGATGTCATTAATATTACGGAATATTGACTTGACTCCCTTACTCCTTCTACCCCCTCCCATACAAATGGACCATTTTGAAAAATACATATTTTCGATTTTCATTGAAACTAGTAAAGCTGAAAAGACAAAATTTTGTCAGAATTAATTCTACTATAATTGCAATTTATTTTAAAAATAATTATCAATTTCACCTCACTCCTTCTACCCTCTCCCATACAAATTTCTCGAAATTTTGAAATTTAAATTAAATTATTTTTCTTCGAAACTGTTAAAGCTATCAACTTGATATTTTGTATAAAGTATACAAATAGAAATAGTAATAATGCAAAAAAAAATGTGTTTTGATCCGTACACTCCTTCTACCCCCTCCCATAGAAATGCATAATTTTTGTTAAATGCATTTTATCGATTTCCATTCAAACTAGAAAAGGTACAAACTTCAAATTTTGCCAGAATTTGTTTCTAAATAATTGAAATAAGTGTTAGAAAAAAATATCAGCTCCGCTTCACTCCTTCTACCATCTCCCATACAAACATCTGTAAATTCAAGAAAAGTATTTCTCCCTCAAGTATATGAGAGCTATCGACTTTGAAATTGAATCAAAGCATGGTGATAAGGATGATGATAAGCAGTTTCAAAATCATCTTAAATGCTCCACATCCTCTGCCACCTCCCATACAAATGCCCCACTTTCAGGAAAACTATGACCAATTTCTTTAAAAATAATGGAAACTAAAAACTTTAAATTCAGCAAAAAACATTTTGCATGCCATGTTTGGTGTCATATACGAAAAATACAAACCTACCCCTCTACTTCTACCACCTCCCATGCAAAAGTCTCAACTCACTATTCGAAAGAATTTGAGGTGACATATTTTCCGGTATATTAAAGTCATTTCCATCTCATCTAGAGTATCATATGATTGGGCTTTAAGCCCAATTATAATTCTGTTATGTTTTTCAGTTCTGTTCTGCATCAATCGTCGACCCGAGCACATTAAAAAGAAATAATTTAATAAATATTAAAAACGTTTTTTAGTAAACTAAAGAGTTTTTATTCAACATTTTGGCCCTCACAAAACCAGCTTAATCATCAACAGCTTAATCAGCAACACCCTTAAAGATACTTACAGTGGCGGACAAAAGCGGATGTAAATTAGAATTCTTGGTAAATTTGATGTAACTTTTTTCCCATTAAACATAAGTTAGTAATTTTTTTGCATCGCATACTTTGAACTCTCTCTTTCAATTATTAAAAAGCAAACAAAAACAAACGACAAATACAACAATTCCACTAGTTTCTTTTTAAAACGCATTTATCCAATTTTGTCCATATTAAGTTCCGTTGATCACAACATGATTCACCGTTGCAATTGTTTTTCGTATTCCTATTTTGTGGTCTTTTCTGTGTTTCTATTCTATTTGTTAGTCTTATTCAAGCAATCAAGCAACAATCACTCCTTGAACAAAGTTAAATTTAAATCAAAGTTAAAATGAGAAAAATTTCAACTCAAGTCGAAAATGATATATCTTTAAGCCAAAATGGATATTCTTGTCGAAAAATAGCGGCGAAATTAAAAATAAGTCACCGAACAGTAAGTTTAGTGAGAAAACGACGAAATTTTAACGCATATAGCAATCCTGGTGGCCGGCCAAGGTTTGTTGTCTGATAGCGATGCTCGTATGGTGGAACGATTGATGGCGACAAGGAAAGCGAGAACACCTAAAAATGGTGCAGAGGCACTACACAAAGCCGTTAGTGATCGTACGGTAAGGAGAGCCTTGTATAGAATTGGATTGGTGTCTGCAGTTAAACAAAAAAAAAACCAGCACTATCCGCCAAGAATATAAAGGCAAGGCCTAAATTTTGCAAGGATCATAGGAAGTGGATTACTGAAGACTGGAAACGAGTTATTTGGTCAGATGAGACAAAATTAATCGATTCCAATCCGACGGTAAGGAGTATTATTGGCATCAATCCCTTGAGTATTCAAAGGCACCAAATTAAACAAATAGTGAAGCACGGCGGTGGACATATAACGGCGTGGGGCTGGCTGCTTTACATGGTGGAACCTTGGTCCTTTGGTTAAGATCGACGGTATCATGAAAAAGGAAGACTACCGTAGCCTTTTGCGTAGTAATTTACCCGACGTCGTTGATGAATGCGCTTATCCAGTAGACGAGATAATGTTCGAAACGGATGGAGATCCCAAGCACACTGCGATTATCGTGAAAAAATGGCTTGCTGAGCAACAGTTTCAAACTATGCAATGACCTGCACAAAGTCCGGATTTGAATCCAATCGAAAATTTGTGGTCGATTGTAAAAAGAATGCTTTCGCATCACGAACGTACTCCAACTAACATGGCAGAACTCTGGGAAAGAGTGAATGGACCAAAATTCCACACCAAATAATACAAAATTTGGTAGAAAGTATGCCAAAACGCATTGAAAGTGTCTTAGCCAACAAAGGGCTTTGGACGAAGTCAAACAATTGAAATGGACAAAACTTGATAAATGATGTTACAAGGAATTTTTAATTTTTCTTAAGTTTTTTACATGAATTGTATTTGTTTTGTATTTTTGTATTTTTTTTTTATTAATTAAAGAGAAATGTTTTAAGTAATTGATGCAAAAAGAATTTCGTAATTATCTACAGGGTGTTTAGTACTCCGTGCGCCACCTTGTAAGGGATTATTCCTAGATATATTTTGAGAAAAAAATTGTTCTACGGAGATGGTCAATTTTCAATATCCGCGGAGATACAGGGTGATCAAGAAAAATGTTTCGGACCTGTACCCTCACTCACTCAAAACGCTTTATATTGAAAACTAATAATCGCAATTCACATAAAAAAACATTAAAATGACATTTTTATAATGCGTTTTTTTGAGAAAAACTACATTGATCCCAGAATTTTGAAGGTCAAAGTTTAGTGATGAATGCGTTATAAAACTTAATCTCCTGAATTTAATAATTATAAATATTTATTATTTAAAAAATTTTTAAATTATACTTTTAATTAACATTGACTTAAATCACTAATTTAATTATAGTTATTTATTGCATGTATTTAACAACAATCGATTAAAATAAATTATTTACTTTTTAATTAAAAAATATTTTTAGTACATTCTATTTCACCAATATTTTACAACTCTCTACTTTTTATTTTTTTACTTCAAGTCAGGATTCGCCTGCTAAAGTAGAATTACAATAGCAAGTTAAATTACAGTTATTTGCGAATCCTGCTTTTTACCGAGAGATTTAATTCCACGCCTGGGCTTTATTGGTATTGCCATGACTGTAGGAGCTTGTCACTATCCTCGTTATCATTTAAAATGTCGAGTATTGGTGATGAGATGACGAGGATTAAGGCGCAACTAGATAATATATCTAGTTCGTTTTCGAAAGTGAACAATTTCTTTAATTCACTTAATAAGACTCCAACTTTGATTGACTGTTCGACTGGCACGGATAACCCAACAATTGTTGATGTCTCAACTTGCTGTAATATTATGCCTTGCAGCAAACAAATTTCTAATTCGACCGATTCCACTAACTCCACTAATTCTAATAACGCATTGAATTGTGTTGCTGGTGATAAGACTGTTGATGATAATTGTGATTTGGTATTAGTGGATATTAATAGTCCCGCAGTTTATCAATGTCCATCTCGCAAGAAGATTTCAGTGAGTAGTTCTACCTCTACTAAAAAAAAGTGAAGCTTCATCAAAAGCTTCTGCTAGTAATAAACCTAAAAAGCCTTTACTCTCGAAGTCTACCCCATTGTATTCGAGTAGATCTCAAAGACCTCACACAGTTACTAGTCCCACTGAATTTGCTTCCACTTTGCCTTCACATCCACACGTATTAACTACTGTACCTCGTCCGAAAGCCCTTTTTATTTCTCGACTTGATCCCCGAACATCCCCTGATGATATTGTTAACTATTTAACTTCAAAAAAATTTATTTTAGCTGGATCGACGGTTAAATGTGAAAAAATTAGTAAAGTGACTAGCTCCATTGCCTCTTTTAAGATTGCTATAGCCAATCATCATCATCAATGGCGCGACAGCCCAAATCGGGCCCTGGCCTCCTGAAGTCGTCGCCTCCAATCGTCTCGATCCAAAGACCGCGTCCTCCAGCTGCTAATTTTTAGAATGGCTTTGCTGTCTTCATCAACCGAGTCTTCCCATCGCTTGCGTGGTTTGCCTAATGGCCGGTTACCACTCGCTTTGCCTTTAAGAGCACGTTTGGGGATCCTTCTGTCTTCCATTCGCTCTACATGGCCAGCCCACTGCAGTTTACGTAACTTGATGAACGTTGAAGCTTCTGGCTCGTCGTAGAGTTGATACAACTCATGGTTGTATCTTATTCGCCATTCCGTTCCTTCCTTCACAGGTCCCAAAATTCTTCGGAGGACCTTTCTTTCGAATGCGTTAACTGCTTTTTCGGAAGTTCGCGTTAATGTCCACGTCTCGCTGCCATAACAGAGCACAGGTCGTATAATAGTTTTATAAATCCGCAGCTTATTGTTCCTGTGCACTTTCTTGGATTTCATTATTGGAAGTACCGAATAATACGTCTTATTTGCTAGTATTATCCGTCGTTTGATTTCGTCTGTTTCATTACCGTCCTTTGCTAGATTAGCCCCAAGATATATGAAGTTGTCCACACTCTCCAAATTATATTCCGCAATTGTTATGTTTTGTCTGATTGGCGTTCTCCTTCTTGTTTGCGTCATTACTTTTGTTTTGCTTTCATTAATGCGCAACCCGACTTCTTTTGCGGCGGAGTCAAGATTGACAAATACCTCCTTAGCACTAGGGAAGGATCTTGCTAGAATGTTAATGTCGTCAGCGTATGCTACTAGTTGGGTGGACTTGAATAGTAGTGTCCCGTTGGTGTCGACTGGGATTTTTCGGACGACATACTCTAGTGCCAAGTTGAAAAGCATAGGAGCTAGACCATCTCCCTGCTTTAAACCACATTCCGTACGAAAGCTGGTTGTGGAATCGGTTTGTATTCTCACTTGGGATTCAGTGTTCGTCATTGTGAGTCTTGTTAGTCGGACTAGTTTTGGAGGAATTCCAAAGTCAAGCATGATTTGGTACAGTACGCTCCTGTCGATACTGTCGTATGCTTGTTTAAAATCTACGAATATTTGGTGCACGTCTGTGTTATATTCCCAGCATTTCTCAAGCACCTGTTTCACCGAGAATATCTGGTCTGTTGTAGATCGTCCAGTTCTGAATCCGCCTTGGTATTTGCCAATTATTTGATTAGTATAGGGCTTAAGACGACGTTCAATTATTTTTGTCAGTATTTTATAGGACGTACACAACAATGATATTCCTTTGTAATTCTCACAGCAGAGTTTGTCTCCTTTCTTGTAAATTGGACATGTACTACTTTTTCGCCAATCGTCGGGTATGATTTCCTCTGTCCAAATTTTGCATATCATGTTGTGCAGTATTTCAGCGACACAATTTCCACCGTTTTTCAGAAGGTCAACTGGTATTTCGTCAATTCCCGGCGCTTTGTTTCGTTTTTGGTCACATAGGGCTGCTTTGATTTCAGGAAGCGTGGGTAGTGTCGATGATGGTTCATCTTCGTCAGTTGAGGCTTGAATTGAAATGTTGTCTGTCGTTATCGGTGCTACTGGGATGGGATTCAAAAGATGTTCGAAGTATGAAGCCCATCTCCTTTTGATTTCTTCTGTGTCGCTGATGATATTGCCCTCTGCGTCTTTGCAGAGACTGGTTTTTGGTTTATATCCCTTTTTCAAGTCTTTTACTATGGCGTATGCGTCCCGCGTATTATTTTTTCTCATGTCGTCGTCCATTTTTTGTATCTTGTCATTATGGTACTTCCTTTGTTTTCGTCTGCAGGTCTTTTTCGCATATCGCCTAAGCTCGTCATATCTTTCTTTTTTGGCTCGTGTTGGTCGTTCAGTAAAAATTTTGTAAGCTTCGTTCTTTCTATCTATTGCGTCGCGACATTCTTGGTCGAACCAATCATTACTTTTTCGCCGTGCTTGATATCCTAATACCTCTTCCGCGGAGGATTTGATGCCGTCTCGTATTTTCATCCACGCATTATCCACTGGCATATTTTGGATATTTTCATATATTGGTGTCAGGTGTTTATTACATGCTAGCATGTAAGCCTGCGCCACCGTTTCGTCGTTAAGCTTGTCGACATTGAATTTGCGAGCTCTACTCGTTTTCGAATACCCACGACAAGCTATTTTGCATCGATACTTAGCTCTGATTAGATAGTGATCAGAGTCACAATTCGCACCGCGGAGAGTTCGTACATCAAGTATGCTGGAAGCAGCCCTTTTCTCAATAAGAACGTGGTCTATTTGGTTGAAGGTGTGACCATCTGGTGATGCCCACGTTCGTTTGTGAATATCGCGATGTGGGAAGCACGTAGAGCTTACTATGATATTTTTGCTGCTTGCGAAATCAATAAGACGTTGGCCATTGTCGTTGGTTATGTCATGGAGACTGTGCCCTCCTGTTGTTCCTCTATGAGCCTCCTCCTTTCCGACTTTTGCATTAAAATCCCCTAAGACAATTTTTAGGTCATTCGAGGGCAGTGAGTCATAGGTTGTCTCTAGGGTGGCATAAAATTCGTCTTTAGTTACATCGTCCTTGTCTTCTGTTGGTGCGTGAACGTTGATCAACCAAGTGTTGAAAAATTTAGTCTTTATTCGGATTGCACACAATCTTTCACTTATTGGTTTGAAGCTCGTGACCTGCTGTTTAAATTTTTTGTCAACGACAAAAGCGACTCCAAACTCTCTGCTTCCCGACAATTTTCCACTTGGATAGATTGTGTGTGATCTCATGTCCATGATTTCGCTACCGAGCCATTTCGTTTCTTGGATGGCAGTTATGTTGATGTTGTGTTTTGCCACTTCTTCGAGAAACTCTTTCAGAGCTCCTGTCCTAAATAAGGATCGAACATTCCAAGATCCAATAGAGTAGTCCATTTTTCGTTTGCGGGGTCGTTGCCGTTGAGTCCATCCTTTCCGAGGCTGTTCTTCAGGTTTCTGGACAGTGTTCTTTTTCCGGTGATGCGTTGTCGGCGCCTCGCCCAACCCCCGACCTGGAGGACCGGTCCTACTTATTTATTACACCCTAGTAGAAAAAGGGTGGGAGTTTTGAGCTAAATATGACATGCTGGAGTTCTCACAGCTATGCTGCAAGTCCAACTATGTCATACTTTTTGCCTACTTCCTGAGACGCACTGGTGTTACTGGCCATTCAGGTTAACTCCATTTACCCTCCTCCTTTCTCAACTCGGGCTTGGGACCGTCTATGGCGGAGTTTTGTTATAGCCAATAATGATCTTTTTAATCGATTATTAGACAATAATTCATGGCCGTCAGGAGCATTTGTCAAAGAATTTATTTCTCGGCGCATTAGCTCCCCGGGTTCTGGTCCAAAAAACTCCGACAATTGTCCATTTACTATCAAAACGTAAATGGACTGCGCACTAAAACTCAGACGATATTTGCTTCAAGCCAGAATTCTTCTTATGATGTTATTGCTTTTACTGAATCGGTACTAAACTGTAGTTTTACTGACAGTGAACTCTTTAGTTCAGACTTCCAAGTCTTTCGTAGGGATCGTTATGTTTCCGATTTGAGATTGAAAGGTGGTGGGTTGTTATTAGCAGTCCGTAGCTGCATTAATTGTGTAGTTGTTGATGTGCCGAACCCTCACTGTCTAGAGATCTTGCGTGTTAAACTTGTATTTAGCAATAAGGATATTTATGTCTTTTTGATATATATTCCTCCTTCGAGTCCCTTTACTTTATACGAAAAAACAATTGACAGTTTATCATTTGTTCATAGATCTATGAATATGTCTGACGAACTCATTTTACTGGGTGATTTTAATATGCCAGGACTTTCTTGGTCTTTTTCTGACGATGATTCTACGCTCTTAGTTTCTGATGCTTCGTCCTCGCTTGAATGTTTTTTTGTTGATAGTGTATTTGCACTTGGTCTCCACCAACTTAGTCTTGTTCGGAATTCCTATGAAAGACAGCTTGACCTGGTTTTTTATTCTGACTACTGTGCCTGTTCCGTGGAAGAAAGCTTATCATCAATCTCGGTCATTGATGTCTTACACCCTCCTATTAAAATATTTCTTATGATTGACGAGGAGCATATTTTTAGCCCTAGCGAGAAAGTGCTTAGTTTTGATTTTAACAAAGCCGATTTTTCACGGTTGGACTATCTTATCTCTAATTTTAACATTGATAACATTTTTGACAATCCTGATTTTGAGGGTGCCATATTTGATTTTTATTATATTCTGTACCAATTTTTTGTTGCTTCAGTTCCTTTTACTTATCGGAAGAATAGTTCATTGTTGTATCCTTGGTACACGAGTGAGTTGCGTGCGATTCGCAACTCGCGTAATGCAGCGTGGAATAGGTATACTAGAACGAAGAATGACATTGATTTTCGTTTGTATGAAGAATATTATGACTTATTCAAAGAATTATCAAATCGCTTATATTCTGAATACTTACTTAAAGTGGAGTCGGATATTATTAGAGATCCCTTTAATTTTTGGAAGTTTGTTAATTGTAAGCGGAAGTCTGATGGTTATCCAGCTTCATTTCAATTCCTTGGCAGTAATAGTAATGGCCAAATTACTGTTTATAATTTTTTTGCCACATTCTTCAGTGGTTCCTTTTCTGGTAGTGACTTTATCCCTGATATGTCGTACTTTGATAATTTTAAAGGTACTTGTTCAACTACGTTGTCTGGTATACCGATTTCTTATAACGATATAGTTGACCATATCTCTCGCCTTAAGGATGTTTCTTCTCCTGGCCCAGATGGTGTTCCTGCAGTTGTCCTTAAACACTGCTGTCTCTCTATTGCTAAGCCACTCTCTCTCCTCTTTAAAAGGTCGCTAGAAACTGGGATTTCCCGAATGTATGGAAGGCCTCCTTTATCATACCGACTCACAAAAGTGGTGCAAAATCTGCTGTTGTCAACTATCGACCAATAGCTAAATTGTCAGCTATTCCAAAGCTCTTTGAATCTGTGGTGCATGAGTGCCTGTCGTTTCACTGTAAATCCCTGATTTCAAGTAAACAACATGGTTTTGTCAAAAATAGGTCTACTGTCACTAATCTGATAGAGTTTACGAATAAATCCATTGTAGAAATTGAGGACGGCAAGCAGGTGGATTGTATTTATACTGATTTTAGTAAGGCTTTCGATAAACTACCCCAATCCATTATTTTATTGAAATTAGACATGCTGGGTTTTCCTACATGGTTTATCAGTTGGATTAAGTCATATCTACTTAATAGAACTTATCAAGTTCTTTTTCGTGATTGTAAGCCATTTGTTGCGCATTCTGGTGTTCCTCAGGGAAGTCATTTGGGGCCACTTTTGTTTGTTTTGGCCATTAATGATGTTGCGTCTGTGCTTAAATACTCGGAAGTACTTATTTATGCCGACGACATTAAGATCTTTAGATCTCTTAGTTCCAACTCGGACAATTTTCTTCAGGAAGATTTGATTAATTTTAGCAATTGGTGTCGCCACAATGATCTTCGTCTGAATTTGGATAAATGTCATGTTATGTCTTTTACTAGGAAAGTCTCGCCGGTTGTAATAATATATAGTCTTAATGACTGTATTTTGAATCGTGTCAATTCTACTATTGACTTAGGTGTTACATTTGACCATAAACTTGATTTTAGCTTGCATATAAATAAGATTGTGCAAAAGGGTAATTCTATGTTGGGATTTACCACTCGCTTATCCAAGGAATTTAAAAATCCCTATGTTAAATTGATTCTTTATAACACCTTTGTTAGATCTCACCTTGAATATGCTTCTCTAGTTTGATCTCCTTTTTATGATGAGTACATTGGTAGAATTGAATCAATTCAACGTAAATTTGTGAGAATTGCCTTATGCCACCTTAATTGGAATGACAGAGTTCGTCTTCCTCCTTATATTGATCGACTTAAGTTATTAAATATGGCATCACTCTCCAAACGACGTGAGGTAGCTGATGTAGTTTTTGCTCATCAACTTCTTACTGGTTTAGTTGATTCTTCCATACTTTTGGGATTGATGCAGTTTGCTGTTGGTCGATATTTACCAAGACAGCCTGGATTGCTTCAGATTTGCTTTCACCGGACAAACTATGGTATGAATGAGCCGATTTCGCGTCTCGCGTGAGAAGTTAATAAGAATGCTGATGCATTCGACTTCTCTATCGACAAATTATGTTTAAAGCGTAGACTTAATGCTAGTTGTGTAAAACATAAAAATTATAATTTCAAATTTAACGAACTTTGCTGACCTAGCATTTCCATTTGTTTATGTTTTCGGTTACACTAGATATAAGAAGAAGAAGAAGATCAGATAATTCAATCGTGTTGGAAGAAAGAAACGTGTGACAGAATAATTGTGAAATAAATCGTTTTAATATTAAATCATCCGTGAAGATTTTATTTTATGAAATCAGGTGTGGGGTACAACCCAGATATTTAAATCGCGTTACGTATATTATTTTGATGAGATTATCACGAAGTGATCTGATCGCAGCCTTAGAAGCTGCCGGCATCGTCATTCCTTCGTCGGCTAATGTAGCCCAGTTGCGTCGACTTTATGAGGAGAATGTCGAAGGAAACCGACGTGAAACCGATCAGGGCGAAAACTCCGGCGAAGAGGCCGATCGCGAAGACACAGAACCACGTGCTGATCCGCCACCCGAACACACCGATTCAAGCAGTGCTCCGAAGCCCGGAAGTGGGCGCACCGGTGAGGGCGGAGTCCCCAACCAGGACTCGAGCAAAGATACGGCAACTGACTTGGATGCCGAACTAGAAAGGCTCAAGAAACTTACAGAAATTGCCCGACTCCGATCACAACTCCGACATTCCACCGCAGAAGCCGATTATGACGGACCACCCATGAAGGATCACCGACGCCGGCTCGAATTTGCCGACCTCGAACATTCTATTCTCCCCTTCTCTGGCGATGATAATTACTGCATCCGTAAGTGGGTATCCGACTATGAAGATATCCTATCTGGATTCGTCCGGGAGCAAGACAAGCTCATTTACGCCCGCCGATTGATGTCAGGAACCGCCCGAAAATTCCTCACAGCAATCAGTGCTTCAGATTGGACAGGATTGCGATGCCAATTGATAATGGAATTCGACAGACGCCGATCTAGACAGGATGTCTATCTTGAATTGGGCCGACGAACCCTCAGACGCGATGAAACCATACGCCAATACATCATAGAAATGCAATCGATAGCCAGCCAATCCGATGTCAGCGAGCCCGAATTAATCGAATTCATACTGGATGGTATGGCCGAACTAGGCTGCAGTATTACCATGTTATATCAGTCCCGGACTGTCCGAGAACTCAAAGAATCCTTGGTTCATTTCGAAAGACGTCGAAATCTCCGAACTATGAACAGAGTTACAGAAAGCCGATCAAATTTGCCGAAACCCGCACAGCCGACAGCAAGCATCAACCCCCGACCACAACGCCGCATGATTGAAGAAAATAGATGCACCAATTGCCGTGAAATGGGACATCAAGCTAGAACATGTCCAAAACCACGCCGACCACCGAACAGCTGCTTCTACTGCTGGGAAGTAGGACATTGGCATACCAGCTGCCCGAAGAAACGCCCCGTCGCTGCCGTAAACGCCGAATCCGAGTCCGTCGATGAATCTTGTACAAATGAGTTGTCAGCATTGCAAATGGTACGTATCATTTCCTTTCTTTCCGATCATGAACAAACTGTTAAGCCTGCATTTTCTGCTATTTTGGATACAGGCAGCCCCGTAAGTTTCATTCGAAGTTCCATTGTGCCTAGAGTTTTACAAACCGACCATTTATTTAATACAAAATACCGTGGATTAAGAAATACTCAACTCTATTGTTTCGGTAAGATTCGATGCCAATTAGAAATTAAAAACCGCGTCCGCTCAATAATTGCTTTTATTGTTCCAGATAATGATTTACCGACCAGCCTACTACTGGGCCGGGATTCTTTAAAACTGTTCGATATCGGACTTCACATTAATAAAACAGACGTGAATTTAAATTGTTTTGAAAAGAAAATCATACGTTGTAATTCCCCAACAAAAAAAAAAATATCATTGAATTAAAACCCCGTTTGTTCATGATCGAATCCCCTTCTGATACAGGTTCCGAGATGGTGTCGCACCGATCCGACGAATCTAGTTTATATATAAACGAAACACCCGCAAGTGAAACTTCCGATATTGATTTTCGATTGGAATCTTACGATAACTTAGACATAGGCTACGAGTTTGGTCTCGAGACTCATCATGATCTCCTTGAACTGTTAAAAGAAGAATATCTTGACGCTGAATGCCCAACCGATGCACCCATAATAGACACTATGACAATCCGCCTGACCACTGATGTCCCCTTATACTGCTCTCCTCGCCCATTATCTTATCGGGAAAAGGAAATTGTAACCGAAGTTATTGATGATCTGCTTCAGCAAAATATCATTCGACCCAGCCACTCTCAGTATGCCTCTCCTATTGTACTTGTAAAAAAGAAGAGCGGAGAGCATCGCATGTGTGTTGATTACCGTTCTTTGAACAAAATCACTGCTCGAGACAATTTCCCATTACCACTGATAGATGACTGTCTCGAGTACTTAGATTCTAAAACAAGTTTTTCTCTAATTGACCTCAAAAGTGGATTTCATCAGGTACCCATGGAAGAAAGTTCTATCAAATACACTTCATTTGTTACACCGCAGGGTCAATACGAATTCCTGAAGATGCCATTCGGATTACGAAATGGGCCCGACGTTTTTCAACGATTCATTTCGAATATCCTTTCGGATATGATCCGTTCCCGAGAAATAGTCGTTTATATGGACGATATACTGATCGCTGCGTCTACGATCGAAGACCACTTCATGATCTTAAGAAAGCTACTTCGACGGCTGAAAAAATATAAGTTGGAGATTAAAATAAATAAATGCCACTTCCTACAGACTTCTATTGAATATCTTGGGTATCGAGCCGATCGCCATGGAATCAGACCGAACGACTTTCACACTGAAGATATGAAAAATTACCCAGTCCCAACAAATCGAAAAGAGTTACACTCGTGTATTGGACTTTTTTCATATTTCCGCCGATTCGTCCCATCCTTCTCGAAAATAGCTAGCCCGTTGCTAAATCTACTTAAGAATGACACACCGTTTAACCTGACCGACGGATGCTTACACGCTTTTTATGAACTCCGCAATATTCTTAGTTCGTCCCCCGTTCTCGCTATCTTTAACCCTACTCGGGAAACCGAACTACACACTGATGCAAGTTCCCAAGGATTTGGAGCCGTTTTGTTACAGAAACAAAATGACAAAAAATGGCACCCTGTATCATATTTTTCTCGTCGAACCACTCCTGCTGAATCGAAATACCATAGCTTCGAATTAGAGACATTAGCAGTCATATATTCTCTGCGTCGTTATCGAGTGTATTTAGAAGGTCGTCCGATTCGAATAGTAACAGATTGTAGCTCATTAACGCAGACTCTATCGAAGAAAATTATAAATCCCCGAATTGCCCGATGGGCCTTGGAACTTGAGAACTACGATTACACCATATCCCATCGAGGTGGCGCGCGTATGAATCATGTTGACGCATTAAGCCGTGTCCCGCCCTGCGTCAGCACCGACCTCGATCAACAAGCTCTCTTTGTGCAAGACGATGATGTCGACTTTTATCTGCATGCCACTCAATCACGCGATCCTATACTAGTAAATAGCCGAAGTCAGCTAGAAAAAGGGGAAGTCGAACATTTTGAAATGCATAAAGGCCTTGTTTATAGGCACAACTCCCCGCGACATGTTAACGAAAGAACCCATCATAGCATCCCTAAGGAACCAATACCCTTCGACACTATCCATATCGATCACATTGGGCCTCTTCCGAATATTGTAAATAAAAATAAACACCTTTTAGTTGTGATTGATGCCTTTACTAAATTCGTTAAACTTTATCCAGCTAATACTACCAGTACTAAGGAATCTGTTCCGCTCTCGATAAATATTTTGCATATTACGGTCGTCGCCGGCGTCTCATAGATGACCGCCGCTCCACAGGCCAATGGCCAAGTCGAACGAGTCAATCGAATGCTAAGTAAATTTGTTGAACCCGTCAACCAATCCAACTGGACCCGAATGTTAACCAAAACTGAATATGCTATAAATAACTCTATTCACAGTTCTACTAAACAGACACCCAGTATGCTCCTCTGCGACAGCGAGGACCCGATGTCGACGAATTAACTGATTATCTTACTGATCAATTCCCAACCACAGAACGCGACCTCCTCTCCCTTCGTTCCACTACCCATCTAGCTATCCAAGATTCTCAGATCAGAAATGAAATCCAATTTGCCAAACGCAGTTTTCCCCCGACTAAATATCAGGTAAACGACTATGTTGTCATTCGTAATGTTGACACTTCAGTCGGAAAGAACAAAAAACTGATACCCAAATACAAGGGACCGTATGTGGTGCATCGTGTGCTGCCAAATGATCGTTATGAGATTCGTGATGTCGATAATTGCCAAATTACCCAGATTCCTTACTCTGGGATTTTAGAAGCCGCGAGATTAAAACACTGGGTTCGGGATCGATGCGGTGTAGTCCGGAAGGAAGTGTTTGAGGAGGAAGAAGAAAGGCTATGATCGTGGTCGATCATCTGTCAGATTGGCCGAATGTAAAACATAAAAATTTTAATTTCAAATTTAACGAACTTTGCTGACCTAGCATTTCCATTTGTTTATGTTTTCGGTTACACTAGATATAAGAAGAAGAAGAAGATCAGATAATTCAATCGTGTTGGAAGAAAGAAACGTGTGACAGAATAATTGTGAAATAAATCGTTTTAATATTAAATCATCCGTGAAGATTTTATTTTATAGTTGATACCAATTTTTTGTCAATTTTTGTTTATTTTATTTTTATTTATGTACTTGGTGTAGGGATTTTATTGTCTGTTTCGTCCCTTCACTAAATGATGAGCCAGAGGATAATTGATTTCCATATTTTAATTTGGAATCGATTTATGGCAATTCCTTGCATTAAGGAATTCTGATAGTGATAATAATACTGAAAATCTATATTTATGAGACTGACGCACCACAAAAGTATCAAAAATTTGTGCTCTGAAGCAAATACCTCAGGATTGGGTACAGTTACACTGCGGACGGAAGAGGAAGATATTCCGGAAACAGAACAACTACCAAACATCCAACCGCAACAATCCTCTATTAGGGACGATCCCCCAGATAAGGAAGAGATAGTTTCCGCCATTCGGTCAATGGCGGGAAGGAAAGCTCCAGGTATAGACGGACTACCAACCGAACTCCTCAAAGCGGACCCGGAAATAACAGCTGATATACTCCTCCCACTCTTCACTAAGGTGTGGAATGAAGGAAGATATCCGACTGAATGGAAGGAGGGCGTCATTGTGAAAATTCCGAAGAAGGGCGACCTTCGGGATTGTGGCAATTGGCGTGGTATATGTCTACTTACTGCCGTATCAAAAATTATGGCTAAGGTAATTCTCAATAGGATTAGTGATGTCGTCGAGAGCACTCTCGAAGTTTATCAGACTGGATTCCGTAAAGGGTCGTCTTGTACCGACCACACAAATACCCTACGGATAATATTAGAGCAGTCGAAATGGGTTCGCCACTACATCTCATGTTTGTGGACTTCGAGAAGGCTTTCGACAGCGTTAAGCGAGATTACATATGGAATGCTTTGCGTAGGAGAGGTATTCCAGATAAGGATAGCTAGGATTAAAGAATCCTACGAAGATGCAAGGTGTCGCGTCTTGCATAGAGGAGAGCTGTCCGAGAGTTTCCCTGTGCGAACGGGTGTCAGACAAGGCTGCATATTATCACCAGCCCTGTTTCTGGTGGTAATAAATGACATCTTGAAAGCTGCACTGGAAGGTGGGGAAGGTAAAGGTCTTCAATGGAGACTATTTAACATCTTAAGTCACCTTGATTATGCTGATGACGTGTGTTTGCTTGCACATACCCGTTCGGACTTAGAGTCAAATGTTCGCTCGTTGCATTCTAAATGCAAAGAAGCGGGACTGAAAATAAATGTGCGTAAAACCAAGAACATGCACATGGGTTCGAACGCAAGCACACCGATTGTTCTTAATGGACAGGATGTGGAAGAAGTGCAAGATTTTTGCTATCTCGTAAGCATTGTCAGCATGGACGGCGGAGCCGAAAAGGATGTTGAGGCTCGGCTGAATAAAGCTCGTCAGGCCTTCGGTATCCTTTCCCCTTTCTGGAGGTTAAGAGAGATCTCCCTTCGCACGAAGCTGCGAGTTTTTGACGCATGCGTCAAATCCGTATTGTTATATGGTTGTACTACGTGGAAAGTGACCGTTCGACTTACCAAGAAACTACAGACTTTCGTAAACCAATGCCTCCGACGCATTTTAGGAATATTCTGGCCAGAAGTGATCTCCAACGACGAACTTTGGAGTACAACTCGCCAGACTAAAATAGGTATTGAGATTCAACGGCGAAAGTGGCAGTGGATCGGTCATACTTTGAGGAAACCAGAGCAAAACATTGCAAAACAGGCTCTGGACTATAACCCTCAAGGAAGACGTCGGGTTGGTCGACCATGTAACACATGGAAGCGAGCAGTTGAGCAGGAGGCCAGAGGAATAAACAAGTCCTGGCAACAGCTTAAAGCCGATGCGCAGGATCGCGCCTTCTGGAAGAGAGTTGTTTCTGTCCTATGCCCCTATAGGGGGTCTTAACAGGAATTTGATTGATTGATTGTCACTGCGGACAATTACACCAAATGAAAGGTAATTCGATTCCCTAAAAAACAATCTATAACACTTTGAATTGCGATTATTAGTTCTCAAGATATAGCGTTTTGAGTGAGTGAGGGTACAGGTCCGAAACTCTTTTCTTGATCACCCTGCATCTCCGCGGATATTGAAAATTGACCATCTCCGTAGAACAATTTGTTTCTCAAAATATATCTAGGAATATCCTCTTACAAGGTGGCGCACGGAGTACCAAACACCTTCTATAATAAAAAAAAGTTACATCAATTTTACGAAGAATTTTAATTTATGTATCCGCTTTTGTCCGCCACTGTATATTAGACAAAGCTATAGAGTTATGGTAGGTTGAAGGGGCTATAAACGCACAATAAACCGAGAAGGTCGCAGTCCTCTCACGTGTTCCCCAAATAATAATAATAAGTAAAACATGATCTGAAAAATTCTTCTTACCCCGAATTTTTTTCTGCAGTGCAACTCAATTGACCTGTAATGTACGACCAACAGATTTAAAAAAATTCACTCTGCGGTGGGATGGTACCTGCCCAAATGTGGCCGAAATTCTGCTTCAGTCTCGTCTCACGGAGCCTTTCACATACCAAATGACTGGAAGATGTCCCATCGAGTCCCGCACTACTCTACCTACAACCGAAAATGACAACCGACAAAAATATATCTGACATGAAATCGATGTTTATTGAATTTATAAAACTCGGAACCCCAATTTCTTTTTCTAATTTGAAACTCAACACCTTTGAAATATTTAAAGTGACGTTTCACACACACAACGAAGAAAACTGCCCACTTAAAACTGAAAGCTTAGCTAAAGTGAGGTTAGAAAAGCGTCCCGAGCGATTTCTTTTGTTTTGCGTTGCGATTCCCGAACCGATCGATTTCCCGGGCGGCTATTTAATTCCGACGGCTCGGATATGTCTTGACGTTGTGTCAATCCAATCGAAAACGAGAAGAAAACAAAATTATCCGCATATTTCGCGAGATCATAATTCGCGCGCGCAACTCCCCGACGAGCTTATGACATCAACTGACACTGCTCGAAATGCCCGCAGTTAGCTTCCACGACGGATCCTTGCACGAAATCATATTTTTAGTCGGTACAGGAACCATAAGCAGAACATTTTTGTCGCATTATTTGACAAAAAAAAAATATTTTGAAATTCTAAGGGGGTTGATCCATAAACCCCCAAATTAATTTGAATTCGGAAACTGTCATTGACTACCGATCAATCGATTTCTTGTTCACTTCAATGATCGACCAACCCGACGTATTCGTTGATAATTTTAATGCAGAGCGCTTGTTTGTGATCGACCTACTTCGGGAATTGAGTCTCCTTGCCTATACTTCAAAGCTCGTCGTTGGAGATCACTTCTGGCCAAAATTTCCTTTCGTTGTAACCAAAGGAAAATGTCGTAACTTCTGCAATACAGATAGCTAGCAACATGTTTCAGTAGGTGTCAGGAGCGATTCATTCGGCGAAATATTTCAAAAAACAGAACAAGCCTGCGAGTCGTTCCGCCACTTTCTTGGCCACCAATACTTATATTAAAAAAAAAAAAACAGAATCAGACAACTAAAATTCAAAAAACCAAATCAGCTTATGAATTCGCGCTCGCGAGACACAAACCACCGTAGATCGGTGTGATTTTAGCCAATGCAGAAACCCGAATTATCCGATTGCACGTATTGGAGCTCACCACCTGTTTATTCTTAACTGATTTACACTTTCAATTGCTGGAGAAGGCGGCGTTGATTTTCTTTCGTTTTAACCGGTGTGTGCTGTCCTCTGTAGATTTTCGGGTGCGCGGGCTTTATGACGAGATTTAATAATAATAAAAAAATAATTTTCAATTCTGAATTTATTTGGAATAACGTTTTACAAAAGCTAACCGAGTGACTGTCTAATATCTGATCTTTACAAAAATCGTTCATAAACTTTTGTTGCTGAGGTATCGTCTACAAATTTTACATGCGCTACCTCTATTCCAGGAAAGCAAAGGTTCCTGTGAAATTTTAGGAAAATCAAATGTGTTGATTCTAATTAATAAGTTGAAGCGCTTGGGAATCTAAATGGGTTGCAATGTTGTATACAAGGTGGGCCATCCAGTGGTTTCTTTTTAAATCATAGGTTATTTTGACACTGAAACCTGTTTCCCGCTCGAAAACTTGACAGAAAGTCAGAATCATACCTCCGCGGAACGAAATGAGTCGCTTTACACTTGGCAGTTTGGGCCTTAGAGCAGCTTGAATTGGACAACGATTTTGGGCGAAAAATCATCTTTTCTGATGAGGCGCATTTTCATCTCGGAGGCTACGTAGTTACGTCAGAGACCCTACCGAACGATGTACCATTAAGTACAATTCCAAGGAATTGGCTTAAGTAGATCAAATAAACCAAGAATTTGCTATCATCACACAGGCCATAACATTTGACCCTTGCATGATGACAACGTAAACATAAGATACCATCGCATCGACCCTTATACGATGACGCATAGACAATAATTACTATTTAAGCAAGTTAAACATAAGATACCATCGCATCGACCCTTTACGATGATGCATAGATAATAATTACTATTTAAGCAAGTTAAATGTAAGTTAACAAGTCAGTCTCTCTCAGCAAGAGATCTCAATTAGAAGAAAATAAAGATTTTCAAACATTAAAGTAAAATTAATAGTGTGTCTTTGTTTCTCTTTAAAAAGTGGAGATCAATAACGATCTCAAGTAGACAAAATTCGTCTACGTAACTGGCGCAGTCGGAACCTCGAACCAACACTCTGGAGAGAATTATCGCAAGTTTTGCGAAATTGAAATTTGAAGAACCTGGAACTAAAAACGACGAGATGGACTTCAAGCAGATCTCATCATTTATTAGTGCGGTACCTACCTTTGATGGGACCCAAGTGGATCTTTTCCCGTTCATCAATGCAATTGACGCTATCTACCCACAAATCATCCCCAACACTCACAAAGCCGTCCTCTACCAACAATTACTAATGAAAATTGTAGGTCGAGCGCGGGAAGTGTTGCACAGCCACATCGTCTCAAATTGGCAGGAAGTTAAGGCTCTGCTTATTAATCACTTCGACACCCCCGAGAACGAAACCCAGCTTATGGAAAAATTGTTAGCAGCACGCTTCACCACCTCAGGACAACTCTACGATTATATATGTAAGTGTTTATTTAGATTAAACAATAAAATTAATAATAATAAGGAGTATAGTGTTAGTCAAAAAAGTGATCTGATTAAAACAAAAAATCAGATAGCCAAATCTACGTTTGTGAACAAGTGTCCTGAACCGATTCGCGGAATTTTGCATTCGTATAAGCCCGAAACATTAGAAGACGCGTATAAAGTGTTAGTAAATACGGGATATCTTAATTTTGGTTCAAAACGTCGCGAGCACGATTTTAACGAGTGGTCTAACCCTAGTAGAAACCGTAACATGAACCCATCTTCATCCAATCGTTCTACACAACCTAGGCACTCTCATGAAAATAGTTACCCTCAACAGCATTTTAATTTTGAGTCAAGGCCTCAAAACGTACCAACGAAAAATAACTTAAGCCTAGCTACAGACGTTTCAATGAACACTGCTTCATCTCGATCCACATCCCTTCATGCGGATACGGATTTTCGTATACCAGCCTCGGAACAAGACAATTATTACCCATTGTTCCACTAACCATTGAGGGAAAGAAAGTTCGATGTCTAATAGACACTGGATGTTCCACCTCCATTATGAATATCAAACTTGTGGCACATTATAAACAACATAAATTAGTAAATCCATTATATATATCATCTATCAATGGTAACTCTTGCGCGGAAACTGGGTTCTTTTCGGAATTTCCATATGAATTTCCCATTCAAGCTAAAATTGAGTGGAAACTGGTCGAATTGCACAAAAAAAACTTCGATTGTATCATAGGTCAAAATATACTTGTACCGACAAAAGCAATCATCAATTTTGAGGATAATACATTAAATATCCATAATAGTAAGATCCCTTTTAACTCGAATGAGGAAGAAGTGTATCAAGCAGTCGTGAAACCCCTCTGTCAACCAGAATTAATCAATCAAAATAACGAGCATTATTCTAACGAAGAAACTGCTTTGATTGAAAGAATAAAAAACGAGTTTAAAGATTTAGAATACAACGAAAATGACCCATTAACGTTTGCACATACAGTGAAACATGAACTTAAACTTACAACTGACAATCCTATTTATCAGAGAAATTATAGATACCCATACTCTCTCAAAAATTTCGTAAAAAAACAAATCGAGGAGGACTTGAGACAGGGAATAATACAACCTTCTAAGTCACCATACAACTCTCCTATTTGGATCGTCCCAAAGAAAACCCCCGGAAAACATAGGCTAGTCATTGATTTTAGGAAAATTAATAATGTCACGGTGGAGGATAAATACCCGATACCTCAAATCGATGACATACTGGGAAAATTGGGTAATGCAAACTATTTTTCGACTATAGACTTGGCGAAAGGTTTCCACCAAATAGAAATACAACCTGAAGATCGTCACAAAACTGCTTTTTCGACAGATGAAGGTCATTTTGAGTTTACTCGAATGCCATTTGGTTTGAAAAACGCTCCAGCCACTTTCCAAAGGCTCATGAATTCTATTTTAAAAGACTATCTCAGAAAAGATTGTATTGTTTACATGGACGATATTCTCGTCTTCAGCACTTCATTGCAGGAACACAAGATAGCCCTGCGAAAAATTCTCCATACAATTCGTTTAGCCCATTTAAAAATTCAGCTTTCCAAAACTTCTTTTCTTAAGAAAAGCACAGAGTTTCTTGGTCATATTATTACTCCCGATGGAATAAAACCAAACCCGGAAAAACTGAAAGCAATTCAGAACTTTCCGATACCTACAAATCAGAAACAGGTAAAGTCATTTTTAGGAATCACTGGATTTTATCGAAAATTTATTAAAGATTACGCGCAAATTGCCAAGCCAATCACGGAAACGTTAAAGAAAAACAATAAAGTAAACATCTCTGATAAAAACTATGTCAAAGCTTTCGAAGCACTTAAAAAATACACCTTGAATGATCCCATACTAGCACACCCAGATTTTGAAAAACAGTTTACCCTGACTACTGATGCGAGTAATTTTGCAATAGGTGCCGTCCTTAGCCAAGACAATAAACCTATTTGTTTTGCTTCTAGAACTCTCAACGAACATGAGACTAGATACTCCACGATCGAAAAGGAGCTACTCGCTATAGTTTGGGCTACGAAATATTTTAGACCATATTTATATGGGATAAAATTCATTTTACAAACAGACCATAAGCCTTTAGTATTTTTAGAAAATTTGAGAGAAGAAAACGCTAAGTTACAAAGATGGAAATTAAAATTAATGGAGTTCAATTATATAATAAAATATATCAAAGGAAAAGAGAACTATGTTGCTGATGCTCTTTCTAGGATCGAAATCCACGCGATAGACGGCAATGATGTAGATTCCTTGGCCACTCAACATACTGCCCAAGAAGACAATACAAACTACATAGAAATTTCAGAAAAACCTCTGAATGTGCATAAAGTACAATTAGTTCTAAAGTTAGGTAAAACAAACAATACAACCAAACAACTATTCAACAATAAGAAACGTTTAACATTCACATTCAGAACTTTTGATGAAAAAAACATTAAATATATATTACAAAACCACGTGCCCCAGATAGGGACCACAGGTATTAAATTTCCCAGCAAGGAGGTGCTTTTACAATTTCAAAAACATTATAATACTTGGAAGCTTAATAACCCTAAAGCTTGCATTGTACAAGCGAATAAACTTCTTTGGGACTGTAATAGATCAGAAATCAATGAAGTGATTGCTAAAGAACATAGAGTTAATAACCACATTGGCATTAATAAAACATACGAAATGATGTCGAACAAATATTACTTCCCATACCTCAAAGAAACAATATCAAACTTTATTAACAATTGTTCTATATGCGCGCAATCTAAATATGAAAGAAATCCACCCAAACTGGAATTCAAACTGACCCGCACCCCTGAACGTATCCGAGAGATCTACCATATTGATATATGGTTCAGAGACAAAAATTCACCTTACCTCACCTGTCTAGATAAATTTTCAAAATTCTTAACGATTTATAAACTTAAAAACAGGCAGTGGGACTCAGTTATACATGCTTTACGGTCAACTCTCAATAAAATTGGAAAGCCAAAATTGATTGTAACTGACAATGAAGGTGCATTAGATTCAGAAAAAACTAAGGATTGGTTAGAAAAACAAAATATACAATACCACTTCTGTTCCCCTCATTACAAAACGGGTAATTCAGATATCGAGGTTGCCCACCGATCGTTAAACGAAAATTTACGAACATTTCTTCTTAGAACAAAACAAGAAGATAAATCCCTGCTTGATTTAAACCCAATTGAAGAATGTATCGCAGCATATAACAACGTTATACATTCTAGTCATAAAGAAAAACCAGCAGATATTTTTTTTAATGAATGCAAAACACCTAATTCCGAAATATGTGCGCGATTGAACAGAATGAAACAGCAATCAATCAAAAGGAGAAATAAAACCCGAAAAGATATCGAATTAAATAACTCTCTGGTTAAGCATCCCAATCCCAATAAACTTTCACCTCGATATATTAAACCAAATAAACACTCTAAAGTACACCCCCAAAGATTAAAGCCACAACGAAAATTTTTTCATTCCAGGGACAATCCTGTTAGTACTCTTAGCAACACTTCCCATGGCGTCGGGTGTAACTTTACTTCCACTCACCCAGCAAAGTGGGTATGTAGCCATGGAAGTAGCGATAGAACACGCCGTCACAAGCAAAGCAATCATTGGTCACCCGATTCATCAAAACGATCTGGAACAATTAGTAAGCTCTCTCAAGATAGGAGTAGCAATACTAAAAAAACGAACTATACATTTAGATCTCACAACGTCTGAACAAATGATTGACCACTTATATATCGAAATAACTGCTCTATTTCCTGATTTACACAGAAAAAAAAGAGGATTATTTAATCCGATAGGAACTCTCCGAAAATGGTTAGAAGGAACAATGGATGATGAAGATAGACAAATAATTGAGCAAAATTTTGACAGGATAGAACATAACGAGGAAACGATACAGATTAATCAATTTAAACTATTAAAATGTAGTAATAACATTCGAGAACATATTCAAAATATTACCTTACAGCAAGAAACCCATAACCGCTTACTCGAAAATTTTACTAATAATATTGCTACAGCAATGAACGATCATACGAAGATTTTAAACGACTTTAATGATTTTATACATTTTCAACAAACATTAAACTTAGACAAAGAAAAAATTGACCAAATATTTGAAATATTTTTAAACAACAAGGCACACTTCCTTCACAGAAACATTTTGACAGACGATGATATAAAATCATACAAAATCACACCATTACAACTACAATATATAAAATCAGATGTATTAATCGAAAGCAAAATCAATCAATCAATCAAATTCCTGTTAAGACCCCCTATAGGGGCATAGGACAGAAACAACTCTCTTCCACAAGGCGCGATCCTGCGCATCGGCTTTAAGCTGTTGCCAGGACTTGTTTATTCCTCTGGCCTCCTGCTCAACTGCTCGCTTCCATGTGTTACATGGTCGACCAACCCGACGTCTTCCTTGAGGGTTATAATCCAGAGCCTGTTTTGCGATGTTTTGCTCTGGTTTCCTCAAAGTATGACCGATCCACTGCCACTTTCGCCGTTGAATCTCAATACCTATTTTAGTCTGGCGAGTTGTACTCCAAAGTTCGTCGTTGGAGATCATTTCTGGCCAGAATATACCTAAAATGCGTCGGAGGCATTGGTTTACGAAAGTCTGTAGTTTCTTGGTAAGTCGAACGGTCACTTTCCACGTAGTACAACCATATAACAACACGGATTTGACGCATGCGTCAAAAACTCGCAGCTTCGTGCGAAGGGAGATCTCTCTTAACCTCCAGAAAGGGGAAAGGATACCGAAGGCCTGACGAGCTTTATTTAGCCGAGCCTCAACATCCTTTTCGGCTCCGCCGTCCATGCTGACAATGCTTCCGAGATAGCAAAAATCTTGCACCTCTTCCACATCCTGCCCATTAAGAACAATCGGTGTGCTTGCGTTCGAACCCATGTGCATGTACTTGGTTTTACGCACATTTATTTTCAGTCCCGCCTCTTTGCATTTAGAATGCAACGAGCGAACATTTGACTCTAAGTCCGAACGGGTATGTGCAAGCAAACACACGTCATCAGCATAATCAAGGTGACTTAAGATGTTAAATAGTCTCCATTGAAGACCTTTACCTTCTCCACCTTCCAGTGCAGCTTTCAAGATGTCATTTATTACCACCAGAAACAGGGCTGGTGATAATATGCAGCCTTGTCTGACACCCGTTCGCACAGGAAAGCTCTCGGACAGCTCTCCTCTATGCAAGACGCGACACCTTGCATCTTCGTAGGATTCTTTAATCATAGCTATGACCTTATTTGGAATACCTCTCCTACGCAAAGCATTCCATATGTAATCTCGCTTAACGCTGTCGAAAGCCTTCTCGAAGTCCACAAACATGAGATGTAGTGGCGAACCCATTTCGGCTGACTGCTCTAATATTATCCGTAGGGTATTTGTGTGGTCGGTACAAGACGACCCTTTACGGAATCCAGCCTGATAAACTTCGAGAGTGCTCTCGACGACATCACTAATCCTATTGAGAATTACCTTAGCCATAATTTTTGATACGGCAGTAAGTAGACATATACCACGCCAATTGCCACAATCCCGAAGGTCGCCCTTCTTCGGAATTTTCACAATGACGCCCTCCTTCCATTCAGTCGGATATCTTCCATCATTCCACACCTTAGTGAAGAGTGGGAGGAGTATATCGGCTGTTATTTCCGGGTCCGCTTTGAGGAGTTCGGTTGGTAGTCCGTCTATACCTGGAGCTTTCCTTCCCACCATTGACCGAATGGCGGAAACTATCTCTTCCTTATCTGGGGGATCGTCCCTAATAGAGGATTGTTGCGGTTGGATGTTTGGAAGTTGTTCTGTTTCCGGAATATCTTCATCTGACAAGATGTTTAAAATATCAGAGAAGTATTCTTTCCATCGTCGCAACTGGTGTTCACTCATATTAAGGAGAGTTCCGTTGACATCTCTCACCAGGTGGTTGGCGGTGAAATTCCTGTTCGTCAACTGTTTCATGATTTTAAATAGTGAACCCATATCCCCAAGGTAAGCCGCAGATTCTGCCTTGTTTGCCAGATCTTCAATGGCCTTTCTCTTGTCGCGTCTAACAGCCTTTTTAAGCTGTATATGAGCATCGCGGTAGTTCTGCCTCAAGTCAGGCGTTCGTTGGTTGACATAGGGTTGAGAGATGATTGCCAATTTGGCTTTTTTCCGATTGTCAACCTTGTCCCATGTGTCTTGTGACATCCAGGGTTTCTCACCGCTTTGCGCATATCCCACAGATTCTTCAGCACTAGTTAGAAAAGTGTTTCTGGTTGCCTCCCAATTGGCGTCCAGTGTGCGCATTTCATGTTCACCCAATGTGGATGACTTTTCGCGTAGAATGGTGGTGTATTCGAGTTTTTTGTTGGGATCTCTGAGTTTATCCACATTAAGCCTGCGCTTCATTTGAAGAATTTGTGGTCGTCGGATAGCTGCTGTACACAATCTCAAGCAGGCAACCATCAAGTGGTGATCGCTCCCCACGTCAGCTCCACGTTTCGCTCGCACATCGAGGAGACATCTTCTCCATCGGCGACTTATAGCCAAATGGTCGATCTGGTTCTGAGTAACACCGTCAGGGGAAACCCAAGATGTTTTATGATGACTCTTGTGTGGAAAAAGGGTCCCTCCGATGACCATTTGCCGAGTACTACAGAACTCCACAAATAATTCGCCGTTTTCGGGTCTCTTAATCCAAGGTCGTGAAGGGTCGACCCAAGGGTCACCATGCCTCCCCATGACGTGTTCTAGTCCAGTGTTGTCTGATCCAACCTGGGCGTTCATATCTCCCGAGATGATAATAATATCACCTCTTGGAACACGTTCGAAGGTGGCACTCAGTTGGCTATAAAACTCCTCTTTGTCACCAGATGTTGCGGTATTAGTTGGTGCGTAGCACTGCAGAATTGTGACGTTTCTGACACTGGTCTTGAGCCTGACGACGATAATCCTATCCGAGATTGGTTCCCAGCTAATGAGACTGTTTCTCGCTCTCGGCGTAAGGACGAACGCCACGCCATTTCTGGCTTCACTTTCAGGGCCAATGTACAGAATAGTGTTTCCGCTAGGGGTTCGTTCTTCTCCTGATCCTGTCCACCTGACCTCGCTCAAGCCCAAGATTTGGATGTTATAGTGCTCCATTTCACGGTCGATCACTGATTGGCGGTGCAAGGACCGAGTAACCCCAGCTCTTCCCCCGTCATTCAATGTTCGAACGTTCCAGAAGCCAATCATAGTCCGTTTTCGAATGCCAAAAGTCGTTACCGTAGGATCAGTCCGTATCCGAGGCGATGTATCCGTTTCTCGTATCATTTAGGTCTTAAGATCACGGGTGATAAGCCCATGATCCAGTGAGTGTCCATTTGCCATTTTTAGGGCAAGCAGGACTGGCTGTGGGTGAATTCTACAGCCCCCATCCCAGAGGGGGATAGTTAGCTCAGGTCCGTGGAGTCGCTAACTCCAAAGATAGTTGCAGGAATTGGTAAAACCTCATACTACAACTACCCCCTTGCGGGGAAAGCAAAAAGTTAACAATTTTTATTGAAATACCCTTGAAAATCTATCTATCCATAAGTCAGATATTCCCGCTACCTAACCAAAATAATCTGCAACTACAAACGCAATTCAACAAGTACTTTGTCCAAAATGGTATTGCGAAGAACATCGATAAAAAAGAACCGATTCAGGATATTTGTGTTAGATCTATTCATAAACAAAAACCAACAAATTGTACATTAATCGAAGATAATACCCAACACTTTTATCAAATTAATCAAAACACTATTTTATTTACAAATATAGTGTCAAAATATTTAAGCTACTCCTGTAATAACTCTTACGAAAAAGAATTACTGATAGAATATAAGAACTTTATTGTAAGATTCGAATTCTGCAAAATTACAATTGATAAATATGTTTTCTTTAATACCATTAAAGAACCATTTACACCACAAATATTAGTTCAGACAAGTCCACTTGTTAATTACTCAATAATTCAACCACTAAAATTTCAACATTTGTTAAACATAGAAAATAAAACA
Source organism: Chorisops tibialis (assembly GCA_963669355.1). Classification (NCBI taxonomy): domain Eukaryota; kingdom Metazoa; phylum Arthropoda; class Insecta; order Diptera; family Stratiomyidae; genus Chorisops; species Chorisops tibialis. Next base: position 241,244,686 of record OY770262.1, read on the forward strand.
ATTGAGCTCGGGAAAATGCAGAACCTATTAAAATTTAATATGTCACATAATTTCTTTAAGTTTACAATACCTACAAGCATAATCGCCACTATATCACTTGTACTACTATTGATATATATTTTTAAACAAAAATGTAATAATAATAATAAATCAAAAATCAATATAGTTAACAAATCTGAGGACAGATTTTCCTCAAGGTCGGGAGGAGTTACGTCAGAGACCCTACCGAACGATGTACCATTAAGTACAATTCCAAGGAATTGGCTTAAGTAGATCAAATAAACCAAGAATTTGCTATCATCACACAGGCCATAACATTTGACCCTTGCATGATGACAACGTAAACATAAGATACCATCGCATCGACCCTTATACGATGACGCATAGACAATAATTACTATTTAAGCAAGTTAAACATAAGATACCATCGCATCGACCCTTTACGATGATGCATAGATAATAATTACTATTTAAGCAAGTTAAATGTAAGTTAACAAGTCAGTCTCTCTCAGCAAGAGATCTCAATTAGAAGAAAATAAAGATTTTCAAACATTAAAGTAAAATTAATAGTGTGTCTTTGTTTCTCTTTAAAAAGTGGAGATCAATAACGATCTCAAGTAGACAAAATTCGTCTACGTAACTACGTTAACAAACAAAATTGCCGCATCTGGGGCTCGGAAAACCCGCATGTTATTGTCGAGAAGCCAATGCATCCACAGGGAGTGACAGTTTGGTGCTGATGGTGGAGTGGTGAATTCATTGGACCATTTTTCTTCGAAAATAAGGCTGGGAACAACGTTTCGGTCAACGGTGAACGTTACAGAGCCATGTTATCCGACTTTTTTTTATTGAAATTGAAGACATGGATTAGGACGACCTCTGGTTCATGCAAGATGACGCGCCATGCCACACAGCCCACGCCACAATCGATCTTTTACGCACCAAATTCCCAAATCGTGGTATACTTCACGAAATAAATATAAAGGCACCTAAACTTCTTTGATAAAAAAAATATGTATGTTATTTTCAATTTCTTAACAATTAAATTCTTTAATTATTTTTTAATATGGTTATAGACATAATACTTTTAAAAAATAATAAAACTTTTTTAAATTATAAAAAAAACATAACAGGGCTACGATTGCGCGTAAAGCGCAATCTTACGATACTCTAGATGAAATAGAATTTTTTGTCATCCCAAGAAATTTTGTATGAGGAGTGTTAGAAGGAATGATAGCATTGAACTAATTTTTTCTCCATCATGCTAAAGTAGCTATAAAAATGTTTCATTCAAAATGCTTACTCCAAAAATTGAATGGGGACTGAGAAAATTAGTGAGTTAGATTTAGTGAAAATGTGCAGTTTGTATGGGAGGTGGTAGAAAGAGTGGGGCGATTAGAGTGATTTTTTTCAGAAATAACTAGGAATATTGTAAAATTGACATCCCTGAAATTTCAGACTAGTGCCATTCACACTTTTCAAGAAAATCGATTTTTTGTGAAGTTGTGAAACTGTGTCATATTGTATGGGAGGGGGTAGAAGCAGTGAAGCTAATCAAATATTTTTTTCTGATCTTAGTGCTAATACTAATTAAGTATTTATTACAAAATATGAGCTCAATAAATGTTATATGTTTTGAGAAAATCGTCTTAGAGCATTTCATGAAAAAGTGTAGTTTGTATGGGAGGGGGTGGAAGGAGAGGGAGGAAGCAAATAATTTTTCTACTGTAGATTAAAATTACTATGAAAATAACATATCCGAAAATTCAGACTAATAGCTTTTATACTTTTCGAGTAAATCCGTTTATTGTCAAATTACGAAATTGTGTCATTTTGTATGGGAGGGGGTAGAAGGGGTGAAGCTAATAGTCTAAATTTTTTTGGGCTTACTAAAAATTTTAAATAAATATTTGGTGCACAATTTCAGCTCTCTAAATTGTATACGCAATGAGTAAATAGGCTTAGAGTAATTCATGACAAGTACAGTTTGTATGGGAGGTGGTAGAAGGAGGGGGAGGATACGCATAATTTTCGTACGGTAGATTGATATTATCATAAAAGTAACATATTCCAAATTTCAGGCCAATAGCTTTTATACTTTTCGTGCAAATCCGTTTATTGTCAAATTGCGCAATTGTGTCATTTTGTATGGGAGGGGGTAGAAGGGGTGGAGCGATTTGGCCCGTTCACGAACTTGACCTTACTTTTTTGTCAAAAACGACGTGTACAAAATTTGAACTATCTAGCTCAACGCGTTCTCAAGCTAGAGCGCGCACAGACGGACGGACGGACGGACGGACAGACGGACGGACGGACGGACGGACGGACATCCGGTTTTGAGATTTTTGAGTGATAATATTAATTTCTGTATTCATCATTTTTTTCTCCGAGCCTTATTTCTTGGCGTTACAAACTTTAGAGCAAACTTATAATACTCTCAGATTTCATCTAGAGTATAAAAACAAAATATAAAAAAACGGAGCGAAATAATTATAAAGGCAATAAAGAAAAAACATTTTTTTTTTAATTTTTTTTTCGACATGTTAGTAAGACGTATGGCCACCATTGTTATTTATGACTTCTTCTAACCGCCTTGGCATCGAATTCAGTAAACTATGAAGGATACTGATATCAATTTCCTTCCATTCCCTATTAATGGAATCTTTTAGCTCTTTTACAGTGGAGTACTGCCGCCCATGATGAAAAACTTTTGATAATAATATGGCCCAAAGATTCTCGATTGGACTGAGATCCGGACTAATTGCAGGCCAATCGAGAACTGCAATACTCCGTGACATAAGGAATTCTTTTGTTTTCTTTGAAGAATGAATAGCCGCATTGTCTTGTTGAAAAATAAACTCAGCACTAGCAATATTCTCTCCGTGTTCGATTAATACATTGTCAAGAAGTTCAATATAATTCTCGGAATCCATACGAGTCAACACAAAGCAAATCGGCGTGGCACCACTGTAAGACATTCCTGCCCAAACCATTAGAGAACCTCCGCCAAAATTTCTGCGTTTTCTATTTTCCCTTTTTGAACCTTTATTCCGCCAATGTTTGTGGGCACCATCTGGACCATCCAAATTAAATTTTTTTTCATCGCTGAAGACTATTGTTTTCCATTCTTCGTCCCAAAAACGGTATTTTTCGGCAAAACGTAATCTAGCCCTCTTGTGTCTTGGTGTTAATGACGGTTTACCACATTTGCTGTCATATAGAAGATTTAATTCGGTCTTCATAATTTGTTGTACTCTACGTACACCTACTTCTAGATCCAACTGGCCTCGAATTTCTTTTGCGCTAAGATTTCCATTAACGGCAATTCTCCTCATTTTCCTTTTCTCTCTTTTAGAGACCGTTGGTGTCCTTCCTGGTCGCTTTTTGGTGCCGCATATTTTCCTCATTTTAATGTAATTGTCAATGACACAGCTCGATCTGTTTAGTTTAATAGCCATTTGGCGATTTGATAAGCCCCCGTCGTGATAAGCTGCAATTCTACCCTTTTCTACCTCATTGAGCACTTTTCCGCGCGGCATTCTAATGTACTTAGGTGTATTATTTTCAAATCACATTAAAAAAATTATAAAACTATTTTAAAAAGAAATACTTAAACTTTACTGCGTTTTTCGCGGAGAATATAACCAATATCAATAACTTTTACAACGTGCCTTTATACTTATTTCGTATCAAATAACAGAACATTTGACAGATCTTTTTTGATTCTCAAATAACAACAACAATAAGCATGGGTGATTGGGTTTATACTTCCAATGAAACCAATAAAAATATTCTTGGCTTAGTATATTATGAACTGTCAAAAAAAATTCAATGATTGTTGTGACTTTATATTTATTTCGCGGAGTGTATCAGCCGTCTTGGCGATGTCAATTGGCCGCCTCGGAGCTGTGATTTTACCCCTTTGGACTTTTTTTCTGGGGAACCGTGAAGGAGCAATGTTATGCCAACAATCCAGAAACGATTCAAGTACTTAAGGCCAATATCCAAACAATCCATGAGCTACAGCTCGAAGCCATCGACATGGTCCTGGAAAATTGGAGTGACAGAACGAAGTTGTGTTTAGTCATTAATGGGAATGTTTGTTCTTACTAATGAAGCCATAATACATGGAAAAAATTTAATTTTGTTCATTTTATTGCATTTTTAAAAAGAAACTTGTATTTGGCCCACCCTGTAGGTTTCATGTGTTACGCTGTTGACACACGATAGAGAAAAAATCATATTAAAACGAAAGCTTCCACTACAGCTTTTGTATGTGACATACAACAGTTTTTTTTTAAATACCGTATTATATCAATCTACGAAAGCTCTAGGCAGTACGTCAGAGTGAAGCTTCAAATTTAAACGTCAAACTTAAAATTTGGAATTGTTTTGTATTACGCCTTGTGAAATTATGAGAAATTCTGTATCGCAAATAAATCCTGAACTCACTGTTATATTCCTAAAATGTCTTTTTGTGAAGTTTTTCGTCCCTTTATTGTACATGTACATGCTCCATGTATTGGTCAACGAAATAAAACGTCATTGTTACCTAAATTCCTCGAAATTTCCTTCTATTTCGTATTGTTAATTCCCGGTTGAAAGTTTCTTTTGGATCGCGTATTTATTTGCTAGCCGAGTTAATATACAGTGACCGACAAAAGTCTACATATGACCCCTATTTTCGCTACATGACGAGCCCCATGGCATTAATTATAGAAGCAATGATGCAGTTCGAAATCCATTTTAATTGATATTTAACAAAAAAAAAAATTGTTCTCCAATATAAACTTTGCAAGATATTCATACATAACTAAAAACATAACAGGACTAAGATTGGGCGTAAAGCCCAATCGTGCGATATAGAAAGCTTTGGCGATATTCTAGATGAAAGAGAATTATTTTTAATTTTAAGAAATTTTGTAGGAGAAGTGGTAGAGAGTGTGACGACATTGAACTACTTTTTTTACATCACGCTAGAGTTGCCACCAAAATGTTTTATAGAAAATTTAGAAGTAAAAAATTGAGAGAGAAAATTTAGTGGAATTGTGTAGTTTGTATGGGAGGTGGTAGAAGGAGAAGGGGGTCTTAATGGCTTTTTAGAAATAACTAAAAACATGTTTTTGCAGATCTGTAGCATTCATACTGTTGCGAGCTAGGGGTTCGCCGGGATTTCAAGTAAAACACAATTCGTTTAAAAATAAGTGATTATTTATTTATTCGCACTTTAACTAAATTCGCACTATATGGCACTACCGCCGCGTTCTGTTCTATCGCTTTCATGCACTGGTTCGCGTCTCCCTCATCAAAAAGACTGGCTCTCGACTGTAAGCTTTCGTGCCTTTTATACATTTTTCCCCCTAGACTTGACTGTTCTCGATGCTTCCGTCGGGTGTGTGTCTGAACTATACTGGAAAGTTCTAGATCTTTAATTACGGCTTTTTACATATTGGGGGATACTGTTCTACATAATTCTGGTCTATTCGAGAGAGGCGGGGTTCTGCATATAACATTACCCTCTCCTTAGTCCCTGTTCGTCCCGAACAGAGACGTTCCTTTCATCAATGGCACCATGGTACTTTGTCAGTCGGTCGAGATGTACCACTTTCATTTTAGTGCGAGGTTTTTGATGTAGCTGAATCCGGTAGACAACATCATTTAACCGGTTGATGATCTGGTAAGGGCCCTCCCAATTGCGCTGTAGTTTCGCCGATCTGCCCTTCTGTCGTTTGGGATTGTATAACCAAACCAAATCGCCCTCTTGGAATCCTGATGAATTCGCCCGTTGATCATACCTCGTCTTCAAGCGGTCGGTCGCCAAATCAATTTTATCTCTGACCAAGTTATAAATTGTATTCAGTCGACATCGAAGATCCGAGACGTAATCTTTGGCATTGGTTGGTTGGTCTGGTGGCACTCCAAACATTAGTTCCGTAGGGACTCGAATATTTCTTCCGAAAATGACTCGGGAGGGAGTGTCTCCTGTTGTTGAATGTACCGATGCTCTGTAGGCCATTTAAAATAGAGGAATGTGCTGATCCCAGTCCTGTTGCCTCTCGCTGACGAGTTTGGATAGGTTTGAGTTCAATGTCCTGTTGAAACGTTCCACCATTCCATCGGACTGTGGATGTAATGGAGTTGTCCTGGTTTTACTTATTCCCAGCATTTGGCACACGTGTTTGAATATTTGAGATTCAAAATTGCGCCATTGATCGGAGTAAAGTTCACGTGGAGCTCCAAATCTGCTCACCCAGTTGGTAACAATTTGTTCTGCGACGGTTACTGCTTTTTGGTTTGGAATTGCGTAAGCTTCAGGCCACTTGCTGAAATAATCAATGACCACTAGAACGTAGCGATTACCATTTTCTGATTCCGGAAATGGTCCGGCAATATCCACAGCAATTCTCTCGAATGGAGCTCCCACGTTGTATTGTTGCATTTCTCCCTTTGATCTGCGTCGTGGGCTCTGACTCGATGCACATGTAGTACATTTACGGCACCAATTTTCGACATCATCTCGGAGATGGATCCAGTAGAACCTTTCTCGTATCTTTGCCAAGGTTCTATTTACAACCAAATGCCCACCAGAGGTACCTCCATGATATTCCTTCAAAACCTGCTCGACTTTAGAATGCGGGACGATGCTTTGCATGTGATACGATTTTCCGTCAGCGTTTCCCCATTTCCGTTTTAATAATCCGCCGTCTAGGTGAAGGGAGTTCCATTGTGCCCAATAACACTTTAAGGTTTCGCTGAATTGTGAGATGTCTTTCCACTCAGGCCGTTTCATTTCGTCCTTCCATGCCATGATCGGTGAAATATCTGGATCTTTACGTTGGGCATCTTCCAGTTCTTGCTGATTCCATCCATCCTTTGGTTCGGTCGTTATCCTCTGAATGGTTTCTTCGGCTTCTTTTCCTTCTACACGGTGACAATGCTTGCAGTTCGGTGGACAAGGACGACGTGAAAGCGCATCGGCATTACCGTGGATTCTTCCTCTTCGGTGAACAATTTCAAAATCGTAGGATTCGAGTCTTTCTATCCATCTGGCTACTTGGCCTTCGGGGTTCTTAAACTGAAGTAGCCATTTAAGCGATGCGTGATCCGTTCGAAGAAGGAACTTTTGACCATAGAGATATTTGTGAAAATGTTTTGTTGCTTCTACAATGGCTAATAGCTCTCGGCGAGTTACGCAATAGTTCCTTTCTGATTTTGAGAGTACTCGGCTGTAGTATGATAGCACTCTCTCCTGCCCGTCGATCTCTTGTTATAGTACTGCTCGGATACCGACATTGCTGGCATCAGTGTCAATGATGAAACCGTGACCTGGCTTTGGATACGCCAGAACTGGGGATTCGCAGAGTTGGTTTTTTATTCTCTCAAATGCTTCCTGGCACTGTTGACTCCATGTAAATGGCTTTACTTTTTCTGTTAACTGATGCAGACATTTCGCCGTATTGGCAAAGTCTTTTAGAATCGACGGTCGAATATGTCGCTAAGCCTAGGAAGCTGCGCAACTGGTGCTTATCACTCGGAGTAGGCCAATTTTTCACCGCCAGTATCTTTTCCGGATCCGTCTTTACGCCTTCAGCTGAAACGATTTGAACCAAGTACTTGACTTCTGCACTAAACTGGAAGACTTCCTGTAGATTTTTTAGATGTTCCTTGAATATTTTACCGATAACGATCACATCATCCAGGTAAACGAGACAAGTTTTCCAACTCAGGCCACGCAAAACGAATTCCATTAGTCTTTCAAACGTAGCTGGAGCATTGCACAGGCCAAATGACATTACGATGAACTGCCACAGTCGGCTGCCGACAGAGAATGTTGTTTTCTCTCTATCTTTTTCATCTATCTCCACTTGCCAGTAACCACTTTTCAGATCCAACGTTGAGAACCATTTAGTATCAGTCAGGGTGTCCATGATATCGTCGATTATAGATAGTGGATAGCTATCCTATTTCTTGACATCTTTCAGTTGCCTATAGTCCACACAAAAACGGGTACTGCCATCGTTCTTTACCAGCACCACTGGCGATATCCACGAGCTCTTTAATTCTTCGATGATTCCCTGATGCTCCATAGTTTTGACCATTGAATTGACTTCTCCTTGTTTCGCTAATGGTACCCTTCTTGGAGGTTGACGTATCGGTGTAGCACTTCCGGTATCTATACGATGTTTCACTAAGTTTGTTCTACCATAGTCGTCATCACCGGTGGAAAAGACGTCGCTGATTAGATCTACTGCTTGCTTATGTTGTTCTCCTCTAAGGTTGCTTGACTGAAGAAGTGTTGATGTTACATTGTCCTTCCTTCGTGGGTTATTTTTAGAGGGTATGTCATGTGGTTCTGCCTTGTCGATACTCACCGATATTGGTTCACAGCTGCCAATTATATCTCCTTTCCTTACGCTGGTAATGCTGTCCGAAATGTTGAGGACTCTTATTGGTACCATCATCTTCTCATTCCTTTTTACGAGCGTTTTTCCTAGTATTAGACTTCGTAATGCAGGTGTCGTTACCGGTTCTATGAGGTAGAATCGGTGGTTCCCGGGATCACCATCGAGCTCTGCCCAAATAACATTCTCAGCTGACTTTGGTATATCCGCATCTTCGCACAATATAACTCGCAGCTTTGTTGTGTTGGAGAATGTTATTTCCATCGGGATTTCAATATTCCGCCAATTCATTATTCGTTGTCCTAAGTCCAGCTGGATACCGTGTGGTTTCAGAAAATCCATTCCAAGGATACACTCATCGGTAATGTCAGCTACCACGAATACATGCGAGAAGGTCAAATCCCCAAGCTGTATGTCACGAGCTATTTCTCTATGGACCGTTGTAGTTTCTCCTGTAGCAGTGCGAAGTGTGTACTTCTTGGTGTTGTGAAGCCAAGTACGGTCTACGAGGTCAGATCTTAGCACTGACCGTGTTGCGCCCGTGTCAACTGTTATGATGCAGTTTAATTTGCCGACTCGACCATTCATGCATAAATCGTTTTCACAACGATGTAGTCGGGAAACTGCGATGATGGTTCCGGGGGCGTCGATTCCACCAGTCAACTTCTGCCCCATGAAGTTCGCCATTACTCGTTTCCCGGACTGTCATTAGGCGAAGCGTGCTCTCGTGACGGTTCGCCCCTTCCGCCCCCTTTGCTTAGCAGCGCAGTCGGAACAATAGTTGGTCGCTTTTCTGGGCTTACGGCAGTCGCGTCTTAAGTGTCCTGCCTGTCCACAATTCCAGCATCAGGAGGCACCAGATCTTTCGCTCCGCTTGGTATACTCGGCTTTCTGACACACACACTCTTCTACTATTTCTCGAACTCGATAGTTACTCCGCGAGCTTCGCTTGGCAGCTTCGAACGTCAGCCCATATACTAAGGCTTCGCCAATCGTTTTCTTACCTGCCAATTTTAACGCCTGTTGCAGCTCTCTGTCCTGTACAGCATTGTTAAATGCAAAAACAGCTGTATCGTTGCGCTGTTCTGTTTGCGCATTGGGAAGCGATAATAGTGTGAGTCGTTCAATATCGCGTGCCAGCTCTTGAAGTGTTTCACCATTCTTTTGGGTTCGGCTGTACAGTTGTGTTTTGTAGATCTGTCGCATGTGAAGAATGAAGATCCAATGTCTGGACTAACGTTGAAAAATCTTGTTGTTGCTCCTGCGGAATCGTTTGAAGAACCTCTGCTGGTGGACCTCTTAGCGCCAATATAAGAGCTGTTCCCCGTTCCAGATCATTCCAATGATTGTTTCTTGCGGCAGCCTCAAATTGGGTCTTATAAATAGCCCACGGTGTTTGTCCATCGAAGATTGGAGCTTTGAGACCCTTGTGCGTAACGTGTTCTGTTCTTCACGTTATCGAAGTCCCTTTTTAGGCGTTCAACTTCTTCTTCAAAGATTCGAATTTTCTTCTCTACATTTTCTTCTATTGCCTTACCCTTGGTGTCTATTTTATTATTTTGAAGCTCCAATTTTTGGTTGAAGTCCTTTGAGGTCTGATCTAATTTCTGATTAATGCCCGCAGATTGTTGCTCTAGTTTCTGATTAATGTCCGCAGATTGTTGCTCTAATTTCTGATTAATGTCCGCAGATTGTTGATCTAATTTCTGATTCATGTCCGTTGTCACAGCTGATTGTTGTTTAATGTCCACTGATTGTTGTTTAATGTCCACTGATTGTTGATCTAATTTGTTCATCATTTGTTGTATTAACTGCGTCAGAGCATCCGATGTACCAGAGCGCTCCTCTTCACGAGCTTCGTCGATTTGGAACTCAAAACTATCTGCATCCTTACCCTCAGCCTCCAGTATCTCGATCATACGGCTGACAAGTTCAGACTTGTTCCCTGTCGTAGATAACTCGCGTCTATCGAGCTCTTCCTTCAGCTCCGTTAATTTTAAGTCCGTTAGATAACGCAGCATTTTCACTACCGATTATTTCAAGTTTTTCCGCGATTCGAATTCACTTAAATTTACTTCACTAATTAAAGTCACTGCTCACTACAGCCCTCGAGAATATTCGATTTCACAAAATTCTCACTGTCCGTTCGAGAATTTTAGTTTCACTTTTTCGGTCTCACAAAATTATCCGTTCGAGAATTTTAATTTCACTCGCGATTTTTAACCCGAATTTGTCCTTGAAATCCCACTTCTGACACCAATTGTTGCGAGCTAGGGGTTCGCCTAGATTTCAAGTAAAACACACTTCGTTTAAAAATAAGTGATAATTTATTTTATTCGCACTTTAACTTAATTCGCACTATATGGCACTACCGCCGCGTATCGCTTTCCTGCACCGGTTCGCGTCTTCCATAAATGTCGCTGAATAACTTCCGTCTGAAAGCTTCGTGCTTTTATATTATACATTTTTCCCCCATTTCTCGAACCTTCCGTTGTGTATGTCGTCGGGTGTATGTCAACTATACTGGAAAGTTCTAGATCTTTAATTATGACTTTTTACATATTGGGGGATACTCTTCTACATAATTCTTGTATATTCGAGAAAGATAAAATTGCGTGGTTGCCAGATCTATAACAATATGTTTAATTTGTAAATAATCATATGTTAATGAACCGGGGTGTAGCCTAGTGGGTTGTGTGTTGGCCTACAATTCGAAGGTCGTGCGTTCAAATCCCGGCCAACGCATAATTCCAGCACACTGCCTGCTTGGGTTTACCTTGATCACCTCAATCTACGAAAATGAAAAATTCGTAGATAGAGGGTTGTGCGAAGGGTCTAACAACCCTTCCACAATAAATAATGAAAAATGTTAAAGAACCTGAAGTTCAGGGCCAAGGCCCGATTTGGGCTGTAGTGCCATTGTAGAGTAGCATATCTTAATGAAGTCTTAAATAAATTGGTTTCAACTATTTAAAGAACTTGATTGAAATGAAATTGATTTGGTCTACATACATATATGGAGGTCGAAGTGTCGGAGGGTATTAAAGTCCTTCCAATTTAAAAACAGCGGAATTTTGTCGTTGTAGTGCTTTATAAATTACAGCGCTATAGAAAAGTAATCAGAGTGTGTAATTTAGTCGGTTACTACTTCTGCTTAACATGTAATGCGTTAAAAAGCAGATGATGTAATACTTCCAAGTTCGACTGGGTTGTTTTTATGCAGACTGCTTTATTGTATTTTTCCATTTAAATCATTTAGATAAGATGGAGTAGATTTTCCGCGTAGGGCGCTTTCAGAGTACACCATTAATTTTTAACCTTTGCTATTCGTTATCAGGAGGCCATGCCTCACAAAAACTTTTGGTAGTGACTTGCGTAACATGGACCGAATTGTGCGTCAAATCATCGTCCTATCATTTCTATCCATTTCTTTAGCACATATCATCTAGGATATTGTCTTCTCCGGACCAAATTCTGTACTTCATACCCTAAACGACTATGCCGTGAGGGGCGAAGGAAGCCCATCACTAGTTGGCAGACTGCTCAAGAATGGAATAGATATTAAGATAAAAAAATAAATTATTTGCAATTAATTTTTATACTCTAGATGAAATCTGAGAGTATATTGTGTTTGCCTTACCGTTTGTAAGGCTAAGAATAATGCTCGTACAGAGTCGCCAAGGGTAAAGAAATATTTGTTGTTACTCAAAAATTTCGATTCTGAGTGACCGTCTGTCCGTCTGTCTGTCCGTCTGTCTACAACATAACTCTCGAAAGCTTTGACCTATCGTGCTGAAATTTTTCATGTATATTTTTTAGCGAAAAAGTAACTTTAAGTTCGTGAACGGGCCACATCCCCCCACTCCTTCTACCCCCTCCCATACAAATTTCATGAAATTTGGAAATTTAAAGAAATTGATTTTTCTCCGAAACCGTTTCAGCTAATGACTTGAAAATTAGGTAATAGTACTATAATGGTAAAAAAATATTGCTCTGATCTCCTCACTCCTTCTACCCCCTCCCATACAAATGTACAATTTTCAAAAATGCATTTATTCGGTTTGCATCGCAAAGCTAAAGAACCAATTTTTGTCAAAATTAATATTATTACAATTGCAACCAATTTTGTAAGAATTGTCAACTTCACCTCATCCTTTCTACCCCCTCCCATACAAATTTAACGAAATTTCGGAATTTGAACAAAATTATTTTTCTCCAAAATCGTCAAGGCTATCAACTTTAAATTTTGAGGAAGTATACTATCACAAGTATCATTGATGCCAAAAAATTTGGTTTTGATTCGAATACTCCTTCTACTCCGTCCCATACAAATGCACAATTATGATAAAATGCATTTAATCGATTTTTATTGAAACTAGAAAAAGTACAAGCTCAAAATTTTGCCACAATTTGTCCCTTAATAATTGCAATAAATGCTAAAAAAATTATTAACTTCGCTTCACTCCTTCTACCACCTCCCATACAAATTTTTGTATTGAAAACTCAAGAAAAGTATTTCTTCTTCGAGCATATGAGTAACAAAGCAATATGATTAGGATGTTGAAAGGAGATTCAAAATCATCCAAAACCCCCCACTTTCTCTGCCACCTCCCATAAAAATGCATAAATTCAGGCAAAAATTGTTCAATTTCCTTGAAAATTATGAAAGCTACGAACTTTAAATTCAGCCTGAAACACTTTGTATACTATATACGTTCGGTGTTATATACAAAAATTACAAACCTTCCCCCTCTGCTTTTACCACCTCCCGTACAAAAGTCACAATTCACTATTCGAAAGAATTTAAGATGACATATTTTCCGGTACAATAAGCTATTTCCTATTTCATCTAGAGTATCATATGATTGGGCGTTACGCCCAATCATAATTCTGTTATGTTTTTCATTACAACAGTATGTACTTAAACTGTATTCTATTAATTTTACTTTTTAAAACCCAAGGGATAGTGAGTAAGAATGACTTAATTTCATCTGTTGACCTGGTGTGAACAAAATTAAGCAGAATACTTAAAATAAAAATGTTCCTAGAATATAAAAATATGGTATGTACTTTCTACTCAAAAAGCGACAACACAATAAAAGAAAATTTCTAATGAAATTAATTAACTTATCATTCTCAGTGTTTGCGTGTTTCGCTTAGTTAATTTTTTTTCTCTTTACCAAATCCTTTACTTTAATCTCTTCATTTCCATAGAAATTATCACGGAAAGAAGAAAGGATTTGCCTGCGTGTAAACGGGGTTAATATAAAAAAAATAACAAGCAAAGAAAACGTGTTATCTTTACGCACGAAACATTGTTATCCTTAGTGTCATGTGCGAAGAACATTTTTCTATGCTAATGTAATTACACACGTCTACAATGATTGCTAAAATGTTCTTAGTTGAGCGCTTAAACGCGACGCCTATGTACGAGAGCAGAGATGGAAATTTTCCAGAATTATCTTTTTAAATGGAAAACATTAATGGAAATCTTCATCTAATAAAGTCCTTTATATAAGGCGGAAGTTCCATGAAAGCGTGTTTCATACCTACGTAGTGGGGTTTTCGAACGAGGCATCAACATTATTTTACAAAATGTTGCGTACCCGCGGATACACATTATATCGAGTAAGTATGACACGTGTTTTGACTTTAAATCAACCAGAAAAAAAAATTGTATCGTACTTATTGATTTATTCAGGTATGTATAAGCTCATATCAAAGCCATTATACGTGCCGAATTGGAAAGTGCTATTTGTTTTTGGGGATGGAAGAAATTTATTTGGTCTTGAAAAGTAATAATAGGAGTGTGGTAGGAGTCTCGAATAGGTTGAATAATGCTAGAATTATGGTTTGGTCAATGTTTTCACACTGCATTTCGAATTAAAGCGAAAGATTCTCGGATCTTACACTGTTTGATTTATTGTATGTGACGTTTCGGTCTATGCTAAGATCATTATCAAACTACTACCAGTTTGATAAAGGTCTCAGCAGAGACCAAAACGTCACACATAATAAATCAAACAGTGTATGGTAAAATCCTCAAATCCTGAAACGGTGGGCTGCGGAATCGATCGAGCAATTAAAAAAATTTCTTTTAATTGTATCGATCGACTCTGTTGTGTAATCATGAATCACGCGTTTTGCAGAATTCCCCTAAGCACTTCACTTACATGCCCTGAACTTTCGTTGAGTGAAAGCATGGTGTGGAGAACTGCCTTGGGCTTTGTTGACCAAGCGGGAAGCTAGAGCAATGTGGAGGAGAGCTTCCTTCTTGATCATCCAGCCGTGGCCGAAGTAAGTCAAAGTTTTTTTTATGTCGTACGACGAAAAGTGCAGTAGAGTTTCATGCCTTAGAAGTTCGGAATTTTAATAAGATGGAACTAAGTCTACAGTAAAAAGGGATCGAATAAGGTTAGAAATTGTAATAAATAATAATTCGCCGGTTCGACGAGATCGAAGGAAAACGGAGTACAATTGTTGGCGGAGTAGTAAAGATTTTTTTTGGATATCGTCTGCCTTTTCACGGCGTGTCATCACGACCGAGTTTTATCGCATTTCCGAAAATTTGGCATTTGGAAGGTCATGTTTCTTCATTGGAATTTTCCATACTCGGCGACTGGTCTTCCGAAAGAATAAGAAAAAAAACGAAGAAAGGTCAAGGCCGCCGCTGCACGTGGCGAAAATTTTTCTCTACATCGTGGAAAATCAATTTTGTAACCTTTGGCTGTAGAGTTACTCTTCTTCTTTGGTGTGGTTCGAGGCGTAGGTAGTCATAGGGTAGATAAAGTGAACTGCAGACTATGCTTTTATAGTGCCGCGTAGAGGAAGGGAGTTTTTGGGTTAGATTAATAAAACGCAAGGTTTAGGTTTGTTAGGAAAGATTCTAATTCCAAGACCGACCGAGAGCTGTTCTCAGTGCAGTGCAAGTGCATAGAATGATTTTATTCACTCAGAGTTGTGGTATTTATTCAAAAATTCTTACAATAACAATTTGACATTTCAATTGAGCAATAGTGTTGCCAGAAGGGCATTTATTAAGTTATTTTCAAATTCTTAATTTTTATATATTACTTTATTATTTTAATAATAAAGTATTGTGATCGACTTGGGAAAAAAAAAAAAATTTGCTACCCTGAAATTTTTTTTTTTCGCGTTTCATGACTAAAATAGCCTAAAAATGCAAAAAAAAAAATCCGTCTGTCTGTACGCCGTCCGCCGTACGCCGTACGCCGACGTGTACGCTCAGCGCACATTAACTCCCAAACCCTTCAAGATAGAAAGTTCATTTTTGGAAGGATTGTAGGTAGTTGCGGATCTCAGGCGGATACCAATTTTGGCAGGTGTACGAGTTCAGGGGGAGGCGGAGGGAGCGCTTAAACCGAAAAATACGAATTCAAATATCTCAACCATGGTTACAGCTAGGAAGCTAAAAATCAACATACATATACAGGAGTTTGTGGGACAACTTTTAAAAATAACTTAATTTTTTTATCCATTGGCGTGCGAAAAGGGGGGGCTAAGAACCAATTGTCGGCCGAATTTTTTTTTCAAATGATTATATCTTCGAAATTACCTCCCATAAAAAATTGATATTTTGAGATCATCAAGATAGTACATAGATCTACTAGAAGCAGTTTAGATAGAAGCTAATTAGTGAAAGGGGGAGGGTCAGGGGGGATGCAAAGAAAAGCACTTTAAAATTAATATCTCAACTGTCTCTTATGCTATGTAATTGAAACTTAAAATGTATACTAAGCTTTACTAGCGACATATGAAAAAAATATAATATGTGGACATTATAGTAAGGGGGGGAAATGGGGAGCATTTCAAAAATGGCGCACTTCCCAAAACTACAAATCATCAAATCTCAAAATTGAGTGCAGATATCAAATCAAAAATTTTTCAGATTGTAGAGCTATATAATCTTTAATTTTAGTAAAAAATTTGAGTTGGGGGGTGTAAGGGGAGGGAGGTGGAAAGCGAAAATGTTGAAAATTTTGAGTGATTTTTTTATGGCTCTGGTAAAAGATACAAAGTTTCAATTTTGCATGTCGACACACCTATTTGATATAAATAGAAAAAAAATAGTAATTTGTTCCAAAATTGTTATGCTCCGAAGTGGGGGTCTAACGTGCACAAGGTGTTTCATGTGGAATGAAAAAAACACATAAACTGAAAATTTTTGAATGAAATTTTTAGGTAGAAACTTGAAAATTTGGGAAATGCATTCAAAAAAAATCTCTAAAAGTTTGAAATATTAACTGGTCGAATATTTTTAAAACTTCTACTCCCTCCCATACAAAATTATTTTTTCGACCAATTTTAAGAAATCAATTATCACCTAACTATCAAAAGCTATCAATTTGAAATTTTGCTCAAAAACTTAGAAAAATAGTTAAAATAAAATTACTGTAAAAGTTTTGAAATCATGCTTGCCCTTCTACCCCCTCCCATATAAAAGTTTGATTTCGACCAATTTCATTAAATCAACTAATAACCAACAAATTAAAAGCTACGAACTTGAAATTTTGTACGAGCACCTTACAACAGAAAAAAAAGAAAATTTCATCACAAATTTTACGATTCCTCTACCTCCTCTACCCCCTCCCATACAAAATTATTTTTTCGAGCATTTTTAAAAAATCAGTTATCAGCTATCTCTCAAAAGCTATCAATTTCAAATTTTGCATGAAAACTTATAAAAGTAATTCAAATGAAGTTGCTTTAAAAGTTTTGAAATTGCGCTTACCGTTCTACCCCCTCCCATACAAAACTATGATTTCGACCAATTTCATTAAATCAACTAATAACTAACAAACTAAAAGCTACGAACTTGAAATTTTATACAAGCATCTTACAAAAGAAGCGAAATAAAACTGCATATCAAATTTTACGATTCCCCTACCTTCTCTACCCCCTCCTATACAAATTTTCGGTTTCGTGAAAATAAAATACACCGAATTTTATGAAAATTTTATGCAATTTCGTCTATGAAACACATTCTATACAGAGAATATTGGACGTGATTCAAGCAATTATTAAAAAGCTGTTAACATCCACCCACCCTTGCTATTACCCCTCCTCCTCCCCTCATAAAAACCCAAACTTGCAGAAACGAATGAAATATTGTTAAATTGACAACAGCCCTGCCCAAGAAACCCCTTTGCACTTAGCTTTCCCTAACCACTTTAACCTGCATATTGACTTTCCACTCATCCGCAACTTGTCCCAAGAATAATAAAGTTTCGCCCGACTTGTTGGCAGTTTATTTTTATTTTATGAAAAACTAAATTTATTCAATTACATTATGTTACAAACTCCCATTCTATTCCTGAAGGCGTCCCGACGAGGTGAATAGCTTAGGTTCTTCCTTCAATTCTTTTTAGGGCGACCTCTTCTTCTTATGGCAACCAATGGAGTAGAAGTGCTGGCTTCGTGACATCTTGTGAGGGATGAAGTATGGTATGTCCCGATGACTTCGTTCGGAGCTGCGGGGTTGGCGATTTCGTAACTTGTGGGACCTTTATTCGCCAAAACAACGTATGGTCCGTCTCGCCGTGGAGTAAACTTGGATGTTAGCCGATAACCTTTCTTACTTCTAGTATGAGTGGTCACCCATACTGATTCTCCCGGATTGTATACGGGATCGGATCTTCGTTTGGTGTCGGCTATTTTCTTGCGCTGATCTTGTTTTTCTTCTATGACTTCTCGAGCTTGGTGGAGTTTATCGGCCAAAGCGGAAAGGAATGGAGTCATTTCTGAAACCATGTTGTCCGACTGTATGATCTGTCGTAAGTCTCTTCTAGTATCGTCCGGTGAGCGTAACTCCCTCCCGAAGGTAAAATATGCGAGCGAGAGTCCGGTTGTTTCACATTTCGCGGTGTTCATGGCAAATCGTATAACAGGAAGATGTTTTTTCCATTCGTGATGTTCATTTCCTACTATAATGGATAACTGAAGCTTCAAGTCTCTGTTTTTTCTCTCCACAGGGTTAGCTTGTGGATGATACACAGGTGTAAAGGTCTGCATAATGCCCAAGCAATATGTTACTTGCTGCATGATGGCACAAATGAATTGGGTACCGTTGTTGCTGAGCATCCTTCGCGGTAGTCCGAATCGAAAAAATACCTCGTTAACCAATTTGAAGGCACATTGTTCGGTGGGGGCCTCCGTTAAAGCGAAAAGTTCGACCCAACGGCTGGCTAGATCTTCTACGATGAGTATCCATTTGTATCCATCGTCAGTTTCCGGAAGCGGACCGAATAGATCGATTGCTAGTACTTCAAATCTTTGTTGCATGACAGACGTTTGTAGTAAGCCACTTGGTTTTAAATTTGTTGCTTTATATCGTTGGCATTCGATGCATTTCGTAACGTAGTCTGCGATATCTTGTCTCATACCAGGCCAATGATAACGTTGAGAAATACGTTGCAGTGTTCGTTCCACACCGTAATGACCTGCACTTGGATCATCGTGATAGGACCGGAGAATCTCAGGTCTGTCAGTTGTGGGTATTACTAGCTGAGCTTCATCGTTGTCCTGATCAGGAGCGTATCGATACAAAATTCCATTGGAAAGTAGATAACCTCTTGATGTCCATCTGGCGAAGTCTTCTCTTGCTGAGTTTTCGAACGCGTCTATTATTTCCTTAATTTTGGGTCTTCTATCTGTTTTTTTCGTAATTCCTCTGCGTTGTCGCGAGGAAAATCAATAGATGTTGTGCATATTTCACATGAAGAGTTATTGTTGTCGCAAGATGGTCTTGATAAAGAATTAGCAACGACGTTAATTCTTCCAGGAATATATTGAATGTTGAGGTTGTGTGGTTGTAGTTGTAAAGCCCAGCGAGCGAGTCGCCCGCTTGGGGATTTTAATGACATTAGCCATTTCAAAGGTTGATGATCTGAAGCTATCCTGACTTCGTTACCTTCTATGTATCCTCGAAATTTGGCTACCGCCCAAACAACTGCAAGGGCTTCACGTTCTATAGTAGAATAGTGTTTTTCCGCTGAAATAAGGAGTCTGCTTGCATATTCAACTGGTCTTTCGTCAAGTCCCTCCCCTTGAAGTAAGGCTGCTCCCAGCGCATAGCCACTGGCATCAGTTCGTATGACGTATGGTTTGTTTTCATCAGCTTGCTGAAGTATAGGGGTCGTTGTTAGACGTTCTTTTAGTGTATCAAAGGCGTCTTGGTGTGGTTTTTCCCATAACCATTGAGCCTTCTTCTTAGTAAGATCGGACAGTGGTCGACTAATTTCGGCGAAACTTGTTATGAACCTTCTATACCATGAACACATTTGCAAGAATGATATGAGATGTTTTATGTGTTTCAGTGGTGGTATGTTCAATATAGCAGTCACTTTTTCTGGGTTCACTTGTATTCCGTCTTTTGAAATAATGTGTCCTAAGTAAATAATTTTTGGACAACCGAATTGGCTTTTTCCCCTGTTGATGCGTAGCTGAAATTCTCGCAATACGTCAAATATTTTTAATATTGGCGCCTTTAGCTCTTCGAATGATTTTGCTAGAATAAGTATGTCATCGAAGCAGGCGATAATATTTATTGTATAGCATTTCATCTTAATCAGGTCTATCAAACGTTGAAATGTGGCAGCTGCGTTTCGCAGTCCAAATGGCATTCTTTTAAAACGATATGTACCGAACGGTGTTGCGAATGCAGTTTTATCTCTATCTGACTCATGCATAGCAATCTGCCAATATCCTGCTAGTAGATCCAATGACGTCATATATCGAAATTTAGCGGTGGAATGTAGAAGATCATCCATCCTCGGTAGTGGGTATCGATCGGCAATGGTGATAGCATTTATTTTCCTGAAGTCAACACATAGCCTAATACTTCCATCTTTTTTGGGAACCATCACTATTGGTGAGCACTAGGGTGATTCACACGGTTCGATAACGTCGGCGTTCAACATTTTGTCGAGTTCTATTCGTAACACCTGTTTTCGTATAGTTGAAAGGCTATATGGCGGAGTAGCTATCGGTGCATGGTTTTCCGTGTTGTTTCTATGTGTTACATGTTTTGCTGGCGGGCCTTTTGAAGCGAAAAGGTCTGCGTTTTTACTTAAAATGGCGTTTATGCTGATACGTTCTTCTTTATTAAGCTCTATCCCTTCGTGTGGTTGAAGGTCCAAGGAATTTAGTTCGATGAATTGTGATAAATCCAGTAATACATCATCAGATTGCTCTGCTTGATTGTGTGTCCTCTTTCGCTTGGGTGTTCCTTTTAATGGGCTAGCAGGGATTGCTGGGGTTAGTGATTTGATTATTTCCTGAACGATTGGAATCTCTGGACCGTAGTGTATCTCTTCGTCGCTGAAGTAGAGTACGGGTTTTGGATTCACTGTAAGGTTTGCCAGTTGAAAATCGTCTGCGATGTATCTAACGATCTCTCTTTGCATGAGGTCATATTTCTCTTTTGGTGCGTCTCCGAAATGCCAGTTCCTCTGTGGTAGATTCAGGATAATGTTTGCGTCCTCGATGAAGTCTACGCCAAGCAGAGTTCGATTTTCGGTAGACTCTGGGAGAACTATGAAGCACGTGCTAACAGATCGGTTTTTTAGCTTGACTTCCACAGTAGTATATAAAATCGCCTGGTTCTTTTTTATTCCATCTGCCAATATAATGGTGACTTCCGTTTCTTGGTAGGCGAGTCCCTTCTTTACAAAGATTTGGTGTAGATTGAAATCTGCGACACTGATTCTAGCTCCTGTATCAATGTATGCGCATCCGTCTACTCCACCTATATTGACGTCTATAGCTGGTCGTTGGCGTACTGGAAGTCCTGTTTGTTTTGCGTCTATGGCACAAAAACCGACTTCGGTAACAGTTGGTGGATTTTTTTTGCACCTTTCGCACTTACTTTTAACTACTCCTGGCTTTCCACAACCATAACACCTGAGTTTGGGAGTAAAGACTTCACTAACAGCATTGTTTTGCACGATTTTTGTTTGTGTAGGCTTTGTTTCAGTCTTTTGTTTTTTTCGACACTCATGTACTAAACGTCCTGAACTATGGCAGAACGTACATTTTTTCTTTTTTGCTTCCATTATTATGGCTTGTTTTTCAATTTAGTTTTTTTCCACTTCGCGAGCGTTACTTAATAGTTCTTCGAACGTTTGAATTTTCTCTCGCGAAATATGTTGCCGAACACTTATTTTCAGTAAACCAATTTGCTGTCTTTCCAATCGACAGTCAGCTGGCAGCTGAGCCATAAGTGCCATTTTTTCGCATACAAAGACGTCTGTTGGGATGTTTTCCCCTTGATGGTTCTTGAAAAGCTCTAAGTAGATCTGGTATGCGGGTTTGCTTGCAAAATGTACTGCGTTTACAATCAATTGCACTATCCCACGTGCTGATCTCGCTTTTTACCCCGCTCCACCATGTTGCAGCAATACCATCAAATAATAGTGTGATGCCTTCTAGTGCCTCTTTGTCCTCAATATTCTCACAATTCTTAAAAATATTGATTTTATTGATGAACTCGTTCACGGCAGAAATTGATCGAGCTCCACTATATCGTGCAGTGCACGTCGTAAAGCTACCCTTGTGTGTGTATGCGTTTACACGTGCTGCCGAACTCAACTGAAGTGATTCAATGAGGGCTTTGAATTGGTCGTCCGTCATTGCGACCGTCATTTCTTTCTTTGTTTGCTATCGTGTAGTCAAATTCGAGCTTTCGTTTGTCGGAATACCTTCCGATGTACTCGCTTTCGCTATCCTACGGCTGCCCTTGGCCTCTGGTTGGGCGCTAATGTAACCTTTGGCTGTAGAGTTGCTCTTCTTCTTTGGTGTGGTTCGAGGCATAGGTAGTCATAGGGTAGATAAAGTGAACTGCAGCCTATGCTTTTATAGTGCCGCGTAGAGGAAGGGAGTTTTTGGGTTAGATTAATAAAACACAAGGTTTAGGTTTGTTAGGAAAGATTCTAATTCCAAGACCGACCGAGAGCTGTTCTCAGTGCAGTGCAAGTGCATAGAATGATTTTATTCACTCAGAGTTGTGGTATTTATTCAAAAAATCTTACAACAACAATTTGACATTTCAGTTGAGCAATAGTGTTGCCAGAAGAGCATTTATTAGGTTATTTTCAAATTCTTAATTTTTATACATATATTTTTATTTTATGAAAAACTAAATTTATTCAATTACATTATGTTACAATTTGCCGTGTAGACCGTTATTTTTTTCTTTCGTTTTTCAGTAAACCGTTCCTAGATTGCAGTGGTCAGCTCTGTTGTGCGCGTGTGGGGGCCGACATAATTACGAGCGGAGATTAAGAAGAGAACGAAAAAAGGAAGAAAAAATCAAAGAAAAAGAAAATCTTTATCTAATGAGCGGTACTAACGAATTAAAAAGGTTGTGTTCCTTGCACGGAACCCGGTGACTTTTTTTTAACCCGTTGGATGCAGAAATTTCTGTCAACGACATTTCTACCAGGTAAGTTCTCTTTTTTTTATTTTTTTGAATCATTGCATGCAAATTATTTCTGACGGGATTTTGGCTCTAAAGGAGGGATAGGAGGTGGACAAAAGATTGGATTCCGCTCATATGATAATAGTGCTGACGGCAGTACAAAACATATAAAATTTAATTAAATCGCAACGTTAGAAATATTAGATCGGGTGGTATGAAATTATTAGCCACACACGATAATAAATCGTGTTATTAATTGCATATTCTCGTATACTGAAGACACATTTTTATGAATTGTATATTTTTTTGGTGTGTTTTGCCGCACGTAAAACGCTCTTTAAATCCATTAACTTATTTTTTTAAGTACGTAAAATGGAAGGCTATAAATACGTTTCAGTACTGAGTTTTCCATTTAGTTTCCTTAAAAGTTTAAAAATTGATTGAGTTAAACTGTGAACAAATCTCATTTTTGATAAAAGATAAAATGAAGGTAGAAATCGTAATGAATATACATAGTTTTTTGAACACATCTATTTTAATTTTTTTGCTAATGAAGGATAAAATAGGGGAACATTTAGAAAAGGAAAAATTAGGAATTTTTTTGCTACACTACACTACACTACAATGGCGCTACAGTCCAAGTCGGACCTTGACCTCCTGACATTCAGGTTCCTTAACATTTTTCATTACTTATTGTGGAAGGATTGTTAGCCCTTCGCACAACCCTCTTTCTACAAATTGTTAATTTTCGTAGATTGAGGTGACCAAGGTATATCCAAGCAGGCAATGTGCTGGAATTATATATTGCACCGACCGGGATTTGAACTCACGACCTTCGCATTACAAGACCAACACGCTACCTACTAGGCTACACCCTAGCTTTTTTTTGAAGTATTACAGAATTGACATAAGACAAAAAAACAAAAGTTTTTTTTGCTGTCATTGCCTCGATTTTTTTCTTCATATGTATACATACACATATTTTTTTATAGAAAAACAAGATAAAATGTGTCAACATATATAAATAGATCATTAATATTGTTGCGAGCTAGGGGTTCGCCGGGATTTCAAGTAAAACACAATTCGTTTAAAAATAAGTGATAATTTATTTATTCGCACTTTAACTTAATTCGCACTATATGGCACCACCGCCGATATTGTTCTATCGCGTTCTTGCACCGGTTCGCGTCTACCGATAGATGTCGCTGAATGACTCCTGCCGTCTGAAAGCTTCGTACTTTTATACCATTTTCCCAATTCTCGAACCTTCCATGGTGTGTGTCTCAACTATACTGGACGGTTCTAGATCTTTGATTATGACTTTTTACATATTGGAGGACTGTTCTATAAAATTCTTGCATATTCGGGAAAGATCAATATTGCGTGGTTGCCAGATCTATAACATTACCCTCTCCTTAGTTCCTGTTCGTCCCGAACAGAGTCGTTCACTTCCTCAATGGCACCATGGTACTTTGTTAGTCGGTCGACATGTACCACTTACCACTTTCATTTTAGTACGAGGTTTTTGATGTAGTTGAATCCGATAGACGACATCATTTAACCGGTTGATGATCTGGTAAAAAAAAATCAATTTCATCTCTGACCAGGTTATAAATTGTATTTAGTCGACATCGAAGATCCGAGACGTAATCTTTGGCATTGGTTGGTTGGTCTGGTGGCACTCCAAACATTAGTTCCGCAGGGACTCGAATATTTCGCAACTCTCTCGAATGGGACTCCCACGTTGTATTGTTGCATTTCTCCCTTTGATCTGCGTTGTGGGCCCTGACTCGATGCATACGTAGTACATTTACGGCACCAATTTTCGACATCATCCCGGAGATGGATCCAATAGAACCTTTCTCGTATCTTTGCCAAGGTTCTATTTACACCCAAATGCCCACCAGAGGTACCTCCATGATACTCCTTCAAAACCTCCTCGACTTTAGAATGCGGGAAGATGGTTTGCATGTGATACGATTTTCCGTCAGCGTTTTCCCATTTCTGTTTTAGTAATCCGCCGTCTAGGTGAAGGGAGTTCCATTGTGCCCAATAACACTTTAAGGTTTCGCCGAATTGTGAGATGTCTTTCCACTCAGGCCGTTTCATTTGGTCCTTCCATGCCATGATCGGTGAAATATCTGGATCTTTACGTTGGACATCTTCCAATTCTTGCTGATTCCATCCATCCTTTGATTCGGTAGTTATCCTCTGAATGGTTTCTCCGGCTTCTTTTCCTTCTACACGTTCGCGTTCTTTCTCCTCCTTGGCACACGTTTACTTTCCTTTTCATGTAATATCCGTTCTTGCTCTTTCTTTTCACGTTCCGCATTCTTCCTTTCGCGATCTTCTCGAATACCTTGTCACGATCAATCGCATGAAGTACTTGACTGTCACGCCTTCCACCCGTTCGTTCGCGATCCTTATTCGAATGCCTATCTTTGCTTCCATGATCTCTCCCGATGTATTGTTCTTGTCGCAATCGGTCTTACCGACTCGGGGTTTTCGATCGACTCCGGCGTCTTTTATCAAAACCGTGTGTAAGATTTGAACTCTGATGACTAGTTCTTAACCAGGATCTACCTTCACGATCTCTACCTTCGCGTTGTTTAGCAGCGCAGTCGGAACAATGGTTGGTCGCTTTGCTGGTTTTACGGCAGTCGAGTCTCAAGTGTCGTGTGCTCTGCTTTTTGACACACACACTCTTCTGCTATTTCCCGAACTCGATAATTGCTCCGCGAGCTTTGCTTGGCAGCTTCGAACGTTAGCCCATATACTAAGGCTTCGCCAATCGTTTTCTTACCTGCCAATTTTAACGCCTGTTGCAGCTCTCTGTCCTGTTCAGCATTGTTAAATGCGAAAACAGCTGTATCGTTGCGTTACTCTGTTTGCGCATTGGGAAGCCATAATAGTGTGAGTCGTTCAATATCGCATGCCAGCTCTTGAAGTGTTTCACCATTCTTTTCGGTTCGGTTGTACAGCTGTGTTTTGTAGATCTCTCGCATGTGGTCACTGCCGTAATGAAGATCCAATGTCTGGACTAACGTTGAAAAATCTTGTTGTTGCTCCTGCGGAATCGTTTGCAGAACCTCTGCTGATGGACCTCTTTGCGCCAATATAAGAGCTGTTCCCCGTTCCAGATCATTCCAATGATTGTTTCTTGCGGCAGCCTCAAATTGGGTCTTATAAATAGCCCATGGTGTTTGTCCATCGAAGATTGGAGCTTTGAGACCCTTGTGCGTAACTGACTGATGACTTCAGTCGTTTTCATGTTATCGAAGTCCCTTTTTAGGCGTTCGACTTCTTCTTCGAAGATTCGAAGTTTCTTCTCTATGTTTTCTTCTATCGCCTTACCCATGGTGTCTATTTTATTATTTTGCAGCTCCAATTTTTGGTTGAGGTCCTTTGAGGTCTGATCTAATTTCTGATTAATGTCCGCAGATTGTTGGTCTAATTTCTGATTAATATCCGCAGATTGTTGATCTAATTTCTGATTCATGTTTAATGTCCACTGATTGCTGCTCTAATTTCTGATTAATGTCCGCTGATTGTTGCTCTAATTTATGATTAATGTCCGCAGATTGTTGTTTAATCTCCACAGATTGTTGCTCTAATTTTTTCATCTCATTTGTTGCATTAACTGTGTTAGAGCATCCGATGTACCAGAACACTCCTCTTCACGAGCTTCTTCGATTTGGAACTCAAAACTTACCCTCAGCCTCAAGTATCTCGATCATACGGCTCGCCTCTACCGAGCTCTTCCTTCAGCTCCGTTAATTTTAAGTCCTTTAGATAACGCGGCATTTTCACTACCGATTATTTCAAGTTTTTCCGCGATCCGAGTTCACTTAAATTTTCTTCACTAATTAAAGTCACTGCTCACTAAAGCACTCGAGAATATGTCCGTTCGAGAATTTTAGTTTCACTTTTTCGCTCTCACAAAATTATCCGCTCGAGAATTTCAATTTCACTCGCGATTCTTAACCCGAATGTATCCTTGAAATCCCACTTCTGACACCAATTGTTGAGAGGTAGGGGTTCGCCGGGATTTCAAGTAAAATACAATTCGTTTAAAAATTAGTGATAATTTATTTATTCGCACTTTAACTTAATTCGCACTATATGGCACCACCGCCGATATTGTTCTATCGCGTTCTTGCACCGGTTCGCGTATACCGATAGATGTCGCTGAATGACTCCTGCCGTCTGAAAGCTTCGTACTTTTATACCATTTTCCCAATTCTCGAACCTTCCATGGTGTGTGTCTCAACTATACTGGAAGGTTCTAGATCTTTGATTATGGCTTCTTACATATTGGGGAACTGTTCTATAAAATTCTGGCATATTCGGGAAAGATCAATATTGCGTGGTTGCCAGATCTATAACAATATTAACGAATGATTAGAAATTAGAAAGAGAGAGATTAGTAACTGAAGGAAAACTTGTCGATTAAATGAATGATCTTGCCTCATGGGGTACTTGAGTATTTCTATAACACGTCGAAAACTAACTTGAATTCCGCTGACTAAAATAGAAACCAGACTATTTCTGACGATTTATTCGTGCGAACCTAGTCGGAATTTTTCGATCTGACAAGGTTTTGCTTTAAACTTCTAGTCTACCATATTTTTTTTGTGGGTATGCATGAGGCATCAGCAGGGCCTGGCACCCAGCCACACTTCTGTTATAGAAGTGAAGATGAAGCCCTAGAGAGCATAGCTGCACGAGAGGGATGTTGTGAGGAAAGATGAGGAGACTGCCTGCCACTGCTAAATCCTTTGGGAATTAGGACAAAAACTTTTTCGCGCCCTATTACGAGGTACACCACCTTGCTCTCCCTAACGGTTATAGGGAATATTCTTCTTTTTTTTGTCCTTGGCTACCTCGAAGAGGTTAGGGCTTGAGTAGCCTTATATCCCATCCCTCTTCGGCCAACCTATCGATGCACAAATATTGTACCGTAGAGATCTGGTAACAAGAAACCTTCCCCCCCCCTCCCCCGACAAGCTAGCACGTGCTGAAAGCTAGGTGCGTCACAGTCACAAAAGATCTTCCACATCTGGTACACTCCATGTGAAGTCCCGATCAGGCATCAGGACCCTCATGGATCTGTTCCAGAAAAGGTTACGTAAAACCATTACGGTTAAAAAGCCACCTCATTCTTGCTTGCAGTTACCGTGCTCTACGACCTTTCGTTACAATCATCCATTTTAAGCTAGAATTGTGTTGAGTTGAATTACTTTATTGTTTTAATAATTAAGTGTTGTGATCGACTTGGAAGAAAAACCCTGCTACCCTGAAATTTTGTCTTTTCGCGTTTCATGGCTAAAATAGCCTAAAAATGCAAAAAAAAAATCCGGCTGCTTGTACGTCGTCCGCCGTACGTCGAGATGTACGCTCAGCACACAGGAGTTATTCAAAGCCCTTCAAGATAGAAAGTTCATTTTTAGGGAAATTGTAGATAGTTGCGGATCTCAGGCGGACACCCATTTTGGGTGGGTTTCAAGGTGAGGCGGGTGGAGCGCTAAAACCGAAAACATAGACTTCAAATATCTCAACCATGGCTCCAGCTAGGAAACTGAAAATCAACATACATATAGAAGAGTTTATGGCACAAACTTTAAAAATAATTTAATTTTCTTATCCATTTGACTCCAAAAAGGGGGGCTAAAAGCAAATTGTCCGCCGATTTTTTTTTTTCAAATGATTATATCTTCGAAATTACTTACCATAAGAAATTCTTATTTCGCGACCATTAAGGTCGTATACAGGCCAACTAGAATCAAATTTAAAAAAGGGTAATTTTTATAAGGGAAGGTGCAAAGAAAAACTCTTAAAAATCAATATTTCGGCTATTTTTTAAGCTATGTAATTGAAACTTGGAAAGTATATTAATCTATACTAGCGAAATGCAAAAAAAATATATCATTTGGACAAAATAGTAGTGGAGGAAAATGGAGAGCATTTCAATAATGGTGCACTTTCCAAAATTTCAGAACCAGAGAGGTACTACAACGCTTTAATACGACAGCAGGGATGCCGTCTGGACCTCTAGAAAAACTATCCGTAATGCTTGAAATAAACTTTAAAACAGTCGCTTTCATCTATAATGAGGTAGAAGGAAATTTTGATATGTAATGGAAATCCTCAGGACTAATAATACGATTTGAGGTAGCGAAAGCAGTACGGAAATGGTCAGCAAAAAGTTGCTTATAGCTAAGGGATCATCATTGACCATCGGTGCGGCTTTTGGAATTCACAAAACTAACGTAATCATTATACGCCGCAGTAGACTGATTAAAGAACAAATACGTAGCTCAGAGTAAAAAACGTAGTCCGCATCGGTTCTCGAGAGACAGTACGATTTCCATGCTTTAATTTTTAAATTTTTCAAACGAGTCAAATCGTCGTCGAACCATGGAAATCAGTTTACCTGCTTCTCGTGGGTGATCGGCACACACCGTGTAAAGCAAGTATAAACCGTGTTATAAAAATTTGAAGTAGCTTTCTCGGCATCTTGTTCTTTAAAAACGCGCGACTAATCGCATGATAGTATGTCCTGGTTCAAAACAGAAAAATCAGCTTTATTAAAGTTAAATTTATAAGATAAGATAAGATTTATAAGATACTTCATTAGTAACGTTACTTTTTGCACTTCAATCCAATTGAAAAATTGCGTGAAGCGCAGGATGAAGTGCGGATTCTGGCAGTAGTGGAGCAATACAATGGTTAATAGTCATGCTGCTTGAATTCGAAGAAAAAATTAGGTCTAAGCACCTTCCAAAACTGTTGGCTATATGCTTGGACTGAAATAACCTTGTTGATAGCATGCAGTCCAAACAATTTTGGTCTTGCCGAGAAGCCTTCCCAGTGAAAGATGGCATCAGGCAATCGTCATCTTCGGAGCGACACCATGTCACATAAAATCTCCGAAAATAAGCAGCTCATCTGAAGGTCGCTTACGCTATTGTAATAAAACGAGATGTTATCGAGTTTTTTGACCCAGAGGCGTCGAAACACGGCATCGGTAAAACGATCCTGAACGAAGCAACGCGAGAACTGCCACCTCGCGCGGCCTGACCGATTTTTTTTGCATGATACTGATCCAAGTGGGGCAGTAACATGACTGTGTTCAACGATAGTCGCGATATTGTTTAAAACCTCTGTTTGCGTGGTGTTCGGGTCCAAGCATGAAACAAATAGCACCTTTGACATTTCCACAGCCTTCAATGTGCACACCAGGTCCCACGGAGAATCAGCAGTGGAACTATTGCTCACAGCAGGGGCACTGCGACGATGCTTAACAATATTATCATTATACTCCCTGGAATTCACCGCTCTTATCCTGTTGATTATGTTGTTATCTACCTTTCCCCTATTATTGTTTTTATTTTTACTCAAAACTGTGGGAACAGTCTCATTATACTTTTTGGGATTTGCCGCTCCTATCCTGTTGATTATGTTGTTGTCTACATTTCCCCTATTATTGTTTTTCTTCTTTCTTAAGACTTTGGGAACAGTCCACGATCGCCAATACGGTTTCCGTTCTGGAAGGTCGACGGGAGATCTCTTGGTCTATCTGACGGAACGTTGGAACTCTTGCTTGCACAAATACTGCAAAGGTCAAGTTCTTGTTCTTGACATTGCAAAAGCTTTTGACAGAGTTTGGCATAAATGTCTCCTTGTTAAGCTAAAGGCCATTGGTCTTGATCCTACCCTCATTCGATGGATTGAGAGTTTCCTGTCCGAACGCACTATACGAGTCGTATTAGATGGCGTTACTTCTTCTTCTTTCCCAATTAATTATGGTGTCCCTCAGGGTTCTGTCCTATCATCTACTCTGTTCTTAGTATTCATTAACGACCTTTTGTCTTCTTCTCTCAATCCAATCCATACTTTTGCAGATGACAGTACTATAGATAACACCTTTGAATTTAACTGTGCTGCGGATTCTCACAAGCTATATATTGCTTCCAAACGCAGGGAGTTATTCAGTTCACTGGACTCCGACCTCGACTTAATCCTGCAATGGGGCAGGAAAAATAGAGTAGAGTTCAACGCTGCTAAAACACAGGCCTGTCATCTTTCCCTCAAACGTGATGTTCTAGCGTCGTCGACTAATTTTGCCTTTAATGGCGTACCAATTAGCTCTTCAGATGAATTTATCGTATTAGGCGTAAAATTTAATAACCATCTTGATTGAAGCAAACATTTCTTTGATGTTGCCCTGGATACCTCCAAACGCCTAGGTATCCTTCGTAAATGCAAAAAATATTTTACGCCTGACGACTTAGCTACCATCTACAAAGCTTACATTCGACCTCGCTTAGAGTACAATTCGCATTTATGGGCTGGGGCACCCAAAACACACCTTGCGCTGCTTGATCGAATCCAAAAGCATGCGTTCCGATTAATTGGAGATGACACCATTACGATTTCTATTGACCCTCTCGAACATCGTAGGGACGTTGCAGTATTCAGCATTTAGTACTGCTACTTTCATGGTAAATGTAGTGCGGAACTTAGATCACTTATTCCACCACTTTACAGTTTTCCTTGAATTACCAGCTTGACGAGTATTTAAGCGCGCACGAGTTTACCATCAACCGTACTCCTACTCGTACAGTGAAATATAGGCAGTCATTCATCCCCCGAACGTCCAGACCTTAGAACGCATTGCCTGCTAGCATATTTCCAAGCAAGTATAACCTTCAGCGCTTCAAAAATAATGTCCATCGGCACTTCCGTCTCTATCCCCCGAAATTCCCATAACACTACCAAATTTCATCCTCTTCCTAAACCGACATAACTGTGCACCTAAATTATAATCTGTGCTATAAAAAAAAAGTCTCTTTCGGAACCAAAGTGGATTCATCCGTCTGACATGAAACATGAACACCTGAACAAACGCTCTTAGATTCTATTAAACGTGGTGACATGGATAAAAGAATTTTATCCGAACTCTCCGCAATTAATTTTGCAACTCTAATTTCATCGGGCATAACATCAAGCTTTTTCGCAATAGCATTACCATTGAAAGTCTTATCATCACTTGAGCACATTGGGTAACTAGCCGTCACTATCAGCTAAGTTGTTCAGAAGAGCATTCAATTGCGGATTGCGCACATTTCTTGGTCAATTTAGACATGTCGTGCTGCATAAGACTACAACAAGCATATAGTTTATCAAACTGCTTTCCGTAGCCACGAAATTCGTCAATGCAGTCATTTAAAGCAGATATTGTGTCCGACATTTTATTGACTTTGTTTGCGATAAACGCACAGTCACCTTTCAGATCGTCAATAGCACTTGTTGTTTTGTTGGTCTCGATGCGGTAATTTTTAGTAAACGCAGACTATAACAAGGTTTTATCACAGCACAATCCTTACATGTAAAGTTGCTTTCAGTGATTAAAATATGCGAACTTTTCAATCAATGTGAAAGCATCGATCCAGTATCCAAATTCTAGCACGGTAAATACGATGATCGTCAACGATATTTTGTGTGCCACAACCACAGACGGCCGAGTGCAAAAGTGACGAAGACGACATTATGTATTTATAAAACAAAAAATAAAAAAGAAAATGAAAAGAAAAACAGAAAAATATATGGCGCGAGTTACGTATGCGTCAGCATCTACACCTGACAAATATTCATGTTTGCTGCAGGATGTAAGAAAACACCTGCAGCCATCATCAGCATTCCATAATGCACAAGCGTCAAGCCAGACGCTAGATCAGCGATTTCTAGATTCCCACAAAGTTAGAATCTAGTAATCAGCAATATTGTAAATTCCACAAAAGCTGGAATTTAGATTTTAAGTTAGTCGTCTGTTAACACTGGAAGAATCCAGTTCATAAAATAAATTAGTTGTTTGCAATAAAATTACTTGTGTAAAATTAAAAAGTGTATTTCTTATTTTTTTTTGTTATCCACCACCCTCGACCACGTAATTGGCGCAGTCGGTTAAACTATTAAGAACAAAATAACTAGTGTTCGATTACAAAATCGCGAAAGATCAAGTGTCGATCAGTTAAAGTTTAAAAAGTTCTGTGAAGTGGAAAAATCGTGAAAAGATTAACCACAGTGAAGTAACGGTTCAGTCTTTGAGGAAAAACCGTGAAAAAAAAAACATTTCATTCAGTGAAGGACGTGAATGTCCCAGATTAGAAAAGCAAAGAGGTGTACGTGGCTGGATACAATAAGAGAATTAGAGGATACGGAAATGGAGCAACAAGTACAAATGTTGGAACAACAACTCCATCAAAGGAATCAACAAATTGAGGAACTGGCCTCAAATCTAAGACGACTCAACATCCAACAGAACTCGAGAGAGCAGAAAGAAAAAATACTGAAGGAGATTCGGCATATGAACACCTTCACGGGCAAAGGAGACGTTACCATCAATGGATTTGTGAAAGGAATGGAATATTACCTAGAAGGAATCGGAAACGAAGACCTAAGAAGAGAAGCGACGCGAACAATCTACTACGAAAAAATACAAGGCGAAGCAAAGGACTCCATCATCAACATCCGACAAACCGACGATTGGGAACTCATCAAGGATACCCTAAAATTGAGATACAAACCGGACACGGAGCCAACGGAAATCTACAGGCAGATAAACAACATTAAAGTGAATAATGTAAGTGAATTAGCATTAGAAATTCAAAAATTAAAGAATAAGTCAGACGAATTAATAATCTTTTATAAAAATGATAATTTCATAGACCTAAGCAATATAGATTCGATATTAGTAAATACCGTCAAAGAAATGACACAGGGTATTTTATTAGACAAAATTTATGAGGAAAGAAACATTGAAAATATTTTCAGAATAATGCAGAACAGAAGGTTTGAAGACTCATGTATAAGACCTGAGTTTAGAAAACATAAAAATTTTAATAATATGGTCAGAAAAAATAATTATAGTGATCAGAGAAATAGAACCCAAAATAAATTTAATAGTGGAAATCAAAATTATAAACAAAATGCGGAAGAGAATCGGGGAAATAATAATTACAATCGTTATAACCACTACGATAATCATAGTTCAGGACAAAATCACAGACAGACGCAACAGACTTACGATAACTACCATGACAACCGCTACGATACTAACAATTCCGGACAGACTAGGAGAAATAATCAAGGGAATCAGGGTTTTCGAAATCGCAATACTTATTCAGGACAAAATAAAAATAATTTCTTTACGTCTGGTAAATTTCGGCAAAATTCTGGGCAAAATAGACAACAAATGGTGGAACCAATGGAAGTAGAGAATATCCAGGGTCGTAATGGGCGAAACAATTCAGGAAACCTCAACCAATATCCGAGCCAAAATTGCTATGAACAGGATATGGGTGATCAAAGACAGTTTTCGTCAAATAACGAAGTTAACAATAATGAAATGCGAAGAGATTTTTTTTACAACTAGCCTCGGATGAACTACCATTAATTGAAATAACGATTAACAAAATAAAATATTTAGCATTAATAGATACAGGCTCATCGTTCAGTATAATAGATGACCGAATAAATAATTTTAAAAGAGTGAAAATCAAACCGATATATTTTACCACTATTATCGGGAAAGATTTTATAAATTACGAAATACATACCCCAGCACCAGAAGAGTTAAAACCACCACCAGAAGCTTTAGTTAGATGGAAAGTTAAATCGCTAAGCAATAGAAAATACCAATTTATAATAGGAATCGATTTGTTGAATAACTTAGACACTTTAATAGATTTGGAAGGGAAAAATATAACCCTTAATGGTCAAGTAATAAAATTCGTTAACAATCCGTATCAAAATAAACATATTTATGCATTAGAAACAGTTAAAAATGACTGCCTAAAATACTTACAACTAAACCATTTGAATGAAGAAGAACATAGGGAAATAGTAAAAGTAATTGAACGGTTCAAAAATATATTCTTCAAAGAGGGTGATAAGTTGACCAGTACCCCAAGTATTAAACACGAAATAGTCACAACAACGAACAGACAAATAAACTCCAAATTGTACAGGTACCCTCCAAAGCACGAAGAAGAAGTTAGAACTCAAATAGCAGAAATGGAACAGCAGGGAATAATAAGGAAAAGTTGTTCAAGATATTCAAGCCCATTAATAGTTGTGCCCAAGAAAAGCGACAACTCGGGAAAGAAAAAATTTCGAATAGTAATAGACTATCGAAAACTTAATGAGGTTACTATCGACGATAAATACCCATTACCTAATATTGAGTCAATATTGGACAAACTGGGGAAAAGTCTTTATTTCTCAACAATTGATCTTGCTAAAGGATATCACCAAGTGCTTATCAAGGAAGAAGATAGAGAGAAGACAGCATTTGTGACACCACATGGCCTCTATGAATTTATAAGAATGCCTTTCGGTTTGAAGAATGCCCCAGCGACATTCCAAAGACTCATGAACGAAATTCTTAGGGATTTCATCAATAAAACATGTGTAGTGTATCTAGACGATGTTCTAATATTTAGCACATCCATGCAGGAGCACATAAAGGCAATATCAGACATTTTCCAAGTTTTAGAAGCGAACATGCTAAAAATTTAAATCGATAAATGCAACTTCATGCAAAGAGAAACATCGTTTTTAGGTCATATTATAACTAAAGATGGATTAAAACCAAACCCTGAAAAATAAGTATAATAGAAAAATTGCAGTTACCTAGAACAGAGAAGCAAATAAAGAGTTTCCTGGGACTCACAGGATACTATAGAAAATTTATAAGGGACTATGCCAAAGTGGCCCAACCTATCACTAAATATCTGAAAAAGAATATCAAAATTAATACTAATGATCATAACTATATAGAAGCTTTTGAAAAACTCAAAACCCTTATAAGTTCCCACCCAATTTTAAGATTTCCCGACTTTAACAAACAATTTCAACTAACCACGGATGCATCGAACTATGCAATAGGCGCTGTCTTGTCGCAAGGTGGCCACCCTATCTGCTTCGCATCTCGTACACTAAACCGTCATGAACAGATTTATGGAGCAACAGATAAAGAATTCTTAGCCACTATGTGGTCTGTAAACTATTTTAGACCATACCTTTATGGCAAGAAATTTAAAATATTTACAGATCATCAGCCCATAAAATATCTGCATGCTAAATATAGAGGTAAAGATTTAGCTCCTCGACACCAAAGGTGGCTCCTAAAATTGGGCGAGTACCAATTTGAAATCGAGTACCTAAAAGGAAAGGAAAACCGAGTAGCTGATTTTTTAAGCAGAATTGAACACCCTGAAGAAAATAAAACGGATCTATTTAGGACGGAAGATCGACAAAATTTATATTCAGATTTAGGAATCTTATTCAACATAGAAGACGACGCTACAATGGCAACAAACCACTCAGCGGAAGAGGAACTTTTAGACCATATCCCAATAAAAGAAGGAATAGTTAATGTATACAAAACTCAAATAATTTTAACCAACAACAAAACACAAGAAATAGAAATAATCCACAAAAAGAGAATAATATACATAGCAGAATATGACTTTACTAACTTACATGATATTTTGAGAAGATATATAAAAAAAGGAATCACGGGAATTTACGCAGAAATCTCGGATAGTAAATATAACGTTGTACAAGAAAAACTTAGAGAAATGTTTTCTAACGACAAGCAAATAAAATTCATTAGATGTTCCTACAGAGCTCAAGACATAAAAACAGAAGTAGAAGCAATCAAGCAAATATCCTTATATCATATTCGAGAAAGCGTACACTCAGGAATACAGGAAACGTATAATACAATCAAAAATAAAATCTATTATCCAAAATTATTCGAATTAATTCACAACGTAATAAATCAATGCGAAGTATGTCAGGAGGTTAAATATGATAGAAGACCTATTAAACCAAAATTTCAAAAAACCGAAACACCTTCTAATATTAATGAAATATTTCACGTAGACACCTACGTTATAATGAAACACAGTTTCCTCACCATAATAGATAAATTCTCTAAATTCGGAGCAGCTTACTACATAACTGATAGAAATCACGTTACACTAATAGAAAAACTCGAAGAACATTTTACAAAAATAGGAAAACCAAAGAAAATAGTGGCAGATAACGAGTTTAATTCAATACATATAAAAGAAATTTTACAAACAGAAGGCATTACACTACATTTGACGCCATAGACGGTCCCAAGCCCGGTTGAGAAAGGAGGAGGGGAGGATTATTGTAACCGGAATGGCTGTAACAGACTAGCGTCTCCGGAAGTAAGAGGGGTAAACATGATGAAAAACCCGGTGTGCTCAGACTTGCAATCTAGTGTCAAAACTCAGACACGCATGAATACTCTGAAGCAATAATCCAGGCCAAGATCGAAAGATCCGATTAGGAGATTGGCGTATACACGGAAGAAGGATATTAAGATGGAGACCAGTAAAATCTTAATTATGGCATACTGGAAAATGAATATATACAAGATAGCATTTGGGCTGGTGACTGTGTTATTCTGTTACCTCAGTAAGCAGGAGTGACATCCTGCAGAAATGGCTTTCAGGCTAATACCACAGCTGCCTCCGTCCCGTTAAAACCCTGGCAGGCCTGAAAGTACGCTCGAAGTTCATCATCATTCAGTTG
Source organism: Chorisops tibialis (assembly GCA_963669355.1). Taxonomy (NCBI): domain Eukaryota; kingdom Metazoa; phylum Arthropoda; class Insecta; order Diptera; family Stratiomyidae; genus Chorisops; species Chorisops tibialis. Next base: position 241,282,159 of record OY770262.1, read on the forward strand.
GTAGTGTAGGCTCAGATGTAACATTCCTGACTAACACTGATCCGGCCCTGAACGCAATTCCTCATAAAGGTTTGTGTCAACCCCTGCATGGCCTCACTGCTTGCATAGACAACCATGGGATCTTAAAGTGACTACACATATGAATAGAGATAACGACTTTCAGTGGGGATCCTTAAGACATGAGTTTAACCAATAATAATAGTAATAGTAATAATAGTAATAACAATAGCAATAATATTAGCAACGAAGAAACAAATAGATGTAACAACCCAGAAGATAAAACACCATTTGCAAGAAGTGCGCGAATAATTCGATCCCCGGAGAAACTGATGAGCAAAGACGACGTCGCACCAACGCAGTCATTGCCTTCATGTCCTGATGGAAGAATTTCCCCGGCGATAGTAATTGGTGAAGAGGAAGACCGTAAGTTTGATGATCTTGATAGGCTGGGTGATAAAATCAAGGAGTTAGTCGAAATGATGGGTGGTGGAAGACGAACGATCCACCAACCTATGAGAGACGCGGTGAGTGCAATCGTGGCTATGCACAAACGCGCTACAAGGGACATACGTCGTCAAACGGAGACAGGGAAGTTTGATAAAAGCGCCCAAAAGGACATTCGTCGACAAGAGGCAGGGAAGACTGATAAAAGTGCTCAAACCTCGCCATCTTTAGAGTGCATCAATAATGATCGACAACAAAAAAAGGGAGATAAAGGGCACCTGAAACGAGCCACCCCAACAAAAAAGCACAGAAAAGAAAGCGCGCCCGCAGATACTCGTAGCATACGACTGGATGAAGTACCAACAGAAAAATTAAGAGAGAACGAACCTAAAGAAATAGGATGGACGAAAGTCTTAAAAAAAAAAAAAGATAAATAGGCGAGATAAAAGTCTAAGTATGAAATCGAAACCTAAAGCGGTTAGACCCGATGCAATAGTCATCACCAAAACAGGAGAGATTTCATACAGTGACATCCTACGATTGGTGAAAGGACACGAAGCATTGAATAAATATAGCGAAAATGTGTCAAAAATAAGGAAGACAGCAAAAGGACAAATGCTGTTGGAACTTAACAAGCAACGAAATGAAGACTCAGAGGAGTTCAAGAAGGAGATAGAAAAGGTCCTGGCGGCAAAAGCAGAAATTAAAGTTCTTACGCAAGAAACTCAACTAGAACTGAAAGATCTAGATGAAATTACGACAAAGGAGGATATCGTAGATGCTATACGTATGCAGATAGAGGGGTTAAGTTCCTTCAACCCTTCTTGGATCAAGTCAGTTAGGAAGGCTTATGCTGGAACACAGACAGCTGTGATTAGAGCGCCGACAGAAACCGCGAATAAACTTATCAATAAGGGGAAAATTAAAGTAGGATGGGTCGTCTGCCGATTTAGAGAAACGGTGAATGTAATGAGGTGCTACAGGTGCCTTTCTTTCGGCCATTTAGCAAAAGCATGCAAAAGCACCGAAGATCACAGTACAAGATGCATGAAATGCGGTGAAGCAGGCCATTTTGCGAGAGATTGCAATAGCCTACCATGCTGCATGCTATGCAAAAGCAACGGAGGTGCCGACTCTAACCATCCTACAAGCAGTCGAATATGCCCCGCATACCTAGAAGCACGCAAAAGTAAAAAAACATGAAAATAGTTCAGATTAATCTTAATCACTGTGAAGCGGCTCAGGATATATTAAAGCAGAGAATATACGAAGAGAAATTTGACGTAGCGATCATTAGTGAACAATATCGAAACTTAGGAGATCTAGGATGGATTTCAGACAGAACAAAAAAGGCAGCAATCTGGGCCTGTGGAGACAAGACTTTCCAAGATAAGCCACACACTGATAACCAGTACTACGTAAGAGGAAAGATTGGCGGAATAAATATATATAGCTACTATATACCACCGAGTGTTGGCAACGATGAGTATGAAAGGATTCTCGATGGACTCACGATCGATGTTAAGTCAACAAGCCCAAATATCATTGCTGGTGACTTCAACGCATGGGCCACAGAATGGGGAAGCAAACGCACGAATGGAAGAGGAAATATGCTACTCAAAGCCTTTGCGTCGCTTGATGTCATCGTTTTAAATAGCGGGCGCAAAAACACATTTGAAAAAAACGGAAGAGGTTCCGTAATAGACATTACATTTGCGAGCAGAACATTAATCCAGCACACAGAATGGCGGTTAATTGATGCATACACGCATAGCGACCATCAGGCAATAATAGTGACAATTGATCCTGCTAAAAGAAATCGTCAAAAGCGCCAGCATGCGAAAGCGCAGACAAAAGGATGGAAAGATAATACACTAGATGAAGAAATCTTCAAGATGGTACTGAATGCCGAACATGATTCGCAAGAAGGTATAGAAAATCATGCTCAAAGTGTAGTAAGCGAACTGAGTAAAGCCTGTAACGCGGCAATGGTGAGAAGAAAATCTCACAACGTACGGAAACCAAACTACTGGTGGAACGATAACATTGCTCGGCTACGCACTGCATGCCACAAAGCTAGACGACAGCTGCAGCGGAAAAGAACAACCGTAAATAGTAGTACTCTAAACGAGATATACAAAGAAGCCAGGTCAGACCTTAAAAAGGCAATTAGGCAAAGTAAACGAGAATGTTTCAGAGAGCTTTGTAGCAATATGAACGGCAACTTATGGGATGGAGCATATAGGGTAGTGATGTCGAAACTGAAGGGACCAAGGGGACAAGCACCAACGTGTCCTATACTTATGGAGAAAGTGGTCGAATCACTATTCCCGAAACGCTCCCATAGTAATGCTCCTGCAATAATAGAAAGTCCCACTGAAGTGAATAACGAGCCAGCGGTGGTGACTGCGGAGGAGGTACTCCAAGCAGCTAAGCGGCTCGAGAACAATAAATCGCCAGGATTAGATGGCATACCAAATAGAGCGCTTAAACTAGCTATAAAGCTCAATGCAGACGTCTACGCAGAAATGTACACGAAATGTCTAAAGGATGGTATTTTTCCCAAAATATGGAAACGTCAACGTTTGGTTCTACTCCCGAAACCAAACAAACCAACCGGAGAGCCGAGTTCTTACAGGCCGCTGTGCATGCTTGACTCCCTGGGGAAAATCCTGGAACGGTTAATTCTGAACAGATTAGAACAACATCTACAAGAGAATGAAAATATTTCAGAGAATCAATATGGATTCCGCAAAGGGCGCTCTACAGTCGACGCAATAAAAAAAGTAATAGACATTGCTGAAAAGGCCATTGAAGGCAGCAGATGGAAGAATGGTTCTAAAGAATACTGCGCTATAATTACATTAGACGTCAAAAATGCATTCAACTCGGTGACGTGGCCTCACATAATTAATGCTCTATTAAAATTGGAAACTCCACCATACCTCGTACGAATGTCAGGAGCTATCTCGCAGATAGAGTATTACTATATGATACCGAAGAAGGAGTGAAGAAGTATAGCATAACATGCGGAGTCCCACAGGGCTCAGTACTAGGACCCGTGTTATGGAATATACAATATGATGACATCTTACGACTTCCAGTACCAGGAGGCGTACAAATAATTGGCTACGCGGATGATATAGCAATCACTGTGGTAGCAAAAGACTTACAGAGTATCAAAAACGTAAGCACCAAGGTGATTTCTGACATTAAGAACTGGCTTAGAGCTTCTAATCTAGAGCTAGCGGCACAAAAAACAGAAGTAGTTCTTATTACAAGCAGGAAACAAAGAGAGCATATAACGCTAAATATAGATGGACTTGAAATCGTATCCCAACCCTCCATTAAATACTTGGGTTTTATGATTGATGCAAGATTATCCTTCAAGACGAACATCGAAACAGCCAGCGCAAAAGCAGGACGAGTGAACTCCGCCCTATGCAGAATAATGGCGAACATTGGAGGACCAAGCCAAAACAGAAGGATACTTCTTTCAAGAGTGACGCGAAGTATCATAATGTATGCTGCACCGATATGGAGCGAAGCGCTGCGATACAAATCTTACGCGAATATTTTAAAAAAACCCCATAGAGTAAGTGCGTTAAGGGTATGCAGTGGATTTCGCACAATTTCATATGACGCCGCGAATGTCATAGCTGGTTTACTGCCGCCAGACATACTAGCTGCTGAGGCACAACGATTGTATCACAAAAAGAATACGATAAATCGATGCTTAACAGCAGAAGAGAAAAAAGAAGAGCAACGGATAAGTACCAATGCCTGGCAACTGCAATGGAACACCGTAAACAAAGGCCGGTGGACATATAGACTCATAAAAGACGTAGATAAGTGGGTCGGACGGAAACATGGCGAAGTAGATTACTACATGACCCAATTTCTGTCAGGGCATGGCTGTTATAGAAGCTATTTGCACAAATACGGCCATGATTCCTCCGCGTCATGTCCAAGTTGTACAGATGCAATAGAAAATGCAGAGCATGTATTCTTTCACTGCCCAGCCTACGAAATGGACAGAAGGAGAGTTGAGGACATCGTTGGAGAAAATATTAACCCCGACAACATAGTTCCACATATGCTGAGCAGCAGCGAAATCTGGAATGCGATGACACAGATGTGCGTGAAAGTTCTCACCGAGCTGAGAAGACTCGAAAGACTACGTAGGGAATAAGTAGTTGAATAAAATAGGAAGTGAAATATACTGGGTGACATAAGACATATGTGACAATAAATTGACGTTTGAGCTTTAAGCTCCTCCCTCCTCCTGACGAAATACTTAACGGTTGTTCCGGGGGGTAGTGGGTTAGGCGAGGGGTTTTTAGCGGGTTCAAGTCCCGCACTTCAAGGCTTTCGATGCTTTTCCCCGCGTTAAAAAAAAAAAAAAAAAAAAAAACACTACATTTGACGAAAGCAAATAGCCACACAGGAAATTCAGATGTTGAGAGATTCCATAGTACCATATCCGAAAAATTCAGAATTATAAAACTCAACAAAACTAGAATCTCACCAAGAAGAACAATTCAACAAGCAATCAGAAATTATAATGAAAGATTTCATTCGACCATTAAATTCGCACCGAATGATGTCCAAAATCGTAAAGTAAATTTCGAAAAAGTAAGAACAAATTTAGAAGAAAGAAAAGAAAGTATCTTACAAAAATTTATTGAAAACCGTGAAGCATACAACGAAACAAGAACAACAGGTTTTATTAAAAATTATAAAGCAGTTAGACATAAACATCAACCCAAATTCAAAAAGACTAAGTTACTGAATATTCACCCAACTAACATTAAAAAAAAATCCTAATCCAAAACGAATATTATCATTCACATAATTGACACAAAAGAAATTTTAGACTTAATAAACGACTTTTCAACCAATGTAGCTAATTTAGACGGAGAACAGAAGAACTTACTTATTACAGAACTAAAACAATTGACAAACAAAATTAAAACTATAATTCCTAAAGAAAATAGAAAGAAAAGAGCTTTATTGAATATAGTCGGAAGTACAGAAAAATGGTTATTTGGAACAATGGACGAACAAGACAGACTAGACATAGAAAATCACATGAAGACGACAGACGAAAACAATCATAATCTCATTACCGCAATGAACCAACAAATAATTATAAACAACAATTTTAATGAATCTTTTAGACAACTTAAAAATGTAATCGAATCAGATAGGAAACTAATTGTCGGAAGAGTTAACGATTTATCAAGTAATACATTAAACCAAAACATATATTATGATTCAAAATTCAAATTTTAAAAAATAAAATTTAACACATTCAAGACAATATAGCGTCAACTAGGTATGGAATTTTACACCCCAATATCCTTACAGACGAAGAAATAGAAAAATATCAAATAAATATAAACAAATTACAATATATAAAATTAGGACTTACAAAATTTGAAGATAATAAAGTAATATTTACTATTAAAATACCAAAAGAATTTGAAAAAGTACAACTTAGAATCATTTTACCTATTCCTAATGAAAAACAAAAAGAAATTGATTATCCCAAAGAAATTTTATTTAAATATAACGACAAAATGTATCGATACGAAGAACTGAAACCACTAAACGAATTAATTATTAGCAAACATTGTATTTATCAAACAAATTGTAAACTGATAAGAAATAATAATACGGAAATTATAGAAATAGATGAAGAAACAATTCTAGTTAAGAATGCTCATCATTTACAATTAAGTCAAAATTGCGATGAAAGAAAATTAGTAATAAATAAAAATGTATTGCTTCAATTCAATAATTGTGAAATTAAAATACTGGATCATTATTTTGCAAATATTAAAGAAATAATACATGAACGCTTCTCTTACCCCAATTATCAAAATTTGGAAAATTTTACAAATAAACTTACCTTAGATGATCTTATCTTAGAAAATGTAAACAATGTTAATAAAATAGAAGAATTATCATATCATAAAAATGTATCATATGGAATTAACGTAACTTTGATTTTTGTAATAACATTGTCAATTCTTGTAATAATTACCTACCTAAGAAAGAAAAAACAGATAAAAATAGAGATTGATAACAAGATTCAGGAGAATCCTAATTTAAAAGGGGGAGAAGTTACGTATGCGTCAGCATCTACACCTGACAAATATTCATGTTTGCTGCAGGATGTAACAAAACACCTGCAGCCATCATCAGCATTCCATAATGCACAAGCGTCAAGCCAGACGCTAGATCAGCGATTTCTAGATTCCCACAAAGTTAGAATCTAGTAATCAGCAATTTTGTAAATTCCACAAAAGCTGGAATTTAGATTTTAAGTTAGTCGTCTGTTAACACTGGAAGAATCCAGTTCATAAAATAAATTAGTTGTTTGCAATAAAATTACTTGTGTAAAATTAAAAAGTGTATTTCTTATTTTTTTTTGTTATCCACCACCCTCGACCACGTAATTCGCGCACTGTAAAATTGTCTCCATTATTATCAGGTGATTGTCCTAGCTAAATTTCGAAATCAGCTGACTGAGAAAGTTTACCTGATCAAAAGCCAAAACATCGGTACCGTGCTGGCGGAGGATCAGGTCAACCCTTCGAAGCCCCCGCGCCAGGAACAATAGTCAAGCCAACAAACGAAGCGAGAAATCAAAAGGTTACGATACAAAGGCCTAAAATACTCGACCGCGCAACGTCCGATATTTTGACAGCTATCCAGTGGTGGAAAGGCGCTCCCGGCGAAGCCCGACTCAGACTCGCCAATCACTAAGTTTTCAGTTCTTGGATCCAGCACCTTCCTTTCGATAAAACTCAACTAAAACACTTGCATTCACTGCGATAAAGACTCTGTCCACGTTTTGCAATAAATTCCGAATTTTTTCCGGGCAAAATTTGTGAAAATACGGCTACGAAAAATTCAACACAACTAGCACTTTGACGTTTGACTCTTCAGAACCTAACAGTGACTACCGAGAATTCAATTTACATTCACATTCACATCACCCCTCCCCCCTTCCTCATAAAAAACCAAACTTGCTTAAACGAATGAAATATTGATTACATGTGCTGGAGCTATTGATCGTAGTCGCAATTAAGTGTTAAATTGACAGCAGCCATGCCCTAAAGGGGGTCCACTTGTGAAAGGGGGTTCCACTTAGTCTTTCTTAACAACTCTAACTTGCTTATTGACTTCCCATGCATCTTCAGCTTGTCCCAAAAATAATAAAATTGCGCCCGACTTGTTGGCAGTTTATTTTTGTTTGAATTTATGGTATTTGTATGGGAGGTGGCAGAGAAAGTGGGAGGTTTTGGATGATTTTGAGTCAGCTTATCACATTCCTTCGTTCCCCTTTGTTCGAAGGAGAAATATTTTTTTTTAAATTTCCCATACAAAAATTTGTATGGGAGGTGGTAGAAGGAGTGAAGCGAAGCTTATATTTTTTTAGCATTTATTGCAATTATTAAGGGACAAATAGTGGCAAAATTTGAAGATTGTACTTTTTCTATTAGGTTGTTGCAGATGAATGGATGGCGGCTTTGCCAGTGATATTTCAAGCAACTTTAACTCGTATAAATCTTAATTTTATTAATCAAAATAGGTATCAGCAGATGCAATACACTTCTCCCAACGAGATACAAGTGCATTTATGCCAGTTTCGTATAAGTCCGACTTTCTAGACTGAAGAAATTCCTTGAAGGCTGTAGAGTAATTCGCGAAGTTCTGCGCAATGTTTTGCATTTATCGAAAAATCTAACACTTTGGCTTTAGTTAATTTGATAAAGACTTTATTGAGTGGTTTCACTAAAACGTTACTTGTTCTGAAAGTTAGAAACAGACTGAATGACGATGAAATGCGGCACCGAAAACTGCAATTGTACTTTGGTGTGAGTGTATTGCATTTTCAGCTTGTTGTCGGAACAAAAACATTTTTGATCGCTGCTTCATTGTTAAATTGTTTCTCCGCCAAAAAATGATCCAGTGGTAATCGGCTCGCAAGAGGTCTGGTGAATATGGTGGATGAGGAAGAGTCACATACTGCAACTCGTTTAATTTCTTGACAGTTATTCTTGATCCATGAGGCCGTGCGTTGTTGTCATGAAGCAGTATAGCTCCATCTCTGTTGATCAATCTAGGCCGTTGAACGTGCAATTTCTGGTGCTTTTCATGTAGTTGGGTACAATTCTTCTCTGCGTTAATGGTTCTACTGCGTCGTAAAAAGGAATAGTGAATAACGCCAGTTGCAGACCACCAAACAGTCACCATTATCTATTTCGGATGAACCTTTGTTTCGGCATGTGTTTCGGGACCTCATCAGCATCTAGCCATTGTGCCGATCATCGATGAATGTCGTACTATATCTACCTTTCATCACATGCCACTATTCTGTTCAGAAATGGATTGCTTCTGTTCCGGGAGAGCAAAGAACTACAAATTGCCTTTCGTCGCTTCATGTTTTGCTCAGTAAGCTCATGCGGAACCCACTTATCATGCTTTCTGGCTTTTCGAAGATATTGCAAGTGTACGCCCAGTTTCTCTGCAATGTCCCTTACAGTTTGGCAAGAGTCAGACAACACTTGTAAGCGCAGCTCGTCACTGTCTATCGATGGTCCTGGGTGACATCATGGCTCACTTTAAAGGGTCATACCTACTGGTTGGAATTTTTCGAACCATCGCTATGTGGTTCGATCGCTTACTGTGTCAGCTCCAAATGCCCTGTTGTCCTAGGGTATAGCCTAGTAGGTAGTGTGTTGGTCTTGTAATGCGAAGGTCGTGAGTTCAAATTCCGGTCGGCGCAATATATAATTCCGGCACATTGCCTGCTTGGATATACCTTGGTCACCTCAATCTACGAAAATGAAAAATTCGTAGAAAGAGGGTTGTGCGAAGGGCTAACAACCCTTCCACAATAAATAATGAAAACTGTTAAGAAACCTGAATATCAGGAGGCCTAGGTCCGATTTGGGCTGTAGCGCCATTGTAGAAGAAGTAGAAGGTCCGATTTGGGGTGTAGCGCCATTGTAGATGTAGATGTAGATCTAGGGTCCAAGTCCTAACAGACTACAATGATTGTACATGAATGCATTTTATCATTAGAATAATGATAAAATCATTAAAGGAAAATTCAACAATAATGCATTAATCATTAATATTACCCTGATGGCAAAAAGACAGTCAGAAAAATTACATTCAAGGTTTTCGTCAATCTTCTACCCCATATGTAGAATAAAAGGACACAAGAAACTCTACGTGATATCGTCGTATCAACAGGCACCCCAAAATTATTTACTCATAAGTGTGGATGACAGTCTTTGTATATAATTCTTCTTACTTTACCATCAACATCGTTCAAATGGAGAAACTTTTTCTTTTCGCTCCCGCATGTCATTATCTTTGTTATTCGCCTTAAGCCGTGTGTGAAATGCATCAATGAAAGGAAAACTTTTTTCTCCAGGTGTCTAACTCTGAAATTTTCATGCTCATTATTTGTGAGTATTCGAACCAGATGTCGGTATTTTTTGATAAAAACCATTTTTGAAAATTACTTTTTTTCTGCGTTCATTCCGTTAATACGTATAGAATTTTCGAGGTAGATAATACTCCGAAAAGAAAAATGTTTTGTTTAATTTCTCAAATACCATATTACATACATACATGTTATACATGCAACAAAAATCTACGAAAAACGATAGAAAAACTTTCTTCAATATTTTTATCGATAAATAATTCAAAGGTTTTCCGCAACATTATCATAATCATTTCCTTCCTGCCCCGCATGCTGGTGGAACCGATGTTACCCGATATAATCCCAGGATTTGTGCCATCTTTTTGTCGAAATGCTTTTGCTTTGGATCCCAAACACTATGTGAACTGCTCTAAACGAAAGAGAGACGCTCGAATCAAAATGTAAATCTGTTGTTTTCCGGATGGACAAAAGAGCTTAGCCATATCCTTTTCTCATATTTTTCCTATAATGATATTTCGTATATGACGAAGTGCTGGCTTAACATTTTAATAAAAAACGGATCTATGTGTTGGTTTTTTTCTTTGTTGAAAAGGATTTTCTGCCGCCGCATCCACCCCCCTCCCACTCCATTTATTTGGGATTAATAGCTTCATGATTTTATTGCTTCGAAACGTGATATACATGAGAGAACATTTAAAGATTATCTTTGATTCGCTGCAATAGTAGAAGTTCGTTACAATACTTTATCTTTGGAATGCAACGCCATGAGTATTATAAGTTTGCTCTAAAGTTTGTAACGCTGAGCAATAAGGCTCATTCAGAAAAAAATGAATGATACAGAAGATAATATTATCAATCAAAAATCTCAAAACCGGATGTATGTCCGTCTTTTCGCTCTTTAGCTGGAATACACGTTGAGCTAGAATGTTCAAATTTTGTTCAAAAAAGTAAGGTCAAGTTCGTGAGCGGGCCGAATCGCTTCACCCCTTCCACCCCCTCCCATACAAAATGACGCATTTTCAAGATTTCACAGTAAACCGATTTTATCGAATAGTATAAAAGCTATTGATCTGAAATTTGAAAATATATTATTTTTATACCAATTTCAGTCTATGGTATAAAAATTAATTGAATCTACCACCTCTCATATAAACTGCTCTTTTTCATAAAATACAATGTTTTCACAGTGCGTTTCGAATTAAAGGAAGAAATTTCTGGATTATACCTATACACTGTTACGCTTTATTATTCGTGACGTTTCGGTCTCTGCTGAGACCTTAATCAAATTGATCGACAATTATTAAAGACTATTATTTTATACAGAATGAGGTTAATTTGGTGTGAGAATGTTAATTAGTTAATTAGTAAATAGTTAAATTAGTTAAGGATTTCTGGGTACGGATTTTGTTCTTACCAAATTTTAAAGCAGGTAGCCAATCTGCTGATAACTTGTATCCTTTCAGCTCTAGGGAAACTCTACAAGCAAACGGGAGGAACGGTGATGGGATCTCCAATTTCAGCTGTGGTAGAGGAAATTTTCATGGAGGAAGTCGAAAAGAACGTACTGCACTCAGCCCCATTAACACCGAAATTGTATCTACAGTATGTATTTGACACCTTCATCATTTGGCAATATGGGAAAGAAGAGCTCGACAAAATTTTTAGCACACCTGAACTCGAGAAAATTAAGTTCACCATGGAAACAGAAGGTCTGTTGGGTAGATCGCCTCCACGTGGTGCAGACTGGGTAATGCTGAAAGATCTACAGATAGGGGGGAATAAGTCGAATAGCTTGCTATCGGCTCCGTATCCTATCAAGATAGGGGGAACATGTCGAGTAGATAACTGTCGGCTCCGTATCCTATCAATGGTCTTTGGCGGATGTGATGATGGGGATTTAAATCGTTCAGCTAGCTGTCGGTTCCGTATCCTATCACAGCATGGAGCCTATTGAAATCTGGACTGGTCATGTTCCAGGCAGTTCTCAAGAAGCTCTATGGTTACAAGGGGATCCCTGTAGTGATTTGCAGGTGTACGTACTACCTACATGGTGACCATTATAAAATACGACGCTAGAGGAGTAAGCCTCGTATATAAAAATCCCCTAATCCACGTTGGAACAGCATATGCCAATGGATGAATGATTAGAGGGTATCTAACCATTAATATGCGAACTCTGGATACCTGATGACCTCCAGTTTTAATCAGCCTTCCCCTAGCAATGCGGAACTCTGCTACGGGTGACTCTACTTTCTCGCGCTACTCGTGGAAACATGAATAAAAATAATAATAACAAAAACAAACAAGAGGCTGATGCTCCAAGGCATCACAAACAGCGGTTAATAACGCAACGGAAGTGGGTAGTGGAACAAGCACCCCTCCAAAAACTATGCTTGACTTGACTGTAGAGGGTAATCCTTCGGTCAATAAAAAGCACATGAGACCGCCACTAAGAGCGGATAGCAAAACCGGAAAAAACCACACACGGACGAACAACTGCTATTAGCAGAGCTAAAGCAGTTGAGTCTGACAGAGAGCAAAAAGAGGTTAAGCGGGGCCACTAGAAGAAGGTACATGTACCACCGTAACCACGGGAAAAACCCAAACGAGGCGTACGACCTTGCCTGCATGCCAATGCAGAACCGGCACAGAAAATGGCGACAAAAAGAAGTCGAACCTCATCAACAACACCGCCAGCTGCTGGAAATGAAAATAAAAGGCACAAGACCGCAAATGAAATAGTCATGCATAGAGCGGCAGAAGGTGCTCAGCCATCCACGTCGGGAAATAGCTATAGGGATGCGGTCAAAGGAGTAAAGGTGGGAATTATTCACACCGAGCATCCGCTCAAAATACTTACTCCAGAGCAGCTAGCTGCAATCCAAAAATCCATCCTGGATAACATTCCAACAGCAGCCATAGAAGGAATAAAGTCACAATTTTGTGGACTTAGTCTCAAGCCAGGATGGATGCTAATTGTGTGCGGGGACAAACAAACCGCATCGTGGCTACAAACAACAGCCAAAAACATCAAGCCGGACGACTCCACCACCATCAGGGCGGTCCGAGAGGAAAATATTCCGCGATTAGAAATAATCACGGGATACTTCCCCCAAGAAGAAGACACGACAGAGAAAATTACAACCCTCATCGACTCTCAAAACGTAGGTTTGTGCGCCTCAAACTGGAAAGTTCTTGATAGAAGGAAAGAGGGCACAAACACATCGACGGCCAATCGATGGAGTGGCTTAAACAGAAGGGACACCGAGTCTGGTATAAATTCTCGATTGCGACTCTACGCCGTAAAGCTAAGGAGGTCAGAAGCGGCAAGCCGCAATCTACCGACGATAGCCACAAGCCTGAATAGCATTAAAGTTATTCAGGCCAATCTTCATCGTGCAGCAGCGGTCATGGACGTACTGACGTGGAGATTTGCAAAAGAGGAATTCCATGTTGCCCTCCTACAAGAACCAAGGGCTGTGCAGGGTAAAATTATTGGAATTCCACAAAAAATAGGTAAGTTGATTTATGACAAAAGAAGCGAGAGGCCAAGGGCGGCACTTCTTGTGTCATCTGAAATTAAATACCTAAATATTCCAAGTTTCATTAGAACAGATCTAGTAGCTGTATTGGTGAAAATACCAAAGGCAGGAGGGATTCAAGAGGTTATAATAGCCTCAGCATACTTTCCTGATGAGGAGTTAGAGGCTCCACCTCAAAGCGTCATGGAACTAGTGGAATACAGCAGACTCCACAAATTACAGGTAATACTGGGTTGTGACGCCAACGCACACCACACTATCTGGGGAAGTAATGATATCAACAAAAGAGGTGAGTCACTTTTGGAGTTATTTACTACTAACAACCTAGATATAATAAATAAAGGTAGCACACCGGCCTTCATAAATTCAGTAAGGCAGGAAGTACTTGACCTAACCATAACAAGCCCCTGCCTGGTTGACAAGTGCAAAAATTGGCAAGTATCAAAAGAAGCTTATCAGACCACAGGCACATCTGTTTTGATATTAAGACTTCATTTAGTTACATAGAACAATACAGAAACCCTAAACGTACCAACTGGAATCTTTACCAGTCAGTCCTAGAGTACGATATAGGTATCGAGGAAGAAACTATAAGCAGCCCAGACTGCATTGATAAAATCACAAATAAACTCGTAAACAATATTATCAATGCTTATGAACAAAGTTGTCCTGTTCTACACAAAAAAAGAGCCAATCAAACTCCTTGGTGGAACGAGGAACTAGCGGCAAAACGCAAACAAACTAGAAAATTGTTCAATAGAGCAAAAAGCTTTGTTACCTGGGACGAATACAGAGAGTCCCTTACTGAATATAATAAACTTCTAAAAAAGTTAGAAAAGAGTCTTGGAGAAGATTCTGTGAAAAGATAGATGATCTCCCAACGGTCTCAAGACTCCAAAAGGTGTTGTCAAAAAACACCCAGACAGATATCGGACTATTAGAGAGACCAGATGGGTCCTTAACCAAAAGCAGCATGTAAACTCTTGAAAAGCTAATGGCAACACATTTCCCAGGCTGCAAGATAGTTAACAATAATGAAGATTTAGAGGTAGAGGAAAGGATGTATCGTCAAACTCCGTTCAGCAAAAGTATTGCTGGTAAAATCTTCACTCCGAAAAAGATCAGATGGGCGATGAACACCTTTAAAACCTATAAATCAGCCGGAGTAGACAAAATATTCCCCGTATTATTGTAGAAGGGGTTAGAGATCCTCATGCCAATAATGATACGGATCTTTAAAACCAGTTTTGTATGGGGATACATCCCAAAAATCTGGAGGAAAGCGAGAGTGTTATTTGTACCGAAGGCAGGGAACTGTCCCATCGAACAGCCAAAGTCTTATCGCCCTATAAGTCTTACCTCCTTCTTTGTCAAAACGATGGAGAAATTAGTGGACATTCACATAAGAACGGAGCCTAACAAGGTCTGTCTTAATAAGAACCAGCATGCCTGCCAAAAAGGTAAATCAACAGAGTCAGCCCTTCATGGTTTGGTAAGACAAATCGAAAAGGCAAAAGACTATAAAGAAATTGCCCTTTGCGCATTCCTAGATATAGAAGAAGCATTTGACAATACTTCCCATGAAGCCATAATAGCGGCAGCTAGAAAAAAATGGATACACGCCATGCTGAATAGCCGAATGACAACCATGGATCTAGGTGATAGCACATTGACTGAGCAGACCTATAGCAGATGTCCCCAAGGTGGGGTTCTATCCCCACTTCTTTGGTCAATTGTAGTAGATGAGCTTCTGAACTGTCTAACAAACCAGGGGTACGAGGCAATAGGATATGCTGATGACCTCGTCATTATCATTAGAGGCAAACATGATTTAATTATATCGGAAGGAATACAATCAGCTTTAGAAGTGATGATGAACTGGTGTCAGTCTAAGAACTTGAACATCAACCCAAGTAAGACTGAGTTAGTACCATTTACAAATAGAAGGAAAATGTACATCATACCCCTTCAATAAATGGAACAATAATAACCTTTTCAGATGAGGTAAAATATCTAGGTGTCATACTGGATAGCAAACTCAACTGGAACAAACATATAGAGTGGACTCATGCCAAAGCACTTAAGGCATTTTGGGCCTGCAAAAGCTTATTTGGCAGAAAATGGGGATTAAGGACCGAAATGATTTACTGGTGTTACAGAACAGTCATTCTCACAATAGTCACATATGGATCAACGATATGGTGGACTAAAATTTTACAACGGAAAGCACAGCTTACGCTACAAAAAATCCAAAAGTTAGCTTGCCTTGGTATCACAGGAGCAATGAAAACCTATCCGACAGCGGCAATGGAAATGTTCTTTAACATCCCTCCGATACATATCCAAATAAAAAAGGAAGCTATCAAAGGAGTGTTACGCATACAGCAGAAAAACAATTATAAATCAAGGGATTTTAGAGGTCACCTCAAAATCCTAAAAGACCCAAAAATAGAGGTTATAACTTCCACACTATCGGACGCGATGCCGACAAAATTCAACTTTGAAACCCTCTTCAAAGTTATAATCAAAGAACGCAAGGACTGGCAATCCATGCTACCTGAAATAGTACCATCTACCAAAAGTGAAAGAACATAAATGGAATAGACTTCCAGGCTTGTAAATTTTAAAAAAACTGATCCTACCACAAAAAAACAAGGTGGAGGATATTCTAAAATTCAGCAAGAAGGATATTAGTACTCTAATCGGCCTAATGACCGGGCACCACCACCTCAAAAATATGGGCTTAGCTGAAACCGACATTTGTCGCCTTTTTCTCGAGGACTCAGAAACGACAGTACACATTCTATGTCACTGTGAAGCAGTAGCTAGGAAAAGACACAGTCATCTTGGAAAGGATTTCCTTTCTACGGAGGAACTAGCCAATACGGCTCCCGTAAAGATTCTCAAATTAGCAAAAGCTATTGAATTATAACAGGGTGAAGGGGCTATAAACGCACAATAGGCCAAGAAGGTCGCAGTGCTCTCACGCGTTCCCCTAATAGTAATAAATAAAAATAAATATGGAAACAGAAAGCATGTAATAGAAATAAAAATACTCATACTGTCCGTCAGGAGTATTAAATGCTGTTTTGTGCATCGATTCTGGATGCATTGGAACCTGATGATATCCTTGTGCCAAATACAACGTAGTGAAGAACCGTTTATTCGCCAATTTATCTAACTGATCTGGAATTAAAGGAAGTGGTAATTACATTTAACGCCCTATAGTCCACACACATCCGTACTTCGCCAGATTTTTTGGGTACCAACACTATTGGACTTGCATATGCCGAATTAGATTCTCTAATGACGCCCCCTTTCAACAAAGTTTCCACCTTCTCCCTAACGATTTTTCGTTCCGACATCGATAACCTATAGGGACGATGATACACAGGAGCATCATTCGTTAGCCCTATCTCCATTTCACCCAGATGGGTTAACCCTACATCATCTTCTCCTGCCGCAAAACAATGTGCTTTTTCAGACAACAACCTTTACAGTTGTTCCTTACATCCTTCAGACACGTCACCCACTTGCACACTAGCTAAGTCTACCAATTTTGTATCTTTAATTATTAATATTCTTACCTCCACCGGTTGATCATCCTCTTTGTTTTCCTGATAACAATCCGCCCTAGAGATGAGACGTCTTTTATCCCATGTTAATTCGCGATTTCCGATATTGGTAACCGATATTGCGTTCACTTTTCCGCCTTCTAAAACGCTGCCCGGTATCGCCACCAGAGCATTTCCATCTCGAAACGTTTTCGCCGACATAACCACCGATTGTCCAATCTCGCATGATTCAACTTCACCAACGCCCATACACTTGAGTGAGTTTGCACACTGTTTTCTCTTTTAATATTACCTGAGGCCTGGGTCGCTCTGCTTCTATTTCTAACTGCCTTAGCAACGCGCCCCCATCCTCATCCTTCGCCAATACAGCCTTTCCATTCCGCACTACCAAAATTAGGCCAGGACTATTGATGGCTGACTGCCCCAACAGGAGTTCAATCCTTCCCATCGTAGACTCGGTCACTAATGCCGCTACATTTAGATCGACACCGTCCATGGTCAATTCAAACTGAACCTCACCCATCGCCGTCGTCGTTCCTTCTCCGAATACACATAAGATCACGTTTTTGCCCGTGTCTTTAATGTCAAGCTGCAACCACCTAGCAGCCTCGATTGACGTGATGCTTCTCTCACTTCCCGTATCTATATATATGCGCACGGTTTTCCCATTCACAAATCCCGTCTACCGGTTCTATTAGCAAACTCACCTGTTTCACTTCGCTTGCCGGATTCCTTCTCTTTCCACAGGAATTTGCCCGGTGTCCGCCTTTGCCACATGTCCAACACCGATCCAACTTCGCCGTAGGACAATTCCTGCTAATATGATTGCCCTGCTGCTGACAATTGTAACACCGAATTGACATTGTCTGGACAGGTCGTTGTCTCACTGCGCTCCTACTATCGCCCTGTTTGCAGCCTAACTCCTGCTGCGCCGAACTAGTCTTATATGATTCCAATCCTGCCAAGAACTGGCTGTATAACATTTCCGGTGTGGCACAATTCGCTGCATATGCATTCGCCTTTAAGTCATTCGGTAAACCTCGGATAACGCACGAAACTGCTTTTTCGCCTTTTATTCCCACTCGACTACATAACGCTAATTTAGAGTGGTAATACGTCGTCATGCTTTCTGTCGCCAGTCGCCGTTTTTTCTGTATCCTCGCCTGGTTTCATTCCGTCGCTCCTCCGTCGTCTGCCTTCGCTGCGTGGACTTCGTAATTATTCTCACTTCACCTCCGAACTCAAACAAATGAAAAACCACCCACTTGTGGTGCTGTTGCTAGGTTACTTATTTTTTAAATTATCGAACTCTTGAAAATACTCGTCGTCTCGGCACGTCCGGGCTTCCCGCTGGTCCCTTAAAAAAGAGATCGAGCCCGGCTTGATTTTCTGCCACCAAGCTTCGTGGCGGGATCTTTTGGCCTTGACAGGCTTTTAATTAAATTCCGAGGCCTTTGAACTTCCTTTGTTCAGGTCCATTTACTCTGCCCGCTATATCATTTGTTCGGTGCACACAGTTGTTGAATTTGTTAGTATTTGTTTATAAAAAATATCTCCGGCTCCAACCTTTCGGAGTGACGATACGTCCTAGCTTTTTAAAATTTCCCGGTCTCAGGCATGGAATATTTCCCATTTTTTTTTCATGGCTCGAAATAAACATGGCCGCTACTATGATCGGGAATTTGACAGTTCTCGATTGTTTACGATCCGGCCGGTTCGAAAGTTTACGTCCTCGATCATTTAGACTTAATTTGTTTGTTTTGGTGCGCTTTGTTTGTCGCTTCAGGATTACTGGTGTTTTCCGATGTTAGAGCCTGCCCAGTGACGTAAGCGTGCCTCGTGCAAATATTCAGAATTCAAAATTTCACTAAGGTAATCATGTCACCTAATCGTACGTATTTGCCAACAGAAAAACCACCGCAGTTGCAAGAGCATTCTTGGAATATAATTAATATGTTGCTGTAAAGTACATCAGGAAGTATTTGTGTTGAAATGTAAACTCCACTGTCATACAATTATGAATGTACGTATAAGTAGGCTACGACTATTAATGTACTAGGAGTAGGCTTTGACTTATAAATAAACATGGCCGATGGTTCGTTTTTTTGCAATCATCAGGTTATGGGCCCAGAACGCTCAGTAAGTGCGTGAAATATTTTTTTTTGTGTATTGTGGCGATTATTTCCGGAAATAAACCTAACTTAAGGCAAATCAATTAGTGGAAGTATTTAGTTGTCAGGTTAGGCGCATTGTATTGAATTTTTTCGATCCAAGTGTGAAAAGATAAAGATGGATCAAAACGACAAAGGCCACGATTTTATGAAAGTGATGAAACTGAATGATACCGAAAATTACATCTCATGGCGGAGAAGTGCACGGATGATGCTCGAATGGTATGATCTAGATGATTATTTGAGTTCGGCGGACCCAATGGGAAACACAGCATCTGCAGCGGCAAGAAAAGCAGCGGAAGCAACTGCGGCGGCATCAAATAAACTGGACGACAATAAACTGAAGGCGTTAGCCAAGGCTGCCTAGGTGGCTGTGGTCGCAGCAGCGACAGCTGATGCATCGATTTCAGCGGAACGCATCAAGAAATCCAAGCAAGCCAAGGCTCGATTGATGATGACAATTGAGCCAAGATTCTATGATGAGATCGGAGACCACTCAACAGCGGAGTCGCTTTGGGCGAGATTTGCGACGCTGTACCAAAATGACAGCTGGATGCACAAGGCTCGCATCATCGGAAATCTGGCCACGCTGAAGTTGGCGAATTGCACATCGATGAAAGAGTTCATTCGAGAGCACACTGCAGCGATGTGTCGAGTTCAAGAAACTGGTTTTGTAATCAGTGATGATGTGATCAGCGGATTAATAATTTATGGACTCGCACCAGAATACAAATTTTTTGTAGGTGGACTCGATGGCAGCACTGT